>CM033392.1:3116530-3797462 GCA_019426215.1 Buddleja alternifolia
GGGGGACACATTTTCAGGAACAAGTTCATTGTTAGGTGATAAGTCGGACCCCTTCTTATGTCCACACAATTGTTAACACAGAAATCACAGAGTCCTATTCAAAAACTTTGCACTTTTTATAATACTGATAATCTTTTATAAGATAGAAATGCATCAAATGGCACACTGAGCGTGCAATTTTCGTTCGTTGGATAAAAATACACAAGGGAAAAAAAAAAAAAATCTTTTGGGGACCGGCCTCCTTCAATCCATTGGTGATTCTCAAATTATTTACTTAAATGAAATAGACATCAGAGTTTTTGGTCTTCCTTCGACTAGATATGGTCTCGGTCCTCCAAGATTCATTCGGGCCCGGGTTTCATGCAGTCTATTTTGAATTAAACAATTAAATCTTATTCATTTATTATACCCAAAATTAAGTTTACAAAGTCTGAGCCCACATACGAAATACTTAGTTACAGGCCTCACTCATTATCTACACATTCACAGATATGCAGAATGTCGCTGCCACACTAATGATGTTTACTCCTACTGTATGTTGTACCACTCGAATCCTGATGGTGTCCTAGATATGACTTCCCGTACAGCTCCCCCGAAAGACTCCCTTCAAATAATCATCCACAGTAGTCCTCTTGAATTTTGCTGGAGTTTCAGGGGTGACTAGGCTTGGTGCCGGACCTATATCACAATCCAGGTTCGGGCTGTGAAATGTGGCGATGGAGAGGCGTTCTTTCTTGGCGTTTACAGTTGCTCGATGCTCAATGCTCCGATAAACACCATTCGTCACAATCTGCCAAATCATCATTATGTTATTTATTACTGGATTAGTTGTACATAATAATAATAAAGTATGTAGAATATATATATGTATACACCTCCAAGATATCTCCAATGTTGATAACAAATGCATTAGGAAGTGGAGAAACAGGAATCCAAACTCCATCTTTATTGATTTGAAGGCCCTCAATTTCATTGACTTGGAGAAGAATTGTGAGGCCATTTGCATCAGAGTGAGGGTAGAGACCGGTGACGAGCTCCGGTTGAGGACACGGAGGATAGTAATTCATCCTCATTGACTGCCTCCCCTCTTCGAATAGCGTTTTCATTTCTTCAGCTTTCATGTGTAAAGCTTTTGCCATTTGGGTCAAGATCTTCATCGCGAGAATTTTCACTTGTGCTGAATATGCCTCTATAGCATCCCTGAACAAAACATAGAAACCAAGTCAAACAAAGTGTTACCTCTTTTTTCGTTTCTTCAGAAAATTGCTAAGTCCAAACACGGTCTTATTGAGATATATACCTGAATGTAGGTGGAAGTTTAGGAAGTAAGTGAGGCTTTCTTGAATTAGTTGGTAAAAGGGATATGTAAAACATATCCGCCCAATCAAGTTTTTGTTCTTCTGATACAACAAAGAGTTGTCCATAACCCTCTACATCCCCTGCCTCCTGACCATACTTCTTCTTTTCTTCTATCGACAGGTCGAAGAATTCTTGAATTTTTAACTTCATTGTCTCTATCACCTCAGACTCAACTCCATGGTTGATCAACTGCAACAACAACAACAACAAAATAAGGTGCAAAAAATAAATACTAATGCGGGATCAAAATAGTGCCGAAGTCAAAGTATGTCGGGAAAAGTGAACGGAACGGGTTCTCAAATCAGACCAGAACTTTTTCCAGAAAGCAGTAACTGGGGTTTCTGTGGAGTCAATAGATAATGAAATGATTAATATTAGTTAGTTGGTATTTATAGTGTTCGAGCTATGGGCTAAATATTGATACTTAATAAACTACAACAAATTAATTTCATAATATCCCCAAATTTATCATACCATTTACCGAATTATCCTCAATTATTATCACGAACCATCGACGTACAAAAATAAAAAATTACGCGTATAACAGAGAGAAGGCTATGTAGCATTAATGTTGTACCTGAAAGAAGCCCCATTCTTGGCAAGCTTTATGCAACTTGTGAAGCTCTGATTCCATCAATTCTTTGTTAAATAATAAGTTTTGCATATTGATGACAGGGATTTCAGGTAAGGAGGTAGGATCGGAGAGAATGAGATGATCATTATGATCATGACGGTGGTATTGAGGCGGAACCGTGGTTAATTTCTCTTTAGCTAGTTCTTGTACAATAGGCACTTTCACAGAGCTTGCTAACTTTGTTTCCATGGCTTTTCAACTGATCTCTCTTCCCCTTTTCTTCTCTTTATCTTAACTGTCCAGACCAAGGACACCTGCATTTATACAATTTTTTATGTGTGGTGGAGACACATGGTAGGTAAAAGTCCATTTGGCATTTACTTATTGTACCAACTCCCTGCAAGCTAGATTTTTTTTTTTATATATATACTCTAGACGAAGGGAATATTATTTTCTTTGAGTTTTTTAATAAAATAATACAAATAATATAAAAATTTCTCAAAATAATACAATTTGAAATTAATTATTAAATTAGTACAAAACATCATTTAACATATCGTCTTTGTCTAATTTCATTATTTGGATTTTAGTCCCTTACTTTTTTATATTATAGAAAACCCCCTAAACAATTTTATAACTAATAAAATTTTATCCCTTATGATAAATCTCATTACATTAAGTTTTGTTTTTAACCAGAAGATTTCAATTCATGATAAACGATAAAATCAGGCCCAACATGCTTCCGAAGAATAGTAAAATCTCATAATTCTATACCTTCTGCTCGTGTATTCTGAGTCCTCGGTTTTACGGCAAGCCGGTACAAGCGACTCAAGACCAACCACACAACCGCAGCAGGTGGTTCGCAGTACTCAGTTCCTTCAATGATACCCAGCACAACCCTAATTTCTTTTTCTATCTTTGGGCAAAGAAAGGTTTTCAAAATAAAATTTAATAAATTTCGGAAAACAGAGGTTGTGCAAAAGCCTTTATTTTATTGATGAAAACAGAAAATTAAATTACATGATATTATTCTACTCCGCTATTGGAGGAGAAAACCTTTAGCCTCTCATGAGAGGACTTATAATTGGGGAAACCCCCATACACTCGTTTATTAAAACTATAAAAGAAAGATTACAAATTTCCTGTTTTGCTAGATTTGTAAATTTTGAAGAGTTGAAGAAGATTTCTAATGATCTTCATCTGCTTCTGAGCTCTCCTTTTATAGCCTCAGACCTCGGATTCCAAATGCGGATTCCAAACTTGTACAATTTTCTTGACATCATTGCTTTGCTGTCAAGATTCTTTCACATGTGTGTGGACCCTAGTGTTTGCCACTTTGTCTGTCACGCCTTGACTTTAACAGCTGTCTTTTGGTACAGCTGTAACCTTTAATCAATCACATGAGTGATTCCCGGTTGGTGCGCCTAATTGTTTGGCCGCCTTTGTCGTTTACATCCTTTTACTTGGGTTTGGGAAAACCCTTGGGGTAAACTTTCCTTTTACCCTTATCTTTGTCAGATTCGGGTTTTACCTTGGTGACCCGTATTCTGGTGCCGAATAAGGGTTTCTCTTGAAACTGGCAACTTGAACACTCCCTGTTATGCCATAGATCAACATGCATCATGTTGCAGGCTTTCTTCCTGGTCGGGTCTGTTGCTGGCAACTTGTTTTCCCAGATAAGCGTCCTCTTTTGTTCAAAAAGCTTTTCTGCGAAATCAGTACTTTTCCCTGTCATAGAATTTAACAGGAACGATCCATTCGCTGTATTAGAGAATATCTTGAATGGATACTTGACTTTGTCCATCTCTGTAAGACAGACCCACATTCCCCATGCTCTCCTGGTGGAAATGTCATCTTCATTGATCGTACTAACCAATGGAGATTCCTCTGTTGCAACCTTAATTCTGATATAGGCCGCCATGTCTGGTCTCTGTAACTTAATAAAATGAAACACTGGATGAGACCCTTTTCCTGCTATTTCTGGTGCTGCCGATATAAACTTTAGCTCCAGAATATCGCCTCGTTTGAGGTGCTGATTGTTTTGCCATGAATCATACACGACACTTGTAATCCAATCCGGAAGCTTAGATATTTCCGGAAAACCTGGTGACATAGTATGTATTGAAGCTAAAGCCCCAAAATCATACCATTCTCGGACCTCTTCTGGCTTAGATCCTTCCTTCATCCAAATCCTAAGATATTTCCCCGATATTTCTATCAAGGATTTATTCCTTTTCTTGAGATTAATTTTTCCCAAGAATGCTGGTAACCCTGCCAATGTAAATTAATCGAGTTAGTATTAATCTTAGAAGTGCCTGTCTGTGGCCTAAGATTAATCTCTCCCTCTTTAACCCCAGAGGTGGTGGGTTGACTTGAACCAGTAGGAGCTTGCGCTTCCGTCTGTTCAACATTTTCCTTTTTCTCAGAGTTTGAGAATGGACTTGTGCAAGTGGTATTTGAATCCACTGCTCCGGGTATAGAGCCCCGTTCTCTAATCGCAGGTTTGGAGTCCTGCTCTCTCAATTCTCGAGCAACCACAGAAGGTGATGCTTTTCGAACTGGTCCTGTAAGAGTATTCCATAACGAAGTCATGGCATACGTCGTCTCGTTAATCGAATTCTGGACAATGTCCAAATCAGCTCGTTGAATTCGGCCAGCTACTTCAGCATTAACTGATAACTGTCCAAATTTCCGATTAAGCTCCTCAAGGTTTTCCCTGAGATGCCTATACCTTGTGATGATGGAATTTGCTTCAGATACTTCCATCTCTTGTCAAGAAATCTGCAAGAACATTTTCATGAGATTTCACAATAACAATGTCAAAACAATAATATTGACATTCAGCTTGCCACCTGAGAATACGAGCTTTTTCAATTTTTTATTCAAGTTTATTTTTCAAAAAAGCTTTAACATTCGTATTATCGATTTTCAAAATAAATTCTTTGGCTAATAAAAATAAAGGCCATTTCTTGAATGCCTTCCAAACCGCAAAGAATTATTTCTCGTTAATATGCCATACTCTGGCTTATTGTTCATTGAACAACCCTCCAGTGTATCTA
This sequence comes from Buddleja alternifolia, assembly GCA_019426215.1. Lineage (NCBI taxonomy): Eukaryota > Viridiplantae > Streptophyta > Magnoliopsida > Lamiales > Scrophulariaceae > Buddleja > Buddleja alternifolia. The sequence goes on from CM033392.1 coordinate 3,121,523, forward strand.
CAAGGTCCTTCCCCTGTAGTTGACCGCTTCATGAGCACTGCTGCCCATCGATAATCATTGACATCTGTATAGACTACCAGATCATCGTTATCCTGTGGTATTGCGAGTTTAGGCAAGGTTTTGCACACTTGTTTCAACTCACGAACCCTTTGAGTGTGAATTTCTTCCCACTTCCATTTCTGGCTTTCCGTTTCTCTTAAAAGTCGTCGGAAATCCTTTCGGTGTTTGGCTAGATCTTTAATAAAGATCCCTGCAAAATTAACAACTCCCAGAAAATTTTGAAGTTGTTTTTTGTCCCTTAGAACATCAGAAAAATTTTGTATCTTTTCCACAATATGTTTTTGGAGCTCAATGCCTGCTTCGTCAATAAGAATACCAAGAAATTCAATCTTATTGACACCTATTATTGCCTTCTTTTCAGAAAGCACTAAACCTTCCTTATAACATGCATCAGAAAATATTTCAAGATGTTTAACATGCTCTTTCATATTTTTAGACGCAATCAAAATGTCATCTATATAGACAAACATAAACTCAAAATAATCTTTAAAAAGATTATCCATCTTCCTTTGGTATATCTGGGGTGCATTTGCTAAACCCATTGGAAGCACATTCCAGATATATTGACCCTGAGGAGTAGAGAAGACAGTATATTTTCTAGACTCCTTTTCCATCCTAATCTGATAGAAACCAGATTTGCAATCAAACTTTGAGAACACTTTAGCACCTTTGATACAATCGATCAAGTGTTCTCGACTGGGTAACCATCAAACTCAAGGATCTTATTTATTCCTTGATAGTTGATTACTAATCTCGCCTTTCCTCTTTTTACCTCGCTATGGTTCCTTACTAGGAATCCAGGGCTACTGTAAGAAGAGACTCCAGGTTCTATGAGTTTCAGATCGATATGCTCTTTTATGATTGCTTGCATATCTTTCTTGTCCTCCATATTCATCTGGATAGGCTTGTATCGAACATACTCGTACTTGCATTGTTCCTTAACTTTCAGAGTAGCTTCGATCTTGTTTTTATTCCACCAAGCCAAAGGATTCTCATTAAAGTTCCTTTGAATTAGTCTTTTAATATTTTCAAGAGAAAGTAAACTTTCCCCATCCACAACATCTATAGGTTTGGATTGTAAAGTATTCTTAAGAAAGAGAATACCTTCTTCACCTATTTCCTTAGACCTATTTTTTAGAAGGCTAACCTTTCGATTATATCCTTCACAGAAACTATCATAACCTTTTTGTCTGAAAGACAGTAAGGCTTTTTCAAATTTCCTTTTATCCTGCATTTTAGGATGGGTTAATTTGGAATCATTGTGTAAATCACCACGTTTGCTGCGAAAATTTATGGGCATGAGGCGATTAAAAGCCTTTTCGCGTCGCAAAATTTGAATCTCACTGCCACAAGTAGTGGTAAAGGTGAGCAAGTGTTTGTGATTATCTTGCACATATTTTGCAAAGGTTTGAATAAAATTATTACCCAGCAAAAGATCAGCGCCAGTATCATGAAAGTAAATAGGAGGCATTTTTACCTTGTACCAAGGTGTTCCAAATGCACCACCGATCATGATATGGGCTTCATGAATACCTTTATTGAGGATAAGAATTTTTTGAGAAAAATCTCTTCCTGCAATAGTAGGTAAAGATTCCATAGCATTGCTAGGAAAAACTCCAGGTTTTGCTGTGCAAATCCCCGATCCAGAATCAATATAAGCTGCAAAATATTCTGACTTATATTGTTCATATAACATACCAACAAATATGTATATAGAAAAAGGGCTAGTCATTTATTCAACTTGAATTAAATGTCCATCCAAGCTAAACTCCATATCTTTTCCTTTTCTTCCCCAAGGTTTATGTTCCTCAAGGAAGCTTAATCCAAGAATAACTATTCTTGGATCTCGTCCGGCACTACCTGTAACAAATACTTCATAGCCTGCTATTTCTAGCATACATTCGTATTTGTTAACGGCGGACTGCTGCAAGTGATAGAGATCATCAGAAGGAAAGTAATTTTCTTTCTCCGTAATGTCAAATAAAACCTGCACATCTTTCCATCCTTCTGGGCATTTAAGTTTTACATTATCTACCCGAATGGCTGGAAGAGTTAAATCTACCATTAACTCTTTGCCTTTTAAACCTTTTATCCTTTCCTCAGAAAAGGACAATCGGCTACTGAAATCTGTTCTAGAACTTACCGATCTGTCTAGAACTGGGTGATCTTGAATTAAGATATCAACACCACTAATCCTTGGTATTTTAATAGGATCAGGTGCCATAACCTTAGCAAATTCCTTGAATATTCTAGGAATTTCAATATACTCTTTCCTTATGAACAAATCAGAATGATGTGTATTGGAAAAGACATAAGCTATTCTATACGTAATAGAATATGGACGATTCCCTTCTTTCATGAGATCCGTTCTCTTGAAATCTTGATGAAGGGTTAAGACTCGACTGAAATCTTGGCCGGCAAGATTATATGCTATTCTTGGATGAATATCAAACATTAGTTTGCCAGCATATAGATTTCCTACCATTGTACCAAGACAACCATCCCTTAGGTTGTTAATCCTTTTATCCATTATGGATAAATTCAAAGGTGAATTAACACCTTCTTTGAAAGTAGCTTTGATTACTACTTCAATGGTTCCTATATGGATCCATTTCATAGTCATCGCAACTTCTTCCGAGAGCCTACTTAATTCCTCTAAAATTTCTTCTTTTGGAATAAGTTGCATTTCCATCACATTACCAGTTAATTCCATGGGAATTGAGAATTCCCCTGAACTTACTTTGTACATGATGTTATGTCGCCTTTGATTTAATCCTATTTGATTTAGGATTCGGCTAAACCCACTGACTCGGAAACCATTGTATTTTCCAATGTCAGAATTTTGCCTCATTATCTTTTCCATGGTTTTATCCGATATGGATGCTCTGGAAAAGAAACCAGCTAGGTTGTCTGATGTTATCAGCCTTTCTCCTTCGTTGGAATTATCCATTAGAAGGATTTCGTTCATCTAGAAGAGAACGATTAAACTCTGTCATTTGGTTAATGACATTTTCCAGATATTGAACATTTTCGGACCAAACTACTATCTTGGTTTCATGTTCAATTATCTTTCTTAGGCGAATAGGTGTTGCGCCTAACAACTGGATAGTAGCCTCATAATGCTGGATCATGGTTCTACTTCTTTCCATTTTTCTCTGAAGATCAGAGATAACAGTTCGATATTGCTGAACTGTAGACAAGGGAATTCCAGACATACTTTTGGAATTTATTCTGACTCACTTGAAGTGTCATCAGAATCGCTCCCAATTTCTTCCTCATAGACGCTTTCGTCTGAAGAAAGATTGTCGAATTGGTAAACTGGTACTAAATCGCCAAAGAAAACTGCGTCCAGGATGTCTGCAGTAGCTTCAAATTGTTTCAATTCGTTGCTCTTTTGCGGACAATCTGGTGAAATGTGGCCACGAGCACCACACGTCCAGCAGTTACAATCCTTGAAACTTTCATTAGTACGAGTATGAGCTCGCTTGAAAGTTCGTCTCGTAGGGGTTTTTCCAGTGGATTTCCTAGATCCCTGGGAAGACACCCTTGTTGGTCCAGATCTTTGGCCAGATTTGTAAGATCGGGCTTTAAACTTTGACCACCATGACTTTCGCCTTAAAGGGGGTCGCCTTTTATAATTCTGATTATTCTTAGAACTTCTAAAATGTTTTTTCTTCCTTCTCGGCTCACTTGATTCTTCAATTATTGTTGGAAAATCATTATTATCACAACAAAGAGGGGTTTTCTTCATTGTCCCTTTAAGCCTCTTCATTTTCTTCTGAAGAGAGGCTTGCAGACACCAGTCCTTTAGTTTGTCTTTCAAAAAAGACATTCTTCTGGAAACTGAGTCAAACTGTCCTTCCGGTACTTTGTATGATTGAATCAACATTTCCCTCCATGGACTACAGATTTTTGCAAAGAACAGAGTTGCAGCAACGTCTGCCTTTACCGTACTCTGATAAAAATATTTGCGAAACCAATAAATATATTCATCTACTGCACAAATATTTCGCAACTCAATCCCATAGAGAGCTTGGGTATACTCTCTGGACTTTTCTGCATTATTTTGATCGAAGTATCCATCTCCGATAAAATGCAGCTTGATGAGTCTTTCGAATCTTTCTGCAATAACATTTTTAGATTCGCCTTCTAAGACTCCTTCTTTGGTTTCTGCCGATGTGTTAGTCCACCCGGTTTTAACCGATCCTTCGAGACTTAACTCGATCAGCTTGATAAAGTTTTCTTTATCAAGATCAAGGGCAGTTGCTGCTATTTTCATGGCTGCTACCCATTCATCGATTATAGTTTCGAGATTTCTAAAATCGATGACATCCAAATTTAAAATAGTACCATACGGATGCAAGGGTTGTAACATTGTCCTTGCCCAGGGAGTATTCTCCGGTGCTATTTTTGGATTTCTTGGATTTGACCTATACGTAGTACCCACCAAAGAGGGTCCAGCGCGAGTGTTCAAATCCTCACGTTCTTGCATCATCACCTCGGGAGGAGGATTATTGGATGCTGAACTTTCTCCTGGCAGTGTCAATGCTAGGGGATTCGTTTCGTGGGTTTTTACATCTACCCATTCAACGAAATCAACAAAGTTAAGTTGAGAAAAAGACTCAGCTAAATCCTGTAGATCGGATGGATCCACTCTTGATATATCCATATCAGTTAATACTTCTAAGGATATCTAGGAGTAGTTCATCCTGAGTTTTCGGCTTAGGAACTTCCTTAGCCTTTCCCTTCTGATGTAGAAGAGGAACTCGACCAAGAGAATCACAGATTCTGTCCTGTTTTTGTTTGGACGAACCTGCAACTCCTAGTCTATCTTTCAGATCTTGGACTTCTTTATTTAGATCTGTTATAGATCTAGCCAGATCTGGAAAAAGCTTGAGGATTTCCTCAAGTCTACTGTTCATGGTTTCGATTTTCATAGGAAGATGTTCTAACCTATGTCCGAACTCTTGAACAGTCTTTTGGATTTCTCTAAGATCCCGAGAGAGCTTAGAATTATCCGGTTCAATTTCTTTCCAACTCATAAATATTTGGAAATTTTACCTGTATGTTTCATGTCTCTTGCCTGCCTTGTCCAGCAGTCAAGCTCCTTTGGCCACTTGCCATTGATTTGAGAAAGCTGAAAATCTCCGGCTATGTTGCCTTGAAAAAGACCTTCCATATCAAATCGTCTTTGATAATATCTGATATCTTCTGGTAGGTTAGCTGGAGAAGGAACTTCTTTGGCTAACTCCTTCCAAATTTCTTTGGTAATTCGGGACACGTGACGGATAAACCTATCTATCCATTTGGATTTTTGTCTTTCCAGAATCTGGAAATACTCTTGATTTTCTTCATAGATCGAACTATTGTTCGGGTCCATTCTTGTTTGATTCTCCTCACTTAGGGTTAGAATAATATTTTCGTACTTAATTTAAATTTTTCATCAATAAACCTAGGCTCTGATACCATTTTTCGATGGATCGGTCTTATCATGAATCGCTCTTTAAAAGCTAAATTTTTCCCAACCATTTTGCTCTAAAATCAATCATTTTAGGATTTAAAATTATCATTTTCTTAAATTGGGGTCAAAATGTATAATATTGTAAAGCTTAAGGACTAATAACGCAAAATTTGGAATAGTGAAGATGTGATGCTAAATATCGTCTTGTATTGTTTTCATAAAGGTTTTCAAATAGTATTAGTTTAAGAAATTTATTATGTTTTTATATTATTTTAATAAAAAGCCCCATTTTCTCCTCTTAATTGACCATACCAGGACACCTACATTTATACAATTTCAATGTGTAGTGGGGACAAATTGGGGCAATTTTATGCCACACTATTTGGTTTTATCTACCTTAACACCATACATTTGAACTCGTGCGTGGTTTTTATATGAGTGGTGAGTGATAAAAATCATTCACTTCAACACAAATATTTAAGGCAATCAAGATCATTGATCTATGACGATTAATACGCAAGTCTAAGCCAAATTTGGTCTACCAATTTTTACATCATATTATTGGGAACTCCCCCCCCCCCTTCTTTTTTTTGGGTATTATTGGACTTACGAAATACTATGATTGTCTAAAATTTATTGTTTAAATGTAGTTTTTGTCTTGGTTTAACATAAGATTCATTTTCTTGAATTGATAGATGAGGCCTCTCACTTAAGTAATATTAGTCGGCATAGCACACTGGTTGCATGGCCAGAAAAAGAAAAAGTTAAAAAAAAAATTTGCATAAAAATATTTGAGTAATTAATATAAAATAAATTAATATAATTTTTATTTTTTTAATAAGCATAAATAAATAAAATATAAAAGAAAAGATAATAAAGAGATGAGGGGGGAAAGAACGTGTATAAAAGAGGTGAGATAAATAATTATTTAGGACATTTGTCAAATTTTTAGAATAAGAATGACTTCACCAAAATTTGAGAGACCAAAAGTGGTTATTCTACCCTACTCCCATTTTCTTTAGGAAAATTGTAGATCAGACCTGGCTTAACCACATCCAAGTGTATTTTATAAGGAAATTGTATTATATTTATCATATAATTCGTAAATTATTTTATAAAATACACATAAATTTGACCTAGTAGTATAGTATAGAAATATAGATAAAGATACCCAAAACTCTGACTTATTCAGTTCTCCCTTTTAATTTCGTATTCAATTTGGAATTTACTTCTCGCTGGATTAGTACCTTTCCCTAATTTTTGCTAAAAACATTACACAAATAGTTTAAGAGAAAATTATGTGTACAACCCCCTCACTTTAGTGCAAAATTACAAAAAATCTCTTAACCAGTTTAATATCATATAAAGTCCCTCATATAAAAATATCCTAACAATTACACCCCTGTAAACTTTATAAATAGACTCTTTGAGGGGACTCGTTGTAATTTTCCAAAAATCAGGGGTGATTTTGGTAATTAACACTAAAGTGAGGGGCGTGCGTGTAATTCACCCATAGTTTAATTTTATTGTCGTAAACAAATTATTATACAAAGTTTTTGAAGCCCACAAACTGAATTATTACATGCACATTGATACAGATTTTTAAGATCTCTAATTCACAGATGCTATGTGAAGATTTAACTCAGCTTCTATACATTGACTGCATCGTACTTTAAATCTTCATGGTGTCAATATATGACTTTCCCTCTAGCTCCCTCGAAAAGAGTCCCTTCAAATAATCAGCTGCACTAATCCTCTTGAATTTTGCTGGAGTTTCGGGGGTGACTAGGCTTGGCGCGGGACCTAAATCACCATCAAGTTTCGGGTTGAGAAATGTGGCAATGGAGAGGCGTTCTTTCTTGGAGTTTACAGTTGCTCGATGTTCAATGCTTCGATAAGCGCCATTTGTCACAATCTGCCAAACGCTTATACTTTTAAAAAAGTGCTGGAAGTTAGAATTAATTGCAAAACTGAATTATGAATTCTATATAATAATGTAAGTAGAACATATGTATATACCTCCAAGATATCTCCAATGTTGATAACAAATGCATTAGGGAGTGGAGAAACAGGAACCCAAGCTCCATCTTTCTTTATTTGGAGGCCTTCCATTTCATTGACTTGGAGGAGAATTGTGAGTCCAACAGCATCAGAGTGAGGGCAAAGGCCGGTGACGAGCTCCGGTTGCGGACATTGAGGATAGTAATTCATCCTCATTGATTGCATCCCTTCTTCGAACAGTGTTTCTATATCTTCACATTTCATGTTTAAAGCTTTTGCCATTTGGTTTAAGATCTTCATTGCAAGAACTTTAAGTTCTGCTGCATATGCCTCCGTAGCATCCCTGAATGCAAGAACGAAATAACTTTATTTTTCTTTTCTTCGCCAAATTCCACTGTCCAAACATAAGCCCTTTTGTAAAAACTTGAAAAAATTGTAAAAGTGTCAAAAAGACTAGCAAAACTTGCTAAAAAAATGGAAGTGTTGGTAGAAATACCTGCATATTTTTTCATTTTTCTTCCAAAGATGCAGAAAAGCGGAACAACAAAAAACAACTTAAATCCAGTAAGTGCTCAAAAGTATTTTCTTTTTCTTTTTTTTTTATTTACGAATATGCTATAAGACTCTTATCTCGTTACCTGAATGTAGGTGGAAGTTTAGGAAGTAAGTGAGGCTTTCTTAAATAAGTTGGTAAAGTGACTACATAAAATATGTCTGCCCAGTCAAGCTTTTGCTCTTCTGATACAACAAAAGCTTGCCCATAACCCTCTATGTCCCCTGCCTCTTGCTTAAACTTGTTCTTTTCTTCTATTGACAAATCGAAGAATTCTTCGGTTTCGAATTTCATTTTCTCAATCACTTCCGAGTCCACTCCATGGTTGATCAGCTGCAACAAGAATTTCCATTTAACGAATAATACGAGATACAATTGATCAATCTTAATTGGGTAATATTTATAATCAGAGCACAAGCTAGTACCTGAAAGAAGCCCCATTCTTGGCATGCTTTGTGCATCTTATGAAGCTCTGATTCCATTAATTCTTTGTTAAATAATAAGTTTTGCATATTGATGACAGGGATTTCATGGACGGATGAAAGGCCGAGATGATCACGATCACGATCTGGACGGATGTAGCGTGGAGGGACCGTAGACGATTTCTCCTTGGCCAGTTCTTGTACATTAGGCACATGAAGAGAGCTGCCTAACTTTGCTTCCATTGCTGCACAAATTTGCCTATATTTCCTTTCACTTTTCTCTTCAAACTCTTACCTTTGCATTTATACATGTCTTGGTATATGTCGGGCTGTTCTATGCGGGAAGTCTCGGCCCAGCTCAGCCGTTGGATCCCCCAAACAGGGGTCAAAATCCTATTTAATCCCCCCATGTGGGGGGATCCAACGGCCCTCGCTGAGCCGAGCATAGAATTTTTCGTATATGTCTAGAATTTTGATCACACCAACCCAATTAATTATGATTTATGAGCGAATTGACATTTCAGACATGTATTTCTTATTTTCAAAAAAGTATACTTATCGAAAGTATGTAATGGCCATTTTTTTCCTTTCAAATTGACAATTATTTTTACCTACTGGCCGGCAGCCTGCTAGGTACCGTGGAAAATTTGTAAACAAGATTTAGAGCTGATTAGGTATTTGAGATTAGAAGAAACAATAAAGAGCGCACACTGATTAATTATAAAACCTGTCTAATAAGGTTTGAGATTTGTACAAGGCACGTTACACATTATTGTCGTACGTTAAAATAGTAGCAATAAAAGGGAAACATAATATTATTGTGGAATTATGAATTAATCTGCTAGGGTTATTAGATTTTAAATCTTGATATAGTTATAATTATTCATATATAAGAAGATTAATAATATGAAATCATATTTTAAATCTTAATATTGAGAACGTGTGAATGAGTCTGGTACGATTATTAGATTTTAGATCCTGATATAATAATAATAATAATTTGAATTTAAAAAGGTTCACCTCTCATGTTTAAAAAAGGGCATAATAAGATCCACATTTTTGACTTTAAATTTCAAAAGCTTTTTAGGATAATAATAATAATGTTATAGTGTTATCCGCATCTTATGGAACCCAAATTAATGATGTAATAATTTGTCCCCTTATACACATAAGTTAGATTACCATTTTATTTATTTTTTTGGTGATAAAATTACCATTAAAACAAACAAAAAAAATTGTTTTTCTAGAGTTTTGATGGTTATGGCTTCGTCTTTTTTCTTTTTTTGAGAAATATGATGGATTTGGTTTTGTCGAATAATTGTCTCGTCAGATATCTACCGTAATCTAAGACTACAGCCGTTACATGCCCAAATCATAAGCTGCAGAAGCCCAAAAGGATATACCAAATGAAAATTGAATTCATAACGGGCTTATGGGCTTCCAATATGAAATCAATAGGCCCTTCAGTTTTTTTCTTATCAAAAACGCTTTCCGAACCATTTGTGGCTGCTAATGATTCGGACAGTAAAGCTATAAACCCACATCACTAATATTATTTGTAAACATACCAAAGATAGGATATTAATAATGAAACTCCAAAAGTTATTATTAAAACTCTATTGTTTATTATGTTTCTTAAGAAATTTGTATTGAGTGGTGAACGTACTTAATATTTTCGAAATGCTAAAATTATTTTTAATTGAATTTATTTTGAAATGGAATGCCGATTCTGATCGTTTATGGGGAAAGATTTCTAGCTATGAAAACGTCCACCTGCCCGTATATTTACACCTACACTACAACAAACATTAGAATGATCATAGCATCAAATCAAAACATTGAAACCAAGGATGGTACATCTTATTGGTTGTGTGTCCAACTATGGATCGATCTCTAGCTCTTCAATTCCTCTTTCCCAAAAAAAAATGAAAAAACTATTTACAAGCCTTTTTATTAGACTTTAGATATGTGTGCGTTACATATTTCATTATATTGATATCAGAAATTGATTATGAGAAATTAATTAGAACCAACATCTAAATAACAGCTTCCTAGAATAATTAATCAAATAATTAGCTAGTCTTGGAGTAGGCGAACTCTCATATTATACTTCTTCTATTACATTGTACATTTGTTGTGATTACGTAATCTATATATAATAAAATATAACTTTTGAAGTTTATCCAAGTAAACGCGCATGTAGACAACTTAATTGAACTCAATAATTCACGTAAGTAATTATTATATATTTCTTTAATTGAGTATTGACAAATATAGATATCAATTTTTATCTAAAATATTCAAATTGAATAATTCAAAATAAATTAGTTATCAACATAATTTGAATATGAAATAAGGAAATTACCGGCATAATTCAAATTCGAATTCGAATTCAAATAAAAAATTACTTTTCTATATCAATTTCACTTAGTGATAGATATTAGTCATTTTCTAATACTTGTGTGATTAAATTACCAATAACATATTATTTATCTTTTAGAAATAAATAATAAGATATAATACCCATATAAAGAAATTGTCTAATGATAATAAACAAATTTAATCAATTCTTTTCATTAATGATAGTTAGCTCTCATTTTATTTTTAATATCTATTTTATTAAATTATTATTAACGTATTATTTGTTTAAAACAAAATAAGTATGATTAACACTCATACAAAGAATTTTTTTTTATTATAATCATTAAAATCAAATCATATTTTTTCTTTAAATTTTGTTGATTATAAATAAATAAATTATGTAATAATAAATTATTATTTTTTTACATTAGTCTCCCATGTCGTGGCAGGGGTTACGTCTAGTATATTAATGATACATAATTATAATCTCAATGTAAATATGTTTGATGGTAAAAAGATAACCGCGGTATCACGTTATGACTTGTAACATAGTTTATTTTATTTTTTATCAAACTTAAAGTGTTGTTCAATCTTCATCAGTTGCTTAACAAGTCAAATAATCAGAGTTTTAATTAAGTGGATCATGAGCTAGCACTAAGTAGTTTAACAACATTTTGAAATTTTTTATATATTTTTGTTCTCTAACTTGTTGAACTGAGCTAGAACTAAGCTTTAAAAATTAAAGAGCAATATCATGTGTTGAAAAGAATTTGCTCACTGTTACACGAAATATAAATAAAAGAGCTTTCGGTCAATTAATGTCGAATCAGAACTTCATCATCAACTTAATTTTCTTTTTAAGCTTTCTCCTCTTTTTTAATAAACAGTGAAAAATATAACTGTGTTAAATTAAATAGTTTTAAAAATTTAATATTGTTGTGCCATCACATATAAAAAAAATGCTTGCCCGCACTTGTGTATCGACAGTGTCTGTTAATATGACATGATCTGAGATATATAGAAATCAATTACATATATATGTTGTTAGAACAACTATTTTTCTGTACATATAATTATAAGATCACCTGTGAGTCTGTGCCGAGAAAACCCTAAGTATTTATAGAAGTGTTCAAAATTTTTATATATATATATATATAGCCAGCAATTAGAATGTCCCTTTCACAAATGTGCTTAATTCAGACTCCTTCTTATAGGCCACACAATTGTCAACACGGAAATCACATTTTATATTCAAAAAATTGCACGTTTATATAGTGAAAAATCTTTTAAGATAGATAAATGCCGCCCCGAATGAATCGGTCCACCTCCACCATTGAAAGAGGTTAAATGACATGACACCATCCTGAAAGGTGGGTTTAACTAGTAATTGACCACAAATATAATCTAAAAGTTGTAGGTTCGAGTCAGACTCATGATCTTTCAATATTTTTGTTTGACTACGTTTCACCGAAAGTATTTCATTTATGGTATAGGTGCGAAATAAGAGATATCTTACGAAATAGTACATTTAAAATATTAGATACAAAAGGATGCACAATTTGCAATATCCTACTAAATATAATTAAAAATAATATAATTAATCCATCATCTCCTCACCACTGAGTTAAATAAGTCATCGATCAGGTAGACTGGACCTTTACAAATGTTCATCCACATACTTAATATTGAAATCATAAGATTGCAGTATCTTTAATATATATATATATATATAAACTCCCGTGCCTTGACTGCAATGATAAAATTGTATTCTTGATTAATGTCCAAGAGAAAGAAGCTTCTATATATTTCCTGAGAACAGTTCAATTTTCTGCAGAACAGTTATAATATTATATATCAGCGAATATATATGTTATATATATATATACGCATAATTAAGTGTATATACTGCAAATTCAAATTTCTGATCAGATGTGCGTCAAATTTTCTTGGTTGTTTCAAATGAAACTGAATTGAAATTGTCAACTTTTCATAATTACTACAGTAATTATTTATGGAACCCAAGTATGATCAATTTCTTTGATCACATTAATGAAGCTGAGGTTTGACCTATTAAGTAGCCCAATAACAAATACGTACATATATTACAAGTGTTAAGGTATTAAATTTTAACATTCATATTCTCAAATTGTACATTAGACTTTTATACGAGTTAGTCATTCAATCTGCGCGAGACCATTCATGAAGAAGAATTTTAAGCTAAAAAGAACGCCGTGCACCTTTAATGGATATTAAAAATATTAAATACTAAAATGATCATCTCCCTCTCTAACAAATTCGAGTTATTAAATTAGTTGGTGATTATTCAATATATAGTGTTCTAGAAGTCTTTGTTTAGATATAATAATCTAGTATATTATTTTCTAGATAAAATTCGATGTGGTGGTGCCCCTGGACGAGAACAAAAATGTCCTGGAAATTGAACGGAAGATTAATTACGTTTAACTTCTTTTTTTTTATTTTTAATAACAGTAATTACGTTTAACTTGCATGTGTGTTTGGTGTGTGGAGAGAGAGAGAGCAAACTTGTGCAGAAATCCTTTTCAAACGTGCCAAAATTTAAAGGTAAAAGAAACATAGGAAATAATGTTTTTTCACTAAGACCGTTGGACTTGGTCTTTTTCCGCTTTTTCTCATATTGTTACTTGAAAAACTCAACTCTAGCAAGATGAAAATTAATTATATACGATCCACGAAATCAAATTCAAAAAGCATTATTGTATGCAAATAATGTTTTAATTTTTAAAATACCTCAGACCAGAGGGCTGCATGCCTGCATGTGATGAAATTTTCTCAAGCAATTCCGTCAAATAAGCCTGTTGTTGTTCAACGCCGTTAAGTTTGAAATGTTTGTTCTCCATTCATTTAATTTCCTATATATCAAATCTTACAGGTCAGTACTCAACAATTCAGATATTATATTGATTGCCATCTGATCCGCAGTCTATATATACATACATGATACATACCCGCTTCATAGTAATTAATTCAGAAATACCACTTAATTAGTCATATTAATGGATCAACTAAGTATCCAAGAGCTGGTTAAAAAACCCATTCACCACATTCCGCCCCGCTTTCTTGTCGACCAAGAACCTGCAATTAATTTTCATTCTTCTCATAAAAATTCTCTCTCACCAATTCCCGTAATTGACTTACAAAGTTTGCTTTCTGAAGAAAATAAAAATTTCCAGCTTCAAAAGTTGCACTCAACATGCAAAGAGTGGGGCGTTTTTCAGGTTTAATTAATTATTCTTATTTCTGTTATATATATATATAGCATGTTTTCAATTATCTAGTTATTCTTTCTATTTGGGACATAATTTAGTACAATTTATATATATTGAAAGTGGAAACTAACCTTATTTAATAATTTTCTTGATGCAGTTGGTGAACCATGGTGTGGACACTTCATTAATAGAGAAGCTCAAAGATGAGATTGCAGAATTTTACAAGCTTCCCTTGGAAGACAGATTGAGGTACAAGATTAGGCCTGGAGATTTTGAGGGCTATGGACAAACTGTAATCCACACTGCCAGTCAAAAAGTTGATTGGGCAGACAGGTTTTACATGATCACCAATCCAATCCACAAAAGAAAACCCCATCTATTCCCACAGCTCCCTTCATCCCTCAGGTCTATTATCTATATCTATACATACATATTATATATATATATATATATAAATTCTCTAAAAAAACGCTTTTAATTTAGGGATAATAGCAGACACCCCCTCAGTTATGGGGTGACGTGCACTTTGCCCTCTTAACTTATTGAAATGTGCACTTTGCCCCCTTACTTATCATAAAATGTGCACTTCACCCCCTCGGGCAGTTTGGGCACCACAGTTATCATAAAAATTGGACTTTTGCCCCCTGGCTTATATGTGTCTTTGTAGCACTTTGCTCTCTGACTTATGTGTTTTTGTAGCATTTTGCCCCCTCACTTATGTGTTTTGTAGCACTTTGCCCCTGCCCGATCTGTCCGAGGGGGTAAAGTGCACATTTTATGATAAGTGAGGGGGCAAAGTGCACATTTCAATAAGTTAGGGGGCAAAGTGCACATCACCTCATAATTGAGGGGGTTGTCTGCCATTATCCCTTTAATTTAAACATTTTATAATCCAGGTTACTTAATTACATGCTAGGATATAACTAGGATTTTATATCCGAGGGGCGAATACGAAAAAATTGGGGGAAATTGATGTTTTCCAGTTTTGGGGAGCAAAATTTTAAAAATAAAAAACTGTATAAGCTAAAAAAATAATTTTCCACTGGCTTCTCTTCTGCTTACGCGTGTATATGTATGCAGAGAAACCCTAGAAGCTTACATCGGGGAGCTACAAAAACTGTCACGAATTATATTTGAGTTGATAGCAGAATTACTGAAGATAAACAAGAGAGAAATAGCAGAAGAGATGTTTGAAAATGGGATGCAATCAATGAGAATGAATTACTATCCAGCATGTCCAGAGCCAGACAAGGTTATCGGGCTGACGCCTCATTCCGACGCCTCGGGAATCACCATCCTCCTCCAACTCAATGGAGTTGAAGGCTTCCAAGTCAAAAAAGATGGGATTTGGATACCCCTGAAGTCGCTTCCAGATGCCTTTGTTGTTAATTTAGGAGACATTATTGAGGTAATTAATTAATTTGCCACCATTTTTTTAATTTCTTTTTATTTGCACATTTGTTAATATTATACGTGCGGTGATTTTAATGAATTATGAACTCTAATTAGTACTATGCAATAGTTTAGTCAATCTGTTGATCATGCATGTTTTATTATTAATTATATGTGTGCATGTGTTAAAAGTTTTCACAAAGTTAACCAAAAAAAAAAAAGAAGAAGGAAAAGTTTTTTTCACAATCGAAGCACGTGCATGTATGTGTGTATATATATATGTATTAATTTTGAATACATACATATATGTATCTTTGTAAATTAGTTTTTATTGTTAGTGATGGATTGTGTATCGCCGGATCAAGTTTGATCACTAAAACCTAATTATAAAAGATACATGGAAAAATTATTTTTTTAGTCCGTTAACTTAGTCTCCCTTGTGTTTTAGTCCTTTAAGTTGATGAGTTGCAAAATTGGTCCGTTATCTTCTGACTTTTTGTAATTTTAGTCTTTTTGAGCTTAAAAAATTGGTAAATTTAGTTAGTTGATACCCATCAATACCACCATCACACATTATTATTAGATATCATCAATTTGAAGCTAAAAAGCACAAAGGCACAAAATCTTTATGGTATGAATGAGATAGTTTTACACATTTCAAGACTTAAAATTGCTGTGAAAATCTATCTAATCAGATTTTCCAATTTTTACCAATTGACTATGCCGCCACTGACTAAATCGACGGACTAAATTTACCAATTTTTTAAGTACAATAGGACTAAAATTACAAAAAGTCAAAAGATAACAGATCAATTTTGCAACCCGTTAACTTAAAGAACTAAAATGCAAGGGAGACCAGACTAAAAAAATATTTTTCCCTAAGATACACCAACTTTCCACTTCACATGCCAAGTTGTTTGGCATAATCCATGCAAAAGAAGTGTATGCATGTGTAAGACAATACCTTATACATAAAAAAATAAAACACCAAATGACAATAAATTATCTCTTTTTCTTTTTTTTTGTGTGTTTATATGCATATACAAACAACTTTCATACAACAATACATATATTAACAACTGCAAGGTTTATGATAACAAAATAATCATAGAATACTCAGAAAGTAGTCTCTCTTCCACAGTAATTATTAATTCGCTCCTAGCTAATTATATTAAATTTTTAATTAACGTTAACGATATATGTATATTTTTTGCATGCGCAGATACTAAGCAATGGATTGTATAAGAGCATTGAGCACAGGGCCGTTGTGAATTCAGAGAAAGAGAGGACTTCCATAGCAATGTTCTTCAACCCTAAATTCGAAGCGCAAGTCGGGCCATCGCCATCCCTCTTAATTAACCAGAAGCCACTCTTCCGGCATATGAAATTGGAGCACTACGTCAAAGATTTCTTCTCCAGGAAGCTCAATGGGAAATCATTCATCGATTACATGAAAATATGATCACATTTTATCTAAGGCCAATTTTATTTTTAATTTTTGGTATATATAAAATAAATAATTTATTATGGTGTGCATGTGGGATTTAAACTATATATGTGCTAATATTTAATCAGTGTTATAGTTAATTTGCGGTTTATTATAGAGTTTTGTGTATGTATATGACTTGGGTTTTTTCTGTTTTTTCTTTGGAACATGCATATGTGCATGTATATATACAGGAAGCTAGTTTAATTTGTCAATTTGCTTGGTATAATGTATATTCATCTTCTCATTAATATTATTATTATTATTTTGAATTCTTGATGATCAGATTGAATAAATGTCCTGAACCCAATCGTGTTATAACTTATAAATATCCAGACACAAATGAATTAGTTAAATCAAAGATTGCATGATTAAATCCAATATTAGAATTTGTAACCAATAATATTAAATAAAGTTACGTGCACAGCAAAACATGTGAAGGAAGCTTCTTTGTGATTGAGAAACATGCAAAAATACGGTTTCAATTGAATTTTAGTTTATGGTACAATGTTAGGTGCATCTAGTACTACCATTTATTGGTAATTATTAGAGACGTTGGCTTAACGATTGAGAATATGACCCCTTACTCACCCCCAACCAAAAGATAAAGAAAAAAATCATAACATATCTTTTTTATTATTATTTCTAAAAGAAGAGGGAACTTCTGACCCGATAAATTCGGGTCGATAGTTCTTAATCATTTACCACGCGAACCATATAAGACTCCAAATATGAAAAGAGAAATCACAACTTATGATTGAACCCAGGACCTCCCACGTGAAAGTGGAAACTGATACCGCCAGGCTAACAAGTCTTGGGTAAATCATAACATATCTATTTTTCTTTTAATTCAAGACGAAGGGGGATACCCTAAATATCTAGCCCCACAAACCTAGGTTGATAGTCATAATCTTAAACCATAAAGACTTTAATTGATCTCCATAAAGAAGGGGAGAGCCACAACTTGTGGCAGTTTGGATTCGAACCTAAAATATCTCACATAAAGTGAGAGATGGATACTACTAAACCAACAGGTCTTGGTAATCTTAACATATCTTTAATTTTGCATTATTTTAGTTCAGGATTTCCGCTTATAATATATTATGCAAGGTGAAAAAATAAAATCCTTATTTTAGGGCTGATTTTTACTGATAATCCAAAATATGGATAGTGGAGTCGGGCCGGCCCGTCATAATAACATAGATAACAATTTACCATTTCCATCTTAATATATGTGGGCCTCCAAATGGGCCGAACAAAGAGTCAAAAAGCCTTTCGAAAGGGCTAGAATCGTAATTGCAGCTGCAGGAATCAATACAAATACATAGCAGCAGCAACTCCCAAACTCTTTTAACACACACAAAGAATCGTAGCGAAAAGTAAATTAGGGAAAAGGAGAGAGATGGTTGAAGAAATGGAAAAGTTTTCGACCACCGCCATTAATGGAGAAGCTGAGGACTCATCATCAATAACCAAGATTAATCACAGCGTCGGCGGAGATGAATCGGAGACGGAGGAAGGGGAGATCGTCGGTGGCGATTCAGACGACGCGGCGAAAGCGATGGCGGCGCCGCCGGAGAGGCATCCACTGGAGCATTCATGGACATTCTGGTTCGACATTCCTTCCCCCAAGGCCAAGCAGGAGGCATGGGGAAGCTCGATGCGCCCTATTTACACCTTCTCCACCGTCGAAGACTTCTGGAGGTCTTTTTTATTCGATTTAATTTATTTCAATTACGTGATTTTATTCGTTTGAGCTTATAATGAAGGATTTTGCGATGTTTTCTATATTTGTGTTCGAGGTTATAGTGTTTTGGATATGTGACGTTGTGGATTCGTGTTGATTTGTGCGCGTTTTACATTTTGTGCTTCTGTAGGTTTCTAGGGTTTTATGTATCTTCTGCTTTGCGTGCATATTACATATATACATGTACGTTAGATCACGGAGTACGGAAAACTAATGTCATCTTTGGACTACTGACTTGTGTGAGGAAATGGAAAATGAAAATATTACAAGATAAAGCACAAAGTAAGTGATATCACATTTGCCTTGGTGTTTTCCTCACTAAAATTAAAGGACCAAATATAGTTTGATAGAATTGGGGTCGAGAATGAGATTGAGTGTGTTCTGTGGGTACCACTTATGGAGTTGTTGCTTTTTTCACTTGCGCATGTTTGTGAAGATTAGGCCACACGATTGGTTGCGAGAAGTTCAGGATGCAGAAAATGTGCAAGATGACTGTCTAAGTATGTCGGTTAATTGTAGTAATGACATTTGAGATTGTCTCTATTCCCTATTATGTTCATATCAGAGTCAGTCGCAATTCATCTATTTATGAATTAGGCATGTACACATAGAAAGATGTTTTTATATGTATATGCTAATGTTTAGTGTTATGTTGTTGCATTTATGTTGTAAATAATATGGCCTCAAGCTTATCTTCACCAGAATGATGGGTTCTTTTAACATACTTTTTATACTGACCTAATTTTACTTGCTATCACTTTTCGTGAACATGGCTTTCTTCCACTAGGCTGCAGTGTCTACTGGGTTCAACTTTATTGAACATGTCAGTTGTCATCCATGGTCTTCTCTCTGTGAATTATGCTGCTATAACACTTGCTTCACTTGGCTTGCAGTGTTCACAATAATATACACCATCCTAGCAAGCTGGCAGTGCAATCAGACTTCTATTGTTTCAAAAATAAAATTGTGCCAAAGTGGGAAGATCCTGTTTGTGCCAACGGGGGAAAGTGGACTGTGATTTTTCCAAGGGGAAAATCTGACACTCCTTGGCTCTATACGGTATGTCTCAACGTGTGTTTTTTAGCGTGCTTAATTCTTTCTCAATGTTTTTTGCATAATATGATTCTTTGGAAATTCTGTTTTTTCTATTTTTCTTCGCCTTCTGAGCCCCAAATGGATATTATTTAGTTGCTGGCAATGATTGGAGAACAATTTGATTATGGAGATGAAATATGTGGGGCAGTTGTCAATGTCCGAGGGAAGGAGGAGAGGATTTCTATTTGGACGAAGAATGCTTCAAATGAAGCTGCTCAGGTTTGTTTGAGTGTATACCAATCTGATTATCTACTCTGTGAGACGAGTCTAGCATCAGTGCATCACAAAGTTTATTGCCAGTTCTAATACTTTATGATAATTTGCTGCAGTTTATTAACATTTAGCTGCAGAAGACACTACCATCCCTCTAGATTTGTTGAGCATCTTGGCATGTTGTCGACATGTTTGCTAAGCAACCTGTCACTTCTTCTAATTTGAGATAATTTTTGTCATTATAATGCCCACACAATTTCGTGGACACAAACACCTCGACAAGATTTTGTGTCCACCATCAAGATCTTATTAGTGGTTTAGAAAAAAGCATGTACATTTTAAAATATCTCACCCCCAAAAAAATCTTTGCTTTCATGCCGGAATTGCATGAATGGTTCCTGTATCAGGATGAGGATCGCCTGCATCTTTTAATTATCATTTACTTACGGAAAGATCCCTCATAAAATAGTAATTTTGCAAGCAGCATCATTGAATTCTGGGAGTGTGTACTTCATTTCCTGCAAATTGTGTAAAAGATGATATGTCTGGCTTTATGATAGATGTTGAGTAGCTGAGATATAGAAGAACTTGAACTGAATGGAGAACATCCCAAGAAGTTTATGCATACAAAGGATTTTTCTTATCACATTTAGAGCTGTTGGTCTCCATATTATTTTGTTCATTTTTCGGAAGTGACGCCTGCATTTACCTTATTCCTCTCCATGTCTTCTGAAATTTTCCAGCTGAGCATTGGAAGACAATGGAAGGAGTTTCTGGTTTACAATGAAACAATTGGTTTTATATTACATGTAAGTTTTCCTTTTAGTCATGTTGACCTAATTATTAGTGTTTGTGTGGCAAATAAGCATCTTTTTCCCTCGAGGATGAGTGACCAGCTCTTGTAATGCAGGATGATGCAAAGAGGCTTGGCAGGGCTGCCAAGAATCGTTATACTGTGTAGATTGGTCAGTTGCCAAGAAGATGAAGGCGGCTGCTCCGACAGTGGTGACATATACATTGCCCGACACTTTGGGGGTGAAATGTCACCATTGACTTGTCTCCCCCAACCCCAACCCGGACCCCGACCCTCTTTTTGGTCTTTAGATAATGTTTCTGGAATTGAATATCAGTGCATATTTTAGATCTTTGTGGACTGGTGAGGATTCAATATCTTTGACAATTGAGTACTCTTTTGAATTTCTGAGTTATATAAAGCTTCCGATGCATTCACGGTGAACTGTTTTACTCCTTATTTTCATGCCTGTGGGCTGTTTTATGTTTTATCCTTCAGTAACAATTTCTGGAATTCAACAAGCCTTCGCAATGGGCAAGCAATTGCCTGTAGGTACACGAATTGGATTAGCAATCAATTTGTAGGTTACGTCAGCAGACTTCAGAGATTCTGTACAATATTGTATAATATAGCTGGTCCATGAGGATTGAGTAGCAGCATCAGCTAGTCCTATTTTTTCAGGCCATTTGTGAAACAAAGTCCGATATGTTGTTTGGTTTCGACTGTTAGATTTTACAGACAAGTTTGCAGGTTAACAAAGATGACCATCCCTTAAAAGAGGTTATCACAATAAATTGTTCTATATATAATTAACTGATACAGAAAACAAGAACTTGCGTTCCAAGAACTGTATTGTTTCACGCAATTTTTTGAGAGGAGGTTAACCTCTTCTATAATCATAGTTATCAAATTAGATATTTCACTGCTCCCTAGTCATTGAAAGAAAATAATAGAATTTTACACAAGACCTTACACCAACCACCGGAACGCATAAACAAGAGAGTTTAGAAGCTAAACTATTGGCATCAGGAGATAATTTCCCCTTCTTCCCCACTCAAAACTGCATCCTCATCTTCTTCCAAATAATCGTCTTTCATATACAAGCCAAGTCGCTCCAGAGGGCTTCCAGGGCCAAACCCCTCTCCTGTTGGGGAACAACACAACATTTCCAGATCTTTCAAGATATCTAGATTTTGATCTATTTCGACAGTTTTTTCCATCTGCACAAACAAACAACTCTCAGTGTAAACAAAACAGAAACAAATCTTTTTTTTTTGAATAATATAAACAGAAATAATTCATTTAACAGAACCATTTGCCCAAAGGATGAATGAAACTTACCTTCTGCAGTGCCATTCTCGCGGCTTCTCTTTCCCTCTCACGTCGCATCTTTAGATCATCTTGTGCCTTCCTTTGAGCCGCTGCTTCAGCAGCTTTAATTTCGGACTCGATCCTGGCTTTCTCTGTAAGAAAAAAAAAAAAATCAGTATAACATGGGCTTCCAAAAGAACTAACAACTATAAAAGGGAAATAAAGAGAAGATTGGTCAGTGTTGAAGTCATCAATAACATTAGTTCCTTGGCCACTCGAATTAGAACTGACCGCATACTCGGTAATCTCCACATCCACCAAAATGTCATTTAAAGACCAAATGGTATGGAAACATTATGTCCAGTTTTATCATATTACGACGACAATAAAAATGAAACAGAAAACAAGATTTCATTATTCCAATTTGTTACAGCAGAAAAAAAGTTGATCAACTAGCACAAAATAATAGTTTAACCAAAGATATCTAGTTCACCTGCTAGTTGTTCCCTTTCCAGTCTCTCTATTTCTTGCTGCATCCTTGCAGGATCAGATTTGTCCCCCTGGCAATGGCATTCACAATCCACATTAAGCAAAGTACATAAATGATGTAAATCCCAGTAAACCAATCAAATTGACAACCATTATAGCATGCACTGGTAAACCTTCAGCAAGGAAGTGGGAAAGAATCATTACATGATCCAGGATTGCCTGATGTGTAGCCTTGAAGATGGTATCTGCAAATCGGCTTTTTAGCATTGCAGCTCGCAATGCCTTCTTAGGCGACATTTGTACATTGATCGAAGTCCAACCTAATTAAGGAGAGGAAGAATTCAAATTCCATGCAACGAGAAAGGAAACAATAAACTACCAAATGACTTTCAAACATCTACTCCAAAGTAATGCGAGGACCTACATAAAGATGTATAAAAATATATATACATATGTACAAACAGGAAGAGGTCAAACAATGTTGGCACAGCAAAATGAAAAGAAAAATTAGGTGAACTTCCATAAACCACATCAACAAAAAAATCATCCCAAAGAAAGAGCCTCAGCTATTAGGGGAAGTGCGTCAGCCATCAATACAGAATTGACTCACAGATCATTATGGAGGATTATCTATCTCGTGCTCACCCAAGTTAACCCCTTCCAACGGCTGAATAAATATATTAGTTTTCAATTCCTAGTATTTTTTACTGATGTTTTTTTTTTCGATCTCTTCTGTTTTTCCTTGGCAATTTGGATAAACAAATGTTAAATATTTTATATTCTGGTAGAGGCTATAATATAGAGCATTCATGTGTATAGCAAGCTACCTTCACCAGAAGCAGCAGTTGCAGCAGGGGTTGATAGGTGGGGGCTGTTTCCTTCATTGACAACAATGCCAGGCCCTAGAATCATTTGCAAAACATGTGAATGCTCGAATCATCAAAACCATTTGAATGTAAATATAATATATAAGAACAAATAATTCTCACCATCAGAATCTACACAAGAGCTCATTGTATGAAATGCCAAGGAATTCTTCACCTCGCCCTGGTACATCAAACAAAGGTCATATCAAACCCACTCATACCCTAAATTATTTCAAATAACTTAAAGCATCACCAGTTGCTGATACTTACAGGTTCAGAATCACCACAGTGATCATGTTCTGATGATCTTTCTGAAGATAAATCTAAAACAAGATAAAAATGCATTTTAAATGTATAATGACAAAGTCTAAGCATAGGAAACAACATAGAATTGAACTCACCACTTAAAGATGCTTGAGCAGAACCATTTTTTAAATGGCAGTGGCATGTCAGGCTACCACATGAACAACATTTAGATGCAGTAGAATCATGTGATCGTCTGAGATTGACAAAGGCACAAGCACTTGGACCACAATGTTCTGTGCCAATAAGACATGGCCAATTAGCTCCTAAAAAGAGCTAGAAAGCAGAAATATTACTCCGCCACTTCATACCTTTCTGGATAGTTTTCCCCAACAAAGAACAGCCATCTTGTAACCTTCTTGCAGGCTCAGCCTAAATGAACATAAAACTCAAACATGTCACAGGGAACTCAAAACACTATTTAATATAAAACGGAATCAACTCGTCAAGTACAAAATGGAGGCATATACAAGCAAAGATTGTGTCCATCACAATGGAATACCACAAGCTTTGCTTATGAAGAAAATCAGAATCACATTAAAACACAAAAGCTTGCTAAAAGAAAATTCATCAAACTATACTCACCTTTCCATTTCTTGCATCCAAGAAAAACTTAATTTCTCTTCTCAGCTTCCATAAAGTTCCATCATCAGTCGAGTCGAGATAGGAATCAAGCCTTTCTTCGTTGAGACAAGTCAAACCAAACTTTTGAGAAAGAAATCGCAAATTTTCCATCATCTTACCGCTTGATGCGCGCACAAGCTCCAGTTTAAACTTCTGTTTTTCCTCCAATGACATTGGCCTAC
Organism: Buddleja alternifolia; assembly: GCA_019426215.1. Classification (NCBI taxonomy): domain Eukaryota; kingdom Viridiplantae; phylum Streptophyta; class Magnoliopsida; order Lamiales; family Scrophulariaceae; genus Buddleja; species Buddleja alternifolia. The sequence goes on from CM033392.1 coordinate 3,146,130, forward strand.
AGGAGCCAGGTTTAACACGCCCTTGAGCTTTATTAAGACCAATTGGTTTTGTGTCTTGGTGATTCTTTTTCTCGGATGACATCGACCTACAGGTGTCAACTTTGACCCGCAATGCAACTTTGTTGTGTCCAACCGGTTTCGTGTCCTGGCAATTATTTTCTACAGTCTGCTTCACATATTGGCCACTTCTCCCCATATCATCCATGAAACTGGCCTGTTTGACAGTTTTGTTTTCGCCCTTCAGTTTTGTCTCCACTGATTTCCACCTCCTGCTGAAATTACCTTCCAACTTCTTTGCCCAGTTATGAACTTCATTTCCAGGAGGATTATACAACATTGCATTATGAAAAGTCAGTCTAACATCAGCGGCAAATCCCTCTGCACCAATGTACATGTTGTCCTCTAGCTTACGTTTTATCGTTCCCAAATCCATTGGTTTAGTAATTATTGAGAAATAATCAGGAATTTGCAACTTCACTGGATCAACTGGCTCATTGAAAACCCATCCAACAGGGGATTTCATCAATTCATTCAAAATGCTGGCACAATGCAGTTTGAGATTATGGTCCATCTTCCGCTTTTTCGCCCTTTGACCATCAAGAGACATTTCTGTCCTACGCTTGCTAGAGTTAGCAGGCATAGATGGTTTTACCGAAACTTTTACCCCAGAATGCTCATCTCTGCCATCAGTGGCACTACTGTCTCTTTGTCCATTTTTTACAATAACCTTCCCATTGTTTTTCTGTGACTTCTCTTCTGAATCAAACCCCAACCCTTTGATAGTTATTTTCAGCTTCTTACTCCCCGGCACCACAGCTGACATGGTTGGAAATTTCAAGTGCTGAAACGGAGAGTGGGTCACGTTTATAGCTTGGCTCTCAGCCACCATAACCATTAGCCTGAATGGCACACTAGACAAATAGAAACAAAATAACCAGTTTTAGTTCAGTTAGCTATTAATGCTTTGGTACGATACAAAGCTAGTTGACAATCACAAGAATAGTTGAAACTCCATCGAATGGTTGGTCTTCAAAGAACAAGTAATATGCCAAAGTTTGATAAATGCTCTTAGCACACATAATGTTGTCCAGTTAAATTTTGATTTGAACTACTCAATTCGGCAAAAAAACACCAAAAAGGACAAAAGGGAAAAGGAAAAACAAAAAAACTTTTTTCCATATAGTTTGCATACACTCAAACTCACTTCTTTAATAATGCTTTTTAAAGTGCTATAATATGTGAGAAATATTAAATGGAGTAATATCAGAAATAAAAATCAATAAACAGCAGAAAAAGAACATGGATCGAAATACAATTACAAAATCCAATTAATAGAAGATCAAAATAGGACACAAACACAGAATTCAGCAAAAATTAACTCTTCAAACATTGAACTACGATTTAACTAATTTAAGATACACAAAAACCCGGATCTACAATTCAAAATAGCGCCAAAAAATCACACAAAACAGAAACCATATCAAGCCTCCGTCACAAATCCTGGAAACAACGCAAAAGAAAACCCACAAAACAAACATATATACAATCCCCAAACAATTCAAAAAGCAAAACAAGATACAGAAATAGCTAGGGCTTGACGAAATCGAACATACTTACGGCAAAAGAAATCGCGAGAACGAAAAGGTGAGGCCTCTGCATTGATCGGGAACCGCGAAGCGGGAGAAGAAATTGAATGGTATATAGAAAATAAAAAGATTGATGGAAGGAAGGAGATTGAATGGAAAGATATTTTAAAAGGAAAGAGATATATGATAATAATAGGAAATAAATAGTTCGAGGGAGGTTTTTAGGGTTTTAATTCCCTCTCTCTATCTCTCTCTCTCTCTCTCTCCTCTATCTCTCTCTGTATCTATCTTCTCTCCCCCTCTCTTTCCTACGACGCGTGATTTTTATGATTTGCCGAGTTTAGGTTATAGTTCATTGACGGATTTGACCCCGTGGGTGAAATTGAGAGGAAAAAACGTTTGTTACTTGAGCATGAAGGCAAGCGGACTGAATGACGGATTTGCCCCCGTGGTGAGTTGACTAATCTAGGAATTATCCCCTTTTCTTTTCTTTTCTTTTTTTTTTAATTGAATAGAAATGGGATACCCTATATATTTGATCCGACATACCCTGAGTTGATAATTATAATGTTGAGCCATAAAGACTATCTATCTCCATAAAGGAGAGAAGAGTCACCACTTGTGGCAGTTTGGATAGAACATCTCATATAAATGGGAGATGAATACCACTAGACCAATAAATTTTGATTGAATTATCCCCATTTTTTGAATTATTATTTCTTTCCATATGGATTAAATTTTATTTTGTTCCCAGTTCCCACTAAGTATGGAAAGAATTACCTTCTTGATGCAACGGAAATTAAATTTAAAATTATTTCTCTTCATCATGGATTTAATTTTAATTCGTTCCCACTTAACTATGGAAATATTACCATTTTTGATGCAATGGGAATAGAAGTAGAAGGTGGTTGAAAGCTATTTGTTTTATTACTATTTTCTTTTTTTATCATCCTTATGTATAACCCTCATATGAGACACAATAATATTTTCTACTTTTATGTATTGATATTTTCCTTTTTCCTTATTTTTGCTGAAAGCTGCCCATTGATTTCACACTCAATCTTGACCCTCGTTGTATATTTGACTTTGTTGTCCTATATATTGGCAACGTCATTAATGTTAAAAATAGGGTAGATATTGTTGGGTTGTGTTTGGGGGTACACATTTTTGTGAAAATGATAATGATGTATGTTTAATTATTGTATTAAAAACATTTGAAAAATGATGTGATTTATTGATATAACGATATGTAAAATGATTGAATTAGTTATTTTAATAATGATTATATGATAAAAAATAAAGAATAATTATAGTAGTAATTATTGATGAAAAACAATTTTAAGTGATGTATGTGTTGATTGACATGTAGTTATATGTAAAAAAAAGTAAAAGTAGATTTTAAAAAAATGTGTTTGAAAATTGTTTGTAATTGAAATATTTCGAAAATCATGATCCAGAAATTTTTTAAAATAAATCCGAAAGTATATCCAAGATAGTAATTCTTAGTTTTATAGGTATTTTAGTTGAGAATTAAAATTTGCTCCCCAAATGTCACCAGATTGCACAACTGCACCCCTTTTTACTTGAAAAATTGAAATCCCTTGCGTGCGTCCCTCCAACAGGCAACATGTAAGTCTCAATTCTTTTAGTAAGACTTCAAAAGTGAAAAATTGCATGTTGAACTATTGCGACTTCGGATCTTAATATAATCATAATGATCCGTGTACAACAAATTTCACAAAATTAATCCATGAACTTTGAGTTGACATGTTGGAAAAACATGGCCAAAAAGAAACTATAACTCGGTAAGACTATCGGCACATATGAAGTCAATGGTATGGCTTCATAGTGAGACTTTAAATATAACAGTATTGAGTCTCCAAGCCATAAATTTCAGGAGATCATCTTCTGATGTAGGACATGGATATTATCGAGGCGTAAAGAAGCTCCATAGCCAAGCATCAACCCTGATCAAGTATCTGGCTACTATACAGCCACCCAGTTCGTGCAACTTTCCACCGTTTGTGTAGACAAAGTCGAATTGCACATATGGAGAGGCAAGGGCTACTATGAAGAAATGCAAAAATATGCAGGAAAAGATCAAGAGTCGTTAACATCGTTGATATAGCAATGTTGCTTTACATGCACATGTTACAATAAAAATGTGACTGAAAAAAGAACATTTTCGGTCTAGTTAAAACTTCAATCATTTTGAAGTAAAGGGCTCTCCTTATTGATGAATTGGAAATAGATATGAAACAATGAGGCACACTGCTCGTTTTTCCTATCGTATAACCAAGAATTTACAGCACACAAACAATTGGGGAAAAAGAATTTAGGAAGAATGTAAAAGCCGCCTCACAATTTGTTGCCAGTTCGTTGTAAGATTGAATCTTGCATAGAGCTATCAGGCATTTGACTCTAGTAAAGGCTTCCTCGAAACTTCAACAGAACTTCTGCTGTAAAAGAAGTACAGCACAAGCTGAATAATTCCAAGAATCGCTCCAATCCCATTCGGCACCTGATTTTACATAGATATGAAAAACTGGATTTTAAGAAGAGGTTGGAACAATGCATTTCGTCCGATAATCAAGTTTGCAATTATACAATGATTTCATGAATAGAGTCTGCAGAAAGGACAGTTAGAAACTTACGGAAATAAATGGATCCTGCTTGAGCATTCCATACGCAAAGAAAGAAAAACTCATCAAAAATGTTGCAAGTGAGAGATAAAATGGCATGTATTCTACGCTCTTTGTTCTAATCACGAGATTCTGCATAAACATATTTCCAAATTAAAGTTTAGAACAAGTGAAAAATAATCTTAAGTTAGAACATAAGCCTAGTTGTTTATATGGTGAACTCACAATAATGAAGAGCGGAGAAGCAAACATCGATATGAGAGAAAAGACAGACAAATATCCAACAAAAAGTTGTCTGTTAGGTGGTTCGAAAAAATTTATGCTGACAAAAACAACGACAGCAAAAACAGCAACAACCGCAAGCAATAACCCCAGCATCTTCAACTGCAAAAACAAAATTTCAGTTTAAAAAATATTTAATTAATAATTACGTTGCCATTATAGCTCAGTAACACCCAAATTTAAAAAGACCTTTTTTCCTGTGTCTGCATATATAATGAAGATAATAATGTACACGAACTGGAAAATAGCTCCGACTGAATTGACAGTGGCTATTAAGATTATGCCTGAAGAGACAATGGGCATGCCATACCAAAGGCATATTAAGCAGTTCAAGAGGGCGTATATATAAGGCAACCCCGAAAATTGTTCAGTTGATCTGCTTCTGATAATTCTGCTAAATGTCGGTCTGGAAGAGAACATATAACAAATGTTATAAATTGTAATTCAGAAATTATGTTATTATTTGGCTTTGTAAAGATGTTAAGGACTTACATTGGTGACACAAACAACACAAAAGCAAGGAGATTCCCTGCAAACACAAAAATAATCGTTGATCATGATTTCGACTTAACAGATGTGAATGGCAAATTCGAACGGACTTAAACTATGATCTGTCAATCAACTGCACGACGCAGAGGATTCGAGAAACGAAATATTCTTTGGCGCAAAGTAAAAAAAAAAAGGTCTTGAAATTGAATAATTTCAAGAGTAATTGATATTGTTATTTAAAGAAGATCATTGATGAGATCATAGTTTATTGTTTCCCCTTTATGTTAAAAGTTATTATTTATGCTAAAAAGTCCTAGTACTTTGAAATATAAGAAAAAAAAGATGAGATCTTTACATCTAAGACTAATTGAGCTGCAGGATTGAAATTAAGAAACGTAACTCCATTTCGACATTTATTCAAACATAAAAGAACCCATTTTCATTTATCTAATTATAATCAAAACACACAAACTGAAAAAATAAGCGACAAAATGCAGCAAATCCATCAAAAACCCATAAGTTTGAGCTGCAACTCAAACAAGAAAAAATAAAAATAAAGAGAGAGATAGAATTTTGTTGAAGAAAATAACCTGCGACTCCAGCTGCATTGCTGCAAATTGAATAAGTTGAAAACAAACCACCTTCAGACATGGGGTCAAATTAAACCTCTTTAATTTCTTGATTCAGACAAAATAAATCCTTAATTGATCTCTTCTGAAAATGAAATTATTACTACTATTCCTCCTTGTTTCTCTTCTCTCCTTATCAAGCGTCAACCTTATTAGGCATGTACAATCTGCTCTGGATTTTCAATTATTAATCTTGCTGTCACCAAATAAAATATATATATATATATATGCGTATATATTAATGGTGCACTGCAAGATAATGGGACCCAAGTTCTTTTTTCTTTTAAGCCAAATTGAATTGCATTGTCTCCGGAAAATTCTTGACACCCGAGCAGCAATTACATCCAATAAGGCAGAACAAAAAATAATAATAAATATTTAACTTAGTTTTATATTAAATATTTTTTTTTATTAATTTACTTATGTTTTGGTGTATGTAATTGGGTTTTATATGGGTGTATGCAAGAATTTATCCCTTGGTCAAATATAATTACATGAAAGTCCACCTCCACCTCTATTTTCTTTATATGCACGTGCCTTTCAATTAGTCTGAATCTGAGGCTTAAATTTAGTTCATTTATTACAGGCTTTTTAACCCCATTTTTCTTCTTGTTATTACTTATTAGGAGAAAATGCCAAATTTACTGAGATAAATTCAAGTAGTAAATACTCTCCAAAAATAATTTTTCTTCTCGATTTCGTAATGTTGAGCAATAGATTTAGTGTGCTTGATTAATAATTCTATCTTTTTCCAATCAGTAAATAATAATAATAAAATTTCAAAGAACTAGGGATCAATATGTTATGTAGATAGAAACGTGGAAAATGGGTATCATGAAAACTGCATATTATAGCCAATAATTCATGATAACCATTTCTGCTTTTCTTTGTTTGGGGACACCATCACAAATTGTGTTGGTGTCACGACATGATTTTGTCCACAAGAAGAAACTTTTTTATTTTTCTTATTTTCCTTTTTTTTTTGGATGTTATTATCGTTATGTATATCAGAGGGGAATTGAAAAATGGTCCACCACGTTTGCTGGCTCCGACTCAGCAAACGCTGATTTTTTTATTTTTTTTTCACTATTCGCCTCCATATCTTCATACAAATCCATGATATTCCAAATATTACGAATTATTTTTCTTTTTAACTATCAAATTCGCGTGAAATTCTATGATGGACCAAGACAATTGATCCCGATCCATAAATCACTATTGGATCGTGGACCAAGACCATTGGTCCCGGTCCACAAATCACCATTGAATCGGGGGTAATTTAGTAATTGCACCCCTAATGGGGGATTCAATAGTGATTTGTGGACCGAGACTAATGATCTTGGTCCACCATAGTATTGCCCCAAATCCGCACTTAAATCAACTAATAATGCATGGTTTGAGGTGACTCGGTATTCATGTTTTATATTTGTTGAATTTTCAATTTTTATTTAAGATCGACTTGATTATTAGTGAGCATACCATTTTTTTTGTAATTTAATTAAGTTATATTTTATTGTTAAAACAACTAACGAAATTCAAAAAATTAAAACATAATAACGCTATTAAAATTCAGATTACTGATTTTTTTTCTTTTATTTGCAGCTAGTTAACACATTCAATCCAAATATAAGTTTCATATAATGATGATTTAATTAGGCCTATATATTTTAATATTATGATCACAAAATAGAGTGAAAAATTGTATGCACATGTATGTAGAAAATCAAAATTCACGTCTGATGATTGGTCCAATCAAACATGAATTATGAAAACGAGTCACATGATAAGTATCATTCACTTAACTTATAAATTATTTATAAACCGGATCAAACTAAATTTGAATCAAAAGTTACCCTATGCAAATCACCCTTGATGCTTTCGATGGCCTAATGGATGCTTATCCTTCTTGTATGCCAGCTGCAATAAGTAACGGACACGCTGGCTCAGTGGATAAGCTAATTAATTCAAAATAATTGCCTCATGGATGATTATCTTATCGAGTCAACCTACCAAATATCATATTCCATGTGATATGCGAATTTGCCTCTTTTTCTAATGGCCCAAAGAAAAGATCTGGGGGATCAATAGGAGATCTTAACACGTTTTCTCGACGTAATTCTTATTTTCGTTTTTTTAATTATAGACGGAATATCATGATTCAACAAACCCGAACTGATAATTTTTAATCATGAACCATATAGACTCCAAATAAAGAAAGAAAAGTCACAATATGTGACAATCTGTGATTGAACCCAAGACTTCCACATGAAAGTGAAAGTTGATATCACTAAACTAATAAGCCTTGAGTTGTGACTTTTTAGTCTAGTGATATCAGTTTCCACTTTCATGTGGGAGGTTTTGGGCTCAAGTCTGTTGTGATAATTTGTGACTTTTCTCTAGTTCTTTAGAGATTTATAGTGTCTATATGACTTATGATTAAAAACTATCGGTCGGCATTTATGGGGTCAGAGTATCGCCTTCGTCTAAACTTAAAAAAGAAAAAAGGAATAAAAAGGTTAGCAAATTCTGAGTTGTATATTTCGAATTAAGGGAAATTCCCAAAACAATATTACAAATCGCTAGTATCGATATGTAGAGAATAATGTCTATAAATGAGTAACAACCAAAATATTATAATAATGTAACAAGTAAGATTTGCATTAAAAGATCACTAGTCAAATATCACGCATTATCCGTTCTAAGAAAGCATCATATAAGATAATTAAGAAATCAAATAAATATAACCTCCTCTTTACATTAATAAATAAATATTATCACTTAAACATCTTACAATAGTTTGATGCTGAATTATTAAAACAAAAATTCATACTAGATTTTGGGCCTTAGCGAAGCAGTCCAGTCCAGTTAGGCCCAGTCGCCCGGAGACCATCTAATAGATGTGGACTATTCTATTGTTTACATTAATGGCAACAAAGCCCAAAAGTTTCACCAATTTTTTTCAAAAAGCCCAAAAGTTTCAATTGCTGAACGAATATCTCATGTATATTATTCTCATTCCCAAATTCTCCCCCCAAAAGAAATATAATTACCGACATGTCCCCCACCCCAAAATTCCTCATCTTCCCGCCTAATTTTCCATGTCCCCCCCTTTCTTTCTCTCCATTAAAACGGGGACTATAAATCCCCAATCAATTTTCCAAGATTAGGGTTCTACCTTTCAACAATCCAAGATTAGGTGATTCCTTTAGCTCAAGAAACCCATTTCAATTTCAGCGTAATCTGTCATTGCCAAGAAAAGATCTTCCTCAGTTTTCTTGAATTAATCAAGATTTGAAGATGGGAATACAGGGGTTGTTGCCGCTGTTGAAATCGATAATGAAGCCGATTCACATTAAGGAATTGGAGGGATGTTTCGTTGCGGTCGACACGTATTCTTGGCTGCACAAGGGCGCCCTTTCTTGCAGCACTGACCTCTGCAAGGGCCACCCCACTTCCAAGTACCCCCCACTCTTCCTCTCTCCATTATTATCTTATTCTTATCTGGATTTATCAATTTGCGTGTTTTTGTGTATATCAGACTCAAATGCTGCTCAAGATTCTTTATTTTCTAGCGGAGAATAATGGGTTTCTGTCACTTTTTACTTTTGGATATGTATAGTTTGTTTGAATGCCGTACCAATTTTATACTAAGAGTACTCCTACATGATGATCTTATATATATGAATGATTCATTGTGTATTTTTGTGTTTCAAATGCTTTGCTGCCTTAGAGATATGAAATGTGGCCTTGATTGAATTTGTTGAAGAATCAATCGAAGCTGAGGTAAATCTTGAGAAGATTTTGTATATGGACATCACCGTTTCCAGTACCTTTCGCAGAATTTATTTTGTCTGTTCATTTTCTGGTTGTTTGATGACTATGGATGGTAACCGTGAAACCAGATTATTTTTATTCCAATTCGATACAGCAAGTCGAAAAAAGAAAAAGAAAAACACTTGACAGGGCTTTTGTTTTGGTTTCCAGACATATCGACTACTGCATGCATAGAGTGAATATGCTGCGTCATTATGGTGTTAAACCCATTCTTGTATTTGATGGAGGTCCTCTACCAATGAAGAGCGATCAAGAGATCAAGCGAGGAAGGTATGGCGTTCTGAATGTCAAATATATTCCCTAGCTTAGTTTAGTCTAATTTGCTGAAGCCTGCAATAGAGTTATTCCCTTTTTTTCACTTCATTCTTCTGCCTACTACCCCCGCAGTCATGAGTTTTTATTGTCTGAATAAATTGTTTTGAACTGGTTAGATTAAAGTAAACAAGGGGTTGACTGGTTTGCTTCCACTTATCAGAAGTACTCACACTTCATTTCTATCTTGTTAAGCGTCAAATGAAAAGTTTTCTTTGTGAAGAAAAAAGGTGCTTGCTCACGTATCTTCATGCCACTCAAACTAAAAAGTCATCCCTGTTGATCACAGTGTTTTTATTTTCAGGTCTGGGATGGAAACTGTCTCTGTATTCACCTTGTGGATCTTATAATTTTGGTTTGCAGGTCCAGGAGAGAAAACCTCTCCCGTGCTCAGGAGCATGAGTCAAATGGAAATCTAAGTGCTGCTTACGAATGCTACCAGAAGGCTGTTGATATATCACCTTCAGTTGCCTATGACCTTATCCAGGTAGAATAGCTGTTGATGTTGCTACACCGTCGAAAGCATTTCTTGAGGAGTATGTCATGACTTGAATATATGCTATAGTAAACTACAGGCATAACACCATTTTATAGAAATGGATATCTTTTTCTTTCCTAGCAATGGTCAACTATCTGATGTCTCGTATTGTGTGACAGGCCTTAAAACAGGAAAACGTGTCTTATGTTGTGGCTCCCTACGAGGCAGATGCCCAGATGACATTTTTGGCACTCAGCAAACATGTTGAGGCAGTTATAACAGAAGACTCAGACTTGATTGCATTTGGTTGTCCCAGAGTGAGTCTTTTAAATTTGGCCTTTTGCAGCATATCAGTTCTGACTTATCTGCTCTTTTAATTATTCCCAAGATGTATAGGTATTATATTGATCCTCGCATTTCGCAGATCATTTACAAAATGGATAAATTTGGGCAAGGCGTTGAGTTTAAGAATGCGTTGCTACAACACAACAAAGACCTCAATTTAGCGGGATTTACCCACATGATGCTGCTTGAGATGTGTATTTTGAGTGGTTGTGACTATTTGCAGTCTCTTCCGGGAATGGGCCTGAAAAAAGCTCATGCTCTGATGAAGAAGTTTAAAAGTCACGAGAATGTAAGATTTGTCAAAAACATTGTTACTGATTTATTTCTGTTGGTATTCACTGAATTTTTAATAATATTTCTGTACCTTGATGCAGGTAATCAGGCACTTGAAGTACAATGGTGTTGAGGTTACTCCTGTCTATGAAGAATCTTTCAAGAAAGCAGTTTTGACCTTCAGGCATCAACGTGTTTATGATCCCGTTACGGAAGATATTGTACATCTATCTGAGCCAGCTGATGTTATCAGTGATGATTTAGACTTCTTAGGTCCATATCCTTTTGTTACGGCTTGCCATAACTTGTAAAATGATCTCCACAATTATATATGTTCTCTATGCCATATTGGAAATGTACCTTAACCAGGATCACATCATTGCCTCAGCATATAGCTAAAGGTATAGCACGAGGGGACCTTGATCCTTTTACTAAAGAACCAATCCAGGTATATATTAGATTTCTGTTGTAATTTGTATACTATAACAAATGAGGTTCATCTTCCAATCGTCTTTGTTTGGCAAGTTCAGAGAGAATCTGATGCTACTGAAAATGGGGTTCATGGAACTTATCAGCTCAAGAATTTCAAGCCAAATGCTGAAAGGAAAAAGCTCGATTTGCCTGCACAGAAGAATCTCCTTACTAACTACTTCTGTATCCTAATATATCAGACCAAGTTTTATGTGACTCGCATATTCACTCAGCTCAAGAATGGAATAGTCTCTCCCTCTTTCTTTGGAGTGGGTTGGGGTGGGGTTCTTGATCTCATCAAATGATGACTGAAAAATCAAAGTAGAAATCCACAAAAAGGCTTAAGATGGCAAGGTATATTTACCACATCACAATTGATGTAACATGAATTTTCTGATAACTAGAGGAACATGAGAGATAGCAGAATGCAAATAATCTTGATTTTCTATTATGCCTTGCATGGTTTAAATAACTAGATGATAAAACACAGTTGTGGCTCTCCCTTAACGTGTTAAAGGTTTTGCTTCTCTCGAGGCCAAAAGGAAATTCAAGGCCCCTCGAATTACACCCAAGCATCCAAATGAAAGCAATGAACCTTCCAGTCCTTGCATTTATGTAAATGAGGTCAGTTGTAATAATATGAATAAACTTAGCGAACTGCGTATCAAGTATTTCAGTTATCTTTTGCAATTGAAAATGTTTATATTTCTTTGCCATGGGTGCCTTCTTTAGGTAAAACATGGCTCCAATACTGAGGATTTGGAGTTTTTGGGGGCACGAGATCATGGTAAGATTTGTTTTATTAATGCTACAGATCGCAAGCTCTTATCACAAGTAGGTACTTGCTAATGTGGGTAAACGTGTAGGACCATTTACTGCAATACAAAATTCTGTATGTAAGCCTTGTATTTCGTTGCACAAGGATGTTGAATCAGACAGGGAAAATGTAAAGGCAAGATCAGGAAATAAAAATGCAATAGTGAGAAGTTCGTATTTTCTGAAAAAGTCCGAGGAGGAAAATGGCAAGGAGAATAAGATTGATGTTTCAAGTCATATATACAAGCCTCTCGCTGCTTTGCTTGAAGGAGGAATATGCAGAATAGAGGAGAAGCGTGTTAGTGCACGTAGTTCTTATTTTCAGCACAACATTGAGGAACATGATAACTGTGAGACAGAAAAAAAGGCATTAGCAAAATTTGCTGTCCGGACACATCGGTTTGAAGTAGATGCTGGTGACTGCAGAACAACAATTGATAACAAAAATGACAGAGTGAGGAGTTCTTACTTTGAAGAAATTTTTGTTAATGAGAACGAGGACCCTGAATCTGAAGACTTGGTAAATAATTCATTAGAATGCACGGCAAAGAAAAGAAAGATTGCAGAAACTGACAGCCCCATTGTAAGTGTTTTTGCTTAGTTTTAAATTAGTATTATTCGTAGCAAATACCAATATACTTGTATTCTTTGTTTTGCTTGTTTTAAATTACCACTAATACAGCTTTATTTTCATCATGGGATTCAGGATTACGTGAATGATAACAACTTGACATCAGGTAAATCTTGTCCTGTTAAATGTACATGTAAAGAAAATGGCATTGTGCACTTCAGACATGCTTGCATTGTTGATTTCCTGTGGTTAAAACTTGTATAACTGTCTAAGAATTGATGCCCTTGATCATCAACATGATTATGTACGGATGCATCATATAGTTTTTCTTTTCAGGTACTTGCACTTCTGATCTAGAGGAAGATACAAAAGCTGAAGAAGGAAAGTTTGGATGCAACATTCGTCATTTGGGCAATTATTCAGATATAGCTGAGAAATCTATGGATAAATTTGTCTCGGTGATATCATCATTTAGATTCAATTCATCTGGCTCCCGTGCCAGTGGTCTTCGTGCCCCCTTAAAAGATATAAACAACAATTGCACGAAAAGGTAAAACATGTCATGAATGCGTAGCCTTTTGCTACAAAAATACTATAATCGCCACATCTTTAATATCTTATGCTTATTGAGTGAAGCTCAATGCCTGATGCGGATCTGAGGAAATTTGTATACGCACCCACCAAACAGAAAATACCCTCAAGACGTCTTAAAACCAAAGTTTGAACATTCGTACAGAAATTTTTTCTATGTCAGTAACCATGCAATGCTCAGAAGTGAGTAATTCATCAACGTGAGTTGGATTTTCGCTAAACCTTTGTAAATGTTATAATAGTTTTCTGTTTTTTTCATTTAGCAATGATTTTATTTGCTTTTTTCAGGTCCCGACATTGATGAGATATTTTTGAAATGCTCTCAAGGATTTGAATCCAATTTTATGCTGGCAGGCAACCTTTATGCATGCTTCAATCCACTGCCACAGTGAGTGAGACAATGTTGTGGTTGTTTAGTTTCATTTATACTATATCACAGTAATTCAGTTGCATAATTTATGTATGTACTTGCAGACTTCCATATGAAAGGCAATGATAATTTGTTTGTCGTCTTTTTTTAGCTTTTATCAAATCAAAGTCCTATCGTTTGTTTCAAAATAATTTTGATTTACTATACTAATCTTCCATTGTTTAATTTTTGAACTTTCTTCAATTATCAATTTTGTTTTTTTACAGTTTTAATATGACTTAAATATTAAAGCTTAAAATTTGTGAATATTATTCTATTAGATTGCAACAAATTTACTAAATTACTTATCATCGTATTAAATAAAAAATGAAGCTGACTTAATCCGAAAATTCTTAAATATATATGTATATAAAGCATTTTTTTTGAAAATTTTCAAATTGCTGCTTATCTTATTGATTTGGCTAATGTGGTGATTGATGATTTTATGATATTGAGTTATTGACAATGTTTAGCTGTATACTTGCTTAAAATTATTCTCTTGTTTGGTTTGTTAATTACATTTCTTTGGCGGCGGAATCCCTCAAATAAGAAACCCTTGAAGTATTTATCAACTTTAATTAATATGCTTTTGTTGTTTGCCCTTTACGTCAAATCATAAATTCATGTAATTATAAGCTTGATAATATTATGCTACAATATAAAGTAGGAAATAATTGCTAATTAACGAATTTAATTCAGATAATTTGCATTATGAGTACAATAATGTCGTAATCGTCATCCTAACAGAAAGTAAATCGTGTTGCATACTAATTATGTGATCCAATTACAGGCAATAGCGCAAACAAGAGGCAATCTCTTCACACTACGCAAAATTTCTTGTAGTTTTATATCCCTTTCAGCAGAGGGAAAATATAGGCTATTTTAATTTGTGGACGTAATTCTTAGAAACATTTTCATGATTACAAACCTTTGCATAATAAATCCAAATTAAGAGTTTGTCAAAACTGAAGTTTATACTTGTGGGACTGAAATTGGTCATAATTTACTGATCAGACGTTAGCGATCTATTAATTTAATTGATTAAAATTCCATCTGTCTTTTTATAAGCAAAATAACTTTTGCTTTACCCAAAATTAATGACTAAATTCAAATTCCACTTCAATTTCCTTGTGAATTTGACATCTTTATTTTAATTTCTATTTTACGACTGAAACCTAATGGACTGGAATTACTTTACATTATCTTTGACAGAAAAAAATAAAATAAAATTGCTGGTTTTCTCTAGAAATTCATTTAAATAATTGTTGGTTTTTTTATTTTTTTATTTTTTATGACTAACTAGTAACTACATTTGCACCCCAACAACCTGTCATGTATATAATATATATATATATATGGATCCATATGAAGTTATGTCATCAGGGTTTTTCCATTCTCTTGAAACATTATATATGATTAAGTCATCAAATCTATCAACAAAATAAATATTTTAATTAAGTTGACAATTTACTTTAAATTCTTCGTTATCCATTATTATCACTTTTCTTTCTTGATTTAGAAATTTGTATGGATGTCCCACCTCAGCGAGCTTTCTCTTTCTCAAAATAATAAAAGCCTATTTTTGGTAGGTGAAGTAAATTATTCAATAATATAAATAGGTTATAAATTTATGAATGAAAAGACTTGAAAAGAATTTTGTGGCTTTTATGTTGTACACGTACCAGAGAACATTGCGAGATGGACATGCCTGCCTGCTATATTTCAAGCAAAATTAGCTTATCATTGTGAACGTGGCATTCTGAGCTTCGTCCATATATGCACATGGCATGTCATCATGGGCGGATGATTTAAAACATAAATAAAAAAATAAAAATAAACAATGATTGGGGGAAGTGTAGAACGTAGTATAGTGAAAGGGTTTCTGTTGGCCTATCCACAGATTATGAGTTTGAGTTTCCATCAAATCTTAGTTCGAACTCGATTCGGTTTACTCGCTCACTCAAAATACGAATTAAATAGATCGTTTTTAGGGTAAATTTTCAAGAGCCATTTAGAAGAAATTATGACACGTTCTATAGTACATTAAGAGATTAACTTTAACTCTTTACATTTGGAATCATAAACTAGAAGAAATTATGTACTGTGCAAGTGTTTCACACCAATCAAAGGGAAAGTTATCATATAATTTGGGGTTGATTCAATAATTATTATCATAATGTGACATTAATTATTGGAAACTGATTGTTGAAGTGTTTTCAATAAGCTACAAACCACAACAAAACGACAAATACAGCACAACCCCATTGGAATACGCGTCGGGTTTTGTGGAGTATCAACTATCAAAAGTAACATCCACGTTAAACTTTGTTTCACTAATATTTCTAATTAAAGATTTGACACCTATACCACAAATTATTTTATTCAGACAATCATATTTAGATTAGATAAGCCAGAATATTCTCTCCATATTAATATATATTTTGTGTGACCTTTAAGTTAGTACTTCCATAAAAGTTATATAAGCTTTTAAACTAGCTAGGTCAATTATATTATTTTATTTAGTTCCAATAATTTATTCATTCTCTTTTATAGAATGTGGCCAAGTAGATCCTTCCAAGGAGATTTCGAGATCTTAACTCAGCAGAATTCATTCATATACAGCAGCGATTTTCACTACAAACACGAATAATCGTGACATTTTAATCTCCTATGGAAGCAAATTCGAAAGATAGAAAAATAAAATAAAATTTGACCCTAAAATTGAGGTATCTGAATTTGTAGCAAGTTTTACCTCATTGATGCGCGTTAATCGAATCGAATGGCATGGAAGGGGTCAGACTCAATTATATGTTGGGAACTATTGGAATAAGTAGGAAATTAAATAGGGAATTGATATTGACACTCCAAAAATTACTATTGGAGGCTCCACTTTTCATTATTTTTAGAAAGAAATTTGTATTGAATAGTGGATTGCCAATAACACTTTTGGAGTGCCAATATCATTTACCAATTAAATATATCACAAAAATGTAAATACATGTACATAATTAATGAAACTGTAACTAGTAGTATCACTCTTTTAACATCTGTTTTATCACCCATAAAAATATCAATGAAACTTCCTCCAGATAACAGTGCCTTAAGAATCATTATTATTTTACCACATAATTACATACAAACTTTATAGTTTATTATTTTCTTGGATTAAATTTGACACAAAAAATTGTGTCATTTCATATCAAAACCCCAGCTGTGGGTGTGGGCACTGTGCAGACCAGACAAAATTTTCCGTTAACAATCAACTCTGTGCAATTACTGGCGCAATGCTCATCCCAGCAAACCACTCAACATGCTATGTCCAAAACAATATATATATATATATATATATATATACACACGCTTAATTGAGAACAAAAATAATTAAGAGCCCCATCAATATTTTTTTTTTTTCATTTCCTTCTCCTTTTGAGGGAATGAATAATTTTCCATTAATTTCTTTAACAACTAAGGAGCACCTTAATTCTGAGGATGCTCTAACAATTAAATATCATAAGATCTAAAAAGAGAAATAAATATTAAGAAAAAGGATTGAAGATATGTTTTAATTTTTTCTTCATCCAATTAAGATGAAAATGAATTAAACGTCACGTTTCAAGAAATCCAGTCATCCTGAGAATTGAATTCCGGACTTCACTCAAATCTCTTCCTTTGAGAGTCCTCCCGTTACCGGTGCAAACGGAGAACGCCATCATCTTTCCGGCCACGCGCCGCCCTATGATGACGTGCGGCGGCACCAATTCTCCATCGTCGCCGTCCAAATCATGGTCGTCCCTATATCGTAACCACGAATTCCGAGACGCATTTTCCGGTATACTCACCGGAGCTGAGTTCTGCTTATTCGTCGTCGTCGTCGTCGTCTTCATCTTTTTCCTCTTCGCCTTGTTATTTCTCGATTCAATTGAATTCAAATTGGAAAAATTACAAACCTCATTGCCATCATCCTCATTAATCTCGACGTTTTCTTGAAATATAACTTCGGATTCTTCAAATTCTTCCGCCATGGAAATTAATTAAGCTACGAAAAGAGAGCTTTTTTTTTCTTCTTCTTGACAAAAATGTAAGTATATAAATATATATATATATATAATATATATTGGATTGAGCTGAAGAGTTGAGAATGGGGGGAAATGGGGGGAATTTATAGGGAATGAAATTGGATGATGAATGATTAATTAATATGAAATCGTAGTGTAAAGAGGTTTGAGTGTGGTCCCCGCTTTCTGTATTTTTTTCTAAAAAGTTTTATTTATTTTCTTCTGTCAGAGTAAAGAGAAATTTGTAATCTGTCAGAAGAAAGAAGCTTGTGTTACTTGTAGCTCATGGCTTCTTCTTGTGTGTATGTGTATGTATATATGTGTATGTGTATGTAGATTTGGCGTACACATAAAAATTAATTTTGTGTAATTTATTGACTTTTGACTCTAATGCCTACGATCTTAATTGATTTTTGTCTCCATATTCCTTGCGTATTTTGTACTCAATAACGGTTTTAATTAATTGATACTTGCTTCCTAATGTTTACACGTTATTAATTATTTTTTTAATGAGAATTAGCTCTAAACGACAGAGTTTAGGTTGTAATAATATCATCATTAATTTTTTTGTTTGAAATCTCATCAATAGTCATGATTTGAATTGTACTAAACAAGTTTGATTATTTTGTTGTTTATTCATAATTAGTTGTTAATAGACATTTTTTTATGTATTTTGGGTGAAACGAGCAAAAGCTTCAATTGCCTTTTAATTTCCTGAAAAATTAGCTATGTGGTTTCATTTCTTTCGTCATTTAAATAATTATTTAACTTGAAATTCTCTACGAGGATATACAATTTGGAAGGTCCTTGTATATTAGAATGATTGATTTTCACGAAAAAATAATGGTTAATCTGCATGGATAGACAAACTCTGGTACCATTAATTCGTTCCGAAAGTGGATCTCTTTCCTTCCATTCTTGATAATTTCATTTGATCAAGTGGAATAGAATTAAAATAAGCTTATTATCTTTGTGCTGAGCCTTCAAATACAATCTTACTTATGTAATTACAATAAGATAAATTTGTTTTTAAGTCATAATTTAGTTAATAATCTTACTTATGTAATTACAATCTTTTTATAAGTTCGTATAATGAATTTCTCTAATAACTTGAGTTAATGATCATTTCATTTGAATTATCAAAAAAAAAATAAAAAATGATCATTTCATTTGTCACGGCTCGATCTTTCGAACCCTTTGGACCAAAGAAGTTCCATCGGCATTGAGCGTAATATGTAGTTGGACGCTTACGGGCCCGAGACGTGACCAATGATATCAGAAGCGATACTTAGGTATTATTAGCGTGGGAGGCCCGACCGGATGTGTACTAGGGGCAATCTCGTGACTGTGGAAAGAATGCATGAAGAAAATGTGCAAGGATTTATACCGGGGTTAATGCAAAAAAACCCCCTTGTGTTATAACTTTTTTGCTAAACCCCCCCTGGGATCACGAAATAGCTTAGTCGCTCCCTGTGTTCTTAAAAAAGTCACTTTTTGTCAAAAAGATACAAAGAAATAAGTATTTTTTTGGATGAAATAACACTATTTTACATTTTATATTATTTGGAGAGTGAATAAATGATAAATAAATATGTCAATAAAGGCGCAAAACATGAAAAACAAGCTCGTTTTTTTACAAATTAAAACAAATGTTTTTAATTTGCTGACTTCTTTAATACCACAGAGGGTGATTAGGCTATTTCTTGATCTCAGGGGTTTTCAGCAAAAAAGCTATAATACAAGGAGTTTTTTGCATTTAACCCGATTTATATGTTGATATAATGAACTTCTCTAACAACTTGTGTTAACCATTTTCGCAAAACGAGAATGAACGCCAAATAAATGCTAGAGAAACCCATTAAGCCGCGTCAAAATTATAATGCATTAACGAGAGGAACTGCGAGTTTTATTTATTGATGCTTTTCAGCTAGCTAGAGCAATTCATATCCATCAATTAATACGTGTGGGACTGAATAACTGAAAAATGAATATACCATATGATTCTAATTGGTTTGGATGTGTGTACGAGGGGCCTATCTATTGAAAAAAATGATGCATCTGGATATGCTTTCTAGAAGTAGAAATTATGTTAACTTTACTCGTAGGGATAATTGCATAAAACTCCCGTATTATTTTGAAAATGCTAAAAATTCTTCTATATTAACGAAATAGGCTAATCAACTCCTGTGTTCCTAAAAAATGTGCAAAAAAAATCAAATTTTGTTAAAATGATATAAGAAAATATATGTTTTTTTAGTGAATTAACACTATCTACCTTTTATAAAGTATGAGGAGTATATAAATGACAAATGAGCATGTCAATAAAGGTGAAAAACATGAAAAACGCGTTCGTTTTTTAATGGAATTTGGCTTTTTTACATACTTTTTAAGAACACAGGGGAGCGATTAGCCTATTTTGTTAACACATGATTTTTTTTTAGCATTTTCCAAATAACACGTGGTTTTTTATGCAATTACCCCTTTATCTATGCCAATTTTGCTAGGTGAGTGTGTGTACGACAATCCAATTCGTCCTTCTGCATTTATAGCACAAAAGAATTAATTATATATATATTATATGTATATGTAAAATAGTTACATGATACCTTTAAATTCAATTGTTCTCTTTAATACAGTATTCAAACACATTATCATATTAAGACATCCATAACAATCAATTTAACGGTCAACAATTTATATATAATTATCAATTGTTAGTAGTCAACTTGATATGGGTAAAAATCCACTTTGACAAAATTACCCCCCAAGGCTAGCTTTATTCCCCAAACAGGCCAGGATCCGCGCGTTTTAGTTCGAGTTCGGTATGACCCGACCCGTCCGATCCGAAAGACCCGGAACCTCAGCCGTAGATTGGTAAGACGTGGATCTTAGAGATCGTGACGCGTGTCCTATCCCTATCCGGACAGGGTGATCTCTCCTATAAATACCCCCTCCATTTCTCACTCAAGGGGTAAGCCTTTCATTACTCCACATTTACTATAGTGACCTCGATCCTTTAGTCTATACTGACTTGATCGTCGGAGGGTCTACGCTGGGGTCAACCCCAGCTCGACCTTAACGAGGGTCCTTTGATTTCAGGTAGTTCCAGTTCAGGAGCTTCGCGATCGTGTTCGAGCCGAGCTTCACTGAGGAGGGTCGAGTTCATTTTAGACCCAAATCAGTTGGCGCCGTCTGTGGGAACATTACCAGAGATCAAGGAAATTTCAAGGATCGGTGAAGGGTGCAAACAAGAAGGATAATAGAGCCGATTTTGAAGGTTCAACATCTCGATCCCCGCCACCTGCAACCGAGTCTCCAGTAATGCCTGAAGCTCCAACTATTGGGCCAATAGTGTGTATGGTGAAAATGGAGTTCAATTGGAGAATGCAAGAGTGGGGAGGCAAAACTATTGAAGGATCACATCCAGAGAGCGCCGACTACACCGAACGTTTCAGTTCACCCTCAACCTCCTACCCAGCACAACTTAATTTTGGGAAGAGTTGCAAAGAGGGTCGAGATCCGTGAGACCCCAGATAAGTGTTGGGTGCAAGTATGTGATTTTGATGAAGTGCAAAGGTGCAAATTCAAGCTCCTTCAAAGATTGAATCTGAAAAAGATCGACCTACAAAAGAGATGGAAAGGTGTGAGATCTAAGGCAGATCTCAAGATGTATGAAAAAATTAATGATGTGCCTCAGAAGATTGAGTTTGCATTAAAGAAGAGCCCGCCTATATAAGTCATGAGGAAGGTTATCTCTCTCTTCTGTAAGGAGATCTTTAACAGTGGCGGTGGGCCCAAATCTTGGGTTACTAGACGGGGATGGTGATCCTAGAGAGCGTTTGGTCTCAATAAAAGGTATTACGAATATCTATGAATTTTCGAAGGCGGTAAAGGCAGAATATTCTTCATTTTCCGAAGAGTCGAGTTCAACTACCATTTCGTGGGCAAGAAAAAAGCCGAGCGATCAGCAACTCTAATCTGTAAATAAAAAAAATAAAAAAATTTAATAAGGTTCATTGAGAACCTTTATCGATAGGTTCAGCACCGAAGCTCTAGAGATGCCAAACATCTCGATGGATATGTTGATCCAGTTACTTCTACATGGCCTAAAAAAGGGACCATTGGCATCAACATTAGTTACCCAAGTTGATGATAATGGTAGAGCAATACATCCAAGAGGAAGAGATGAATCCCTGAAAGATAGAGCAACAGAGCTAGAGGTCAAAAGACAAGGATCACCATGATCGAGAACGAGGATTGAGATCTGAAAAAGATCATGAACAACCCATCAAAGGCTCCAAAGGTACGAGAAGTATACCACTTTAAATTTAAGTCAGTCATGCATTGATGGCTATCGAGCATCGAGATATGCTATAATGGTCTAGAAAAATGAGAGTAACGTCAAATACAATGAATTCCAAGTACTGCAATTTTAGCAAGGATAAGGATCATGATACCGAAGAAGGTTTACAATTGAAGAACGAAATAGAAAGGCTAATAAAGCAAGGTTACCTGAGGGTCAAGATGATCCTAAACCTAACAATTAATAGAAAGGGTCGATCCTAACAGTTAATGCCACAGGAGGATCAATTTCTGTGATGGCGATTTGGGTGTTTTGGTAGGATCTCAGGATGATCCCGTGATGATCACTATGAATGTAGCCAACTTCTCTGTTCAAAGGGCCAGTACCCCATTGAAGGGTTTAAGAGAGGTCTGATGTGACCAAAAGATGGTGAGAGTGTTATACCTCTTCCCTGAAAAAGAGAGAAGATAACACATGAACTTGATCCAGATCACAAGGAGGATCAGCAGAGCAAAATAATGCTCTTAATGAGCTCGAAGCTCCCATCAAAAGAAAGAAAAGGTAAGGATGAAGCTGTCAGAGCCCCTAGAGAATCTAGAAAAGATTCAAGCGATGCTTGATGCGGAGCCACCGCGATCTGTAAAAGATGTGCAAAGACTCACTAGCGGGAAGGCCAACCTTGAAGGTTTGCATTTCTTTAAAATAATTGTCCAAGAGCTGAAAGGTTATCTTACTTCGCTACCATAGCTCAAGAGGTCGATCCTCAATGAACCTTTAATTCTGCACTTAGCCATATTTTAGGGTGCTATCAATACTATACTAACTTGAAAGATGGGGACCGGCCATAGGCCGATCTATTGTACAAGCAAGATTCTACAAAAACCAGAGAATAGTTATTCTAAAATGGACAAATGGGCGTTAGCTATGGTTACAGTTCTACGAGAACTCCAACCTTACTTCCAATCATGTCGAATCATAATGCTCGTGACGCAACCACTACATCAAGTTCTAGCCAAACCATGAGTTTTGGATAAATTGGTAAGGTGGGTAGTCGAGCTACAAGTGTTTCATGTCGACTATCACAGTCGTGGTTCATCAAAATCAAGTCATTGCTAACTTCATGATCAAGGTCACATCGATCCAAGAAGAGCAAAAAATGACAAGCATGGATGCCTCATGTAAATGGTTCATCAACGACCCAAAGAGGAGGGATAGAAATCTGGCTCTAGGATCCATAAGGGTCATTTTGAAGTATGCAATCAAGCTCGAGTTTGGAATCGCCAATAATGAGGCAAAATATGAAGCACTAATTACATTACGATGAGCAGCTAAGTGGAAAGAGTGTCGACATATATACCGACCCTCAGCTCATTGCAAACTAGGTTGATGGTTTTTGTGAACTGAAGGAGAGAAGCATGACGATATACCTGAACAAGGTACAACATCTCATTTCTCAATTGGAAGAAGAAAAAAATTAGTTAAATTCATAGGTAGTGAAAGCAAGCAAGTTACAGTGATGGTCTCTAAACACGGAAATCAGATCTGAAAAGGATCAACCTGAAGTGGTAATAATAGAGGTTGAACCAAGCTGGATGGATGATTTAAAGAAACATTTGGATGGAACTCTACCCGAGGATTGTCATAGCAAAAAGGATCATACATCAAGCAACTCTTCACCATTATGGAGAGCGAACTCTATAAAAGGTACAAACGAACCTAACCCATCAACCGACTACACTTGTGGAAATGATCAAGGTCATTTACCTGCAAAACCTTTTTCCAAAAAAAATAAGAGCTCGACCAATGAGCTTCATCCTCTAAGTTCGACCCAAGAAGCAAAGAAATACGCTTCTAAAAGAGAGGCAACAAAATTTTGATGAAGAACTCCAACCAAAATCTCGATCCATGAAGCAAAAGCGAGACCCTGCGAAATAAGGATTCAACTCAAGATCAGCACTTATGAATCCAAAGTTAATCAATAGCATAGGATACTCAAGCTACATGCTTATGACAAGGTACATTTTTTGTCTCCATAACTATCAATATAATTGTTGTTTACACTTTATATATAATAAAAAGAACTCGAAATGGTTGCTCATGGACCATGAACTAAGACGCAAATTCTGAAAAAGAACTTGGCAAACATTTTTCTTAATAAACAGAAATGGTTGCCCGTGAACCATGACCTAAGTTCTGAAAAAGACATGGCAAACATTTAAATATTTCTTAATAAAGAAATAGAAATGGTTGCTCATGGACCATGAACCATGAACTATGACCCAAATTCTGAAAAAGAACTTGGCAAACATTTTTCTTAATAAACAGAAATGGTTGCTCATGAACCATGACCTAAGTTCTGAAAAAGACATGGCAAACATTTAAATATTTCTTAATAAAGAAATAGAAATGGTTGCTCATGGACTATGAACCATGAACTATGACCTAAATTCTGAAAAAGAACTTGGCAAACATTTTTCTTAATAAACAGAAATGGTTGCTCATGAACCATGACCCAAGTTCTGAACAAGACGGCAAACATTTAAATATTTCTTAATAAAGAAATAGAAATGGTTGCTCATGGATCATGAACCATGAACTAAGACCCAAATTCTGAAAAAGAACTTGGCAAACATTTTTCTTAATAAAGAAATAGAAATGGTTGCTCATGGACCATGAACTATGAACTAAGACCCAAATTCTGAAAAAGAACATTTTTCTTAATAAAGAAATAGAAATGGTTTCTAATGGACCATGAACCATGAATCACGATCCTAAATCTGAAAAAGATAGTGAAATCAACCAAAAAGGACGACATACAAAGTCGATCCTAAATTTGAAAAAGATAGCGAAGTCGACCTTACCTCTGAAAAAGGGGAAAAACCAACGAATCCGAAGGGTCATAATGAACATGACCCTTACCTCTGAAAAAGGGGAAAAATCAATACATAAGTCGGAACGTTCTTAGTGAACTCGACCCTACCTCTGAAAAAGATGGTACAAGTCCAAATTTAAAAAATTGACACATGATGTCGATCCTTCCTCTGAAAAAGATGGAACATTGTTAAGTCGGAAGGTTCACAATGAACTCGACACTTCCTCTGAAAAAGATGAAAAATTGTTAAGTCGGAAGGTTCACAATGAACTCGACCCCTCCTCTGAAAAAGATGGAAAATTGTTAAGTCGGAAGGTTCACAATGAACTCGACCCCTCCTCTAAAAAAGATGGTAAAATTGTTAAGTCAGAAGGTTCACAATGAACTCGACACTTCCTCTGAAAAAGATGAAAAATTGTTAAGTCGGAAGGTTCACAATGAACTCGACTCTTCCTCTGAAAAAGATGGAAAATTGTTAAGTCGGAAGGTTCACAATGAACTCGACACCATCTCTGAAAAAGATGCTAAAATTGTTAAGTCAGAAGGTTCACAATGAACTTGACACTTCCTCTGAAAAAGATGGAAAATTGTTAAGTCGGAAGGTTCACAATGAACTCGACTCTTCCTCTGAAAAAGAGGGAAAATTGTTAAGTCGGAAGGTTCACAATGAACTCGACTCTTCCTCTGAAAAAGATGAAAAATTATTAAGTCCGAACGTTCATAATGAACTCGACTCTTCCTCTGAAAAGGAAAATTGTTAAGTCGGAAGCTTCACAATGAACTCGACCCCATCTCTGAAAAAGATGGTAAAATTGTTAAGTCATAAGGTTCACAAAAAGTTGAACCTATTCCTGAAAAGGATGGTATAATTGTTAATACAGATGGTTCACATGCGAAATTGATCCTATATCTAAAAGGACGACACGCAAAGTCGATCCTATATCTGAAATCAACCAAAAGGACGATGAATGACGTCGATCCTAGACCTGTAAGAGAGTAATTTCAATAGGACGACATGCTAAGTCGATCCTAAATCTGTAAAAGTGATCAACTAAAAGGACGACCTTCACTACGCAATCAAGCCTCGCCATCTTCACTGGCATCCTTGCATTCCCTTTTTCTTCATCACCTTGGATTGGCTCGGCAATAGTGCAAGGGTTCAATTGTCTAAATTCAACAGCCAAGATGCTTTCTAAAAAGCACAAAGGAACAGCTTCGATCAAAAAACTTTTCTATCTACTTCATCAGTCATGATTGCACCTCGTGATTGTGCTCCACATTAACTAATGACGTGGGGATTAATGATATGGGTAAAAACCCACTTTGACAAAATTACCCCCCAAAGCTAGCTTTATTCCCCAAACAGGCCAGGATCCGCGCGTTTTAGTTCGGGTTCGGTATGACCCGACCCGTCCGATCCGAAAGACCCGGAACCTCAGCCGTAGATTGGTAAGACGTGGATCTTAGAGATCGTGACGCGTGTCCTATCCCTATCCGGACAGGGTGATCTCTCCTATAAATACCCCCTCCATTTCTCACTCAAGGGGTAAGCCTTTCATTACTCCACATTTACTATAGCGACCTCGATCCTTTAGTCTATACTGACTTGATCGTCGGAGGGTCTACGCTGGGGTCAACCCCAGCTCGACCTTAACGAGGGTCCTTTGATTTCAGGTAGTTCCAGTTCAGGAGCTTCGCGATCGTGTTCGAGCCGAGTTTCACTGAGGAGGGTCGAGTTCATATTAGACCCAAATCACAACTACTATATAGTATTAAAAAAATAAAAAGCTAGAGAAGTGAATACAAATTTTTATTATTTTGGAATCCAAACTCAAGAATTCTGCCTCGTGGCTCTAAACATACTATCACTTCTCCATTTCAAATGGGCAATATGTGTCGTTCTCTATACGATTCACAGTGTGGTATTAATTTTGAAATATGATATAATTACAATCATTTATGTGTAAGTTTTTTCATGCGTACTACATCATATATATAATTGCAATTATTCTAAAACTTGTAAAAAAAAACCCGAACAATCTTGCCCATGGACATGTGTGGAGGTGACACTTTCTATTTATGTTAGAAATTACTTACCTACAATTAGCTATAGGTTTTAGGTCCGTTTGCGTCTACGAGTTACTTTATAAATTAGCTATTTTTAGGTATAATGAAACCAAATCCAACAATGATACAGGTGCAATATAAACAGTTTTTGCTGATTTTCCTCTATAAAAATGAGATTTAGGAAAAATGATAGATGGATAATGTTGCTTAGGAGCGGTACTGAAATCTTTTTTTCATCCACCTCTCTCCTTTTTTTCAACTATCAAACCCCAATTTTTTTCTTTTCTTCTTCTCCACCGATGATGATTTGGTGAGGCGGTTACCTCCATCACCACTTTTGTCAACATCATCATCGGCGGGTTGGGTTAGAGCACCCTTCTTCAAATTATGTATCCCAATTTCAGATCTGACGAGATGGATGAATCTAATGAGACAGAGATGGATCCGACGAGATGAAGACGGACAATAAACAAAGTTTTAATTAGATAGTATTTTATATTTGTGTTTAACTTTTATTTTCTCTCTTGAATGACAGTTCGATTTCTCTCTCGAATGAAAGTTTTTCTCTCTTGAATAAGAGTGTGGTCTTGAAACAAGAGTTTTCTTTTGTTCGTTTGTGAGTTTTTAAAATTTGTTATTTTCAAGAAACTTGATAGTTGGTGTTTCAGATGTTCTTACTACATCGTTTGAGTCGATATGAATTGTATTGTTTCAAGTGTTGTACACTTTCGATTGAATGATATATAAGATCGATTTTTCTTAAAAAAAAAGAAAAAGAAAAATGATAGATGTAATCATTTAAGTATAGTATATATTTAATTTTCCGCTCTTCTAATTATTTGCTCGTGATATAATATGGAGCCTCGAACATGAATTACTTTTTTTTAAATCGTTTATTATTTCTTATTCATTTTATTTATTTGATGGTGCACTTTAATTTGTCTGTATTTATTCTATATCGCTATCAGTTGTAACGTAGTCAAGAAATAATTTGAATAAATGATACAAGTTAAAGACGCTTACACAATTACTTTACGACGTGAAAAAAATATTGTTAGTAACATTACTTTTATTGGCAACTCAACTACCAATGACACGTTTGTGAACTGAAACTCAACCCAGTGAAGTTTATCTTCTTTGTTGACTTTTGCATCTCAAAACAAGACAAATTTAATGTACACTATGTATAAGCAAAACTAAAAAATCTAAAAAAATTAGGACACCTACCATTTTCTTCAGGAAAAGATTACATTATTAAATTAATTAAAATCAATCAGCACTATTACAAATTATAAACAATAAAGTACTGTACAAGTAAAAATACAACGCACATATCTGGTGGGATCAAATCCATAACTTTTAAATCACGGGACATCAGTCTTCATTAGGCCAAGACAAGGTACTATATATATAGTATAAGATATATATATATATATATATATATATATTACTTGTTTGAAATTGTGTAGATTATAAATAAAAATACAGCCACGGTTTCAACTTAATTAAATTGGCACTTGGATTGTCGTGCAATCAGAATTAAGAAATTTCCATCATCTCATTAATTATCGTATTTTCTTTTGTATTAATGCTGAAAAATGCAATGCTTCTTTACCAGGAAAATGAAGAATTTTCTTCTTAAGCAATTAGATTTGGATTATAACAATTGTTGTAGTAGCACTTGTGACTAGGAGATCCCAAGACCTACTCACCATTGATTGTGTTGGAGTTTTATGTGGACTCTACAAAATCAATGGTGTAGATCATGGGCCTGGGGTCCTGAGATTCAAAAACTCCCTAAGTATCACTCTTATATTTTAAGTATATATTATTAACAATTTAACCATCACTAATTTATCTTAATAACTAATGACAATTTACAATAACCAATTCTTGAGCAAGAGATTATTGACTGGTTTGATGAACAATTTAGAATAACTTCTAAATTCACTGTCATTTAAACAAATTATAGTTATTGTTACACATTTGAGATCCTGATAACTATTACTGAAAACAAAAGAGACTTATGGTAAATAGTTTGGGTATAAAGCCATTGCCATTTTAAAAATTAATTTTGATAAACTATTTTATCTTATATTAATTAATTTTTACTCAATAATTTTTTTAAAGTTTTTTTCTTTTTGGACATTCAATATACGTACATTGAGTTTGCTATATCGACTATTTTAATATTATAGTAGAATAATAGAAATAGACTATAATTTTTCAAATTCTACAAATTAATGCATTTTGAGTATAAACCTCTGCTAATTCAAACTCATATTATACCCACATAAAACACATACGTACGTGTAATTAAAAATACTTCTATTTCCCGTATACTATGAAAAATATTTGTACTTTTGAGTTGAACCGTTTAGTATACTCACTTTACGTATCCTGTATTATATTGTTTAAAAACAAAAATGCTAATAATTTATCAAAATATCAATTATTGTCAACTAGTGACTCATACAAAATATTTTTTTAATAATATAAAAGAAAAAACAATCAATATATCTTACAAAATAATACGAAAATAAGCCATGTTTTTACTCCCGAACAATCAATTTTACGCATTTTGCCCATATAAGTACTAATCCTTTTATTTTTCGTTTGCGTATTTTTCAGCTCATTTTTTCATCGTAGCTTTCAATACAAATTTATAAAATATTCGTACGTGTTAAATATCAAATATTTACCATACCGTATTTAACCAACTAGGTATAAACACAACTGCGTAGATCCGATCAAGCTAAATCCATGTTTTGAGTAAAGAGCAAACTTAAAGCTGTAATCTGGCTAATGATTAGATATGAGCCGTAGATTAAAAGCGATCAGCTTATTCGGCGGCTCATGGAAGTCCCCGTTTCTCGAGGTCCACCAAATTATCTACACACAAGCACAACAAATTAAATGACAAAATAGCCAATTATAAATGGACACGTATAGGGCTGTAAAATCACACGAAACAAAAGGAATCTATACTATCCGGTAATTTAGTGCCACGTAGCAAATGCCAATATTTTCGTGTAGTAAACTACATATGCTTAGGTAAGTCTCTCTTAAGGAAGCAAACAACAATGTACACACAAAATCTTCTCTTAGATTTTTTAATCTCTTTTTCTTTTTACTTATTTTTTATGAACTCGAATTTCTAAAAACAATTTTTTGCATAGTGTTTTTATCTAAATTTAATGATATCTCCCTCCTAAAAATGAATGTTTTATTTGTGGAACATGCATTTATGAAAATATATTGAGAATTTCGCCTTCTGAATCTGGCATACATGGTACTATTGCAAATTTTAAATATTTCGATAAGCAACTACTATTTCCAAGTGGATCTTAGAAGAAATTTCGTTTAATTAATTGTCCAATATACAAGTTCATAGCCTTTGTTTTACATTTATAATAATCGATATACTATATATGTATTCATTAAAAGGCTTGTTCGTAATGATAATTTGATCCTCTTTAGAATCAATTGAAACCCTATATGATTTGCACTTATTTTAAGGCTGCCTATAAAATTGAGAGCAACAATTTTTTGACTGCGAGAATATAATTTAAAGCTCTAAAATAGTATCACAAATTTGTAATTTAACAAGGTATATTTTTAGTTTTCCAAAATCCAAAACTTATTTTTTTATATATAAACCTTCTAATTAACCAAACATGGTCTCTTCCACTAAATCCAACCTATTTTGTATCGTATTATGTAAAGTTTTTTTTTGTTGAATATGTATATATACACACACACGTATAGAGAGAAAATGTGAGATGAAGTGGGCCAATGGTGGAGTTCCATATTGAGAAGGGTTTAGCACTCAAGTGGGTATTAGTTGACGTACATAGTTGCTTTTTGAAGAAAATGACAGCGTACAAAATGTCGTTTTGTTTTTGCATGGACGGCGGATATTTTGTTTTTAATCCACTCAAAGATAATGACACTAGCGTTGTCAATAAACGCCCGTGATTTATCTGTACATCCTGGATTATTACTTACTCTTTACATAATATTCCGCGAGAAAGGAAATTAACAAAAGGAAGATTTATAGATCATGGAAAAATACATTGAGTTTATTTTAGGCGAGAGAAAATAATAAACACAGCAAAGTAGATTTTTTTTTAAAACAATACATGTCATGAATTTCAAATTGCAACAAATTACAATCAATTAACAGCTACTATAAAAGTAGATAAAAATTCAAATGCTTTCAGCGGGAGTCGGACCCAAGAATTGTGATATATTAACGCATCAACTTTCCATTAGAGCTCTGCATGTGCATATCCAGTGGTTCACAAATACAATTGAGTATTATCCACTTTGATAGCATAGAATTTCTCTGATTAGAGATAGGCTTCATCGGCACTACAAAGGATACCTTTTGTCTCAGGGTTTGGTACGTATATTTTTAATTTGAGGCAGACGTGCTCGTGCTGGCTGGAGGGGAAAAAAATACAATTTGTAAATAAGTGGACCAATGACAAAATGGCAAGTTAAACACGAGTCTTGCTAGAACATTTGACCATGGACAAACATTTGGGATTCCTACCAAGAAAATGATTCACATAGTAGTTATTACAGTGCCCATGATGCTTTTGACCCGTAGTTTGATAGCTAAATTTTTACAAATATTTGTGATAAATATTTTAACCGTATTAAGTAGTTTTTAGGATTTAAAGTAATATAATTGCATTGAATTAGGGTAACTTTGGCCCAATTTATTAAACTTCTATGATCACTTTCCAACCGCTATCATGATTTGAACGGAATTTGATATAAACCATATAGACTAATGTGATTTGCAGACTGCAGAGGCGTTTGGCAATCCAAATTATAAAACCAATTTCTAGAAAACTAAATTATTACAAAAATCAAACAATGCTAAAATGGACTTTTTATTTTTTGGAATTAGCTTTTCAATAAATGGGCCGAACTCACCCTTAATATACTAGCCACTAACTGGCTCAGGGCGCCTGGGCGGCGGTCCTGATTCGGGAAGTAAGAGTTGTGGTCCAAGCCCAATGGACATTAGTATGGGCCTCACTGAAAATAAAAGAGCCATGTACTTTTCAGGATTGTGTTTTCCGTTCTCCAATTATTGCACTTTGGATTCATTATTCGAATCCCAATTTCTTGTAGCATTTCATTCCACCAAAAATGTTGTGAAGTTTAAGATGAAGAACAATAGATCCTATCGTCTATTGAATCATGTCAACAATTTTGAAAATTGTAAACCTTTGACTTATATGCGGCAACTATGAAAAATCTATGCTAGACCAAATCTAATGGTCATAGCGTTTATATCTCTCACACAACAAAGTATATTGTGTGCAGTTCTCACATATATTTGTGTGAAAAGGATAGATATAGAATTCACGGTCGGACTATTAGACTCAATGGATAAACTGATTTTGCTCTTATTATAGTGGGAGTGAAAAATCAATTGTACGTAGTAGTAAAGGAATATTTTTTCTACTTAAAGATTTACTGTGATGACACAATAATTGGACTTTTTACAATGTGAATCCCATCACTCCATGTATAGCTACCAAATGAATAACCTTTTTGAACTGCATCCTCATGTTTAATCAAAACGCTAAAACTCTCTATCTGCCCTACACTTGTGAAGTTCATCGTGTTCGGCGAAATCTCCACCGTATACCCCACCGGCGCTTCGACGCTCACTTTGTACACACTCATGGCGTCGCCAACATTAGTAGCAGTCCTCTTCACACTGACTCCAGCGCCGTTAATGTTAGAGACGGCGACTGATGGATAGTTGAGATCATACGGCGAGGGAGGATCATCAAGGCAGGTAAAAGATGGATCAAGGTTTTGTACAATGCTGGAATTGTAACCACATAGATATAGGAGGTAGTCAGTGTAATTTGAGTCGTAAATGAGTCCAGGGTCTACTGCTTTTCCGGGTTGAAAATGGCCCGACCCATAATGGAAGGGAGTTGCAGCTGTATTTCCGGTGCCATCGGTTATTGGGAGACCCATGTTATTTGTTTGAGTGGCGGTGGTCATCAGGGCAGATCTTATGGCGGCGCTGTTCCAATCTGGATGATCCGCCTTGATGAGTGCGGCTGCCGCCGCCACATGTGGACAAGACATGGAAGTGCCGGAGAGAATGTTGTACTTTACAACGCGTTTGTCGTCGAATAATTTTGTGGGTGAAGTTGCCTCGCTCCATGCTGCTAAAATATTTAGTCCAGGGGCAGTAATATCAGGCTGCAATATTTGAAGCACATAAATTATTGTATATGCTTTTGAAATTTCGAAGTTTCAAGATTTATATGACTATATATTATATATATGAATGTGTACCTTGAGGATGTTGGGTTCAAGAGGATTTGGACCGGCAGAGGAGAAGCCGGCCATGAATGGCGATGGTTTACTGCCTAAAACTGTCATGACGGGAACAATCCTTGCCGTTGGATTGTTGTTAGTTTTGATGTAATTAAGGACTGTGGCTGAATCATTAGAAAATATAGCAGTTCCGGGAAGTACATGAGCATCAACTGCAATTGAAATTCCATCGACAGGGTTTTGTAAAATAAAGCCAAGACCCCCGGCTCGTTTCACCTCCAGACCCTTTTCTACATTTGTAGCAACTCCCCTTGAGCATAAAACAATTCTACCTCGTACTAGCTCCGGTGAGAGAGTGCCCGAAAGGCATAGCCTGAAGATTCATTTAACTAAACATTATACGGATTTAACGGATGAAGTAATTTTTTCGTATATATTATGGTAACATTACCCGGATGTATCGTTATGTGTTGTGCCAGGGGTTTCAACATCTCCAGCATAGACGAGAGGATGCATTGTGCTGCTCGACTCGTATGGGGTTACAGTTTGCCCCTGTTTACATAAATTAGGAAAAAATAGTGTAATTATATAAAAAGATTATCAAACAAGAACTAGAAAAAAAGCAAAATGCTAGAAACACCTTTAAAATAATTTTTATGGACAAAAAACACCAGGGTGCAAACTGCTTTTTACTCGAGCATTTTACCTCAATTTTGATTCCATTACCAAGCAAGACAGGCGAACTAAAGACTCGATCAATGCTGCTTGCACCAACAGAAATAATCCATGGCGCCACATTTCTCACCGTCGACGGGCCAGGCCCTGTATTTCCACAGCTCGCCACCACCACAATTTCTCGTTTCGCGGCGTGCAAGGCTCCAATTGCAATCCCATCCTGCCCGTACGAATTAAGTTGATATGGCACGATGGATATGCTAATCACGTTAACGCCATCAGCAATGGCATCATCAAAGGCTGCAAGAATATCTTCTCCAGGGCACGTGCTCTCAAAGATCGTCATTTGGCCAGGGATTGCCCAACAAACCTTGTAAATTGCTAGCCTTGCCAGAGGGGCTCCGCCAGCTGCCGTCCCATTGGCGAATCCTCCGAGAAGAGTGGTGTGAGGTACTTCTCGGCCTGCCACGGTGGAGGCGGTGTGGGTTCCGTGGCCGTCCCTATCACGGGCTGACAGGAAATCTATGGTTTCGTTCAACGGGCCGTACTGTGCCTCGTAGCCTTTGAGGTAGTACCGGGCCCCAATCAGTTTTCTGGAGAAATTTTTTGAAGTTTACCTCAATATCATATAATTTAATACAATAGCATAAAAATATAATTGTATATATTTTTGTATAAGTACCTATTACAATGTGATGAGTTGAAATCGACCCCTGGTTGACATATTCCTTTCCATGATTGTGGAATAGGTTCCATTCCTTCGTCACTGAAACTCTGTGACTCGGGCCATATTCCTGCTCAAAGAAACGATCAAACAAAATGCAAATTAAATAAAGGTTAATTAATTCTCACGTATTAGTATAATAATGTAGTTTTCAACTTTCTGTGTTTGACGTGTAGACTTATTTGTTAACTGCGGTCTCAACCATCAAAGAATGCTTGATTAAAGAATGTGCTTTCTTGTAACCATATTCTTAATTACCAGAGTCCAGCACTCCAACTATAACATCTTTTCCATCATTTGTCTTGTTTACTGATGTTTCGACTCCGTTGATAAACCCGGAATGTCCCTGAGCAAGTAAGTCGGTGAATTCCCAAGACCTTGTAGTTTGAATCCTGTAGGTTATGGGCTCACTTTTGATTACTGAAACCACTCCATCCATTTCTGTTAAAATAAATAAAAGCCCTGGCGATTAATATTAACCCGAAAAGAAGAAGAAAAGAGACTCAACATATGATCATTTAGTAAAAGGTTTACCGGATAACTTGTCAGCTTCATCTGGAGTGAGCAGTGCGGAGAAACCATTGATAACATTCTTATAACTGTAAAGAAGTGAAGATTTTGCTTCTTCTTTCGACTTCTTAACAGACGTTAGATACGAGAAATGATTGTTTTCGATCTCAACCAATGTTCTCTCTGTTCCACTGTGTTTGCCAATGTGAACAATATATACCTGTGGATTGACGAAGTTAAATTATGTAAGGGTATTATTATAAATGCAAAGTAGTGTAATGAAATTCGTGAAAGAAACACTTTTATGAAACCTGGCGATGGGCGAGTGAGACTGAGAGATGAACAACTATGAGGAAGAGTAGAAGTATACTGGATAAAGAGCCCTTCATTTTTTCCATACTCCTGTGAAATTAAGTTGCTAATTGATTTAACAAGATTTTAAGTGAGAGTTATATTTGGTAAGGCCTAAAATTATAGTATTCACTATTCAGTGATAGGTCTGTCTGTTTGTCTATTTTCCTTGGGAAGTTTCTCAAGATTGAATGATTCTTGGAGAGATCGTTTACAAAAATGGTAAACATGGGACCTGCTTTTTTCTTTCTTTGTCCTAATAATATACGACTATTTCATAAAACAATGGTATAATTTAGTAAAGGTTCAAAGCTTAAAAGTAGCACGATATAATATTTGTTTGTTCAGGATAATTACAGTTTTGTTCCCTAATGTTGACACCTAAATCAATTTTGATCCCCCATTTGTTGAACTTGACAATTTTGGTCCCTAATCATTCAATTTTTAACAAATTTTGTCTCTGCCGTCAATTGTCTTGTTAAACTTAATGGAATATTCCGTCAATTTTGACGGAAAGTAAACTGCAGGGACGAAATTGTTAAAAAAAGAAATATTATGGATCAATTTTGTCGAGTCCAATAAATGGGGGACCAAAAGTATTTTGGGTGTCAACATTAGGAACTAAAACTGTAATTATCTCTATTTGTTCTTTCTTGAAGCTTATCAAAATTGAAAAATAAGGAACACCCCCCATAAATTTTAAACATTAATGTGATATGAAAAAACAAAAAGAAATACTATTTTTCTATTCAAGATTGCCATATATAAAAATAAAAAAATAGCGTAACAAATTAAATTAGCACAATCAAAATAATAACATACTTTTTTATAAATTTCGCATTAGTTGAATTAAGAGAGGGTTAGAATTAATAATTTTAAATAACTTTTGTTTGGGATCATAAATGGATTCACAATTAATTGTTTTAATTATTTTAAAGGTTAGGAAAATTAAAGCTATATTTCTTGAAACTTCTTAATTTAAAATGCTCTAATATTTATTTTTTGTTACTATGTAAATTAGTGGTACTTTTACATGCTCCAACTAATTATTTGATTTATTCTATTATTTGATCTAATAAGATATGGAGTATCAATTTCACTCTATTATCACAATATATATATACACACATATATATATGTATGTATGTCAATTTGAAAAATAAATATTCAAAATGGGGCAAAATATAAAGGATGCTTACTTGAAAGGGAGACAGAGAACTGTCCTGCAAAATAATAAAAACTATTCACCTACTTACATAAAAAATATATGTACCTAGTGAATAAGAAATATTGATAATTTCCAACATACATTAATACTAATATAACGAACTCCAATCCGGCAATTGCTACTCCACATCCTTGTCAAATTTATTCATAATCCAAATTTTTAGTGAAACTCTTTGGGTACAACTTTTGGCATAGAAGAGAAATGCATGATTTAATATATAAAAAAATTTAAGAAGACAAAAGAACAAAGAGAAAAAAAATGAAAAAGATTGAGCTTACCCTTCAAAATATAATTGCTAGCTAGTCAATTGCTCTACAATAGAAAGAGTAGATTGAGTTTGAGATCATAATATCAATTTTTTCTGGAGATTTGTTGAGAAAACATTGTTGCTAGGATCTTGTTGCGAAGAAAAATGAATTAATAAAGTTGGGGTGAGATATGTGTAATTTTTGAATTCTGTAGAAACAAATTAAGAAGGTTAACATTTTGCATATTTTGATGAGAGCAAATTCATCTATCTTTTTGTACCTAGAGATAATTTATGAATTAATACATTTTATGAGTATAAGGAATTTATTAACAAATCGTGGGGGTTGGGGGGGGGGGGGGTTCTAAAATCACATAATTGCCATAAATATGAAGCAATCAATTATGTAAACACAATTAATGTGATCATTACAAATTCAAAATTTAAAAATCTTTGACTAAATATATTATGCATTGGGCATGAGAATTTTTTAATTTAAAAAACTCAAAATTCTAGAAAATTAGAATTTGAGTCAAAGTGAGTAATTGGAGTCTACGAGAGCTATAAAAGCTCTATTTAATTTGTTGAATGCCTTTATCAACCCTCTTCTTAAGTTTTTCCAAATTCAAAATTATATTGGAAATTTGGAACCGTACTCTAAATAAATTTAATTACATCAAATTAAATGCATTAATTGTATTTATTTATACATTATTAGGAGGAATGACACATAAGACCTTTAAGCCAGGGCAACTGAAATGGGACTTCTAACTTGATGAATCCCATCACTCCAAGTATACCAACCAAATGCAAAAACATTTCTCCTAGCACTATTTTCAGCTTCAACTGTAATACTGAAGCTATGTTGTTCTCCTTGTTTGCTAAAGAACAACGTCGCTGGTGAAATCTGAACAGAATAACCTGGAGGCGCGTCAATTGTTACTGAATACGAAGAGTTTCCCATTCCTACATCTGTAACAGTTCTTGTGACCGTCGCAAGTCCTTCCAGGTTAGCAATTGCAAGTGATGGATAGTTAAAATCACTTGACGAGGGTACAACTTCAGGACAGTTGAAAGACGGGTCGAGTAAATTGCCACTGCTGCCGCATAGAAATAGAAGATAATCATCGTAAGAAGCATCATAGACAAGTCCAGGATCAGCAGCTCTTGATGGCTGGATGTGGCCTGCCCCGTATTCAAATGGAGTTGAGGAATTTCCAAGTGCGTCTGTTATTGGCTCGCCTAAGTTGTTCGTTTGTTTTGCTGCAACCATTATCAAAAAGGAAAAAACATATAATAAGGCTGAAAATTTGAGACCAACTCTTGGAAATACCTCAAAACTCGAAGAAGTACATTTGAAATTTTAATATCTCTAACATTATAAAGTATATACCAGTGGTCATAAGAGCAGATCTGATAGCAGCACTACTCCAATCAGGATGTATGCCCTTGAGAAGCGCAGCCACTGCTGCAACATGTGGGCAAGACATCGACGTTCCTGAAAGGATTTGGTACTTAACAACTCGATGATCAACGGGCACCTGTAGAGGAGAAGATGCCTCGCTCCATGCTGCTAGTATATTTAGTCCTGGAGCAGTAATATCAGGCTGCAAACACAATTACAGTAAACAAAAAATGAATCAAGACTTTATATATTATAATTTATAAGAGGTATATTTAAAATGTGGTATCACCTTTAGAATATTGGGTTCGATAAAATTGGGGCCTCTGGAAGTGAAAGGAGCCATGAAGGGAGCTGGCCTGGTGCCTATTA
The DNA here is from genome assembly GCA_019426215.1 of Buddleja alternifolia. Classification (NCBI taxonomy): domain Eukaryota; kingdom Viridiplantae; phylum Streptophyta; class Magnoliopsida; order Lamiales; family Scrophulariaceae; genus Buddleja; species Buddleja alternifolia. The sequence goes on from CM033392.1 coordinate 3,184,985, forward strand.
AAGTCCTTGGTGGTATAAACGTTGCGGAAGGTGTTTGATCAGTTTGAGTGTAATTGAAGATATCCATTGTTTCATTAGCAAGGACAACAGTTGCTGGAATCATATAAGGCCTTCCTAATACTCCAATTCCATCATATACATTTCCAAGCACAGTTGCTATGCCACCTGCTCTTTGCACTTCTAATGCCTGGAAAGTATCTCCTCTCCAGCAGAAAACGGCTTTTCCTCTCACGAGTGACGGTGAAAGCGTGCCATTTAGGCATAGTCTGAAATTACGCTTATAGTCAAATTAAAATATGGCAAGAATATTAATATAACATGAAAAATAGTTACAGAATTTTGTGGTTGAAGAGAAGAGTGAGGGTATATAGTATATACCCATTTGTGAGTCTTGTGGTCGTGCCCGGGATTTCTACGCTTGCTGCATAAACAAGAGGATATGTTCCCCTCTGAAATGGCGTAATTGATTGTCCCTGAGGTAATAAATCTAATTAGTAATATTGTTTATGTAACAACTTAATTGTCGCTCCGTATATTCATCAAAGTCAAATGTATCTTCGAAGGGAACATAAACCTCATATACGACGCCGTTTCCAAGCACGACCGGTGATGAGAAGACCCGATCAATACTACTTGCTCCGACGGTGATGATCCACGGGGCTGTATTCGTGACCGTATATGGAGCCGGCCCCGAATTTCCAGCACTGCAAGCTACCACAATATTCCGCCTCACCGCATGTAATGATCCAATGGCAATGCCATCTTGAGTGTACGGAAGGCTAGTATTCCAGCCAATTGAAACGCTAATAACTTGAACCCCATCGGCGATGGCATCATCAAAAGCGGCGAGCATGTCGCTGTGCAGGCAGGTATACCCTTCCTGACTCCGACCTGGTGGAATAGGCCAGCAGACCTTGTAGACGGCCAGACGCACAAGGGGGGCACCACCTGAAGCAGTGCCGTTGCCAAAGCCGCCAATCGCGGCGGCATTGGCAACTCTCCGGCCGCCGATGGTTGATGAAGTATGAGTTCCGTGGCCGTTGATGTCCCTGGGTGATCTGAATTCTGTTGTGGGGTCCAGCGGCCCGTAATAGGCCTCGTAACTCCTCAAATAGTAGCGAGCCCCTATCAATTTCCTGTCAAATTTACCAGATCAAGCTTCTGTTTTTTGATAAATTAATTATATTTTTATATTCATGTTTTATTTAAGGGAATGATATTGATATTCAACAAATTACTATAATTAGTATAATAGTTTTAATTTGAATTTTTATATTAGTACAAGGCAATATTACTCGTAGAGTTTAAAAATATTTTGAACTTCTAAATTGAATTCCAACACTAAACAAGTTAGTGTGAATAACAAATAATTGTTGAAATGAGTTATTTTTTGTAATTAATAAATAAAAATAGTCAATTACCTGTTACAATGAGATGAATTAAAAGCAACGCCACTCTCGCAAATCCCTCTCCACGACGTTGGAACAGGTTCCATCCCCTCATCGTTGTAACTCTCCGACTCCGGCCATACACCTAATGAAAGATTGACATTGAATTAAGAATTTAAGAAGATTTCAGACGGTAATCTCTAATATGTATAATTTGCAAAAAATAATAAGGAAATTTCAATATAAATTGCTACATATAGCTCTAATTGAAAAATATAAAGACTACAAAACCTAGACAATGATGAATTATTTCTCTCTTATGTACATTAAAGGATTTTGAAAGTTGGTCCACTTTGATAACTTGATCGAGTAAACCATTATTGTATGATATTAAGGTTTAGAGTGTTTATACCTTGAATTTGGTGAATAAATGAAAAGATATTGAAAAATTATGCACAACCATTTCCAGTGTGGAAAAATACATATTTTCTTAACATTTTTTTATCACTGAAATTCAAGGAGTAAGATAATCTTTAAAAAGATCCATGGAATATATATAATGTTAAATTAAATGGGGCGTTACCAGTGTCGAGTACCCCTACAATAACATCCTTTCCGTAGCTAGCTTGACGCAATAGTTCATCTCCGTGGGCTTGTGTAGCATCCCAATTAGCTTCAAGTAAATTAATGAAATCCCATGATCTTGTTGTGTGAAGACCTGAATTTGTCGGATGGCTATGGAACACCGAAATCACCCCATCCATCTCTGATCAAGTAAATCAACCCCGTCAATAATTACCCAAATAATATATATATATATATATATATATATATATATATATATATAATCATGGATGAATCCTAATTTGATTGTAAGGATATGGACGTACCTGATATTGCATCAGCTTCTTCAGAAGTGAACAAAGCGGAGAAGCCATTTATGACGTTTTTGTAGCTATAGATAATGCAGGCTTTAGCTTCCTCTTTCGAACCCTTCACTAAATGCAAATAAGAATGATGGACGTCTTCGATTTCCTCAAAAGTTTTCTCCCCATTATGCTCTCCCAGGTACACTACGTACACCTGGAAAAGATAATAAATCAGACTTAATTAGCAATTGAATTCTTGTATGTCAGAATTGAAATCATAAAGTGTACGTAAACTGATCAGAAACAAAAGAAACCTGTTGTTCAGCACATGAAGTTAAGACAATATTGAGAAGTAGAAGAAAGGAAACAACATTGATTAAGTTATTAATATTCATTATCGTTGAGCTTGACTGATTCTAGCTGCTTTCATTTTTTTGCTGATTATTTCAGCTCATGTTCTTACCAAGTTATATAGAAGTAGCCACACAACAATATTTCCCAAATAACTTCTGCTTGCAAGCAACTATTTTTTAATAGTAGTGGCAACCAGGGATCATTAAGCTAATTATACTGATTTACTAAAGCAATCAAGACCAGTTCTTTGATCAAAGGTGGAATAATTCTTCATCTTGAACTGATGCAACTTCTCTCTCTCTCTCAATCTCTTTCTCTCTATATGTGTGTATATATTTTATCTAGCTATATCTATCCGTCCATATTATTATACAAGTGTGGATCTTGACGATATTTATTTTAATTGTGAAAAGATACCACTGTCCTCATTCACTTAAATAACCTAATAATATGTGACTATTTAGTAAAAAAAAAATATATAGAATGCAATTATGTGTACATGAGTCATGACTAAAAAGCTCGAAGGTCATAAGACACTATTTAGTAAATTAAATACATATAGGATGCAATCATGTGTTCATGAATCATGACTAAGAAGTTAGAAAGGTCATCCAGTGACTTTTCAATTGCGAGAATTCCTAATTGTCCATTTTCATTCTTTGCATTAAATAAATACACAATTATTCAACTAACAACCTTTACAATGCATATAACACATTTTTTTTAGCTTTTCTACATAAATTTGGTGGAGGCTAAATGTAATTGTCACCCTGTTGATGGGCAACGGATAGCAACGAAAAATTTAATGATTTCAAATGACACCCTCCTATTACTTTCCAGTTTATGCTAATGGGGTTATAACATGGACTATTTTGTGCTCGGTTCAAGTTTTATATTGGCATATGGGAAGAAACATTATAGCTACCATCGATTATTGTGCTTCTTAAAAAATCAGTTTAAAATAATCCATTTATTACAATATTACATTATTTGATTCTTAAAATATTAGTTAAAGATAATTACTAGAAGAATCAGACTTCCACGTGCAACACACGTGCTTTGTGCTAGTATAAATATATGTGTGTATGTATGTATATATAGAATTTCAGGTTTACTTGGTCATCTATTAAGTAAAATCCTGAGTCCTGACTTAGAGTGGCATTTGTCATGCCAATCTATGTAATTTTCTTTTTATATAAATAGTCTAAAATTCAGATTGTATATCATTAATAATTATTCTTCAATTCCTGGTATTCTTTGTCAACATTTAAATATACCATCCCATAGCAATCCAAAACTCGGATTTGAGTGGTTATGTTTTCGTTTTTAGTTAAACTTATTCTCGGTCCCACCATTGAAATGGTACATATGGGAAAATTGCTTTTTTGGTCCCATAATTGGCACCTTCTACACTTTTGGTCCCGCGCTTGTTGATTTTCTCACTTTTGGTCCCATGACCAAATTCTGTCAAAAAATTAACGGGTCAAAGTCAAATTCCGTTAGTCAAAAGTCAAAGTAAAAAAAGAAGCAAGAACACTATTCATCTTCTTCCCCACCCCACCCCTAATCACACGCACACACACACAACAATATACACACACTCACACAATTACACACACACACACAATTGCATGCACACACACGCAATTAAATGCACACACACGCACACACACACAAGCACACACACACACAGAGTCACACGCACTCACACACATTCACACACACACACAACAATACACACACACTCACACAATTACACACACAGGTGCACTGTGCACACACACACACAATCACACACACACACAGAGTCACACACACATGCACTCACGCACTCACACACATTCACACACACACATGTGTATATATATAATTACTTTTTTTTCAGTTTAAATTTTTATTATAAAGATATGAAGGGGTAATATGGTAATTCAACTTTTTTTTGTTATTTTAATTTTTTTTAACTTAACGGCCCGATCAGTTAATTTCTTGACGGAATTTGGTCATGGGACCCGAAGTGAGAATTTTCAATACTTATGGGACCAAAAGTGAGAAAATCAACAAGCGCAGGACCAAAAGTGTAGAGGGTGCCAATTAATTTGGGGGTGGGGGTGGGGGGAGGGAAACAATTTTCCTTGGTACATATATTAGACTATAAGCAATTTTTTAATATTTTTGGATAAAGGCGGCCCAGCAAGTACCATCCTTGGTATTATTTTTTCAGTTGACAGAGCATTTAACCATTAAATTATGATAATGAACATATAGTTGCATTTTAATGAACTCTTATGTGGTCAATACACACTACATTTTTTTAATTAGATCCAAAATAATTAATGAAACTTATGAAGTAATTCTTAATTAAATGAAGAATTAGTCCGAAGAAATGAGAATTTTATATACGTCATTGAGGGCTCCAGCGGAACCATCATTCTCATTTCGTAAGATTGAGCTAATTATAACTAATAATGAAATAAGATTAAATGATAAAAATTATATTAAATGAGATGAGATGAGGTTTATGAATTTGAAATGGGGAATGATATTGGAGCTTCACAAATTACTATAGGAGCTCCACTTGTCTTTCTCTCTCTATGCAAATGACAATAGTATCCATTTATTAACAAAAAGTCAATTGCTAACAAATAAAGAAATAAATGTTCCTTTCAATAATCAATTCATGTTTGGTAATAATTTATCCAAAGAATTGCTTAAAGAATGCATAATATCAGTTTAAGAATATAAAAGAATTACGTAAAGAACATTTTTTTTTTATTCTTGTTATTATTATTATTATTATTTTGACATTTTAATATATAATATATCTATATATATATATAACTTGTCTCTTTATATACAACTACGGTATTAATCTCGGTATCAGTGTTGAAATTTGGTGGGCCAGTTTGAAGATTACTTAATTTTTTCCTAAATGGGCCTGACTAAGTCTGTAGTTTACTTAGAACCTATGATGCATGGACTCTCCGAAAAATTATCCCCTGCAGTGTCGAAGGCGCGCCGTGTCCGTGTCCAACTATTGAGAGAATTAAAAAAATACACATGAACATTCGTGTCTTAGCCGTGTCTGTGTACTAATATTTTTTAAAAAAATTCACGTATCTGTGTTTCGTGTAGTATCTGTGTCCGTGCATCATAGCCTAGAACCAAGACCCGTCTAACTTGAACTCATCTAGGATCCAGGGTAGGATTTTCAGTTTGTAGTCGAGCGTGTTTCATTTTCAGTTTCAGTGTAACAGTTACAGATTGAGTACAAGATACACTATGCTTAGATTACTGCTTAGGTGCTGTACTCACTAACACCGCCGTGCCGCCAACATTCGTAACGGTCCTCTTCACGCTGACTCCGCCGCCGTTAATATTAGAGACGGCGACTGATGGATAGTTGAGATCATCAGGGCAAGTAAAAGATGGATCAAGGTTTTGTACAAAGCTGGAATTGTGACTAAATAGGTAGTCAGTGTAACTGGAGCCAATGAGTCCAGGATTTAATGGAAGGGAGTTGCAGCTGTATTTCGGGTGCCATCAGTTATTGGAAGACCCATGTTATTGGTTTGAGTGGCGGTGGTCATCAGGGCAGATCTTATGGCAGCGCTGCTCCAATCTGGATGCGCCGCCTTGATGAGTGCGGCGGCCGCCATCACATTTGGACAAGACATGGAGGTGCCGGAGAGAATGTTGTACTTTACGACGAACAATTTTGTAGGTCAAGCTGCCTCGCTCAATGCTGCGAATACGTTTAGTCCAGGAGCAGTAATATCAGGCAAGCACCTAAACTATTGTATATGCTTTTGAAATTTCAAAGTTTCTAGATTTATAGTAGGAAAATTACCTATAGACCCTGTGTAATTACCGAAATCCCTTCCATTTATTTAAAATTAACAACACATTCTCAAGGGGTTTAATTATAAAGTTTACGGCTGTAAGATTATAAGAATTTTTAAATAAAAAGGGGTGTAATTGTAAGAAATAGTTTTGACTTTATGTAATTTTCAGAAAAAATGAGTTGGTAATAAAACAATAAATAAAGAGGGCCTGTTTGTAAATTTTTATTTTTTTATTGTAGTAAAATTACTCGGATGTATGGTTATCTGTGGTGTAAGGGGTTTCGACATCTCCAGCATAAACTAGAGAATGCATTGTGCTCTATGATGCACGGATACTGACACAGCGACATGGACACGACACAGACACGGGGCATGACATTTCCAAAAAATTAAGACATGACATGGCTCCGACACGAATGTCAAATATATATATATATATATTATATAACATAAATTAGATATTGATTTTAATTTCAATCTAATTTGTTAGAAAAATAAATTATGAAAATGTTGTTTACTTGTTTATTGTTAAATTTGTAGTTTCATTGCTTCTTTGTAAATCTCTATATATTTGAAAAAATTCAACTACTTATCAACAATAAGTCAATAACGAATACAAAACAAAAATATAAAAACCACTAATTACAAAGCAATTACAAATACAATCAAAGTATCAAATGCTCAAAAATTAAAATTAGGATTTTTTGAAGTTTTTCTATTTACAATTGAAACCCCCACACGTTTTAATTTCTTAGGAAAACTGCCAACCGTATCACCGCTGTGTCGAACACGCATTTGGTCGTGTTTGACACAGTGTCCGAATTGCTTTTTTATTTTTTAGCCGTGTCCGACATGTGAAGGAGGCTTGTTGTGTCCGACACGACCCCGACACCGCCCGAGAATAATTTTCGGAGTGTCCGTGACTTATAGATTGTGCTTGACTCATATGGGTAGGGGTGTAAATGAGTTGAGTCGGGATGAACGAGTTGTTCCTCAAACTTGACTGAATTACAATCGAACTTCAAAATTTGAATTTGATTGTTAATTGAGCCGAGCTCAAACGAGCTTTAATCGAGCTCAACACGAGTCGAACTTGAGTAGTTTGACTTTCTTGTACATATTTTTACCAATTTGTACTAATCGAGTCGAGCTTCAAAATTTATAAAACACAAAAAATTGTTCAAACTTGGTTTGATATGCTGACGAACCGAGCTCAAACGAGCTTTTAGCGAACGAACTCGACTCGAGTATTGAGTAACTTGGTTCATCTTTCAGCCCTACTGATATGGGGTTATAGTTTGCCCACGTTAACATAAATTAGGGAAAAAATAATCTAAACATGTAAAAAGATTAAAGCAAAAACTAGAAAACATTACTAAAAACAATTGAAAATAATTTTTATGTCCAAAAATCTACAAGAGTAATTTTGGAAATTAATAAAAACACTTTAAAATAGATTTCTATGCAAAAAAGAATTCCACAAAATTTCCATTTTGGAAAGGTAGGACGGAAAGAGAAAATTGCAATTTTGGTCTTGTATATTAATGGAGAGGCAATTTTGGGGCAGATTCTTTTGTAGCTTGCAATCAAGTCCAGGACCAGCATACAAGAATATATGCTCGTTTCTCACATGTTATAATAGAGCATTTTATATGTTAACATAATTGTAGATATATTTGTTTTCGGTAACTTTATGTATATTGTTCATAGTTATAGGTAGTTTCCTGCAAATTAATTTAGGTAATTTATGTATTTGTGCCTCTATGAGAGCTTTAAAAAGCTTCATTTGTTGAGTACATTTACCAACTTCCTTCTTAATTTTTAAAATTATATAGGAACCTTACTTTAAATGAAATTAGGAAGTTGTTAAAGGCACTCTACTTTTGTTATTGACACTCCAACTCCCTATTCATTTCATCAAATGGACCAAAATGCCCTTAACTGTGGAATGCAAAATTCTTAAAGCAAATATATCATTTCTATTAGGATCTTAATGAAGTGATAAAGAATATATCATTTCTATTTTGATTTCGATAAGCAACAGATCTTTTTTTTTTATGGATTCTTTTTTTTGTTGTTGTTGTTGTTTAATAGATGACACATGTAAAATGCAGTGAGTATAAGAATATATAATCAACTAATAATATTAACAATATGATCACACTTTTGCAATATTTTAAACTATTATAAAATCAAATAACACGACAAGCAACACATTGAAGAAAATCCTAATTTTTGTTTTTAAGAATCAACAAATATAGAAAGAGGAATTGAATTAAAAAATATGAAGAAATAAAATTACCAATTGCATTATCGATGGTAGGGGTGCACCTAAAGTCAAACAGGCTCGAGCTCAAACTTGAGTTCTTTTTTCGAGTAGAGTTCGAGTTTTCTTTTCTGTTCAAAATGTCATGGGCTCACTCGTAGGGCTGTACGTGGACGGGTTCAGGCGGTTTTACAAAAAAAAATCAACTCGATCAGATATGTGCGCTTTGACAAAATATCAAAACGAAACCGCATAATTATCTTTCAAACTGAGCGGCTCAAATTGGTCAAAATTAATGCATTTAGCTGGCGGGTGGGCGGGTTATCAAATTATTATTATAGTTGTTACAACTTACTTATAGTTACAACTATCAAGTAAGAAACTAAAGATTATACTTGCTGTAAATTTAACTAAAAAATTTGAATTGGTGAGAAATACAAAAATAAGTGGTTTTATTAAATAAAAATCGTATTTTCATACTTGTAATTAGTCAAAACTATAAGAATTAATATAACTAATTAATGTTATAAATTTATCATAAAAATATACATACATATTTATGTTTCCTTTGTTAGGAAAATAAAACTGTCATTCAATTGAGTAACAAAAAGTGCCCAACTGAGCCAATTTGTTTGCTCAAATAAAAAATAAAGTTTGTTACATGAATATGAATAAAATCACTCTTATTAGAGAGTACGTATGTATATATTATTTTAAAATTGGTGTTAATCTTTGAATATATATATATATATATATATATATACTTGTGACATATACAATTAGCAGTCGGGTTGCAAGTTAGGTGGGTTGCAATTGTTAAACCCACACACCCGACCCCAAAGTGGTGGGTTGCGATATTTTGAATTTGCCACTATTATTTAAAAGTTTTAAATTGGCGGTCTTCGGGTGGATTGGCTCGTTTGAGCGGTTCCGGCGGGTTGTGCGGGTTTATGTACACCCCTACCCGCTTGCGAGCTTTATAAATTTTATAATATTTTAGATTTGAATTGTATTACGTATTTATATTAATAATTATTATGTTTTTCATATATAGATCGAGTTCGAGCTTGAGCATTTACAACAAAGCCCGTCGAGCTTGAGCCAGTAAATTTTATCTAAACTTGACTCGACTCGGACCGTTGACACCACATAATCAATAGGTTGATTTGGTGATTGATAATACTCTGAAATTTCCTCAAAGGTTTTTAGTATTTACGAGCTTTGATGTCCCATCCAACTCCGCTGAATCATGTTAATTGCTTATTTGGTCATTGTTAAAAGCCACTAAGAACCACAAATACAACAACTGCCGAATGATTCTTTCTTTAAAAATTGAGAGAATTGGAGAAATTTTGTTTCACCCAAACTTTCTTAAGAACTAAGCTTGAATTCTTTTTGGTATGGTGAAAGACTCCCAATACATGAGGGTGGTACAATTGTTTCTTGCAAATTTTTATATTTTCTGGCATTAAGGTTAATTTTCTTGTTTGATGTGTTATTTGGATTTTAGTAGTTTAAAATATCGCCAAAACTTAATCATATTAATAATGTTGTTTGTTTAATATATATATAATATGCATTCTTTATCATTGTATTTAACGTGTATCATCTACAAAAAAAAAAAATTACAAAAAGAACCCCCAGAACAGAAAAGGTACGATACTACAATAATGCTTCAATAAAATCCTTATTAGAAACGATATATTTATGAATTTTGTATTCCACAATGAATGACATTTTGGTCTGATTGACAAAATGGAAAGAGAGTTGGAGTATTTTTAACAACCCACTAAAATTAATTACATTCAATTAAATGCAATAATTGTTTTTATTTATACATTATTAGGAGGAAGACACATAAGACCTTTAAGCCAGAGCTACTGAAATGGGACTTCTAACTTGATGAATCCCATCACTCCAAGTATACGAACCAAATGCAAAAACATTTCTCCTAGCACTATTTTCAGCTTCAACTGTAATACTGAAGCTATGTTGTTCTCCTTGTTTGCTAAAGTACAACGTCGCTGGTGAAATCTGAACAGAATAACCTGGAGGCGCATCAATTGTTACTGAATAAGAAGAGTTTCCAATTCCCACATTTGTAACATTTCTTGTCACTATCGAAATTCCTTCCAGGTTAGCAATTGCAAGTGATGGGTAGTTAAAATCAATGGACGAAGGTACAACTTCAGGACAGTTGAAAGACGGGTCGAGTAAATTGCCACTGCTACTGCAGAGAAAGAGAAGATAATCATTGTAAGAAGCATCATAGACAAGTCCAGGATCAACAGCTCTTGATGGCTGGATGTGGCCTGCGCCGTATTCAAATGGAGTTGAGGAATTTCCAAGCGCGTCTGTTATTGGCTCGCCTAAGTTGTTCGTTTGTTTTGCTGCAACAATTATCAAAAAGAAAAAGACATAAATAGGCTGAAAATTTGAGACCAATTGTTGGAAATGCCTCAAACTCGAGAAGAGTACATTTAAGATTTCAATATCTCTAACAGTATAGTATATACCAGTGGTCATAAGAGCAGATCTAATAGCGGCACTACTCCAATCAGGATGTATGGCCTTGAGAAGCGCAGCCACTGCTGCGACATGTGGGCAAGACATGGATGTTCCTGAAAGGATTTGGTACTTAACAACTCGACGGTCATTGGGTACGTTTAGAGGAGAAGATGCCTCACTCCAGTCTGCTAGTATATTAAGGCCTGGAGCAGTAATGTCAGGCTGCAAACACAATTACAGTAAACAAAAAATGAATCAAGACTAGATATATTATAATTTATAAGAGGTATATTTAAAATGTGGTATCACCTTTAGAATATTGGGTTCGATAAAATTGGGGCCTCTGGAAGTGAAAGGAGCCATGAAGGGAGCTGGCCTGGTGCCTATTAAAGTCCTTGGTGGAATAAACATTGCGGAAGGTGTTTGATCAGCTTGAGTGTAATTGAAGATATCCATTGTTTCATTAGCAAGGACAAAAGTTGCTGGAATCATATAAGACCTTCCTAATACTCCAATTCCATCATATACATTTCTAAGCACAGTTGCTATGCCACCTGCTCTTTGCACTTCTAATGCCTGGAAAGTATCTCCTCTCCAGCAGAAAACGGCTTTTCCTCTCACGAGTGACGGTGAAAGCGTGCCATTTAGGCATAGTTTGAAATTACGCTTATAGTCAAATTAAAATATGGCAAGAATATTAATATAACATGAAAAATAGTAACAGAATTTTGTGGTTGAAGAGAAGAGTGAGGGTATATAGTATATACCCATTTGTGAGTCTTGTGGTCGTGCCCGGGATTTCTACGCTTGCTGCATAAACAAGAGGATATGTTCCCCTCTGAAATGGCGTAATTGATTGTCCCTGGGATAATAAATCTAATTAGTAATATTGTTTATGTAACGACTTAATTATCGCTCCGTATATGCATCAAAGTCAAATGTATCTTCGAAGGGAACACAAACCTCATATACGATGCCGTTTCCAAGCACGACCGGTGATGAGAAGACCCAATCAATACTACTTGCTCTGACCGTGATGATCCACGGGGCGGTATTCGTGACCGTATATGGAGCCATCCCCGAATTTCCAGCACTGCAAGCTACCACAATATTCCGCCTCACCGCATGTAATGATCCAATGGCAATGCCATCTTGAGTGTACGGAAGGCTAGTATTCCCGCCAATTGAAACGCTAGTAACTTGAACCCCATTGGCGATGGCATCATCAAAAGCCGCGAGCATGTTGTTGTGCAAGTAGGTATCACTACAAGAATACAAGGCTTTAGAGACAAAAATCAGAGACGAATATTTTTCCGTCTTAAATCAGAGACAGATTTTGAGACGGATTTATTTCAGTCTCAAATTAGAGACATAATAAAATTTTCGTCTCTAAATCGGTCTCAAATCTGAATTTCTGACAGAGACGGAATATTCCGTCTCAATTTTTAAATTTTGAGACGAATTTACTGACGGAATATTTCCTTCTCAAATTTGAGACGGAATTTCCATCTCAGATTTGAGACGGAAATTTCCCGTTTGAAATTTGAGACGGAATTTTCCGTCTGAAATTTCAGACCGAAATTTCCGTCTCAGATCTGAGATGGAAATTCCGTCTCAGACTTCAACACCGCTGCACCAAACACATGCCTGTATTATTTTATTTAATAAAATAAATAATAAATAAAGTAAAAATTATTTTACACCATCCAGCATCTTCACCGTCTAATTCATCTTCCTCACAACATCTTCACACCATCCTCATGCCTTAAACATTTTCAGATCTTAATTGGACACCGACGACCTCAGGCGATAAAAACCCTGCGACGGCGACGGAGTTGCGATGGAGTTCTTAACAAAGAGCATACCGATTTGAGTTGCGATTGAGAAATCATGCAAAGCATGCGTCTTGTTCAGCATGCCGTTTCGCTATGACCGTGCGAATTTCATATTATTTCGACATGGTAAAATTATAAACGAGAAAATAAAATTAAAATAAATAAATAAACTACCTATTATAGCGGTTATTTAGTATAGCCTATTGCAGCGGTTACTTCCATAACCGCTATAATAGGCCCAAGAAAAAAAAATTAAATTTTTTTTTAGAGCGGTTATTTGTATAACCGCTGTAATAGGGTATACCTATTACAGTGGTTATTTTTTTAATCGTTGTAATAGGTACCTATTACAGTGGTTAAAAACCGCTGTAATAGGCCTTAATTACCAATTACAGCGGTATCTGTCTATCTATATTATTATAAATGTGTGGATCTTGATGACGTTTCTTCTAATTGTGAAAAGACACCATCGTCCTCGAAGGTCATAAGACACCTTTATCGTTACTTAAGTAACCTCACTAATTATATGTTACTATTAGTAAATTAAATACATATAAGATGCAATCATGTGTACATGAATCATGACTAAGAAGCTAGAAAGGTCATTCAGTGACTTTTCAACTACAAAAATTCATTCTTTGCATCAAAAAAATACACAATTTTTCAACTAACAACCTTTACAATGCATAGAACACATTTTTTTTTAGATTTTCTATATAAGTTTGTTGGAGGATAAATGTAATTGTCACCCTGTTGATGGGCAACGGATGCCAACGAAAAATTTAATGATTTCAAATGGCACGTCTCCTATTACTTTCCAGTATATGCTAATGGGGCTATAACATGGACTATTTTGTGCTCGGTTCAAGTTTTATATTGGCACATGGGAAGAAATATTATATCTACCTGATATACTGAAAAGAGGGCCCACCTCTTTATCGTTACCTCGTTACATCGTTAGTGGTTGATATTGCAATACTGACCGACCACTAAACAAACAGATGCCTATCTATATCAGTTCGTTAGCTTGTTAATGTTTGAGGTACAAGGCCGTGTACGACATAGATGAACGATCTATGGGGATCTAAGACCATATTTATGCTGTAAGTCCCTATCAAACCTCAAAATTGTAAAACACTACAAGATCCGCGTGTTCTTTCTATTCTGGTCAGGTTGACCCGTGACCCGACCCTAAAAGGTACAATCCTGGCCGTTGACTAACAACACGTGGCTTCATTTGAGTAGATCATAGAACTGGCGGAATAGTATTCGTACAACATGTATGAACACTATAAATACCCGCATTTATGAAAGAGAGAGGGGGAGGACGACATTTAATACATTCGTTAACTTGCTCGTATCTTAGTATTCAGACTAAGATTTGAAGGTACGATCCCGTATATAAATTTGAATAGCTCGTGTTACGAATCAGCTTTACGATAGGAAATTCATACATAAATCTGGAACTACGTTAGACTTGATCCCTAAGTGGTACGAAGGCAGCCCGATTCCTCGGGTGCAGTCTATAATCTTCGTTTAGTTACATATCGGTTTGTTTTGCCAGGTCATCCGGACTGAGAGGGTAGGGTTAATTTCCGACCTAGATCACTACCATAATGTTCTTTTAACAATCGATTATTGTGCTTCTTAAAAAATCAATTTAAAATAATCCAATTATTACAATATTACATTATTTGATTCTTAAAATATTAGTTAAAGATGATTACCAGAAGAATAGGACTTCCACGTGCAACAGACGTGCTTTGTGCTAGTATATATATATGTATGTATGTATGTATGTATATTTATATAGAATTTCAGGTTTATTTGGTCATCTATTAAGTAAAATCCTGAGTCCTGACTTAGAGTGGCATTTGTCATGCCAATTTATGTAATTTTCTTCTTATATAAATAGTCTAAAATTCAGATTGTATATCACGAATAATTATTCTTCAATTCCTGGTATTTTTGTCAACACTTAAATATACCATCCCATAGCAATCCAAAACTCGGATTTGAGTGGTTAATTTGAAAATGTTTTCGTTTTTAATTAAACTTATTCTAGGTCCCACCATTGAAACGGTACATATATTAGACTATAAGCAACTTTTTAATATTTTTGGATAAAGGCGGCCCAGCAAGTACCATCATTGGTATTATTTTTTCAGTTGATAGAGCATTTAACCATTAGATTATGATAATGAACATATAGTTGCATTTTAATGAACTCTTATGTGGTCAATACACACTACATTTTTTTAATTAAATCCAAAATAATTAATGAAACTTATGAAGTAATTCTTGATTAAATGAAGAATTAGTCCGAAGAAATGAGAATTTTATATACGTCATTGAGGGGTGCAGCGGAACCATCATTCTCATTTCGTAAGATTGAGCTAATTATAACTAATAATGAAATAAGATTAAATGATAAAAACTATATTAAATGAGATGAGATGAGGTTTATGAATTTGAAATTTGGTGGGCCAGTTTGAAGATTACTTAATTTTTTCCTGAATGGGCCAGGCTAAGTTTGTAGTTTACTCAGAACCTATGCATGCACACTCCGAAAAATGATTCCCTGGAGTGTCGGAGATGTGCCGTGTTCGTGTTCAGCTATTGAGAGAAAAGAAAAAATATACATGAACATTCGTGTCTTAGCTGCATCTGTGTACTATTTTTTTCAAAAATTCACGTATCCATGCCCCGTATAGTGTCAGTGTCCGTGCATCATAGCCTAGAACCAAGACCCGTCTAACTTGAACTCATCTAGCATCCAGGCTAGGATTTTCAGTTTGTAGTCGAGCATGTTTCATTTTCAGTTTCAGTGAAACAGTTACAGATTGAGTACAAGATACACTATGCTTAGATTACTGCTTAGGTGCTGTACTCACTAACACCGCTGTGCCGCCAACATTCGTAACGGTCCTCTTCACGCTGACTCCGCCGTCGTTAATATTAGAGACGGCGACTGATGGATAGTTGAGATTATCAGGGCAGGTAAAAGATGGATCAAGGTTTTGTACAAAGCTGGAATTGTTAGTAAATAGGTAGTCAGTGTAATTGGAAACGTAAATGAGTCCAGGATTTAATGGAAGGGAGTTGCAGCTGTATTTCGGGTGCCATCAGTTATTGGGAGACCCATGTTATTGGTTTGAGTGGCGGTGGTCATCAGGGCAGATCTTATGGCGGCGCCGCTCCAATCTGGATGAGCCGCCGCCACATGTGGACAAGACATGGAGGTGCTGGAGAGAATGTTGTACTTTACGACGAACAATTTTGTTGGTGAAGCTGCCTCGCTCAATGGTGCTAATATGTTTAGTCCAGGAGCAGTAATATCCATGGTTCGCCGTAACGGTCGCGGCAATCGTCGCGGACACCACCGTTCCAGTTCCATTGCAACGTCGCGGAACGGTCGCGGCCGTTCCCCATTTTTCCATTAAATTGCTTTAAAAATTTAAATTTTTTACACAAATAAGACATTTGTGATTATTATTGTCTAATTACAAATTTTAAGCTACGGAATTTAATTACTAAGTATAATTCTAAAAATTGTGTTTCAAAATTTACAACTATTTTATCAAATTAATTCATGTTAACCTGAATTTGATATAAAATTACAACATTACATTATTTTAGGAAATATTAAAATATTATTTAAAAAGAAATCATTAGCACCTTACCATACTATAATTATATAATATATATTATTTATAAAGTAGGAAGTCAAACACTCTCTCTCTCTCATTTCTATTGGCCGTAATTTTCCCTTTCCTCTATTTTTTTGGCCTTTTCTTCTTTCTCTTTCCTGGACCATCTTCTTGTCTTTTCACTTCCCCTTCCATGGCTGCCCTCTTCATCTTTTCTCTCAGCAGTCCGAGATCTTCCGTTCCAGCTGTTCTGTGGCTGGGAAAACGCCGGAACGGCCGCTACAAAACCGCATCTCGGCAGTATCGCCGTTTTTCGGCCGTTCCGGCGCATTCCATATACAAAAACGAGATGACCGGGAATTTTGGAACGCCGAGGGCCGTTCCGGCCGCAAAAGCGGTGTTCCGGCGAACCATGGTAATATCAGGCAAGCACCTAAATTATTGTATATGCTTTTGAAATTTCAAAATTTCTAGATTTATAGTAGGAAAATTACCCATAGATCCCCTCATTTACTGTGTAATTACCGAAATCCCTTCCACTTATTTAAAATTAACAACACATCCTAAGGGGGTCTAATTATAAGGTTTACGGCGGTTATATTATAAGAACTTTTAAATACAAAAGGGGTGTAATTGTAAGAAATAGCTTAACATGGGCTGACTTTATGTAATTTTAAAAAAAAGTGAGTTGGTAATAAGACAATAAGTAAAGAGGCTCTGTTTGTAATTTTTCCTTTTTTTATTGTAGTAAAATTACCCGGATGTATAGTTATTTCATATCTGTTGTGCCAGGGGCTTCGACATCTCCAGCATAAGCTAGAGGATGCATTGTGCTGCTGGACTCATATGGGGTTACAGTTTGGCCCTATTTACATAAATTAGGGAAAAAAGAATCTAAACATGTAGAGACTAAAGCAAAAACTAGAAAAAACTTACTGAAAACACTTGAAAATAACTTTTATGTCCAAAAATCTATTAGAGTAATTTTGGAAATTATTAAAAACACTTTAAAATAATTTTCTATCAAAAAACGAATTCCACAAAATTTTCATTTTGGAAAAGTAGGATGGAAAGGGAAAATTGTAATTTTGGTCCTGTATATTAGGGGTGGCAGTTTTGAAACAATTTCTTTTCAACTTGCAATCAAGTCCAGTATACAAGTTTATATGCTTGTCTCTCACATGTTAGAATAGGGCATTTTATATGTTCACATAATTGTAGTTATATTTGTTTTCGATAACTTCATTTATGTTGTTCATAGTTAGAGGTAGTTTCCTGCAAATTAATTTAGGTAATTTATGTATTTGTGCCTCTATGAGAGCTATAAAAGCTCCATTAGTTGAGTACATTTAGCAACTTCCTTCTTAATTTTGTCCCAATTCAAAATTATATTGGAACCCTACTCTAAATGAAATTAGGGAGTTATAAAGACACTCTACTTTTGTTTTTGACACTCCAACCACTACAACAAAAAGTAATATCTGTGACAAAATTTGAAGTGACAATGTTAAAATTGTCACTAGATGTACATAATGAGTGATAATAATTTTTGTTTTGTCACAATAAGAATTTTTAGTGACAAGAGTTTCTTTAAAGTTGTCACTCTTGACAATTAGCGACACATGTACAGTGACAACTTAGTGACAATACAAATAGAGTGACAACTATTATTATTGTCACTAAGTTGTCACAAAAGGTGGGTCACTAATTGTCCATAGTGACAATAATTTCCTTATTACTAATTATCAAGAGTGACAACTTTTATACAAATTTTGTCATTATTAAACATGTGAAACATATTTTAGTGACAAGACAAAAGTTCTTGTCACTAAAAATTGAGAATTAGTGACAACTTTGACATTGTCACTTGATATTTTTGTCACCAATATCATATTTTTTTGTAGTGAACTCCCTATTCATTTCATTAAATAGACCAAAATGCCCTTAATTGTGGAATGCAAAATTCTTAAATATAAATATATCATTTCTATTAGGATCTTAATGAAGTGGAGAAAATGTCATTTTTGGTACCATAGAACACGCAAAATCCAATTTTGGTACCAAGCTTTTGAAAAGTAACACTTTTGGTACCAAATCAAGTTTTTTGTCTCAATTTTGGTACTGCCGTTAGTTGACTAATGGTCAACACTAAAAAATCCGTTAGTTTTCTAATTTGGGGGGGGGGGGGGGGACAAAATTTGGGGCAAAAATGGAGGGAAAAAACCAATTTAATTGGAGGAAAATCGATTTTGGAGGCGTGTTTAAATCAATTTTTGTGAGTTTTTGCTCATTCGAGCTCTTCTTTTTCTTCTTCTTCTTCTTCAACTTTCAAATGGCTTCTTCTACTACTAGCTCTACTCGAGGAAGAAAAAGAAGAAGCCATTTGGAAGAAGAAATTAGAGAAAGTAAAAGTTGAAGAAGAAGAAGAGTTCAAATGAGCAAAAACCCACTAAAATTGCTTTAAAAACACCCTCAAATTCGATTATCCTCCAATTAAATCGGTTTTATTGTTGTAAATAATTTTGTAATTTGTGTTTATAGAATAACAAAATAATCTCAACAATATATATAATGGAATTATCATAACTTCATAATATATAAATATAAATCAAACTGCATAAAACTCGGTAAATATGACACTGGAGCAATGGAGAGTCACGATGGTGTCATTGTTCTAAAGTCACGATTGCCTCCCTACGTGCAGGTTCTGACGACTGATCACGACTCCAGGATAAAATCCATTACCTCACAGCGGTGTTTCATCTTGGGTGCACGTCCTCGAGGAGACTAGACCAGTCCACCATCACGTTGCCAAAATACTAACACTCTTGTGGGAGTAAAATGAAAAACATCTTAAGAAGTCATAATCTCACTTGTATCATTTGTGCCAACAAAATGAGCTATGACCTTTTTATATAGTAAAATAGGATTTGACCGTTATAAGACAATAATGGGCCACTAACACCATAATCAAATCATCATAAAATCAATAGTAAATTGACCCAATAATGTTGTAATAAAGTGGTCAAAATCTCATAAAATGAATCAACTAATGAGGCCATAAATCTAAAATAAATATAAATTAAAATGGCACATTTGATGAAAAAAAATGTTGGAAAGAAATAATATTTTAATGAAATTTTAAAGCTTATTCCAACATTTTTTCCCTCCATTTTCCCCCGAAATTAGAAAACTAACGGATTTATTAGTGTTGACCGTTAGTCAACTAACGGCGGTATCAAAATTGAGATAAAAAATTTGATTTGGTACCAAAAGTGTTACTTTTCAAAAGCGTGGTACCAAAATTGGATTCGGCGTGTCCTATGGTACCAAAACTGACATTTTCGCTAATGAAGTGATAAAGAATATATCATTTCTATTTTGATTTCGACAAGAAACCGAACTTTTCTTTATCGGTTCTTTTTTAAATCTTTGGTCTTTGATAGATGACACACGTAGAATACAGTGATTATAAGAATATATAATCAATTAATAATATTATCAAATAACATGACAAGCAACACATTATGTTTTTTATATAGAGATCGAGTTCGAGCATTTAAAACTAGGCTTGTCGAGCTCGAGCCAGTAAATTTTATCTAAGCTCGATTCGACTCGGATCATTTACACCACATAATCAATTGATTCATTGGGTGATTGATATTAATACTCTGAAATTTCCTCAAAAGTTTTTAGTATTTACGAGCTTTGATGTCCCATCCAACTCCGCTGAATCATGTTAATTGCTTATTTGGTCATTGCTAAAAGCCACTAAGAACCACAAATACAACAACTGCCGAATGATTCTTTCTTTAAAACTGGGAGAATTGGAGAATTTCTTTTTCATCCTAACTTTCTTAAGAACGAAGCTTGAATTCTTTTTAGTATGGTGAAAGACTCCCAATACATGAGGGTGGGATAATTTTTTCTTGCAAATTTTTATATTTTCTGGCATTAAGGTTAATTTTGTTGTTTGATGTGTTATTTAAATTTATAGTAGATTAAAATATCGCCAAAATTTAATCATATTAATAATGTTGTTTGTTTAATATATATATATATATATATATATATATTATATGTATTCTTTATCACTATATTGAACGTGTATCATCAACTAAAGAAAAAAATTACAAAAAGAACCCCCAGAAAAGAAAAGGTAAGATACTGCAATAATGCTTCAATAAAATCATTATTAGAAATGATATATTTGTGAATTTTGTATTCCATAATTACTAACATTTTGGTCTAATTAATAAAATGGAAAGAGAGTTGGAGTGTCTACTCACTTGGGTACATGCCCAATTGAGTTTTAAGCCGTTGGATCATACATGATGAGGTGATCATTTCACTTTATGACATCATCAAGTGCAGATCCAGCAGTTTAAAATCCACTTGGACACGTACCCAAGCGGGTTGCATGGAATTTCCCCTTTTAACAATTCACTAAAATTAATTACATTCAATTAAATGCATTAATTGTTTTTATTTATACATTATTAGGAGGAAGACACATAAGACCTTTAAGCCAGAGCTACTGAAATGGGACTTCTAACTTGATGAATCCCATCACTCCGAGTATACCAACCAAATGCAAAAACATTTCTCCTAGCACTATTTTCAGCTTCAACTGTAATACTGAAGCTATGTTGTTCTCCTTGTTTGCTAAAGTACAACGTCGCTGGTGAAATCTGAACAGAATAACCTGGAGGCGCGTCAAGTGTTACTGAATACGAAGAGTTTCCCATTCCTACATTTGTAACAGTTCTTGTGACTGTCGAAATTCCTTCCAGGTTAGCAATTGCAAGTGATGGGTAGTTAAAATCACTGGACAAAGGTACAACTTCAGGACAGTTGAAAGACGGGTCGAGTAAATTGCCACTGCTACTGCAGAGAAAGAGAAGATAATCATTGTAAGAAGCATCATAGACAAGTCCAGGATCAGCAGCTCTTGATGGCTGGATGTGGCCTGCTCCGTATTCAAATGGAGTTGAGGAATTTCCAAGCGCGTCTGTTATTGGCTCGCCTAAGTTGTTCATTTGTTTTGCTGCAACAATTATCAAAAAGAAAAAGACATAAATAGGCTGAAAATTTGAGACCAATTGTTGGAAATGCCTCAAACTCGAGAAGAGTACATTTAAGATTTCAATATCTCTAACAGTATAGTATATACCAGTGGTCATAAGAGCAGATCTAATAGCGGCACTACTCCAATCAGGATGTATGGCCTTGAGAAGCGCAGCCACTGCTGCGACATGTGGGCAAGACATGGATGTTCCTGAAAGGATTTGGTACTTAACAACTCGACGACGGTCATTGGGTACGTTTAGAGGAGAAGATGCCTCACTCCAGGCTGCTAGTATATTAAGGCCTGGAGCAGTAATGTCAGGCTGCAAACACAATTACAGTAAATGAGTTACGAATCAAGATCATATATATTACAATAATTGGTTTATTTAAAGTGTTCTATTACCTTCAGAATATTGGGTTCGATAAAATTGGGGCCCCTGGAAGTGAAAGGAGCCATGAAGGGAGCTGGCCTGGTGCCTATTAAAGTCCGTGGTGGAATCAATGTCGCAAGAGGTGTTTGAGCAGTTTGAGTGTAATTGAAAACACTCATTGTTTCATTAGTAAGGACAACAGTTGCTGGGATCAAATAAGAGCGTACTAATACTCCTATTCCATCAACTACATTTCCGAGCACAGCTGCTATGCCACCTGCTCTTTGCACTTCTAATGCCTGGAACGTAGCTCCTCTCCAGCAGAAAACGGCTTTTCCTCTCACCAGTGTTGGTGAAAGCGTGCCAGGACGGCATAGTCTGAGACAACATTATTGAATATATCATAAGAATATTTATGGTACATAAAAAGTAGTAACATAATTTTGTAGCTGAAGTGAAGAGTGAGGGTATATACCCATTTGTGAGTCTTGTGGTCGTGCCCGGGATTTCTACGCTTGCTGCATAAACAAGAGGATATGTTCCCCTCTGGAATGGAGTAATTGATTGTCCCTGGTGTACTAAATCGAATTAGTAATATTGTTAAGGTAAAAACTTAATTCTCTCTCCGTATATGCATCAACGTCAAATGTATCTTCGAAGAGAACAAATACCTCATATACCATGCCATTTCCAAGCACAACCGGTGATGAGAAGACCCGGTCGATACTACTTGCTCCCACGGTGATGATCCACGGGGCTGTATTCGCTACTGTATATGGAGCAGGACCGAAATTTCCAGCACTGCAAGCTACCACAATATTCCGTCTCAATGCATGCAATGATCCAATGGCAATGCCATCTCGAGTGTACGGGCGGCTAGTATTCCCTCCAATGGAAACGCTAATAACTTGAACTCCATCGGCGATGGCATCATCAAAGGCGGCGAGCATGTCGTCTTGCAGACAGGTATTCCCTTCCGCCGGGGTCTGACCTGGAACCGGCCAGCAGACCTTGTAGATGGCCAGACGCACAAGGGGGGCACCGCCTGAAGCAGTCCCGTTTCCAAAGCCGCCGAGTGCGGCGGCATTGGCAACTCTCCGGCCGCCGATGGTTGATGATGTGTGAGTACCGTGGCCATTGATGTCCCTGGGTGACCTGAAGTCTGTTCTGGGGTCGAGCGGCCCATAATTGGCCTCATAACTCCTCAAATAGTAGCGAGCCCCTATCAATTTCCTGTAAAATTACCAAATCAACCTTTTGATTATTGTTATAATTTTTATGCTATTTTTTCAATTTAGGAGAATGATATAAACACTCTAAATTCCTATATAAGTTCTGACTTTAATTTTTATATTAAAATGTCACAATATCGCCCGAAGAGTCTAAAAATATTATCACTTCAAAATTAAATAACTCCAAAACCATCTTTATTGCACCCAAACAAGTTACTGTATTTTCTTCACTATTTATTACACATCAAATAATGAATATAAAATTAAATTTAAAAGTCGAAAAGTTCTAAATTTTATGTGGAATCATAAAACATACATCCGTAAGTGCAAAACTTAGAGCAACATCTGTTGTGGAACTCAGAGTCATATTCCACCAAATATAGAAATAGCGAGAGAAATATTGTACTAGAAAACCACACTAGATTTAATTCCCAGGAAAGATTGGAGGCGTCACAACGGTCGCGCTTAAAACCCAACCTCCTCGACAGAATTAACTAGATGAATTTAATAGCACAATATAACACTACAACTATAACTAACAATGGCTACTTGAAGAATAGCACAAAATAAAGAACACCAAATTTAACGAGGTTCGGCTAATTTAGCCTACGTTCTCGGACCCCACCAAAATATTTCACTAAAGGACTAAAGTGAAACTATTACAAACTATAGAGGAAGAAAGAAGAAATTGCTAAAAGACTTAGGCAATTTGGGATGTTTTCAAATGTACATAGGTGGTCTCCTTTTATAGGATAAAGGGACCACCCTTTACAACCATTTTCCAATGTGGGATAATTTAGCTTCTTGAAATGAAGCCATCTTCAACAAATCTCCACCTTGGCGAATTTCAAAATCTTCAATCTCCTCGTCAAACGGGGTCACCAAAACCAATCTTCAAATTTTGACAATGTTGATCAAGTCCAAACAAAATTTGAACTTGATTGCAGTCACAACTTTTGTCAACATATCAGCAGGATTCTCAGTAGTATGGATCTTCTCGATTCTGACTCCACCTTCTTCGAGTATCTCTCTTATGAAATGATACCGAACATCAATGTGCTTCGTCCTTGCATGATAAACTTGGTTCTTTGCTAAATGGATAGCACTTTGACTATCATAATGAATTTTGACATACTTTTGTCCAATCCCTAGTTCACCAAGCAACCCTTGAAGCCAAATTGCTTCCTTTACAGCCTCTGAAATTGCCATATACTCTGCTTCCGTAGTAGACAGAGCAACCGTTGACTGTAAGGTAGACTTCCAACTGACTGGTGCTTTAGCAAGAGTAAATACGTAGCCTGTAGTTGATCTACGCTTATCTAAATCACCAGCATAGTCTGAATCGCAATATCCGACTACATACTGACTATGTTCCCGCTCAAATATCAAACCAACATCAGTTGTGTCATGGATGTATCGCAAAATCCATTTCACAGCTTGCCAATGTTCCTTTCCAGGATCATGCATATACCTGCTCACAACCCCCACTGCTTGGGAAATATCAGGCCTCGTACACACCATAGCATACATCAAGCTACCAACAGCATTTGCATACGGTACTTTTGACATGTATTCCCGTTCTGCATCAGATTTCGGTGACAAAGCGGCGCTAAGCTTAAAATGAGGAGCAAGCGGAGTACTAACTGGTTTTGACTTTTCATCAATGCCAAAACGCCTCAACATCCTACTCAGATATTGTTTCTGAGTCAAACAAAGCCTCCTCAATTTTCTATCTCTGAAAATCTCCATTCCGAGAATTTTCTTCGCCTCACCTAGATCCTTCATCTCAAACTCCCTTTTCAAATGAGTCTTCAACTTCTCGATTTCTATTAGACTCGGGGAGGCAATCAACATATCATCAACATACAGAAGAAGATATATGAAGGATCCATCTTGTAGCTTGTGCAAATACACACAATGATCGTATTTGCTTCTTGTGTACCCAATTCCCATCATAAACTTGTCAAATCGCTTGTACCACTGCCTCGGAGATTGCTTCAATCCGTACAACGATTTTTGAAGTTTACAAACCAAATTTTCATTTTCAGCAACTTTGAATCCCTCTGGCTGAGTCATATAGATTTCCTCTTCCAAGTCTCCATGTAAAAATGCAGTTTTTACATCCAACTGAACTAGTTCAAAATCCAACTGTGCTACCAAAGCCAACAAAATTCTAATGGAGGAGTGTTTTACAACTGGAGAAAACACCTCATTATAATCAATGCCCTCCTTCTGAGCATAACCTTTGGCCACCAATCTGGCTTTGTAGCAAACATCACCTTGGCTAGGAAATCCATCTTTCTTTGCAAATACCCATTTGCATTCAATTGCCTTCTTTCCCTTCGGGAGACTGGCCAGTTCCCATGTTTGATTCTTATGAAGGGACTGCATTTCTTCACTCATGGCAATCCTCCACTTATCTTTCTCTGGTCCTTTGACTGCTTCAATATAAGTGGTAGGAACATCATCAGCGGCAATTGCAGATGCACAAGCCACCATATCATCAAAGCGAGCAGGCTTTCTGATTGTCCTCTTTGGCTTGCTAGTTGCAATTGATTCAAGTTGCTGTGGAAGTTCTTGGGGTTGAACTTCCTCTTCTTCAAAATCTCCTTCTACCGTAGGAGAATGATCAAGAGTTTCTTGATCTGCTGGGACAACAAACTTTTCAAACTCCACCTGTTTGGGAGTACCATCCTGCTGTTCTGCATTCACCTTTTCCAACACGGTAGATTCATCAAAGGTGACATCCCTGCTAAAGATTATTTTCTTTATTTCTGGACACCAAAGGCGATAGCCTTTTATACCAGAGGTGATCCCCATGAACACAGCTTTCTTTGCTCTAGGATCCAACTTTGATTCCTTAACATGATAATATGCAGCGGAACCAAACACATGTAAGGAATCATAATCAGCAGCAGGCTTTCCAAACCATTTCTCCAATGGTGTTTTTCCATCAATAGCAGTAGATGGTAGACGATTAATGAGATGACACGCATACGTCACAGCCTCAGCCCAAAATTCTTTACCCAACCCAGCATTGGATAACAAACACCGAACTTTCTCCAGCAAAGTCCGGTTCATGCGTTCTGCCACTCCGTTCTGTTGTGGTGTATGTCTGACAGTGAAGTGTCTGACAATGCCTTCATCTTTACAAAATTTCTGAAATGGACCACTCCTAAATTCTCCACCATTGTCTGTACGGAGACGATTGACCTTTTTATCAGTCTGAGTTTCCACCATATTTTTCCATTTAAGGAATACCTCAAACACTTCATCCTTTGTCTTCATCGTATACACCCAAACTCTCCGGGAAAAAACATCAACAAAGGTTACAAACTAGTGCTTCCCTCCCAAAGAACTCATTTTTTGAGGGACCCACACATCCGAATGAACATAATCCAAGATACCATCAGTATTATGGATTGCTGTTCCAAATTTAACCCTTGTCTGTTTCCCACGAACACAAAGTTCACAAAACTCCAATTTGGAGTATTTCATTCCTTTTGTTTTGTGAACAACCTCTGATGAACAAAACTTCTGCATCTCCGCCTGAACAAACTTGCTTGTCCTTCTCAGTTCATAACTGTATAGGGCAGCACAAACTTCGCTAAGAGATACAGCAACAACCTTCCCGTGAAGTAGAGTGGTTTCAAGAAACTCAAACTCCTCAAGAAGGGATCCCAGCAACATCAGAGCCAAATCCTTCTCATCCAAATTTCCGTTCTTTTTCCTCTATATCATTTGGTTTCTTTTCTTCAATAGCTAAGTATAGACCTTGTTGAAAGAGTGCGTCTACAACTTCGCTTTGCCACATACCAAAATGGCCTGTGCCATCAAAAGACTCCACTGCCAATCGCGTATTCGCCACAGTGGTTCTCGCCCAAATGGACGACGACGATGCTTTTGAGCTGCCTTCCATTTTTGGTTACAAATTATTCTTCAAGAGCCCTCCAAATGCGAAAGCCAAATAGCCCGGGAAAACTTTTCTGATGTGGAAGATCAGATTAAACTGCGACCACAGAGCATACTCAGAATACCCGAGCTCTGATACCACTTGTTGTGGAACTCAGAGTCATATTCCACCAAATATAGAAATAGCGAGAGAAATATTGTACTAGAAAACCACACTAGATTTAATTCCCAGGAAAGATTGGAGGCGTCACAACGGTCGCGCTTAAAACCCAACCTCCTCGACAGAATTAACTAGATGAATTTAATAGCACAATATAACACTACAACTATAACTAACAATGGCTACTTGAAGAATAGCACAAAATAAAGAACACCAAATTTAACGAGGTTCGGCTAATTTAGCCTACGTTCTCGGACCCCACCAAAATATTTCACTAAAGGACTAAAGTGAAACTATTACAAACTATAGAGGAAGAAAGAAGAAATTGCTAAAAGACTTAGGCAATTTGGGATGTTTTCAAATGTACATAGGTGGTCTCCTTTTATAGGATAAAGGGACCACCCTTTACAACCATTTTCCAATGTGGGATAATTTAGCTTCTTGAAATGAAGCCATCTTCAACAACATCAATAATAGGACATAATTAGTATATCAAATTCAAAAATAACCTGTTACAGTGAGATGAATTAAAAGCAACGCCATTCTCGCAAATCCCTTTCCACGACGCTGGAACAGGTTCCATCCCCTCGTCATTAAAACTCTCTGACTCTGGCCATACGCCTAATGACAGATTAAAGAATCGTCGTCATCTAATATGCTAATTAATTACACAATAAGGATTTTTCAGCTGGTCGACTAATTTGATAATTTG
Organism: Buddleja alternifolia; assembly: GCA_019426215.1. Taxonomy (NCBI): domain Eukaryota; kingdom Viridiplantae; phylum Streptophyta; class Magnoliopsida; order Lamiales; family Scrophulariaceae; genus Buddleja; species Buddleja alternifolia. The sequence continues at coordinate 3,213,154 of CM033392.1, forward strand.
ATCGAGTTTTTAGTTCTTTCTTTATAAACATTTTTCTTATTAAAATTTAAGGACCTATTGTTTATATCATAAAATAATTTGGGCTTTCAGAATATTTTAAGCCAAATACTAGAGTGTTGGATCAAAGGAAAATTGGATTTGCAAATAAATAAGATATGTCCATTAAATTCGAAAAAGGCTGTAAAAACATGGGCTGAATAGATAAAAGCCCGAGAATCGAATCTGAAGAAACAGAAGGAGCCAAAAAGTCAATAATCTGCATTCAAGAAAAACGCGCTAAAAATAAAAAATTTGAAAGAAGAGTTGAAGGCAGTTAAAGTCAGTTCCCAAGGAAGAGGAACGTGGGTTCCCCTAGGCCAGGATATATGCGGCTAAGAAGGAAGAAAAAGGCATCATTAGAATCACAAACTCTACAATTTCATTTTCTTAGAATTAGCCTTAGTCTTAGGAGTAGTTCAAAGCATAAATTAGAAGTAGCCGTAGAATAATTTGATAGTTGCTTGTCAAGGATTGCCGGGATTCGGCTGCAAAGCTTGTATCTACAGTCATTTGTAATCATCACAATCGAAGGCTCTCATGGAGGTATAAATTACCCTTTTTCCAGATTTAAGTATTTGATAGGTTAATTTTATCTTGACTTGAGTTGTTCGATTCATTGTTTCTACACTCAAAATTAATAACTAAAGAGTTAATTAAAGACTTGAACCACCATCCAGCTTATCGAACGCATGGGTTGAAAGATAATTTCAAATTATAGATTGTCACGGGGCTTGGAACGAACACTCGGATCCACCTCATTCTGATTTGTTTTATCTGCGGAACACCTACATATATATATATATATATATAATGGTTAAATGGCGGCATTATATATATTACCACTATCGAGTACCCCTACAATAACATCCTTCCCGTAGCCAGCTTTACGCAATAGTTCATCTCCGTTGGATTGTGTAGCATCCCAATTAGCTTCAAGTAAGTTAATGAAATCCCATGATCTTGTTGTGTGAAGCCTTGAATCTGTGGGATGGCTATGAAACACTGAAATCACCCCATCCATCTCTGCTCAAGCAAATCAACCCAACCCCGTTAAAATCAGTTACTTAAATAACACATATATATAATATCATGGATGGATGGATGGATCATATATATATATATATATATATATATATATATATGTACCTGATATTGCATCAGCTTCTTCAGGAGTGAGCAAAGCGGAGAAGCCATTTATGACGTTTTTGTAGCTATAAATAATGCAGGCTTTAGCTTCCTCTTTTGAACCCTTCACCAAATGCAAATAAGAATGATGGACATGTTGGATTTCCTCGAAAGTTTTCTCCCCATTGTGCTCTCCCAGGTACACTACGTACACCTGGAAAAGATAATAAATCAGACTTAATTAGCAACTGAATTATTGTATGTCAGAATTGAAATCACAAAGTGTACGTAAACTGATCAGAAACAAAAGAAACCTGTTGTTCAGCACATGAAGTTAAGACAATATTGAGAAGTAGAAGAAAGGAAACAACATTGATTAAGTTATTAATAATCATTATCGTTGAGCTTGACTGATTCTCTAGCTGCTTTAAATTATTTCCTGATTATTTTCAGCTCATTTTCTTACCAACTTATATGGAAGTAGCCACACAACAATATTTCCCAAATAACTTCTGATTGCAAGCAACTATTTTTAATTAATATTGGCAACTCAGGGCTCATTAAGCTTAGATACTGATTTACAAAAGCAATTAAGACCACTTCTTCGATCAAAGGTGGAATAATTCTTCATTCCAGATACCAATTCTACATATATATATACCATTTCAAATTTTTTTGGTCATTTTTTAAGTAGAATCCTGAGTCCTGACTTAGAGTGTCATTTGTCATGCCAATCTATGTACATTTTCTTCTTATATATATAGTCTAAAATCAGATTGTATATCATTAATAGTTATTCTTCAATTCCTGGTTTTCTTTTCAACATAAAAATATACCACCATTTCATAAACCCAAAACTCTGACTTGAGTAATTAATTCGAAATTGTTTTCGTTTTTCCTTAACTGCCCACCGTTGAAATGGTACATATATTAGACTATAAGCAATTTTTTTAATGTTTTTGGATAAAGGCGACCCAGCAAGTACCATCATTGGTAATTATTTTTTCAGTTGATACAACATTTAACTATTAAATTATGATCATATTGTTGCATTTTAATGAACTCTTGTGGCTGGTCAATACACTCTACATTTTTTAATTAAATCCAAAATAATGAAACTTATGGAGTAATTCTTGATTAAATGAAGAATTAGTCCGAAGAAATTAAATTTTTTTATAAGTCATTGAGGGCTCCAGCGGAACCATCATACTCATTTCGTAAGATTTACCTAACTATAACTAATAATGAACTAAGATTAAATGATAAAAAGAAAATTAAATTAAATGAGATGAGATGAGGTTCGTGAATTTGAAATTTGGTTTTTCTACCGACGTGAGGGCTATGTTGGTGGGCGATCTGTAAGTACATCTGTAAGCGATTTATGGTCCTGGAGGCATGCCCTAACCCTGGTAGGTGACCGGAGCCGACCCAACCTAAACATTTTTTAAACAAAAATAAATAAATAATTGGTGGGCCAGTTTGGACTTTGGAGTCGGCTTACATGTTTCCTAAATAGGCCTTGGGTAAGTCTGTAGTTTTCTAAGAATCAAGACCCGTTGAATAATATAGCGGCCATAATTGGGCCAGACTAGGATTTCAATTTTCAGGCCAAACTATTTTTCTTTTAGGTCATAGTTTCTTGGAGTGCCCAAGCCCAATAGGTGAACTGAATTTCTTCATCTCTCTCTCTCTAACAAAACACACACAGAAGCATAAACACTATCAGTTATTCGTAACATATATTCTTTTGAAAACGTGATTGAAATCTCACTCGTTTACTTACAAAGGCAAGACCTTTATTCTTTGCACATATTTTCCAAGAAATTTGTTTTTTTTTTTTTTTGTGGTGTTATTTTACTGGATTTGTTCAGCTAATTAAAAGGTTATTTCCTTTGTTTATTGATTCTCATCTCGTGTTGCAGTTGTTCTTGTATGCCTATTCTTGTAATTGCTTTTTTATTTTTTTTGAATTCGGCAGTATCTTGTAGTAATCTGCTAATTATGTCTAAGTATATTGTAAGTCGACAAATTTGAATAATCAGGCATGTTGTTATAGTTGTTTTCAGTTTCGGCGAAGCAGTTAAAAATTGAGGACAAGATATAGTATGCAGATTACTGCTTCTGCTTTAGGTGCTGAATTCGAAATATTTCAGATGGAAATTAGTAAATGGCATACAAAATGATGAGCAAGTGGTCACTAGTTTCACTTGCAAAATGCAAAAGCAAGTTACTTGTTGAATTTATGATATATGTTCGGTGTTTTGCGTGCACAAGTTTCTGTATGTTCCATCAATATTCTTACTGTAATTTCACATGTTTTTTTGCAGTGAGACCATATTGTGCAGCCAAAGGGGCAAAAAGTTGTCATTCTTAAGCAGGGAGTCTTTACGTAATTTGTAGGAGTTCACGAACAAAATGGATGTGCTTTTGAGTTCTTGGGATCCATTTTCTTTTGACATATGCCCTATTGCACAAAAACAGGTTATTGTCAAGCTCATATCTCACTTTCCTGCCTCTAGTTTCTGCAAGTATGTCCAGTGTTCCTCGTGTGAAAATTTTAATGAAACACTTTTCAGGTTTTATGTGGTAAAGTAGGAAATCCAATGCCGTCTTTGTCACAGAAATATAATGTTTTCTCTGTCCTGAAGGCATCCAAGTTAAATGTTTCTACAGAGAAGGTAAGCAGTATTCAACTGCTTTCTTTTCATTCAGAAACTGTTCTTGTTTGAGCCTACATTTATCGAAGAACTCGTTTCCATTTTGTGCATAGTTGACGGCAATCTCTGCTGTAAACCGCCACCATGGTCAAAGTGACCAGTCTTTAATCAAATCCAATGCTGGTGAGAAGTAGGTGATTTTCTTTCTCTTTGAATATTATATTTAATTAAAATTTTAGGTTTTCATGATTTTAACATTTGATTCAATTTGCTCTCTGTAAATGGTCCATTATTGTTATTGTTATTATTATTGTATTATATTTTTTGTGCATGTAACTGAAAGGAATATCTCTTAATGGATAATTTCTCTGAAACTCCTTCTCTTTGCAATGGTTTTTGGTTTCTTGTGTATGGAAAAACTTCACGACATGTTGTTGGCATGGGTGTAGAAATCTTATTCAGAAGCCGGGAAAGAAGGAACATCACTTATGGCATAAGAGAGATTCAGCTGGTTCAGGACAGAAGGCACTGAATCTTCTTCGAAATGTAAGTATAATTCGCAGTAGAATAGATGATTTGCTAACATGGCATCAACTTTTAATACTTAAAATATTACGATGTATTAAACTTAATTTGGCAGATTTCTGGACTTCCAAATGAGAAAGAGGCTGTTTATGGTGCCCTCGATAAATGGATAGCATGGGAGACTGAATTCCCATTAATTGCTGCAGCAAAGGCTTTAACAATCTTAAGGAAGAGGAATCAGTGGAAACGAGTTATTCAAGTAAGGAGCTTGCAAAATCTTATCGGTCTTTTTATTCAACTTCCGTACATATTGATGGTAATGTTTATTAAATGTATGCTGTTAGTTACGAACAATAGGTTCCAATGATGTTATTGTGTGGGTCAGGTGGCAAAGTGGATGTTGAGCAAAGGTCAAGGAGCAACAATGGCAACGTATGATTGCCTTCTACTAGCATTTGACATGGATGGAAGTGTAGATGAAGCGGAAATGTTATGGAACACGATTTTGCATGCACACAATCGCTCCATTTCAAAGAGGCTGTTTTCTAGGATGACATCCTTGTATGATCATCATCATTTGCCAAATAAGGTTATAGAGGTGATTGTTTTCCCTGATATTCCATTTATGTTTTCTTTTTCTATCTTAATAATGAATCTTACATTTTTTTCAATGTTTTACTGATTTTTTTGCTTCGGTTATAAAACACCAGGCATTTGCTGACATGGAGGAGTTAGGGGTGAAACCAGATGAAGATACAGTGAGAAGAGTTGCACGAGCTTTCGAGGTGTTAGGTGAAGAGGAGAAACAGAGAATGGTTATGAAGAAGTACCAAAGTAAATGGAAATACATCCACTTCAAGGGGGAAAGGGTTCGGGTCAGAACTTGATTCATCCGGTGAAATTAGCTATGCCGACTCGACAAGTGAGTATGATCTTATTCATTGAAAATTCTCTGGTGAATCAAGTCTTCTTGTATTTGATCAAACCAAATGGCTATGAATTCAATATAATAAATTAAATTGAGTGAAATGATGTATGTAAATCAGAATGTAGAGATTTTTTTTTTCCCAATAGCATCTGTTCTCTCTCTCTATTTTTTCCTTTTTATTTTGTTTTATTTTTATTTATTTTTAATTCAAGAGGCAGGGGATAACCCACATATCTAGCCCGACAAACCCGGGTTGATAGTTATAATCCTGAGCCATAAAGACTCTATTTAGCTCCATGCCACTAGACCAACAAGCCTTTTTTTTTTTGTTTTAGTTTTTGATTCATCCGTTCTGTCTCAAATTGGCTCATAGCCCTCGGCAAAACGTCTAGCAAATTTCTGCCTTTTTTCTTTGTTGGGCTAAAAGTTCGACTGGGTCAAGTATTGGACTGGGATAAATAAGTTAACGTATGGCCCAATAAAATGAAATGATTGGGTACAAGAAACTACAGGCCCAAGGAGATAAAACTCAGAAAATTCTATCTAAAACGAACACAATAATATATATATATATATATATATATATATATATATATCTGTGTTTTTCACACAGTAAATCATATCGTATGTGGTTCTTGCGTGCACACACTTATATGACTCATTCTATGAATTATTAGTAGTAAAACAAATGATTTATTACATCTACACTTAGATATTCGATTACGAAGTTCCATCCCAATCAAAGGCACAAACAAAATTTTGTGAATGCTTTGAATCAATCAGCAGCAGATGAAAAGAAAAATTCTTACCATAGGAAAAAAATATATATCAGGTGAGTAGAGACTAGAGACTTATGGATGATGCATTAAGCATATATCTTGTGAATTTTATTGAGTCAAATGGAAATTGTAAATATATATATAAGTCAGTCCTTCCTGACAACAAACCTAAAAGCTTAGGAAAAAAAAAATAGAAAAAGAAAAACTAGGCTACTGAGACTGCCATGGGACTTCGGACGTTGTGGACTCCATCGGACCATGTATACCATCCAAATTCATACTTGTTTTTCTCAATGCTGTCTGTAATTTCATCATTTGCTTTTACAGTGATGGTGAAACTCTTTTTCTGGCCAACACGGTTAAAGTACAGAATCGGAGGTGATACTTTAACAGAGATCCCTGCTGGAGGTTTGACGCTGACGAAATAAATACTCTTACTGCTGCCAACATTTGTCACAGTTCTCTTCACAGTCGCTGTTCCGTTTAGTTGTGGTATCGCCAGGGATGGATAATTTAGATTAGCAGGAGATGGTGAATTCTTCGGGCACTTAAAGGAAGAATCAAGATTCTGAGCTCCACCGCTGCATAAATAGAGAAGATAGTCTGTGTAGGAGGCGTCGTAGACAAGTCCAGGATCTGCTGCTTTTGTCGGTCTGAAATGACCCGAACCGAATTGGAAAGGATCCGCTGGCTCGCCCGATGCATCAGTAATCATTTCACCCACATTGTTATTCAAACCCGCTGCAAGGCAAATTCTTTTGTTATAGTCTATTAATGAAAATCAGCATCAGAATTTATTTCAGATGATTAAATGTATTTAAATACCTGAGGTAATTAGAGCAGATCTTATGGCAGCGCTGCTCCAAGTGGGGTGCATGGCCTTGAGAAGGGCAGATGCCCCGCCTATATGCGGGCAGGACATTGAAGTTCCGGATAGGATATTATACTTCACGACCCGTTTATCAGCTTCCAGCTTTGTCGGAGAAGATGCTTCGCTCCATGCTGCCAATATATTTAGCCCTGGAGCAGTGATATCCGGCTTTTGAGCCAAAAAAAACATGTAATCTTATTAAACACCCAAATAATTGCAAATAATATTATCAAACCATGTAAATTAGTTTACCTTGAGAATATCGGGTGAGATTACACTGGGGCCTCTGCTGGTAAAAGAAGCCATGGACGGCGCTGGTTTGGTTTCTAAAACTGTCTTACCCGGTACGATATATGCTTTTGGTGTTTTCGCAGAATTGATGTATTTGAGAATTGTGAGGGCATCGTCGTAACCGACAGCAGTTGCAGGAAGAATATGAGCATCAGCGGATAACTCATTTCCATTGGCTTTACTATTTCCTAAGATGAAACCAATTCCTCCAGCCCTTTTTACTTCCATGCCTTTTCCGACTCTAGTTCCGCTGCCTCTCATACACAGTATAATCTTTCCCTTTGCCTTCTCGGGTGAGAGTGAACCAGGTAAACATTGCCTGCGTGGTTTTGAACAATTTAATAATTTTTCTTCAAATTCTAATCATGAACGAGATGAAATTGATTAGAGAAAGAGAGAAAAACCCGGATATGTTCTGGGGCGCATCAGCGATTTCTACTTGTGCTGCATAAAGTAATGGATACATCTTTTGTTCCATGCTATATGGTGTTGCTGTTTGGCCCTGCAACAATCCATTATTAAATAAGGGAAAAGTCCAAATTTAGTCCCTATAGAATATACTGACTTGCAATTTTAGTCTCAATATTTGTAAACTTGCAAAATTAGTCCCATAAATATATATTTTTTTGTATTTTAAGTCTTAAAAAACGGATGGAAAATGTTTGGTTGGTCACATGCAAGACATGTGATCAATAACAAACTTAACGAAGACCAGAATTGCAAACAATTATATTATATGAGACTAATTTTACAAGTTTGTCGAGGGACTAAAATGGGAGTAATATTACAGTTCTCCCATTAAATAATAATAAAAACTGGTTTTTTACTGGAAACAAAACTTAGTCAATTGATTACCTCTATTTTCATGCCATTCCCAAGCACAACCGGTGCCTCAAATTTCCGGTCGACGCTACTGGCGCCGACGGTAATAATCCAGGGAGCCGGATTAGACAACGTTGAAGCCGCGGGGCCTGAGTTTCCAGCGCTACATGCAACAACGATGTTTTTCTTGATGGCGTGAAGCGCGCCGATTGCAATGCCGTCTTGATTGAAAGGCGTGGGATTAGAAGTCCCGATAGAAATGCTCAACACGTTAACGCCGTCAGAAATGGCGTCGTCGATGGCGGCGAGCATATCTTCTTCGAAGCACGTGTTGCCGTCTTCTTTGCCTTTCCCTGGAACGGCCCAGCACACCTTGTACATTGCCAGCCGAGCTAGCGGCGCGCCGCCTGAGGCGGTGCCCCTAGCGAAGCCGCCGAGGGATGAGACATTTTTAACCCTCCGGCCGGCGGCGGTGGAGGATGTGTGGGTCCCGTGTCCGTCCATGTCACGGGGGGAGAGGGAATCCAGTGTCCTGTTAAGGGGACCATAGTACGCTTCGTAGCCCTTGACGTAATATCTGGCGCCAATAAGCTTCCTGGAAATAGGTTTTGCAAAATCAAGTTTAATACTACTTTAAATTTAAAAAATGATGATAGATAAAATGTTGAACTTAGAGATGTACGTATAATTATTATAAATTAAATAATTCAAGCTAATATACAAGTCCCTATGGATGAGAAGGCCTGCAAAATATCTGGTCTGGTAAGAAAAATAAAATAGAATCGAAAGGACCGAAGAAGTTTATTTTGGCGGATATTCTATCCCTCAATGATGTACCACAATAGTGTCAAATTATTATGGGATAAACAACTGTCTAATTATTTAAATTATTATTAATATTTTATTTAAATAGACACTTATCCATTCCAAAATAATGTGACACCATTGTGATCATACATTGGCTAGTGAAGTTCACAAGATGGAAATTGGACAAGAAAATGATCTGACAAGTATTGCTAGAAGCCAATAGTAATAATTATTTGTTAGATTATTGTTCTTGTTTTATTGAAATAGACAATATATATATATGGGAAATCATCAACAGAACAAATTATGACAACCAAGTGTTAATGCATGTAACGACATGAATGTAGGACAACAATGCAGGGCCAATGGGATGCTTTCTTAGACTGGTATTTTATTCACTACAGATATTTTGTAAATCATCTCACTCTATATAATTTGAATTAATATGTTACAGAAACAATGGTGATATAAATAATAATTGAAATTGAAATAGTAAAGAGGAAATATATAGATAGACTCACTTATTACAATTAGATGAGTCAAATCCATCACCAGATTGGCAAATTCCTTTCCAAGAATGTGGAATGGGCCCCATCCCTTCATCGTTGAAGCTTTTTGATTCTGGCCACACACCTGATCAACACACACACAGAGAAAAAACTCGTATTCACATGCACTCGTGACATTTTATCGAATCAATAATACTCTATGCCAAATGTCAAGTAACATTTAGTGAAAGATTGACGAAATCACATGAATGATGAAACACAACAATTTTCATTTTTTCAATTTCCTTTTTTGAATTTAATTTAACTACATGATAAGTGAATTACAATATTGATTTTACGATTAAAATACATTCTAAAGAAATAGTAATAATCAGGTCTGAACAAGAACTTTGAATATATATAGTGTATGGTAGGAATACATAATCGTACCACTGTCTAACATGCCAACAACAACATCTTTGCCATATCTGGACTTCAACAACAAATCATCCTTCTTCAAATCGTCCAATTTCATTGTCTCCTGTACACCTGAAAATACCCATGATCTTGTAGTATGCAATGAGTATTTCCCCGGTCGGCTCGGAAACACCGATACCACTTCCTCCATCTCTATTAATCCAAAAAAAAAAAAAATTATTAATCGATACACACAAATACAAATACACACAAAGAACATTTCATGATATATTTAATTTTCTCTCACCAGATAATTTAGAAGCCTCATCTGGAGTGAGAAGTGCAGCAAATCCATTGATACTGTTCTTGTAACTATAAACAAGAGAAGATCTTGCATCTTCCTCAGTTTCTTTCACTGAAAATAGATACGAATGATGACTTTCTTCGATTTCTCGAACCGTTTTTTGTCCGCTATGCTCACCAAAGTACACTATATGTACCTGTTTTTGAGTACATGAAACCAGGATAGGAAGAACAAGAAGCAGGAAAAGGGATAGATGAAAATTCGCCATTGTTAAAAGCTATAGTGGCATAGAATATTGAACTTATACGCTGAATATTTATAAGGATATCTTAAAGCAAGCAGAATCTTCGTTGAATCTATTATAGTTATCTTTTATTCAGTTTCGTATGGTGTTTTTTCGTAAGAGAATTATTAGCTAATTTAGTTCACTGGACTCTTGCGGACCTATAGAAAAGTAGCCCTTATTAGTTATTATTGTGATTAGATTATTTGAGTTGAAATATTATGGATAGAAACTATTAATTGGAGCTTGACATATTATTTATTTAATTAATTTCAAAGATTATTCAGATTGGAAGCGTTATCTACTTATTTTTCAATTACGAAAGTTTAGGAACATATGCAGAATCATGTGTTAAGAGTTTGAAATATACGAGAAGATATCAGTCTAATTAGTGTTTTCTTGGTACTAAGGAGTCTATGTGGATTGGACGTCTTAGTTAATAAGTTGTTAATTATTCAGGTTATTTCCGTCCACCCCTGAGCTATTGTACTTTGGCAAAGATCTCCCCTCATGTATTAAATTTTGACATCCACTGCCCCTATGTATAATTTTTTTTTATATATAATACCTATTTTACCCTTAATTTTTCCTTTTTGTCTACTTATTACTTTTCCTTTTATTTTTTTTCTTTTTCTTACAATAGATCGGGAAAGAAAGAAATAGAAATTAAGCTCATGAAAATTCTTATTTACAAATCATCCAAATTATTAATTATTTTTTATTAAGAAATAGGTATAACAAAATAATGTATTAAACTTATTTTAATAAGCTTATATATTTGATTTCTCAATTACCGTTGTGTCGTTCTTGAATTATATTTTTAATGTTTCAAACAATCTTTTAACATATTAGTAGTAGAGAGGTGAAAACTGAAAAGCAAGTAGAAACGAACTGGTTTTTATACAACATTGCTCTAATTATATATATATATATATATAGACACACACTAGAAAGTATCACGTGCAATCATATAATGAGGAGCGAAATTGATGTAAAGAATTATGAAATTTATGATTACATATATCAAGAACATACATCGATGTATTTAGTTTATTGATAAATAAATTTAATTATTATTTATTTATAATTGTTCAAAAAATAAATTAATTATTTTATATATAATTTTGATAACATTTCCTTTATTTGTTTAAAAATCATCTCAATTTCTTTTAATAATTTTTTTTACATATTCATACATAGGATCATTAATTGATTTTTCATCTTTGTACTCCATACAAGTAGATCAATTTTTTTCCTCTGTCACTCTCTTTAATAATTCAATATATATATATATATATAGATTATATTTCTTATATTATGATATTATTAAAAAATGTATACATAAGAATACTCATGTTTATAAATCCGTTCAAAATTAATTACATAAAACATTTTAATTTCACCTTCTTATGCATGTTTTCTATTGTTAAGTGCATTTTTTTTTTACATTTGTTATTTATTCTAATAATTTCAAGTACATAAGAACTTCAAATTCATTCTAATAATTTCAAGTACATATGAACTTCAAATTTATTCTAATAATTTCAAGTACATATGAACTTTAAGTACATATGATGATAGTACGTTTGTGCAAGTATATTCTAGTCGTAATTGGTGTATCCTTATACACATGCACTAAGAATTTAATAATTATTTTGCATAAGAAACTTATTCATCAATATTTCTATAATATATGTAAGAGACTTTATTAAATGTAATATTGTAGATCAATAGTAATTATCTGACACAATAAAATGCAAATTTTTATTTTATTTTTATATCTAATTTAAAATTAGTAATTTGGTCAAAATGGATTGATGAAATTGGAATGAAATGAGCTAGCTTTTGTTGTTTTTATTTTTCTCTCAACTTATCTCTAACACTTCTTATTTAAAAAAGGAAAAAGTTTATTTTTGGTCACCCAGTTATACGCCGAGTCCGATTTTGGTCCCCCAGTTACACCGCTCATCAAATGTAGTCCCTACACTACCATATTTTCATCAAATTTGGTCCCTCCGTCTAATTTGTAACTGTTGGGGTTAATTGAAATGTCAAAAATTACATTTTGCATCCCAATTGCACAAATTTTGATAATTTCCACCAATGAAAGAATCACTAACAAATTTCACCCTTTTAATATAATTTTTCAAAGTTGAAGATAGAATTAGCAATTTACCATTACTCTCTAATGATTTATTGCCTTGATTAGCATCAGTTATATACAATTTGAAATGTAGATCACTAACTAAATATAATTACTAAAACATTTTTCTCTTGTCCTAACATCTTATTTTTTTGCTTTTTGTTGTTTTGAATACTGTAGTGAAGCCGTAGATATGGATGAGAAATGGATTGTGATGTAATTTGTGAAAAAAATTATGATTAAATGGTAAAATTTGTCAATTATTCTGTTTTTTTTGGGTGGAAAGTGTCAAAATTGTGCTTTTGGGGTGTAAAATGTAATTGTTCACATTTCAATTAAACCCAACAGTTATCAATTTCCCGGAAAATTAGACGGAGGGACCACATTTGATGAAAAATGTGGTAGTTTAGGGACTACATTTGATGAGCGATGTAACTGGGGGACCAAAAATGAAATTTTCCCTTTCAAAAATTACAAATTTAAGAATTTCATCATATTTTTTCATTACACCTTCTCATGTGTAATTAATTGTTTCATCATAATGTCTGAATACTTTTAGGCAATGTTCAAGTTCAAGGTCTATTTTCGTTCTACTAAATAGTTTCCTACTGCTAATATTTTCTTTTCTTTTTTCTATTTTTTTCTTGATCAACACTTAATATGTTATACCTAAACACATGCAATATAACGATCTATTCGAATATCAAATAAATGTCTTATGCATTTTTTAGCACAATCATGTATATAATTATTAGTATATATCTCTTTAAAATATATAAATTGACACTATATTTTCTTTATTGTCTAAATTAACTCATCAATATTTTCATAATATAGGCATGTGTCTGTAGCATCAATACAATATTGTATGTCTCCCGTAACTATTATTTCTTTTTTCATCTTGAGACATGCCATAATAGATTTTTTTTTTTAAGATGAACTTTTTTCTTCCTTGCTCAACAAATAAAGAACCTCTTTTTCTTTCTAAATTACTCAGTCCAAGTATCTCCATAATATAATGCTTAACTACAATATATCAAATGCTAAAACTTTTACATTTTCAAAACTCATTTAGAACTTATAATTTGATCAAAATGGACCTTCAGCATTGGGTTAAAAGAAGTGCTACCTCAAGAGAGCAAACTTTTGTTACATATCAACTTATCTCCAACATCTCATATTTAAAAAATAATGATCTTAAGAACTCTATCCTTTTTTTGTTACATCCATTTGTGTATAACTAAGTTTTTTCAAGAATATTTTCTCCAATTTTAGACAATATTAATATAACTAATTACGATGAAACACGTACTATATATTTTTTGATTTTTTTAAATCTCATTTAAAACTTATAACTTGGTCAAAATAGACCTTTAAAATTAGAATGACATGAGTGATGAGTGTTGTCTTTGATGAGTTAACTTTCAATCTAACTTTTTTCTCTCAACTTATAACCTCGAGCTCATATAGTATCTTAAAAAAATTATATGAACTCTACAGGTATCTTATTTTATTATATTTCTCATACATTAATTAAATTTTGTAAGCACAATGCCTAAGTACTTTTAGATAATGCAGAAACTTAAAAATTTATTTCCCTTGTACTAAATACTTCATTCTATTAAAAAAATTTATTTAATCATTATAATATGTTTAAGCACATGAAATATTTTAATCTATTTGAATGTAAAATAATATTTCTAAGAATATGTATATGATTATAAATTGCGTATCTTTCCTATTTTATAAATAATATTATCTTTTTTCTTTCGTGAGATCTACACAAGGCGATTTATTTCTTTCACCAATCAATATTTCTAATCATGTTGAAAATATAATGTCCAATCTCCATATTTCTTTATGTGGGAAACACAATCAAATTTCTAATGATCGAAAATCCTTAATCCTTTTATTTAAGTGGCCGATAGTAGAAAACTTGAGAGGGACACTCCTTCCACCAAAGAATTAATATTTGATTGAGTTTTCTTTCACTTTAATTCTAATAATTAACAGCAAAGTTGTTGGCTATATAAGGACTTCAATTTTGAAATTAGAGACTTATAATTAATTTAAACATCAATGACAAATTATGAGTAATCAAGGATAATGCAATCGACAAGCTATCATGCCGAGGAAAAAGAGACTAATACGAATCAAAGTAACACCCATATATTTAGTGGGGCTAAATTATTTGGCTTTGAAAAATATATTGTTTGGGTAGTTTTGCTAAGCATATTATAACAATTCATATGATAAACGTGGAAAGAAAGTAAATTAGTAGACTCAAACATCAATGACTAATTAAGAGTAATGAATGATAATGCAATCGACAAGCTATCATGCCGAGGAAGAAGAGACTAATACAGAATCAAATTAACACCATATATTTAGTGGGACAAAATTATTTGGCTTTGGAAAATATATTGTTCGAGTAGTATTGCCAAACAAGATAGAAATTTGATTCTTTTCGTTATATATATAAAATTGTGTCCTATTATTAATAGTTTTTTTTCTTTTATAAATTAATTAAATAGTTTCCAACAACCAATAGGATTTCAAATTTAAACGAGGGCATGAAAGTCTTTCCACAATGGAACAAACATATGAGGTATTCACGCATCTTTCATAATGAAACAAACAGATTAGGTATTCACACATTCATATAAAGGTTAGGTTAGATTAGATAGATAGATAGATTTATTTAAAAGTTTAAAAGATAAAATTACCGGTATCGTTTACTGTTAGGCAAATTCTCTAGAGAAATAATTATAAAAACAAATTGTAAGAAATTTAATTTATCAAATAGATACATCAAATTGAGCGGATAATTTGATGGATGGATGAATGGATGTCAAAGAAGTTGAGTAAGATAAAAAGGTTATTTCAAGATAAGGATATTCTTCTTCTAGATAAATTTACAAGATACTCCCCAAGTCCTCCAACTTATTCGTTGAAAAAAAATTATATGACTAATAAATAATGCTATATCTTATAATAATTATTTGTTTGTTTTTTATAAAATTGAATAAATTAGCCGTCCGAAGTGGGAAGATGGACTATAGAGAAACGATATATAGAGATCGACATTTCGTTATTACAACGATAGAAGTGGAGAAGTCAAATTGGAACTAAAAAGGACGAAGATCTAAAAACCGTGTCCCAGAAAATCAAATTTTAGGTAGTTTTGACAAGTTGAATTAGGGAGGGGCTAATAAGAATGGAGGCCACTCCTAAGTGTGTATGGTAATTGATTAAGATTTATGGAGATGGATGGGCTACAAAAGGAAAGGACCACCAAATTTATATTCTAAAGGCGTGCATTAGAGAAGCCCTATGATTCTCTTTTTGGACATCTCTTTCTTGCTTTTGGGAAAAAAATTAACTCATATAGAGTTGACCAAATTATAGTTATTTATATATTCAGTACTGTATATTTAAAGAAGAGTGATTTTTATTTTTTTTTACGAGAACCACCCTACCGTGGAGAGTGTTTTCGGACCGCTCATCCCTTGTTTGTTCCAATCAAATAGAAACAGTAAACAAGGAGTGCTACCTCCCTGACAACAATCTCTAAAAAAATGAATAAAATAGGAGTACCGACTCTTTTACAAATCAAAACTATTAAAGAAGAGTGATTAAATGTATATTTGTGATAAAATAAGAGGAGTATTTTTACACTTATAATATATATTTCAAGAAAAGTGATTAATTTTATAATATGTCATCAATAATATAACAACACTAGTACTACTACACTTATGATGTGATTAATTGAATAGCTCGGATATGAGAAAATACTTGGAAACAAAGAGAAGCTATAAGCACCCAACAAGTATTTGCAGTCAACTATAAAGGTTACTTGGAAAATAGTTTCCTATATCCACTTGGGATCTAGTAAGTACAAAAAGATATATTAAATCCATTCACATAATGGCAAGCCTTACAGCATTAATTTCTTTATTTAAGTGGAATGTTTTTTGAACAAAATGTTAAAAGGAATCGTCGATGAGATTTAAGGTCATAAGATTTATAAATGTAACACAAGATTTGAATTGATATTATGAGATTTAAAGAAAGCATATATGTCAATGAATTAGCATGCGTTAAGGGACCATTTAATGACGTTTATCAACAATGACCAAGCATGGGTTGAAGACCACATAAATTGCTGTTCATTTTTCTTTGTGGACACTTGAGCTACGTTTAGTTTGTAGATTTCGGAGAAAAAAATAGAAAAAATATTCAAAAAGGATGAAAAAATAATGTAAAAGATAATATATTTTGATATGAGCAAAATAATTAATGTTTTTTTTCCATTAAAGTTCATGTACAAAATAAATTAAAAAAAAAACTAGATGGTTTATTATTAATTTTTTTTAGAGCAAAAATTGTTCGATAAGAATTTCACAAATACCACTATTTGGATATTTATATTAAACTATTAAAAGAATATTTAATATGAATTCAGAGGAGTCAATCATAATGGTTATCATTGTGGAGGAGTCAATGGAAGTATTAAGTGGTCTAACACCTATATTGCCCAAGTCAGAATTTGTAATTTTAACTTCCCTATTGGCTATATATATACATCTCTATCAAGTTTCAACAATTTTAGGTACACATATCTATAGTTTCATCTGAATATAAGAATATTCTAACCATTGAATTTATACCACTTTTTGAAATTTTGATAGCGATAGAGAATAACGGCACACAGAAAATGCTGTCATATATCAGGCTCTCAAATACTGAAACCAAAATTAAGTTAATTTTAATTTGGATTGCTCAGTAAGCAGCAGTGTCCACAAGTTAAATGAAGCTCATAATTACGAACTATAAAATTAACTTAATAAATTGATCTAGAGAAAAACTAATACTTGAAACAACTTTCAATTGTTCAACCGTAAACCATAAAGTTAATTAGAGGACAGAACTCAAATTCAGTGCTGACATTCAGCTAGCTCCTTCAATAATGATACAACTTCAGCAGATGACTCCAGAAGATATCTCGCACTGGAACGTTTTCTGCCAACCGCACACGAGAAATAATTATCGCCATTGAGATCCAGAACAGACGAGCCTTCATGCATAGTCATCTTATCCCTCATCCTAGACCACCAATTCCCGTTTCCAGAGAAACTGTCAGTGGCTCTCTTCTCTGGGGTTGGAGAAGGAAGAGAAGCTTTGCGCCGGAATGCAGCGAGCCCGGTTGAATTCGAAGTGAATCTGTTGAGAGAGCTCGCTATCTTGGTCCTTGCACTAGGTGCAGGTCCAGCAGGAAGCTCTGGCTCGAAAAATGTATAAATGTCTTCATCCTACAACCATTTACCACAAGAATGGAAACTCAAATGCAAAAAAATGCTTGAATTGTAGGGTAAATTACATAAGAGATCCTAATTACGAAAAAATCCCCAAAGTTTTGAGAAAATACCGTAACTTTCTGTATCAGTAAACACATATTCCAGTCCTACTTTTCGAGTTGTTAGGATCTGACAAGGGGTGACACGAGTGTCTTGGTAATTTGCAAAACTTCAGGGGCCTCGTGATAATTACCCAATAAGTGAAGGAATGGTACATGTAATTACCCGTAAAATGTACAATAATATAGTAAACCATGTTCCTAGTCAGAGATGGAGCAATTAGGGAGCTGGACGCGGCAGTTTCCTCTCATTATTTGTCTATAATTTCATGTTTTATATGTAAAATAGATGATATTCGAAATTTTATCCTCTCGAAATTCTTAATTGTATTGTCATATCGTAGACTAAGAACTCATGCTCGGTCCTGAAACCTACTTATAGGACTTTTTCTACTTAAACATTGGAGAAAGATATAATTGGCGCACCTTTGGTAGAAAATGTCCAACACAGAGAACATAATCAATTGGAGCTTTCACTTCATTGTGATGAACTATTTCCCCCAAGATTCTATCAATTGCAGCACCCTGGATCGGAATCAAGCATAAAACTTGGATATATAATTAAGTAAAAAAGAAAAAAAAAATGTGAAAATTATTAACGGAAGAAAAACTCACTTTGGTTACACCAACTGCTCGGACCTCGACAGATCGGCCTCCTTGAACGACATCCACAGAGGCATTTGAAATCGGGCCTGTCCAAAGATGCTGTAAAAGATCCTTCGATTGAAGCTTCCCAAATTCAACGTCTGAACATATACCATAAAAAAAAAGGACTTCAATGAGCAGAAGAAAATACAATTGAGAACTGAAGATAGAAAGAAATATGTCACCTGCATACTTATAATTCCATACAAGTGACGTCTCACGAAGCTCAAAATGAGAACGCGGGGTTCTCTCTGTAAAGTATTCGAATACATGCTGAAACAGTTGAAAAATTGAGATGAGAGGATTTTTACAAAATAAATATAGTAGATTTTAAGTATAACACAGTATAATGCACCTTCACACTGTCAACCCAATCCATATTTAGATTTTCTGGCATTGTTGTCATCCAATCCTCCGTCGTGAGACGCAAAAACATCCCATGTTCTGCTGCCAACCACAAATTATATTCTCCGAAATTCTGCAGAATATGTGTCCAGTCAACAAGTAGAGAGAATGTGGTGCTGATGGGAAAAGTGGGATGATGATCATATGTGAAAGCAGAAAACCTCATCAAGAACATTTCTATCGCTCCCACTAAGGACAATTATAGTTGTATTCGGGTCATTGCAAAGTCTTTTCAATGGTTCTTTCAAATCTGGATGTAACTTTGGTT
The DNA here is from genome assembly GCA_019426215.1 of Buddleja alternifolia. Taxonomy (NCBI): domain Eukaryota; kingdom Viridiplantae; phylum Streptophyta; class Magnoliopsida; order Lamiales; family Scrophulariaceae; genus Buddleja; species Buddleja alternifolia. The sequence goes on from CM033392.1 coordinate 3,232,370, forward strand.
CCATTTCTTTGAACTGATCAATCCTTCTTCCTTGTGTGTCCACAGGTTCAGTTAGCGTTGCATTAAATCCCTGCAATAATAATTAAGAATAAATATCTCAACATAAGTTCATAATACAAAGGAAAGATTTAGTCGCATGATGAAGAACATGCCCATTACCAAAATAAGCAAGCGGTTATTTGAACGCAAATAACGCTCAACGGCCTCCTCTTTAGGAAGTAAAGGTGGAATTTGTCGAGTCCTTAACTGAGCTTCAACGACAGTATCATTGAGTTCACTAGATACAGGAAAAGAACACTTAATGGTGTTACAAGATGAAATTATAAAACATGCTTTAATATTCAACAAAAAGGGTATATAAAAATATACTAGCAACATTATGATGATTATATACCTTACAAAAGTTTCAGCCCATTCTTGGGATGTGTGAGTAGTAACATGGGTGAAATTGTGACGGTGTCGTTTTTCTCTTTCATCAGCAGGCATAGTCAAAGCATAACCAATTGATGCAGCAACTTCTGTAACATTCCAAGGATTTACTAAAATTGCTCCAGCACCAAGAGACTGTGCAGCGCCAGCAAACTGAAAAAAGAAACAAACAACAAAAAATGGAACCCGTAATTCAGTTCCACTCAAATCACACTTCTTTCTTAGATACACAAGATTTATTCTTTTGAAGTAAAATGAAGGATAACCAAACATCTGAAGAATTAGTGAATGTACATGCTAAGAAATAAACCTATACAAAGTTAACAATCCGTATAAGCTCTCATTGATCTTTTGAACATAATTACCTCACTTAGAATGAGCACTCCTTTCTTTGACGCTTGACACGCCACAAATTCATAGCTCACGAGATTCATTCCATCTCTTAAAGATGTAACCAGTGCGACATCTAAAAATAAAAGTTTACAGCTATTTGTTCCATTAAATGGACTTTTCTGGATAGTTTCTAGATCGAAGAGATAATTCAGAGACGAATGGTAAAAAAATGTGTACCAGTGACAGCATATAGTGCACATAATGCATGGAAATCAAGAGATCGATCCTGTAAACAAAGAAAAAAGTTGCCCCCATATATAAGTAAGTGCAAATAACATACACAAAACTTGTCGAGTTTTGGTATAAAAGATAACTTTTTAAAACCATTATGCAAGAATGTTTTCACAATTTACCACGCTTCCTAGGCAACATAAACCACATATCTAGATAAGATTTCAACTCTAACATCAGTAAGTGTTGAGGGGCGAGATCTCACTAAATGATGTATTGGAACAGTTGTAAGTGATCCAAATCTTCCGTTAATCCGTCCAACAATTTCATGAACTTGAGACGACAACTTTTGATCTGCCAGAGACAAAAAGAGAGAAATTAAAAAAAATAAAAAATCATGAGCCATTGATTATGTACATACATATATGCATGTTTTTCGAAAGAAGGGATGGTGAAAACGGAAAGGACAACAATCACAAGGTTAAAACCATGTGCAGCTTCATTGGAATTGAGGTAAGGCTTTAAAATTGGGGCCACTAAGAAATTGTGAACTTTGGCATCGGACATCAAAATAATAGCAATTGGTTCAATACTATACAAGACTAATAGGAATAGAATCAAATGTTTGTGAAAAAAAAATGACGAAAATTACCAACTTTAGTAAAGTTGAGCATGAGGATGGGGATACATACATTCGGGAACATCTGTCCTTGTTGGTACAGCAATTTGTACCAAAACTACCTTGTCACGCCAAATTGGGTTTTCTTCAAGGAATTTTTCAAATGCCAAAATCTTTTGAGGTATTCCCTTAATCATATCCAAACGATCAACCCCCAACATTACCTGTTCAAATGCATACAGCAGAACTAGTAACTTTTTCAGATAACATTATTGCATTCTGAGAAATTTCAAATATTCATCAGTAATTATTTTCCTTCATATATATGTCCTACTTACCATTCTCCCAGCAAATCTCTCTTTCAATTCTTTCATGTGATCCTTCACTTGAGGAAGCTCAAGAGCGCGAACAAACCGATCAGAATCTATACCAATGGGAAACTGTAGTCCAGAAGTCCTAACAAAATCAGTATCACCTTAAATAATACCAACAATTATTATGCACTGTAATTCTATTACAAATGTAAGTTGTAAAAAGGAACATTCTGGTATTCCAATATGCATTTACCGCAGCCACACGAGTTAGCTTCCCTTGATCTTCCACCCCATCAGGTGTACCTTCGAGCCCCAGAATACGAGTGCATGCACTTACAAAATGTCTTGCATAATCATAAGTGTGGAATCTGAAATTTAAAAAAAAAAAAAAAAGGGAACAAATGCATGAGTGTGATATTAACAATTTAGGAATAAATACAACAATTTACTAAATAGAAGAAGGGACCCACCCGACCAAATCAGCAGCAAGAACAGATCTCAACAGTTCTGATCTTGATGGTAATGTACGATGAATTTCAGAGGAGGGAAAAGGCGTGTGGAGAAACCAACCAACTTTCATTTTGCTGTTATACTCTTTTAGGCATCTTGGAAGAAACATGAGATGATAATCATGGCACCATACAACATCACCTTCCTTGTAATGCTCGTTTACAACATCAGCAAACATCTGGTTCGCATTCTTGTAAGAAGCAAACTGAGACTGGAAGCTACGCGTGGTTGCCAGGCGGTCTTCTTGTGGAAGCCCGAGATAGTGGAAAAGAGGCCATAATATGTTGTTACAGTAGCCATTATAGTATTGATGAACCGTTTCTTCGTCCAGGAACACGGGAATGCACCTCTGAAAGAATAATAATTTATTAGTCATACATATTAATAATAATTTAGTATTAATTAGCTGTACAAAGTACAAACCTTTTCAGCTAGAGCCTTAGTTAGCGACCTCTGTCCAATTTCATCAGGAACATTTACACCAGCCCATCCTATCCATCTCGCTTCAAATTCATTTATACCTTTAAAAAGATATAATTAGACAAAATTCTAATTCATCGAAGATAGAAAATTCTATATAAAAAAGCAAGTAATAAATATATAGATCATACCCAAAAGAGCACTAACTAGGCCTCCTACACTAATTTCAAGCGCCCACGAGTCTTCACTCTTTCTAGTTGCAGAAACAGGGAGACGGTTGGCGACGACTAGTAACCTCTGTTTACGGACACGAGCATCTTGTTTGTCACAGCTATCATTAAGATGTTTTTCTGAAAAAATCCCTTCAGACAAATCTTCATCTCGGTATCCTCTCTCGCCATCAGATAGATACATGTCATTTATGTTACTGAAAACATCCACATTTCCGTTACTGTCTCTGGATTCGTCATTAGCATGAGGAGACCTTGTGGACCTTCTTAGCTCTCTCTCTCTTAAAAGCCTTTCCAGTCTACTTGTCGGTACGGTGTTAGTAGAGCTACATTGGTTTAGTAACTCATCCTGCACAAGACAACAATAAGTAATAAGTCTTAAACTGATAAAAATGTCAAATTACTTAAATTAGAAATATTCAATAACAGGACTAGATCATTACACTTATTCGACCATCATATACTCCGTAACATGCTTCTAACTTCTAGACATTTTTCCTTGTTCAATTTAATAAATATATACATCCAGGATTTCTAAAAGAATTTACAAATTCTCAAGATAACCAGCATATGACCACATGCACATATGATTGCCTAAGGTCTCATTCATAAATCATACTAAAGCATAGGCATTCATATTTTTAAATTACTCGAATTTACTCATGCAAATTGAACAGCCCATATACACGGTATCATATGGTACTTAAAACAAGAAATAGCAGATTCATGTGACTATCTAATTTTTCTGAGTTGAAAGTTGATCAAATTGGTGATAATAAACAAAACAGAGTGAAATTGAGATAGTGAAAAGGCGAAAATCGAAGCCAAAACTAATATAATTACAGGGATAGAGCCGGGGGGAGGGGGTCGGCCCCGTTCAATTTTGAAAAATTATATTTTTACCTTACAAAATTTTTAATATTTGAATTTCAACCCCTCAAAATAAAAAAATATCATGCTTTCTTCCTTTTATTTGAGTTATGAAACAATGAAACGAACACTAGGTATTTCTCTCATTATATTCACGTACCATTAAACAAGGGAAATTCTAAATAACTGTTAAGAGTGGTGAAAAAATAAAGCAAATTAAAGAAAAGCACTTTACATGCACACTCACTTTTTCATCCTTTCACTCAAACCCGATAAACAAATAAAAAGAAATTGACAGATCGACAAAATAATTAAATAACTTCAATACTTGTTGAAATCAAGAAATCTTGGGATAACTCTAAATGGGTGTAACCAAGAAATTCAAGCAATTAAATAAACAAATAAAAAAAGAAGAAGAAATTCAAGGGAGTGAGGGTTTCACCAAATTGGTGTTGGAAATGCTGTTTCCTTGAGATGATTCCATCTTCTGTGTCACACCCCACGATTATCTCATAGAAACATGATTGTTGTTCTTGATGTGGGATGAGCGAGTTGGCAAAAATACGATATCAGATGACGAGGATATTTTTTGGATGGGGATGTGGCCAAGAAAAAATCTTTACAAGTGTGCAGGTAGTGCAGATATATCTAACCAAATATATAGAGAGAGAGAGAGAGAGGCACGAGATTAATGTAGAGAGAGAAAGAGAGAGGCTTACAATACAACTCACTACTCATTACTACTCAAATCTTTCGGATTATGATATCTGGCATACAGCTTTTCACTACTCCGCCATGCACATATATATATATATATATATATATATTTCTGTCATAATGTCGTCCCTTTTAAAGAAAACAATAATCTCTTAAATAGTCGGTTCGAAATACTAAGGTCACGCCAAAAAAACAACCTTTGCGACATCATATCCTACTCATGGATATTCAATAAGATATGCCCATTTTGCGTTTATCCAATATTTTGTGGGTGTAAATGTAATGGGCCATATTCTATGATGCTTGATTTTTTAAAGACCGAAAACGAAACCAAGTAGCATAAATATTGTAAAGGATGTTCATGGGCCACGAAACTCAAGTAAGGATGAAAGGATATATTGATAATTTGATATCATATCAAAGATCGGTGTTAAAAGGTTCAAAGTTACCCAAGGTTGGTCCGAGTGGTAAGCAGCTCGGTTCCGTTTAAGCAAGGTTTCGGGTTCGAGACCTTGTGAATGCAGAAAACCTCCACTGGGAGACTCACCCACCAATGTCAGGTGTGTAATACGAGTCGGATCCGGATGTAATCGAAGCAAAGCTCCGGTGAACTGGGTGGGCAACAAAAAAAGAAAAAAAGGTTTCAAAGTTAGAAAATTATATAGCTAAGAAAGTGGAAAGTGAAACTCCGAAAGAAAACTCATTGCGTCGGCTTTGACAACCCCTTTAAGATTTGGCTCGCAAGATTGATTTATTCTGTTAATTAAAACTCTTATTATAATCATGTTAATACATATATATACATATAATTTTTAAAAAATAAAATTTCTCGTATGTATTTTGAACTTAACAAATAGTACTCATACTTTTGAGTTAAATTGTTTAGTATACGTATTTTAAATATCTCGTATTATACTTAATGAAACATACTCTAACTTTTGCTAAAAAAATTATTTTTTATTTAAATTTTTTAAATTATAATGAATATTTATAAGAACTAATCGGGTATTCTACAATTAAAAATTATGAACATGAATAATTTATCAAAAAATTAATTGTTGTTAACTGGTGACTCATACAGAATACTATTTTTATAATTTAAAAGTGAGAAAAAGAAAAACATCATATAAATTTCTAAAAAAATAAATCATAGTTTTTGAATAATTCATTTATATTCTTATTATATTTGTACGCTTATGAATCCATTTATGTGTCATTTTCATATTATTTAGCCGATTTTTTCATCGTACTTTCAACAAAATTTCGTAAAAATACTCATACGTATTAATTGACAAATTGTTGTCATTCTATATTTAACTAACTCGGAGATTAAATCATAATTTTGTTAATATTATGTTTTTACGCAAGTTTATTTAGTCTCAAGATTTTTAAAAAATATATAAAATTAATTTCAAAGTTACATAAATTGGTTCTTTGCTTTTTCAACAATTGGAAACTAACGACAAAACTTGCAATTTGCCCCCCTAAACTACACAACTTGTATCACATACCCTATAAACAAATTCTTGTTTTATTTACCATATGAAGTGCACTAAAATATGCTTATACCACTTTCATAACATTTGTGTTAACTTTAACATTCTCATAATTGTGCAGTGGTTAATAGTCAATCAGGTGAGGGAAAAAATTGTGAAGAAAAAAAATGAAAATGGTGAAAAAAATAACCATAAAAGGAAAATTAAAATTTTATGAGCTTTGGTGACAATTCAAGAGTTAAGGAAATAGATTAGTGTGTTATTATATAGACTATAGTTCAGGGTCAAGTGGTTTAAAAATTATTTAGGGAAGAGTGCAACTTTATTTCTATGACAGAATCTTTGTAATTTTGGTCCCAATCTTTACACACTAGCAAGATTAATCTCATAAAATGCATATTTTTGAAATTTTTGCCCCAATCATGGAAAATGGAACAGTCATTAGTTTGGTCACATACCTGCAAGTAATCAATAGTAAACTTAACACCGCGTGCATTCCACGCATGATTTTCATCTATTCTTTAACGTACATGACTAAAATTGCAAATAATTGTATCTTATTGAATTGTTATGCGAATGCGTAAATAATAAAACTTAAATTGCAATAAGTCTTATTAACAAGACTAATATTGCAATCCTCTCCAATTATTTAGAATGATGATGTGTACAAGATATGTATTAAAAATTGATGTAAGTTGAATCCAAAAACCAGAATTAACGATCACGCAACTAGTTCTACTAAAAAAATGACTACTCTTGCTTAATGATGGACGGGTGATATTTAGTGATCTTCGAAGTTGGACTCCTGGATATCTCCTTCATTTCACATACATATTAGTGGAGATTATCCCAAGAAATCCAACTCTCGAAAGACACTAAGTATGACCCATGAAGAACTAATTAAGCATACAATTTTCTCAAAAATATTCGGATTAAGATTTATTTGCATAAACTAGTTTGCATAAAAGATGGCACTATGCATGTGGGCGAAAAAATGTAGTTTTACCAGATTTGGCCCGACAGTGGGACCAACGTTGGAAATGTATAATTAACCGTATATATGTTGATCTCTACTTTGTCCATACCTCGTACATAATAGCAACTCTTGTCGGATCGGAGCCACTCCGCCATAGCACTACCAGTAACCAAAACGTAGAGTGCTGAACACTAATGGCGCCCATGCCGCCGTTTCTTCTCTTATTTCCTCTTCTCTTATTGTATTGTACGCTGTCTTGTTCACTTTCTGTCTCCAACTACAAAACTCTGTTATCCCTCTCCCACTCCCTCACTTCCCGCGTAGCCACCCTCCGGACCGACCGCGGCGATCTCGAAGGAGCAGAGCGGGCCAGAACGTTGGCCCATAATCTTGAGCGCGAGATGGGGTTGGGGTTTTACAAGGTTGCTTGGAATGTTGGCAGGGATTACATACAGAATTACGCCAGCTGGAGAGACAGTACTGATGACGAGATGTCATCGATTGAAAGTAGTGTAGGCGATGTATCGGACCTGAATGAGTTGTTAGGGGCTCTCTGTGAGTTGAATCATATTCACTCCGACGAGGAGCGCCTGGCTTGGCTCTCCCAAAATTACATGAATGCCCTTGGGGCTTCCAAGTCGCTCTTCTCTCGATTGCTGAAAGTTTTCAGGCGACCCGTACGTTTTTCTGCTTATATTATATGATTTACATTTTTCTTCGTTTGTTCAGGTTATTTAGTGAATACAAGTATGTGCTCAGAGAGACGAAGACAGGAAAATAGGTTTGATTGCGAATGCAAAATAAAAAGGGTAAAGACTGAATTTTTTTTTAGATTTTGGGACGCAAAATTTTAAATTTAAAAAATTTGTAGGGTAAGAAATTTAACAAGGTGCTAAACGTAGAAAAGAGGGTATTGCTAGCTTATGGCTCTGCCTCAGTGGTCCTGCAAATTAATATATGTATTTCTCTGCATATAAACACAGAATTAATGAGATAGTTAGGCAGACCTCATTAATTATTAAGTTCTTAGAATGGTTGAGTTAGCTAGAAGAAGGAAATATAGAAAAGATTAAACATTGCTACAAGGTTCGAGTTGGTGTAATTGTGTGAATATTAATGACTCAGGTTCTGTGATTGTTTATACTGATGATGGTTGATGGAAATGGGTGCAGGGAACATTGCGAGAAGCGTTAGAGACGCTTCAGAAAGAAGTAGTGGAGGGTGATCTGTTGAGGGACTGCCTTGAGTTAGGTGCTGATGACCTCAAGAGCTTGATCCAAGTTGTCAAGGACATTGCTCTCCAATTTTCCTCTGCTTCTCCTAAGACTGACTTGTGAACAAGATTCATTCATTCATTCCTCTGCTCACTTTTTGACAATGAATCTTAATTACAGGAAAGAGAAGTCGGAATTTTGTTGTTTCCATGGACAAATAATTGTTGTATGATAGAATGAAGAATAATTTGTTCTGCGATGAATGAATTTGGCAGATCTAAGTAAAGGCAGATACTTCATAGCAAGCCACGGGAAATATTGCTGCTTTATTTCTGGATACATTTTAGTATTAAACGTCAAAGACATATCAATCCTGTAAATTACCACAATACCTAAAGTCTATAAGAGCTAGTTAGATTTACAAGTATAATTTAGACGAATCGATTCGTCACCAATCTAGAATCTTGACCGACTTTCATTTACGTTGGAAAATTGGAAATCAGACGAGTACATTAGCATTTTTGTCGAAAAGAAAACTCTCCGCCGCCGAAACGCTAATGGCGGCGATGCTGCCGCGGTCTCTTCTCTTTGTTTTTCTCATGTTACTGTCTTCGACGCTGTCTCATTCCTTTACCTTCTCCAACTACCACACCCTCTTATCCCTTTCCCACTCGCTCTCCTCCCGCGTCGCCACCCTGCGCGCCGCCCGCGGAGACCACGACGGCGCAGCGCGGGCCCGAACGTTGGCCCGTAATCTTGAGCGTGGGATGGGCCTCGGCTTCTACAAGTTCGTTTGGAATGTGGGATGGGATTACGTCAAGAACTACGCTTGGAGAGACACGATGTCGTTTCAAACCCTAAGCGGCGTAATGTGGGATCTGAACGAGTTGTTAAGGGCTTTCGGTGAGTTGACTCGGATTCAATCGGACTCCGAGAGGGTAGCTTGGGTCGGTCGAAATTACAAGAAGGCCCTTAGGGTTTCGAATTCCCTCTTCTCTCGACTCCTCAAAGTTTTCCGTCAATCCGTACGTGTTCATTTTTACTTTTCTTTTTCATTCCTTAATTGGTTCACATTGAATTTCCCTATTTGTTGGTTATGTGCATACACTTGTATATGGATAGAATTCAACTTGTTAGTGTACCTTTCAGAACTTCGATTGTTTTGGTGTAAGATTACAAACTGTTTTTCTGTGATTGTGTTGGATTGATGGTTTGTGGAAATTGCAGGGACCGTTGCGGGAGGTGGTGGAGATGCTTCAGAAAGAAGTAATGGAGGGTGATTTGCTGAGGGACTGCCTTGAGTTGGGTGCTGATGACCTCAAGAGTTTGATCCAAGTTGTCAAGGACATTGCTCTCCAGTATGCCTCTGCTTCTCCGAAGACCGACTTGTGAAAGGGTTCTTTTTGCAAATTTACAGGATGTTTAGAATGTGTAAAGCAATCATATTCTTTTTAGTTCATAGTCACTGGATAAACACTGAACTTTGACTTGGAAGGCATTTTACTAATGCAGGTTAAACTTTTTAGAGTTTGCTGTAACGAATCTTTCATTTTCTTTGGATCTTTCTCTGGGTGGAAAAGGAAGTCAAAATGTGTTGATGGTTGTTTCTGCCGTGGCTATTAATGAAGGATGTAACTAGATTTCTATTTCACATATTAAAGGGAGATGAGATACTTCATGGGGAATGACATTATTATATACGAGCGCTTGGTGCTGCTTTTGTTTTTCAAACCTATTTTAGGAACTGAAGTTATTATATCTGAAAGTTGTTTGCTTATAAGGACTTGCCTCTTCCTCTATCATGGAAGTGATGAGTTTACCCAGGAAAACGGGAAAGCCACTGAAGAAAGAGTCTCTAGGCATGTACAAAGAGAAGGAATTGACCATCTTCATAGTTGTCTGATTTTAGCTACTGTATCTCTTTGTGGAACTCGAGTTTGTGTCACTGATTTGGAAGGATGACCCTGTTTTACGGAAACTATGTATATTGTTTCACACTCCAGGCAACTCGCCTGGGATTTACAAACTGGATTATTGTTAATCTTCTGGTCTAAAGGATTCTGAAAGAGGATGAAATTGCAGCCAGAAGTGTGGCATTTTCATTTGAACTCTGCATCTTGCGAGTTGATTTTAACTATCTACTTGTTTCCTTTCATGATGTATTTTGTAAGAGCCTATTGATCATGAATTTTAATGGTTATTCATCCAAAAGCACTGCTGATTATTTGATCTTTTAGATGTTATTACATGTTCATCATTTTTATCGACAAGATGGGCTTTTCCATATGGAGAACTTGTATTATATGTTTGCGTGGATGGTTCCTTGGATTGTGACTTGTGAATTTGATCCACTAAATGTTGTAGGCTTCGAGTGCAATGTTTGATGTTGTTCTATCAGAATTGCTTTGGATTGAGATTTTGTATGATATTGGACCAGACTTGAGCACAAAACACTAACAGTGTCTAGTTAATTAGCAGGAGCAAGGTTCTATCGTTGTGATTTCAGTTTTGTAACATCTTCTTTGGTTTTATTGATCCATCTGATCTCGATAAAATTACTTCCGTTATTAGGTTAATTTACTTTTGTAACATCTACTCTGGGTTGTAAATATTTTTTGTTTTCTTGGTAATTAAACTGAAAAGTTATATAGTGGTTGATTTTCCTGTTTTTTGTGGATTTGATAGCAGGCAGGTGGCAAGAACACGGGTAGCTCCGTAACTGCAAGAAAATGGTTATATCAGCTGCTGCTCCATGCAGTTCACTGTAAACCAACGATAATCCAAATATTGCAGGCCAAATGAAGCCGATGTGGCTTGGGCAGACAACACAATAAAGAAGAATGAGATCCACATATACAATCTTTGTGATCCCAGAACGTTGAAATTTGGGCTCAATTTGCCAGTGATCGGTGATCGAGACTTACCATCCTCGAAAGTTCACTTATGTGATGGAGGAGCTGGGTCGTGTTCTGTTTTTTGGGGTAGACTCGTCCAAGTATGTGCTTTACTGCTGTTTCTTCAACTGCCACATTTAATTGAAACAGCAGTACCAGAGCTATAATCACATGTGCAATAATTGCTGCCTCAGTCAATTATTCAAGGATTATCTTATCTTTTATGGTATCCATATCCTTCTAGTATTTATTAACTTTAAGCTTAATAATATCTTACTCCAAGAGATTGTAATGTTTTTGTTTGAAAGAAAATTTGATGTAATTGAGCTCACAAGTCATATTTAAAGAGAAATTTGCATTTTATGTGGTATTTACTTTGTAGGATAGCATAGGTGAGACAAGCGTTCTTCACCAAGAAAAGTAATTTTTTGTTGTGAAGTTGTGTTGAACCTTTTCTTTTTGTTCATGGCTCGTCGGCAAGAAGCACAGACACTATAAAATTATATGATTTGAACACTGTTGTTGAATCATCTACATGTTACTTCCCCTGACTTGGTCTACACATTAAATGCCAATTGTTTTCCAGCTACCTAGCATTTAAACCCAACAGTGTTGACTTCCCAGAAATCCTTTAACCATAATCAACAGTTCTCCATCGTTTGATTCTTGGTATATATCGATAATAAGGCTGTTCATGAGAATTTGTTCGACTGTGCTCGACTTTGTCCTTTCTATGTGCATACATACACATAAATAACACATGAGATCCTCTATTACAAAATGGTATTGCATCTCCTATTGCATTCATTCTATGCATGACAAGTGTATAAATATTTTCCTTAAATATATAAGTGGTTTGAATTTTGTACACTTGTCATATATAGAGGTGAATACAATAGGAGATGCAACATTATTTGCAATAGAGGGTCCGGATTGAGTAAATAATCTATTTTGACTCGGTTTTAAATTTATACTGAAAATATTATTATTAAAATAAAAATTATTTTCCCACGCAACGCATAGCTTAGTAAGTAGAACAAAAAGAAGTTATTATTGGGCTGCAAATCATTGATTGCACTAAAATGCATGGTTCCAGAAACCAAGTCAGGGCCAGCAATCCTCATTGCCTTAGTTTACTACAAAAATTTCACGTAATATCCGCGTGAAATCAATGCATCTAACTAACTCCATATCTGTATGTCCATGTCTACGAAAAAAGGTCAACCCCAATTGGCAATATTGCTTGTCCTAAACTTGTAGTGTATATATACCTCTGCCTTCATGCCTTCAATTTTATCACGGACTTCACCAGCCACTGCCCCTCTTCATCTTTACTTCTTTATTTCTCTGATACTGCTTTTTTGCTTTTGCAGTATTCATTACCTTTACTGCATATATTCATACATTGGCTATATATATATATATAATGAATAGATGGGTGCTCGTCTGTGTCGTGGTGACGGTAGTAGTGAATATCCATTACCGGGTTTTGGCAGAGCCCCAAGTACCATGTTACTTTATATTTGGTGACTCATTGGTGGATAATGGTAATAATAATGCTATTCAGTCCTTGGCCAGGGCTAACTACTTGCCTTATGGCATTGATTTTCCTGATGGCCCAACGGGGAGGTTCTCCAACGGTAAAACTACAGTCGATGTCATTGGTAAGCTCTATTTCTTCCTTTAATCAAGAAGCATAGAGATATATTTGCATGATTTAGCCTGAGAACTAGTGCATGAGTAGTACAGGAATGCATGTGTTTTTCAATTCAGCAGCAATTACGTACATTTTCTCAATATTACGTACTTATTGTGGCTCCACATGGAGTTTTATATGATAATTGAAAAGTAAATGGTCGTATTTCAGAAATTGAAGTTTTTATTATTCTAAAACGTCTCACATTAAAGTTTAAACGTGAAAGAGGTCATCAATGACTAATTATTATTCATAAAGTGGATATTTAGGGGTGCCAGAGGCAGGTTTGAAGTGGGTTTGGCAAAACTCGCTACCCGCCCCATTTATCTTTTTTAAAACCCATACCCCGCCCCATCCCGTCAAATACCCGGCAGAGTCGGGTTTAACCCATTAAACCCGAATGAGTAATGAAAATCCAAAAATTCACAGAATAACCCGCCCCAATCTAATGACCCGACCCGAATTCGTATAATCCAACAACAAATAAACCTACAAAATAAATAGTGAAATTTCACACAAATAATAATCAAAACATATTCATAAGTCCAAATCTTATATCCTTATGAATTCGTCATTTGCTAGACTACTACACCAAATAACATTCATGACCATCAACTTCAATAGTACTTGACTACTACATCAAATTAACAATAAATCATAAGACAAAATATTCCAAATTTTTCATCAACTTAACCATAAAATAAAATGAACTAGATTGTCTAGGGTGCATTCTTTTTCTATATCTTCTTCCATATCAAGCATATTAAGTTATGCAACTTAAGACTCAAAATATATAATAAAAAAACTATTTACTAAATAATATTTGGTGGGGCTGGTTGCACTCATGGTCTTAAATATCCGTCGATACCTCGAAATTTCGACCGAAATTTCGGATTTTCGGGGGTCTCAAAGCGAAATCTCACATTCGATCCAATTTTGCAGAATATCTATCGAAATTTCCCGATATTTCCCGATATTTACCAATATTTTTGAAATATCCCGAAATCTTGAATTTTTAATAAAAAATACTTTGTCAAATATCCACCGAAATATCCCGAAATTCCCGAAATATCTAGAAATATCCCGAAATTCCCGAAATATCCTGAAATATCCCGAAATATCGACCATACTCAAAAAATTTCAAAATTTTGTATTCTTTCCCCTACTGCATGTACTATACATTCATTTTGTAAAGTGTGATCTTTATATTCCCATCATTATATGCAGTACTACCAACATTCAATGTCATGAGATGAATACTGTCAACATTTGACTAATAATTTGTACATGCAATACGAAAATGGTGGAAAAAGAGAGACCAATGATAGTGATTTCGATCCCCCGAGAAACTTAATGTGGTTTTAAATGATGATTTGTATTAAAATTGTGGTATTTTGTTTTAATGAAGTTCCTAAAAGATTTGATTATTACTTTACTTTCAAATCATATTTATTTTATATTTTTCGCCACAGATTTTAATCATACTACTTAACAAAATTCACTATACATACATTATATATACAATATTATTTATGTAAAAGATGCATAATTATGATATTTAAAGTTACACAAAATTTCGTTGCAAATTTCCACACATTTCTATAAATATCCATGATTTCTTTAAAATCGATATCGAAATTTTGAATATCTTCGAAATTTCGGTAAATTTACTACCCGATATCGATACCGATACCGAAATTTAATACCTTGATTGCACTAAACTTGTTATATGCCCCGAACCCAGGCCGATCATAATTTTTAAGATTCGTAACCCGCTAATTACCCATTACTCCATTAATGAACACCCATTTAACGCTACCCATTGTCATCCCTAGAATAAGCCTGTAATAACTCTACAATTATGATTTGGTGTGACAAATTGAGTGAAGTAGGGACAGATAATTATTATGATCGTCCGGACATGAGTTATATAAACCATGTGTTAGTAGTAGTCTCTCAATTAATAAGTTCTCGATCCGATAAGCCAATCTATACTGTACATTTTGGATTCAATTGCAAGGACATTGACCTAATTAAAACTGACAAATAATTTGACATTGACAGCTGAGCTACTAGGCTTTGATGACTACATTCCGCCTTACGCCAACGCCCGTGGCCGACAAATACTGAGAGGAGTGAACTATGCATCTGCTGCTGCTGGAATCAGACAAGAAACTGGCCAGCAATTGGTACGAAAATCTCTCATTCCTCAACATCATTAATAAATATAATTCAACATTACTATGTACTAATTGTTGGTACAATTATTGTTCGTTAATCAGGGTGCGAGAATTGATTTTACTGCACAAGTAAATAACTACAAAAACACGGTTGCACAAGTTGTGGATATCTTAGGTGACGAAAACTCCGCTGCAGATTACTTGAGCAAGTGCATATATTCAATTGGAGTGGGCAGCAATGACTATCTTAACAATTATTTCATGCCTAATTACTATTCAACTAGCCGTCAATACTCACCTGATCAATATGCCGATGTTCTCATTCAACAATATACCCAACAACTAAGGGTATATATCGTCTCGATTGTTCTTATTTTTACTTTCATAATTTCTTTCATTTTTTTTCTTTTCCTCACACTTTTGGTTTGTGCTATGTGTACATAGGCTTTGTACAACTATGGAGCTAGGAAGTTTGCTTTAATAGGAGTTGGGCAAATCGGATGCAGCCCGAATGCATTGGCTCAAAACAGCCCTGATGGTTCTACGTGTGTACGAAGAATTAACGGTGCAAATCAGATCTTCAACAATAATCTGAGAGCATTAGTTGATGAATTCAACAGCAATACACAGGATGCACAATTTATATACATTGATGCATATGGAATTTTCCAGGATTTAATTGAAAACCCCTCAGCTTTTGGTATGTTTTTTTTCCCTTTACAATCCCTGTTCCTTGTATATATCCCTCTGATAACAATTTTTTTAATTTTAAAATTTCGAATTTTTTCATGGTTTCAGGTTTTAGGGTGACAAATGCTGGATGTTGTGGTGTGGGGAGGAACAATGGCCAAATAACATGTCTCCCTTTTCAACCCGCATGCCAAAATAGAGACGAATACTTGTTTTGGGATGCATTTCATCCCACAGAAGCTGCAAATATTGTCGTTGGGAGGAGATCTTACAGTGCTCAAAAAGCATCGGATGCTCATCCTTTTGATATTCGACGATTGGCTCAACTTTAAAAACAAGACCAAGATTTATGTGGTTGGTGTGAGTGTGTGACCATTAAGACATCACCATATCACATGGTTAAAATGTATTATTTGTGTTTCTATATGGTTTTTTGTTACAGTCAATTTTGTTGTCTTATTTTTGGTGTTATATACTGTTCCTGAGACAATCCATATATATATATATATATATTTCCAAACTTATGCAATTAATGTCACGTCTTTTGTATATCAAAAAAGGAAATTTTGCATCAAGGACTCCATGGTCGCCTTGCGCTTGGATAGGCCCAAGTAGATTTTTCCATAATTCATTTAATTATGGAGACTAACACACAACTTTGGTCACAAGTACATCTATAAAAACAAATATCATTAAAAATTAAAACAAATACTAGACCAATGTTTTTTTTTGGTAATAAAATCATAAGTACTAGACCAATGTAAATACATAAGTATCATGAAATGGTATATTTTGACTAAACTTTTAATTATCAACTTATCCCGTATGAAAAAGGAAATAGGAAAAAAAATTAATTTAAAATAATAAGAAAAATATAAAAATAATAGATAAAATATTGTGTAAATAAATTTAAAATATAAGGGTATTATCGTCTTCACAGAAAAGTCTGCAGGCAAAAGTATTTGGAGGAGGCAGTGCGTATGATTTAAAAAAATGCAGGGAGGTTTAGTGCTATTTATTTTTTTACAAGGGGGTAAGTTGATGATAGGCTTATCACATGGGGGTCGTATGTAATTAACCCTTTTTTTTTTATAATGCATGTCAATTAAATCAGATACGTCCATAATCCTATTGACACGTAACAAAACAATACTTTATCTTTCATAGGGGTGAGCATTAGTTTCGAAAAACCGCCCGCACCGCACCAAACCGCACCGTTTTTTGTCAAATTTCTAAACAAACCGTGGTTTAAAATTTAAATGAAAACCGCACCGCCCTATGCGGTTTGGTTTCAAAATTAGTGTTAAAAAAATCGAACCACACCGCCACCGCCTACATATATATATATATATATATTATATGTATGTATATTATTCTTTTTTAATTTGAACTTTTAATAGGTTTTACTCGTAATACTATTCATATTTGTAGTTTTATTTAATATTTGTTATTGAATTGATATGGTTATATCCTTTACAAGATTAATAATATGTTCAATCAACATTTGTGCGAGTGATAACATCTTATGATATTTTAGTGTTATATATTTTTTATATAATAGACACTTGAAGAGTTTTGATGAAAAAAAGTATTATAGATTATATTTATAACATTTGTTTT
Organism: Buddleja alternifolia; assembly: GCA_019426215.1. NCBI lineage: Eukaryota > Viridiplantae > Streptophyta > Magnoliopsida > Lamiales > Scrophulariaceae > Buddleja > Buddleja alternifolia. The sequence goes on from CM033392.1 coordinate 3,249,809, forward strand.
ATTTAACTATCACATTATTTGTAATAGCAATGTCGCGTTAGATTACTTATGGTTTTATAACTTTATAATATACTTTACAATATCCTTTTGTAGATTTTAGTGCACAAATTTTAATAAACAAACAATTGTAATATGTCATATTTTGTATTAGTTGTTTATATACAAATTTCTCTGTATTACTTGTTTATATACAAATTTGTCGTACTACTTTTCATGCAAGCTAGATGAAGACATTTTCTTATATATGAGTGTGTTTTTATTTGATAAAATATATATACATTAGTAAAATATGTACATATTATAATTATACTCGGTGTAAAACAAATATTTAAAGTGATATATTAGTATTTTTTCATGTTCTAAACGTATGATACACTTATATAATAATATGTAATGCCATTAGTGTTTTTTTTAATGATTCATGAAATTTAATCTTGATAAATATTTTCCGGACAAATATTTTCTTAGTTATGAATTATCATTATCTTTTTATTAATTAGTTTAACAAAAAATAAGGCAAACATTGTATGCTTATTTAGTTTTAAAATGTAAAAGATCTTGAAAAACTGCCAAACTGCACCGAACCGCACCGCACAAAATCGCATAATCGGTTTTGATTTACAAAATCGCAATTTAAAATTTTATTTCCTCTAAACCGCACTTGACAATTCGGTTTGAAATTAATAAAAAAAACCGCTAAATCGAACCGCGATCACCCTAATCTTTCATTAGATAAAGGAAAGTTTATCAAAAATATAAAGGAAAGTTTATCAATCTTTGTGGCCCACAAGTAGTGAACTATTACCATGTGAAGTTCATGGCTTGGGAGATGTGATATATGTACAGACGTGTAGGTGTAATCAACATCGAACGTACTGCCCTTTAATAAATGAAGGAAAAAAGCTATCATAAGATCACACACTAAAGCGTGTCGTGTGATATAAACGTGCATGTTTAATCAACATCGAGTCGTACTGTCCCTCAAAAAATTATTGTAAAATCAAGTTCAATGATTCACACACTAGATGTGGTATGTGATAGAATACACACTCGTATTATTGGATCCAAGAAATAGCCTATTTATTGGAAGTGGGAACCCGCGACAACTTGTTTACCCACTGCCTTTGCCCAGTCTTCACTATCCACCACTTCTCATAAGGCTTTGCATATGCTTTCTTCAACAAAAATGGAGTACTCTAAGCTTAAGTTGTGGTTCTTTCTAGCACTAATACTAATACCTCTAGTTGTTGGTGAACCTCAAGTTCCATGTTTCTTCATTTTTGGGGACTCATTAGTGGACAATGGCAACAACAACAATCGGTTAACCATAGCCAAGGCTAATTTCTCTCCTTATGGGATTGATTTCCCCGACGGTCCGACAGGCAGATTCACCAATGGTCGGGATATGGTAGATATTATAGGTAAACTAACTCATTTTCCATGCATGTTGTTTGACTACTCTCTTTACACTTTACTATATATACTGTTCAAATTCACATGGGATTTTTTATCGCAAAATAGTATTGCATTTTATGTTACATATCATGACTGCACGACGACAAGTATATATAATTCATATTAAATTTATATTTAAAAAAATATTTAATGCACATGGCATTTTTGTCTCTTGCTTACAGCTGAATTGTTGGGCTTTGACAAGTACATTCCTCCATTTGGGAGTGCTACAAATGAGGACATCCTCCGAGGAGTCAACTATGGCTCCGGTGCAGCTGGAATTCTAGATGAAACTGGAAGACAAATGGTAGTTGCATCGTATCCACTGCTCTAATTTAAATACCTCAATTCAAACAAGACAGTACTATATGTATGATCTGAAATTAAAATATATTTACGCGTAATTTTCAAACTATTGATATATATATTTCTTGTTTCGTTCTTGTAAGGGTGACGTAATCAGCTTGAACGAGCAACTGTGGAATCATGAAGTCACAATATCGCGTATTGCAGAATTACTAGGAGGTGAAACTGCAGCTAAAGAGCATCTAAGTGAGTGCATATATTATGTCGGAATGGGCAATAACGATTACCTCCTCAATTATTTGCCCAAATTCCACTCCTCAATCACCCCATTTAGCCCACAACAGTATGCTCAGATTCTCATCTCTCACTACTCAAAGCAGCTTCAAGTACGTCCAAACTTTCTTTTAATTTCTCTCTACAATATAATTAATTTTCATCATGTGAAATTTCAATAGAATGTTCTGTTTTCTTAATTTTATCTTGAATTTCTTACTGATAATCAGAAACTGTACGATAATGGTGCAAGAAAAGTAGCTGTGCTTGCACTTGGTGAATTAGGATGTGTTCCTCAACAGTTGGCCACTTACGGCCCGTCTGATGGCTCCACCTGCGTCGAAAAGAGCAACCACGCCGTGCAATTTTTCAACGAAAAACTTAAGCATCTTGTCGACAATCTCAATGATCTTCACGACGACGCAAAATTCGTATACACAATTAGCGCTACTAGCACTTCATACGGTACTATTATATACACATTTCTTATTTATACTTAATTATTTTGTGTTCCTAATAATTGTACTTATTAATAATTTTTACAACAGATAATATTACGTTTAAGACTGTCCCCTGTTGTGGCGCAACAAGTGATGGAGGAGTTGGAGAATGTCTTCCTGGAGTTGTTCCATGTAGTAATAGAGATGAGTATTTGTTCTGGGATCAGTTCCATCCATCGGACGCCGCCAATTCGATCACTGCCAAAATCGCCTATAGTTATATGTCCCCGTTGTATGCTAATCCTATTGATGTTTGGTGATTGATATGATTATGATCACAAGTACTTATTAGTACATATGAGTAAGAATGTGGTGCTGTTGTTTTATTGTAGTAATTTAAATGGAGTTTATATTGACACTCCAAGTTTTAATAAAAGCACTACGTATCATTTTCAAATTTTGAGTTGACTATAATGCATTTAATATATCATATAGAATTTTTACCAATTTTTGTATGATGAATTTAATTATCCGGGAGGAAAAAAACACAATAGGGTTATTACTCGAAATCGTAGAATCAATCGTTTGGAAATAGTTGTATGGGAGCCAACTTTTGAGACCCAACTGCGCACGCCTACCCAATGAGGGTGTATGGGAGCCAAGGACACCAAGCCACACATGAAAAACGGCCAAGAAGTAACTTGATCTTGGGGACGCCCATTCTAGCCAAGCCTTGTACATAGGTAGATTCTTGGGCCAATCTGAGAAATCAATTGGCAGGGCTCCCGGGGTATTCTCTCTAGCAATCGGAACTATTATCTTTTTGTTTTTCATTATTATTATTAATTCACACAATTGATAAAAAAAAATCCGAAAGTATTCCGTGATAATTGTACACGATTTCCATGTTGTCTATGAGTTACTTTCCGGATAAAATATCACTAAATGACATATTATTAATAATGAAAAAAAGCATCCAAATTTATAATTTATTCTTTTTGGAAATATAATTCTAAAACTCCTCAATCTGAAATTAATTAGAAAATTAGAGAATATGTTCTCGGTTTATTGTGAATTCTCTTTGGTGATTCTCTATACAGTTTTAAGTATCATTTTACAAATATAACTGATTAGTCCCACCGCCACCACAATACCGGCGTCCACCTATGTTCAGTTGTGCTAAGCACTCAGCGTTTACCCCTAAATTGACATAATCGGCAAATCTCTTAAGTCCATCGTCTTCATTCAATTTTGAAATTATGGTAATAAATACACATCATCAATCCTCTCGATGAAAGGCCTGAGTAAGGCACATATGTTAAAATTTTTAATCAAGCCCAATTAGATTGGCCTAAGTCATATAGTTTATTAAAGACTTATAAGTGTATCGAGCTAGAATAATAATGTCTTATGATGTTAGCCATTCAATTAATTAAGAACTCTTGTGATTTTACACTTTGATGGGAAGTAAGAGTCCTAAACCCAATAGAGTTTTGGTCCCACCTTTCACTTGATCAAATATTTGAAGTAAGTATCCAAAGAACTTGATAACCACCAAAATACTGATAAATTTTATTCACTCCTAAAGTTTGGCTATAGCCTATAAATAGAGCCATAATTCATTTTTTTCATTCATTCCAATATTACGTAATTCAGTATATTAGAGAGGAAAAGAATTGAGTGAATAGATAGTATATTGGTGGTGAATCAATTGGCAGAACTCAAGAAATACACAAAGGAACCATCATCCCGTGATCAAGGAGAAAGGTGAAGATCCAAGACTCGGAGATCCACACCAACACACCTTGCTCAATCAGTAATAAAATATATAAAAATATCAAACAATTTGAGCTCAACATGTGTTCATTTTGATTAAAACTTGTTTGAGTTCCATTCAATAAACAATCAAATTAAACAAACACAAATTAATTGAAACTTGTAATAATTCAAATAAAATTGAATAATATTTTATTAATTTATTCTGCTATAACCTGATTCATGTAAAACCCTAGAACGTAGCTAGGTTTTAGTTTCTCAAAGTAAAATAAAAATGAAGGAATTTGAGGGGGGTAATTCTATATCAGATCGAATTTAATGGTTTGAGTGTGTATTTTATATATATTTTTTTCACACAATTATGTATGAGAACCCACACAATATACTTAATTGTGTAAAATAAATAAATATTAAGATCATTAAATTTATAATGCAGTATAAATTGTTTTCCTTTTTGAGGTTCCCCTCTTGCGGAAGATGTTTATGTCATCACCTATATGACAGGTAGATACTATACTCGGGTTGGGCGAATTACCTAAATAGTACTATGTTATTTAAATGTTTATCGTTTATTTCATCACCTATAACACGTATGCATCATTGCATTGTATTTAGGTTGGGCAAGTACCTATATTATACTATGTTATTTAAATGTTCGTTAGTTAAAAATCATATACATAACTACTGTTCATCAGTGGCCCATCTTTTATAAAGTTGTGGCCTTATGTAAAACAGATTAATTTATTTTGAAAAAATACCAACATATAACGTTTTATTAAAGTAAAACTTTTTTCTTCTACTTCAGCCTTCGAAATATGATAAGACATTTTTAATCCACATCTCATAAATTCATACTGGGCATAGCCAGCTATTAAATGAGAAATCCTTTACCTTTTTTTTAAAGAAAAATCGATTTTATATATTATTCAATTGAAAGTTTATAATGCTTGAAACAATATAATTTATATCGACTCAAACGATGTAGTAAGAACATCTGAAACACCAACTATTAAGTTTTTGAAGATAACAAATCTTAAGAACTCACAAACAAACACAAAAAAATTCTTGTGCAACTCCTATTCAATGAGAGATGAAACTCTCATTCGAGAGAAAAAAACAAACTTTCACACGAGAGAAAAAATAAAATATTAAACAAAATATCTAAAACGCTATATAAAAACTTAAGTCTTACCCGTCTTCATCTCGTCAGATATGTCTCTGTCTCTTTATATCCATATCCGTCTCGTCAGATTTGAAGATGTGATGTACAACTTGAAGAAGGGTACTCCAACCCAACCCGCCCACGATAGTGGTGGTAATAGTGGTGAAGTAGACGACTGCTTCACCAAACCATCGTTGGCGGTGAAAAATAGAAAGAAAAAAAAAAAGAAAACTAGGATTTTAAGAGAGATGGGGGAGAGGCGTGAATAGATTTAGAAAAGAAATCCTTTACTCATATAACATATTTCTTGAGACTCACATAATCAATATATATTGTGGCCTATGTTTAGATATGATTTGATGACATCCAATAAATCCGAAAGGAATCGTGAAACATTTCTTGATTCCAATATTGTGGCCTATGTTTCGATATGGTTTTATGGGAAAAATTGCAGTATTCATACACTATGTTGGCGTGTATATTTTTTTTAGTGCTTTAAGTTGGTCTATTGACAATTTTGGTATATTAACTTGCAAAAATCGGCAATTTTGGTACAAGTTGGCCGGAGAACTTGGGGATTTTGATTGAAATTGGGGATTTTGATTGAAATTGGGGATTTTGACTGCAATTGGGAATTTTGACTGATTTGGAGTTATTTTTTTAATAAACTTAATTTCTAAAATAAATTACTTATTTAATATATTATTTTATAAATTAAATAAAAAAAAAGGAAAAAAAAAAGAAAAAAAATTAAGGGTAGGGGCACAGTGTCATCTTCCGCACCCCACCCCACCCCACCCCACAGAGTCCCCACACACACACACATATATATATGTGTATATATATATATGTATGTCTATATACATATATATATATATGTGGAAGTGGTGCGTGGGGTGGGTTCTTTTTTTTTTATAAAATAATAATTTTTTTAGTTTATATTTAAAATAAAAAAATTCAGTTTAAGTCAAAAATCAAACAAAATCTCTAATTTCAGTCAAAATCCCCTTAATTTAAGTCAAAATCCTCAATTTCAGTCAAAATCCCCAAATTATAGTCAAAATCTCAAATTTCAATCAAAATTCTCAAATCTTCCGGCCAAATTCAAATTTTATGGCCAATTTGTACCAAAATTGTCGATATTTGCAAGTTAATGTACCAAAATTGTCAATAGGCCAATTAAAAATACTAAAAAAATGTACACGCCAACTTAGAGTACCAATATTGCAATTTTTCCTGGTTTCATGGCATCCGACATATATTTATATATTTAAAATAAGGGAAAATTTCAAAAGTGGTCCCATAAGTTAGTCGAACCAAACTTTTATACCTCGATAAAAGTGGTCCCATAACTTTGCCAAAATTACCTAGACAACTATTGGAACTGTTAGTGAGATATGAGACCACTTTTATTGAGTTAATTTCAGCATTATCCAATTGGCCACCACGTCAGTGCCACCTCATTTGAAAAAATTAAACTTCACGGCCACATGGATTTTCCACCGAAAAGTTAAAGATGAGAATATTTTTGAACCTGTTAAGTGAAATACCGAGAACATTTTTGTCGAGATACAAAAGTTGAAAATGCATATGTATGGTTCCAGAAACCCAGTCAGGGCCAGTAATCCTCTGCCTTAGTTTATAATAGAAATCTCACTTTATATCCGCGTGAAATCAACGCATCTAATTAACTCCATATTTGTATGTCCATGTCTACAAAAAAGGTCAACCCCAATTTAAACTTGCATGTCCTAAACTTCTAGTGTGTGTGTGTATATGTGTGTGTGTGTGTATATATATATATATATATACATACTTTCGTGCCTTCAAGTTCATCACGGACTTCACCAGCTGCTGCCCCTCTTCATCTTTGCTTCTTTATTTCTCTGATACTGCTTTTTTGCTTTTGCAGTATTCATTACCTTTACTGCATATATTCATACATTGGCTATCTATATAATGGATAGATGGGTGTTCGTGTGTGTCGTGGTGACGGTGGTAGTGAATATCCCTTACCGGGTTGTGGCCGAGCCCCAAGTTCCATGTTACTTCATATTTGGAGACTCATTGGTGGATAATGGTAATAATAATGCTATTCAGACCCTGGCCAGGGCTAATTATTTACCTTATGGGATTGATTTTCCCGATGGCCCGACCGGGAGGTTCTGCAACGGTAAAACTACAGTTGATGTCATTGGTAAGCTCTATATATTTCTTACTTTCGTCAAGAAGCATAGAGATAAATTTGCATGATCTAGCTTGAGAACTAGTGAATGAGTACAGTGATCTAGGTCGGAAATTAACCCCATCCTTACTCAGTCAGGATGACCTTATAAGACGAATTAAATACAAACGAACCAAGATTATATACTAGACGGACTACAGATCTGCCTACGTACCTCTTGGGATCAAGTCTAACGTAGTTCCAATTTAATATATAATCCACTTATTGTATCGTTAATTTGTACACGAATTTATCCAAATTTATATGCAATGAGATCGTACTGTCAAGTGTTAGTGTCTTAATTACGAATATATGACCAAGCTTACAAGTGTATTAATTGCTTAGATTTCAGTCTCTTTGTTCTTAATAAATGCGGGTATTTATAGTGTTCACGTGTTGGACAAATACTGTTCTGACAGCTAGAGGTCCTATTGGGATGACGCCACATGTCCTTGGGGAACGGCCCAGGATTGCACCTCGTAGGGTCTGGTCATGGGTTGACCCGACCCGAGTAAGAAAAAACACATGAATCTTGCAGTATTTTGCAATTGCAGGTCTCCTCAGGGGTGTTTTGTGTAATTTTCATAGGTATGACCCTTCTACTTCGTATTTACCGTGTATTTAGAAGGATTAAGTCAATAATAACGAGGTCACGAAGTATAAAACCTCGTTTGGTCAAATTTGGTATGTCATACAGGAATGCATGTGTTTTTCAATTCAGCAGCAATTACGTACATTTTCTCAATATTATGTACTTATTGTGGCTCCACATGGAGTTTTAGATGATAATTGAAAAGTAAATGGTCTTATTTCAAAAATTGAAGTCTTATTCTAAATCGTCTCACATTAAAGTTTAAACGTGAATAAGCTCATCAATGACTAATTATTATTCATAAAGTGGATATTTAGGGGTGGCAATGGGACGAGTTTGAAGCGGGTTCGGCAAAACTCGCTACCCGCCCCTTTTATCTTTTTTAAAACCCATACCCCGTCTCATCCCGCCAAATACCCGGCAGAGTCGGGTTAACCAATTAAACCCGAATGAGTAATGAAAATCCAAAAATTCACCCAATAACCCGCCCCAATCTAATGATCCGACCCGAATCCGTATAATCCAACAACAAATAAACCTACAACATAGAAAAAAAGAGAAAAATGCAAAATTAGTACTCTAACTATAGGGGGTTGGCAAAATTGGTCTCGTATTATTTGTTAGCTACAGGACCAATTTTTTATAATTACAGGACCTAAAAATAAAAAATCCCCAAATTGAATTGCCAATTTCAGGCCAAATTAGGATTTTTCGGTCAAATTTGTTCTCAAATTGCGAATTTTTTATAGTTACAGGACCAATTTTGCCAATTCAAATAATACGAGACCAATTTTGTCAACCCCTATAGTTACAGGACTAATTTTGCATTTTTCTCTAGAAAAAAATAATGAAATTTTACACAAATAATAGTCAAAAAATATTCATAAGTCCAAATCTAATATCCTTATGAATTCGTCATTTGCTAGACTACTACACCAAATAACATCCATGACCATGTACTTCAATAGTACTTAACTACTGCATCAAATTAAAAATAAATCATAAGACAAAATATTCCAAATTCTTTATCAACTTAACCACAAAATAAAATAAACTAGATTGTCTAGGGTGCATTCTTTTTCTCTATCTTCTTCCATATCAAGCATATTAAGTTATGCAACTTAGACTCAAAAAATAGGGAAAATTGCACTTCACATCCCATAACTTTTCCCGAATTCAATTTTGATCTCATTCGTTACGAATTTATCACATTTAGTCCTATAACTTCCAAAATGTCTCACATTTGGTCTCATCCATCCATTTCTGTCTATTTCTAACGGTCAACTTCGTTAGTCAACCCTTTGACCAATTTTTTTCGGGGTGATTTTGTGCATAAGTGACATGTGATATTGAATAGAAATATTGTAATAATGAATGTAATCCATGTGTGAGTGCATTTATGCACGAATTCTTCCCCAAAAAATTGGTCAAAGGGTTGACTAACAAAGTTGACCATTAAAAATGGACGGATGGGACCAAATGTGAGATTTTTTCAAAGATATGGGATGCAATGTGAGATTTGGGTAACGAGTGGGACCAAAATTGAATTCAGGAAAAGTTATAGGACGTGAAATGTAATTTTCCCCAAAAAATATGATAAAAAAATTATTTACTAAATAATATTGGTGGGGCGGGTTGCACTAAACTCGCTATATGCCCCGAACCCGAGCGTGTCATAATTTTTAAGATTAATAACAAGCCCATTGCTCCATTAGTGATCACCCATTTACCGCTGCTCATTGCCATCCCTAGGATATGCCATCACTTAAATTATGATTTGGTGTGACAATTTAAGTGATGTAGGGACCGATAATTATTACGATCGTCCGGACATGAGTTTTATAAGCCATGTGACAAGAACTCTCTCAATTAACAAGTTTCTCAATCCGATAAGCTAATCTATACTGCACATTTTTGAATTCAAAGGCAAGGACACTGACCTCAAATTGACATATAATTTGACATTAACAGCTGAGCTACTAGGCTTTGATGACTACATTCCGCCTTACGCCAAAGCCCGTGGCCGACAAATACTCAGGGGAGTTAACTACGCATCTGCTGCTGCTGGAATCAGACAAGAAACTGGCCAGCAATTGGTACGAAAATCTCTCATTCCTCAACATCATTAATAAATATAATTCAACATTACTATGTACTCATTGTTGGTACAATTATTGTCCGTTAATCAGGGTGCGAGAATTGATTTTACTGCACAAGTAAATAACTACAAGAACACGGTTGCACAAGTTGTGGATATCTTAGGTGACGAAGACTCAGCTGCAGATTACTTGAGCAAGTGCATATATTCAATTGGAGTGGGCAGTAATGACTATCTTAACAACTATTTCATGCCTAATTACTATTCAACTAGCCGTCGATACTCACCTGATCAATATGCTGATGTTCTCATTCAACAATATACCCAACAACTAAGGGTATATATCGTCTCGATTTTTCTTATTTTTACTTTCTTTCGGTAGTTTTTCTTTTTCTCTCACTTTTGGTTTGTACTATGTTTACATAGGCTTTGTACAACTATGGAGCTAGAAAGTTTGCTTTAATAGGAGTAGGGCAAATCGGATGCAGCCCGAATGCCTTGGCTCAATACAGCCCTGATGGTTCTACGTGTGTACGAATAATTAACGGTGCAAATCAGATCTTCAACAATAATATGAGAGCATTAGTTGATGAATTCAACAGCAATACACAGGATGCACAATTTATTTACATTGATGCATATGGAATTTTCCAGGATTTAATTGAAAACCCCTCAGCTTTTGGTATGTTTTTTTCCCTTTACAATCCCTGTTCCTTGTATATATCCCTCTGACAACAATTTTTTTTTTATTTTAAAATTTCGAATTTTTTTCCTGCTTTCAGGTTTTAGGGTGACAAATGCTGGATGTTGTGGTGTGGGGAGGAACAATGGCCAAATAACATGTCTCCCTTTTCAACCCACATGTCAAAATAGAGACGAATACTTGTTTTGGGATGCATTTCATCCCACAGAAGCAGCAAATATTGTCGTCGGGAGGAGATTTTACAGTGCTCAAAAAGCATCAGATGCTCATCCTTTTGATATTCGACGATTGGCTCAACTTTAAAAACAAGACCAAGATTTATGTGGTTGGTGTGAGTGTGTGACCATTAAGACATCACCATATATCACATGGATAATAGCAGACACCCCCCTCAATTATGGGGTGATGTGCACTTTGCCCCCTTACTTATTATAAAATGTGCACTTCACCCCCTCAAGCAGTTCGAGCAGATTCGGGCACCACACTTATCATAAAAATTGGACTTTTGCCCCCTGACTTATGTGTTTTTGTAGCATTTTGCCCCCTGACTTATGTGTTTTGTAGCACTTTGCCCTTGCCCGAGTTGCCTGAGGGGGTGAAGTGCACATTTTATAATAAGTGAGGGGGCAAAGTGCACATTTCAATAAGTTAGGGGACAAAGTGCACATCACCCCATAACTGAGGGGGGGTGTCTGCCATTATCCCTTATTATTATTATTATTATTAGAGTGGTGGTGATGATGATGCCAATGTTAGAAGTAGCTTTTACTTTCTTAATTTTGAATATATGAGACAAAGTATATAAATACATATTATATTTGAATGCCCAAAATAATAATAAAAGACTTACTCTTAAGTCTTAACACATTGCTTTTATATTCTATAATTGATGGTTTTGTGCTTGCACATACATATATGTACCGTCCAATATGAATTTTCATAAAACAATTAATTGGACAATATATTAAGAAAAGTAAAAAATACTAAATTAATTGTTAAACTTGCATAAAACATATATTTGTAATATGAAATTAATATTATTTATTTAAATGCATGTTGTATGAAAAGTCATAACTACGTTAAAATTATAATTTACTTGTTTGGTAGAGGAGCATGATTTATGTTATTTCCTTATGCATAATTATGTTGATGAATTAAACTTATTGCATGTACAAAAATATAAAATTGATTAATAAGCGCTAATATAAAGCGAAAGTGAAATGAATCAATTGAACTTGATATTTAATTTATTTTTTAGGTTCATATAATAACTGTCATTATAGGATTTTACATATTATTACATTGTTTTGTCAATAATGATCTATATTTTAGTTAATTGTTTTATTTTTGCTGAATTTTATTTTTATTAATTGACTTTAATCTAAAGTAGTGAACAAGAAAATGCCTATTATAATGGTTTTGTTTGATTACATAGTGGTGGTTTTAAAAAAAAGGGTATTCTTGTCAAATTCAAGTGTAAAACTTAGACTGTGTTTGGTTTTATTTTGGGTTTTTTTTTTGTGAAAATTTTGGTGAAAAGGTTTATTGGAAGTTGTGTATTTTGATGAAAATGTGTTTGGTTTAGTGTTTGATTTTATTTTCAGAAGAGACAAAAGTTACTGTAGCAGTCAAATCATGTAAGTTTTTGTCTGAAAAGTTGTGTTTATAATTAGTTAATGATTGAAAAATATAATATAATATAAGTTTTAAATGATTATATTGTAGTTGATGTAATTAGTAGGTACCCTAAAGTAGAGACACATAGGGAGACAATAGCTGACAATTTTTTTGATCAAAAAAATCATTTTTGGTCAAAAAAACACAAAACAAACAAGTTTTGGCCAAAATGGGTTTGAAAACAAAACCAAACACAGCCTTAGATTTGGAGCTCCTACAGTAATTTGTAGAGTGTCAATATCATTATTCTATTTATTATAATAATAATGTTACTAATTAATAAAAAATTATATATATGTCATATAAATATGAAATGAAATCAAAATGAATAAAAGCAACATAAGAGCCTAGAGTTAATTCTACATGGTTTTCTACCTCACGGCGAAAATAACACTAAAAAGGGAAAAGTAAATTTGAAAAGGAATATATAGAGTCAAGAACCTAATCCCCCAAACATATCTTCTCCTTCATTTCGAGCCGCCGTCACACGCCTCTTCAACTTCTTCTCCATTTCTTGTCATTTTTCCTTCTTTTACTTTTAATTTTGTCTTAATCATTTGTGTATTTATCTTTCGATCGCTTTTGCCCTCTTCCAAACTGCCATCTTCAACTACAATTCCACAAATTAGCTTGCAAAAAAACTGGAATATCAGAAATGGTGGAGACCAATCGGATCTATCAAATCGTGAACGGGTTCCTCGGTTCGACAGTTGGACCACCGGGTCGAGCGGTTTTACGATACTGACCGGACCGGTGAGAGCTCCGGTCTACGGTTCCTCCGGTCCGACCGGCCGGTCCAGGGTTTTTAAAACACTGTAGCGGGGACCTGTCACCCAAGCGGGGGCAATAAGGTCTTGTGGAGTAAAGCCAGGTTGCTCGGGCCGGGTTTAGGGCGGGGTGGGCTGGATCGTCTAGAAGATTAGGCCGCGTGAGGGCTCGGGTGCGCTAGAAAAAAAAATTAGGACGCGTGCAGACTAGGATGGGTGCGCTCAGGAATGCTTAGGCTCCGTATGGTTGTGTTTTCGGAGATAAATTTTGATTTTTTTTGGGGGAATGTGTCTTACAGAAATTCGTGTGAAAATATTGACTTAATTTGTTTGTTTGGATGTATTTTTAGAATTTGATTGAAAGTAGTGTAGATGTGATATAAAGTTAATTTTTATTAGGATTTGATATATGAAATGATTGCGTTGTTTATGAATGGGATGATGATGGGGGAAAAGATATTAAAATAATATTTTTTTTTAATAATGTTATGAGTTGGTAATAAAGGAATATATATATATATATGTGTGTGTGTATATATATATACACATATACACACACATAATATAATATATAGAGCTATTAACGCTAATCACGAGAAAATTCATAACTCATTGTAGAAAGCTTAGATTCATAAACTGTTTTCTTCCCATAAAACTAGACACATAGGGCTATGCACTCATATATTGCACATAATTAGGAGACGTCTAGAACAAAGCAGTTTTGTATTAAAAAATTAGCTAAAAATCTGTCGGCTGTGCTGACAACTGTGCGCGTCTTCACGAGAAAATTCATAATTCATTGTAGAAAGCTCGGATTCATAAAACGTTTTCTTCCCATGAAACTAGACACATAGGGATATCCACGCATATATCGCACATAATCAGGAGACGTCTATAACAAAGCAGTTTTGTATTAAAAAATTAGCTAAAAATATGTCCGCTCTGCAGACACCTGTGCGCGTCTTCACGAGAAAATTCATAACTCATTGTAAAAAACTCGGATTCATGAACCGTTTTCTTCACATGAAACTAGACACATAGGTCTATCCACGCATATATCGCACATAATCAGGAGACATCTAGAACAAAGCAGTTTTGTATTAAAATATTGGCTAAAAAATTAGCTAAGCATCATTTCCGACAGATTTTTAGCTAATTTTTTTAATAAAAAATTGCTTTGTTCTAGACGTCTCCTAATTATGTGCGATATATGCGTGGGTAGCCCTATGTGTCTACTTTCATGGGAAGAAAACGGTTCATGAATCTGAGCTTTTTATAATGAATTATGAATTTTCTCGTGAAGACGCGCATGATATATACGTGGATAGCCTTATTTTCGCGTGGGAAGCCGGAAAATTTGGTCTGAATTCAAAAAAAGGACCATTTGGGTACAAATTATGGACATGAGGGATGAAAGTGATAATTTTTTCACAAGAGGGATTAAAGTAACACTTTTGTGTGACATGGGGATGATTAGCGTTAATAGCTTTAATATATATTATACAAATAGAATGAAAAGACAAAAAAAAAAAAAGAGGCAGCCAGACAGTGGGGGGCGTTCATGGGTTGGGGTTGGGGAGCCCTTCATTTTTGGTTTTTTTTTTGTCACATGTTCATTTCTTTTTAGCTTTAGATTTTTATCATTTTTCCATTTCGTGTTTTCTTTTCAATTTTATATTTTAAAAGTTCAAGAAAATTGAATCTTGCTCGTCTATATTTATAATAGTTAGTGTAATTATACGGTTCGCATTGGATAAATATAAAAATAGGATGTGTTCCATATATATATTCAATATTTTATGAAATGTGTAAATATGATTGGAGCATAAGTAGTTCTATATTTCTTTTTTCATTTACATATAATATTTTATTTCCAATTTGATTGAGGCAAATTTATTTCCATCTTCTTATAATGAGATACTATGATGTTACAAAAAATCTTTGCTGGAGCTCGAGCCGAGAAATTTGGCGAGACTCGGCTCGAGTTTGGCTCGTGGGCAACCCTATTAAATACCACGTTAGTACCAAAATGAAATAATCGAGATTCAGTCGGTATTTATTTGAATATTGAGAAGCTAAAAAAGTATAATTTAAAATCCAATAAACAACAAACGAAATTATTAAAATGAAATTATAAATAACACAATATTGTATATACTTTTGATAAAAGCATGGCCAATTAAGTCTCAATTCAAGTACACATATTATTAAATATATATGAAATATTAAATATTAAATTACACAATATTTTTTTTTCAAATTATATATTATTTAATAATAATAATTGAAATATTTGAAAAATTGAATAGGAATTTTTATTATATAAAATATGAAAAAGTAAGAAAGATAATTAGTTGGATAGTGGGATAGTGTAATTAATGATAAAATATTATGAAAAGATTGAAATGATTGGTTGTTATATAGGGGAATGTGTAGTGTATTTAAAATTTGATCATTTTCTGTTGAATTTGGCTTGGACTGTGTATTTTCATTTTTTGGTGATCCAAAAAATGAAAATATTTTCAGAATTCACAACCATACATAGCCTTAGACTGCGTATTGTTATGTTTTCAGAATTGCATTTTCATTTTCTGGTGCCAGAAAATGAAAACGCACACTTCTCGAAAAATTGTATAGAAAATTCTCAAATTTTAAATCCTATTACACCATCCCACTTTTCAACTAATTATCTTTCTTACTTTATCATATTTTATAATAACTAAATATATATGTATATATATATATATATATACACACACATTCATAATTAATTCAATTACTTCATATATCAAATTCCAATAAAATTCAATTTTATGTCACATCAAACACCACTTTCAACTATTTTCTAAAAATACATCCAAACAAACAATAAAAGTCAATATTTTTACACTAATTTTTATAATACACATTTTTTTAAAAAAACTCAGAATTTAACTCAAAAAACGTAACTATACGGAGCCTTACATTTCTAGAAATAGAATAACCCGTGAGAAATCCAGCAATTCAAGCCGACTGAGGAGACCCAACCGCGCACGCCTACCCAAGGAGGGCGTATGGGAGTTAAGGACGCCAAGCCCCACATGAAAAAAGGCCACGAAGTAACTGGGTCTTGGGGACTCCCATTCCAACCAGGCCTCGTAGATAGGTAGATCCTTGGGCCAATTTGAGAAATCAATTGGCAGGGCTTTCGGGGGATTCTCTCGAGCAATCGGAACCAGTATCCTTTTGTTTTTCATTTATTATTATTAATTCACACAATTGATAGAATTGCTTCCGAAATTATTCCATGATAATTTTACATGATTTCCATGTTGTTTACTGAGTTACTTTACAGATAAAATATCACTAAATGACATATTATTAATAATAAAAAAAGGCATCCAAATTTATAATATCTTTTTTGGAAATATAACT
Organism: Buddleja alternifolia; assembly: GCA_019426215.1. Classification (NCBI taxonomy): domain Eukaryota; kingdom Viridiplantae; phylum Streptophyta; class Magnoliopsida; order Lamiales; family Scrophulariaceae; genus Buddleja; species Buddleja alternifolia. Next base: position 3,266,696 of record CM033392.1, read on the forward strand.
CTAAAACTCCTAAATGTAAAATTAATTAGAAAATTAGAGAATATGCTCTCGGTTTATCGTGAATTCTCTTTGGTGATTCACTATATAATTTTAAGTATCTTTTTACAAACTTAAATAATTCTAATTTTTGTAAATTCTTATATACGTTCGTTTTTCAAAGAAAAAATTGTAAGCACCGAAGTAAAAATCTCATGAATCTTTTTATAATTCAAAATTATATATGTTCAAGCATTACTTTTTTTAATAAAGTCCAATAATTTCTTTGAATTGCTAATTTAACTTATAAATTAAATTGAAAATAATAATATTAAGAATATACATACACCTCTCATATGCCATCGTCTTTTATTCTTAAGCAGATGTAGTACTATATGTAAATAATAAATTAAAATAATTTATAATTATACCAAAAAAAATGTTATAAGTCAATAAAAACAAGGAAAACACAAATTATGCCAAATACAATATAGAAAAAGCATAACAACATTACTTTCTTTTCTATTTAAGATTTTTAAATGAAATTGGCATAATCAAACTAACAATAGTTTTTCATTACATTTAGCATTAATTGAACCAAAAGAGAATTAAAATTAAGATAAAAATCATTATTTGTTTGGATCATAAAAGAATACAAGATTCAATTAGGGGACCTTTTTCTCGTAGTTTAAAAATTAGCATTTTAGAATTATATTCCTAGACATTTTTAATTTAAGATGCATTTTCTTATTACTATGTCACTTAATGGTACTTTTTTCTCTCTCCAACCAATTCATCTAATTCAATTTGTTTTAGCCCAAATGTGAAGGATTTTAGTCTTTCATTGGTAAAGGGAGGTTCATGCCAAGATATGAAATACGAAGGCGTGTGGATGTTAAATGTTATAGTTGAAGGGGTTGATGCAATTTTCCCGCCAACTACATCATTTACAACCCAGCTAGCAAGCCGGATTTAATTAGTGACTTGAACTAAAATGAGCTACAAACTCCGAACATTAGATAAGTATTTCATTGAATTGGATCATCACTAAATTGAGAACAAGATTCAAAATTGAGAAACTTGTTCTCTATTAACCTCCATCTAGAATTATACATGCAATTAATCTCATTCTTTTTGTCTATAAAAAAGTATATGTGTTTCCAAGTATACATTTTTTTTTTTCGAAGAAAAATCGATTTTATATATCATTAAATCGAAAGTTTACAATGTCTGAAATAATATAATTCATATCGACTCAAACGATGTAGTAGGAACATCTGAAACACCAACTATCAAATTCTTAAAGATAACAAATCTTAAGAACTCACAAACGAACACAAGAAAACACTTGTGCAACTCCTATTCAAGGAGAAATGAAACTCCCATTCGAGAGAGAAAGCAAACTCTCATACGAGAGAAAAAATAAAATACTAAACAAAATATCTAAAATGCTATATAAGAACTTAAGTATCACCCGTTTTCATTTCGTCAGGTCTGTCTCTGTCTCTTTAGATCCATATCCATCTCAACAGATTTGAAGATGTGATATACAACTTGAAGAAGGGTGTTCCAACCCAACTCGCCGACGATGGTGATGGTAACAGTGGTGAAGTAGACGACTGCTTCACCAAGCCATCGCCGGCGGAGGAAAAAAAAAAGGCTAGGGTTTAGAGAGAGATGGGGAGAGAGAGAGGATATCTTGTATCCTTGTGAATTGTGTTTCCAAGTATACATTGATCAGTGAAAATAAATATTTTTTGAGTGAAATAATAAACAATAAACAATCTAATTAATTCTACAATTTAATTAGGACAATGTAATAAAGTATTGGGAAAAATTAATAAACCCGCTGAAAAAAAAACTTTAATATCTAAAAAACCCATGAAATATTATTTAATCTCAAAAACTCATTCACAAATTTTTCATTCCGAAAAACTCAAAAGTTAAGATTAATAATGTTTTGGACTAACTTAATGTCTTAGGTTAAGAATTGATCAATTGAGTTTTTCTCAAAAAAATTTCGTTTTGGATTTCCCTTATTGATAAATCGTATGCTACAAAATTAATTTTTTTTGATATTAAGTATTTGAAATTTTTATATATATAATTTCTTTCTGACTGTAACTTGGTAATCATTTAAAACAATACTCTTTTTTTAATTTTAAAAAAGACTAAAAAGGTTGAAACTTGAAATTAAAATCATAATCAATGTCTACTGTCAATATATAAGTGCTAAAAAATAAATCTTTATCTTTACTATTATAAAGTATGGGTGGTTTCTTGAAATTTTTGATATATCTAATATGTACCTGTTTATTCACCTTTTTAATGGCAAAAGAGTCATTAAATAAATAATAAAATAAATTATATATAAGTATATTATTTTATTAGGACTCTACAATGAAAATATGTACAAATAGATGTTGAAGTGCATTAGATCACTCTTCTTTATTTTAATAATTTTAAATAGAGTAAAAGTACAATGACCAACCATGAAATTTAGGATTTCAAGGATTAGGCAAATAATTTTTTTTTCATCTACATGTGAATCCTTTATCTTTCTTTGGTAGTCTTCATATTAATTCACATATGAAATTAATTTAAAGACCGGGTGTTAACTGTTCATGCCTAAGTCAAACGATACATAAAAGTTGTGATTCTATTTTTGGAGAGGATCAGAGTCTCAACTCCATAGCATGAATTATATTTCACAATTGCACATTGCCGAAATTCACTTTCTTGGTCTCCAAAATCTGAAATTATATATTATAATATTTTCGAAATTGAGAATAGATCAAACATGGTCATCTTTTCAAACACTGAACGTAGCACATTTTGATATTTAAATAGTCCCTTTGCTGCAATTTCTCAACATCTATTGTCTGGGACAAAATACGGATTAATTAAGCACTTTAGCGCCATTTAAATATGATATCAATAGTGTATGCATGAACTGTTGTAAATGATTTTGTGATTTGTGTTTAGAGAATACTAAAATAATCTCAACAATATATACAATGGAATTATCATACTTCATAATATATAAATATAAATCAAACCACATGAAACTTGGTAAATATGACGCTGGAGCAATGGAGAGTCACGACGGTGTCGCTGTTCTAAAGTCACGATTGCCTCCCTACGTGCAGGTTCTGACGGCTGATCACGACTCCAGGATAAAACCCATTAGCTCACAGCGGTGTCTCATCTCGGGTGCACGTCCTCGAGGAGACTAGGAACCAGTCCACCATCACGTTGCCAAAACACAAATTCTTGTGGGAAGTATAAAATATACTCTTATAAACTCTCACACTATCAATTGTGCCAATAAAATGAGCTATGACCTCTTTATATAGTAAAATAGAATTTGACCGTTATAAGACAATAATGGGCCACTAACACCATAATCAAATCATCATAAAATCAATACTAAATAGGCCCAATAATGTTGTAATAAAGCTGTCAAAATCTCATAAAATGAATCAACTAATGAGGTCATAAATTTAAAATAAATATAAATTAAAAATGGCACATTTGATGAAAATTAAAATGTTGGAAATAAATAATAATTTAATGAAATTTTAAAGCTTATTTCCAACAATCCCCCACAAGATTTAAAATTTCTTAAATTCAATAAATAAATAAATATGGTGGCAACTTATACCATGCAATCGGTGGAGGTGCCTTCCGGGCTTGAACCTACACTTAGTGATAGTAATATTCGTTTGAGAGAGCCATAATGGACTTGGCCTTGAATTAGGTCCCTTGAGCCAAACTTCAATTACCACACACTCGGTATTGACTTTAGGACATGGTTATAGCGGGTTAGAGCGTTATCTGGCCATGCGCACTAATCCTGATTCTCGTGATGTCTCTAAGGTTAGCCCAAACCCATAGCCCCGGCCATCAAGGCGACTCTCACTTAGGTGAAACCTCCAAGGGTACGTGTGACCTCTACCCTGCGAATTCTCGCCTTGGTCTCATTAAGGGTCAAAACCCAACCTAACATCACACTTTTTTTTTTTTTTTAATAGCACTTCACCTTAGGGATGGGAAGGAGGCATCTCTTTAGATACTCTCCTCAAAATAACGTGCTTTATATTTGAGTCACGCGTTGCGGGTTGTTCCTACCCATTGAAACTCTTTCATGGGATCTCCAATCACAGAGGTTGGGTTACTCCCGGGATGACTCCCTTATGGGCTTTGCCCATCCCCCTCAATGATGAGGATATAGACTCTTGTTACGCTAGTCCTCGAGGCAATTCCATCTCATGGAATAAATATTGTTATGCCTCTATTCCATCTCATGGAATAAATTATTATTAGGCCTTAATTTTCCATCTCATGGAATAAATCATTATATGCCCCTTAGGCAATTTTCCATCACATGGAATATTATGTTCTCTTCTTTTACAGTTCATCTTCTTGTATATTCTCGTTTCATATGCAACAACCTGCACTTCAAAGGTGAACTTCACAAGAAATAATATCTTAACATATAAAGTTATCAACTCTTAAAATATCACCAAGTCCCTCGGAATCCCAGGTCATTTCTTTATCGATTTCACGTGCATGAAATCTCCTGCACTTTTAACTCAATAAAAATTCATCAAATTTAAATGAAACCCCACATTTCACAAGAAATTTTAATATATAAAATCACCAAGAATTTTTCATCAGCATTGTAAATTTGGTGAGCCATACTAACTCATGTATTAAAGAAACATCATCAAAATTATAACCTCGCATAATCGGTGTAACCCGAAGAAAAGATTCATATGTTTTCCTTTTTTTTTTTTTTAACAAGTAGGAAACTATTTTTATGTACTCAAGCTAGTCACTACATCACTTTGTATATTTACCCATAATAAAGATATCTAATTCTCACCTTTAAATTTTAATAAGATTCTCAATAATTATCTAATCTATTTCTGTACTGAATTTAATAACAAATAGGAAAAAAAAAACTCACATGCCGTTCCAGCAAGAAATCGAAGCAATGGATACCATTTATTTTCATGGTAGTGAGCTCAGTAAGTGCATCAACAATTCCGACAGTCAATTTTCCCATCTGTTAAATTTCTCAAAATTACATGGTAATTACCCAATTTCAGAAAAATTAAAATTTTCCCACACTTGGTAGCCATGCCTCTTCTTAACTATCCTCAATGTTAGACAATATACAAAACTTCAATAAAATATATGTGTTAACAAATATGAGCATTCCTTATTAGTTTCAATAACCACATAGATAAGGTTTTTTCCTTCTTCTTAATTTTAATAGGAAGATAACCACATGATTACAATCATCCGTTAATGGTCATTGACATGTGATTGATGTATATGATGTCCAGTTTTCATGATGAATAAACATTAATACTCCAAAGACGTTAATGGTCATATACACATTATTGCCAATGTAACTGGCAAAACATAATGTAAATTTTTAACTTCTATTATAACAATTAGCCGTTGAAATAGTAATTGTCAGGTCCTTAACTATTTATACATGAAACGTCATTCACATAGTAGTGGATTTTATTATTTCCACAAAATAAATGTTAGGCAATAACCATTAACCTTAAGTTCAGGTGGAGATTTTATACTATGTCAAACAACAATCTTTTCAACTAATCAAATTATCTTAGAGCATATTAGCTCATTTTATATTGTGACATCAATTATTGACTGAAAATATATATTTCCTCCTAGCCTATATATGCACTAATGCACATAAAGAACAGAAAATAAACTAGATATGTCAAAATTCAGAAACTATATTGCAGCTTGTGATTTCTCCTTACTATTCACAATGAACTATATTATACTATTGAATCATAACTTGTCTATTACTATCTTAATTCCTTGACGATCTAAAAGTACAACACATAAACATACCTCATGTAGTAAAGTGGCAAAAGACACATACCTCATGTACGTAGTAAAGGATCAAATGACAGCCCATACCATTTTGTATAATCATTTGATGCTCCCATAAAAGTGGACTGTTGTGGCCGTAGCCTAGTAATTAAGCATCACCTTCTTGATCAGATTGCTCAATGGGATTTTCATGGACACATAAAAACTTATACATCAGATTAATCACAACCATCTTATAATTACTACTCAAACACAAATCGCAATCGTGACTTTAGATTGTTGTAAATAATTTTGTGATTTGTGTTTAGAGAATACTAAAATAATCTCAACAATATATACAATGGAATTATCATACTTCATAATATATAAATATAAATCAAACCACATGAAACTTGGTAAATATGACGCTGGAGCAATGGAGAGTCACGACGGTGTCGCTGTTCTAAAGTCACGATTGCCTCCCTACGTGCAGGTTCTGACTGCTGATCACGACTCCAGGATAAAACTCATTAGCTCACAGCGGTGTCTCATCTCGGGTGCACGTCCTCGAGGAGACTAGGAACCAGTCCACCATCACGTTGCCAAAACACAAATTCTTGTGGGAAGTATAAAATATACTCTTATAAACTCTCACACTATCAATTGTGCCAATAAAATGAGCTATGACCTCTTTATATAGTAAAATAGAATTTGACCGTTATAAGACAATAATGGGCCACTAACACCATAATCAAATCATCATAAAATCAATACTAAATAGGCCCAATAATGTTGTAATAAAGCGGTCAAAATCTCATAAAATGAATCAACTAATGAGGTCATAAATTTAAAATAAATATAAATTAAAAATGGCACATTTGATGAAAATTAAAATGTTGGAAATAAATAATAATTTAATGAAATTTTAAAGCTTATTTCCAACAATCCCCCACAAGATTTAAAATTTCTTAAATTCAATAAATAAATAAATATGGTGGCAACTTATACCATGCAATCGGTGCAGGTGCCTTCCGGGCTTGAACCTACACTTAGTGATAGTAATATTCGTTTGAGGGAGCCATAATGGACTTGGCCTTGAATTAGGTCCCTTGAGCCAAACTTCAATTACCACACACACGGTATTGACTTTAGGACATGATTATAGCGGGTTAGCGCGCTATCTGGCCATGCGCACTGATCCTGATTCTCGTGAGGTCTCTAAGGTTAGCCCAAACCCATAGCCCCGGCCATCAAGGCGACTCTCACTTAGGTGAAACCTCCAAGGGTACGTGTGACCTCTACCCTGCGAATTCTCGCATTGGTCTCATTAAGGGTCAAAACCCAACCTAACATGAGAAAACAGCTACTTTTAGCATAAATAATTTATCACAAATATAACCAGTTTTGTGAAACTCAGTCTAGAAATAAAAATCATGATTAAGAAAAAGGCTTGGATTTCTCAAAACAATAATATATATATGAGTTTTTAACAAATTACCCCCAATGTAACGTCGAAGACGCTAAACCCCCCTTCTGTTTATGTAAACCATGTGCAAAACCCTTTTTCCATTAGAAAATTGATCAAAACTGCACATGGATTACACAAACGCGGGGGGGGGGGGGGGGGGGGGGGGGGTTGCATATTGATTTAATAGAGTTTTTTTTTTTACATTTTCGACCTAGCACAGGGGGCAATTTGTTAAGAATCCTATATATATATATATATATTATATGTATATGAAGCTATCGAAATAGAGAATATAAATAAATATTGATATGGCGTCCTTTGGTTTGCAAGGTCGATTTATCCAACTAATCAAGCTCTACGCTTCTCTTGAGAATTATATTTAAAATCCAACACCTTAAGTCATCAAAGTCAAACAAAGAATTTATACAAGATAAAACTATTATACTTTATTTAGTAAGACTTTATTTAGTTAAGTTATGATTTAATTTTGAATATTCAAAAATTTGTATTGATCGATGTTTTCTGATTTTATTGCCTTCAAATATTTCAAATGTTCATTCAATCAATTATAGACTTTTCTTATAAGAATGTTTATTTGAAAGATGGTGAGGGCATTGTTTAGAAAAAAAAAATATGAGTAATGACATCAAAAATACTATGAGAAAAAGAATAACGTTAAAGAATGAAAAAAAATCCTCATTATGTTGTTATTGTTTACTTTATCACGCATTAACTTTTTTGTGAAACATACGTATTCTTTTACTTCTCCTACTTTTTTATTAATAAAAATTAACTTCATAAACCGAAAGAGAGACGTTCAATAGTATCAAGCAAACAAAACGGAAAGCATATATAAGTCAATCTCTAGTGATTTTAAAAATATAATTAAGGTTAAGTACATGATATCAAAAATTTGAGTCATAATGAAGAGAGGGTTACACATACACAACAAAATCAAGGAGAAAAAAAAGATCGTTTGGTCCATAAAAAGAAGGAAAAATTATGTAACAATTTACTTATTATATAATTATCAAGGTTTCAAGTTTTATACCTACATTTCTACGTATTGATTGGGTTTTACATGTCAATCAATATTTAATTCTTAAATACTTATAGTTTATTGAGTAATAGTTTCACTTAATTAAATTAATATTAAATTTTGAATAATTCATTTTCAACTTGAATAAATATCTATATAGTTAAATTGTTTCAGCGAGATCATATGATTCACGTGCGACACACACGTGTTGTTTACTAGTTTCTATAAAAGTACAAAGTCTTAATCTAGAAGGATATGAACAATGAAGTCCATAAATTTATTCATTTATTTATTTTGGCAAGCAATGAAGTCCACAAATCTATTAACCCTAAATATTGATTTTTTTTAGAATAAAAAGTTGCAGAAATAGGTATTTTGAATTAAAAATATTATTATGGATTTTCTTATATAAAAATTTATCTGAAGGAATTCTTAGTAATTTTTCCTAAGTATTACGATTTAAACTAATCAGTCTCTTACAATATTAAACAGTTCAACATAGGGGTGTAAACGAGCCGAGTCGAGCCGAACGAGATATTGTTCAAGCTTGTTTGAACTACAATCGAGCTTCAAGTTTGTGTTTGAGCTTTTTTAATTATTAATCGAGCCAAGCTCAAACGAGCTTTGATCGGAACAAACACGAGTCGAGTTCGAATAGTTTGATTTTTTTTTGTACATGTTTTTATTATTTTTTACTAATCGAGCTGAGTTTGAGCCAAGCTTCAAAACTTATCAAACACAAAAAGTTGTTCAAGCTTGGTTTGATAAGTTAACGAACCGAGCTCAAATGAGCTTTTAGCGATCGAGCTCGAGTCGAGTAGTTTGGTTCGTCTTTCACCCCTAGCTCAACATCGCGCTAGACTTTATTTAACTCTGATAATATATTGGTCAGTACCCCTTTCAAGTTTCCCTTTAGAAACTCTGGTAATATCTCCTGCTGTAAAAATCAGTTCTTAATTATGGGCCTTCTCCTTGGTCAAATAGCTCATTGAACTCAATCACTCTAGCCATTTCAATATGCTCCAGGCCTGGCTAATCTCATCTCATACACGAAAAGAACCCCATTACTCCACTAATTCAATCCTGGTTTCTGAATCCCAAGTTACAAATTTAGTATTGAGATCAAAGAACATTTAATTTTTAATTTTAAATTAGATGATATATTTTTTTGTTTTTTTTAAAATAATAGCGGTCATTGTATTTCATTCGATAAAAAGTCTACACGATCAAAAACAATACAACTTAGACTGTCTCTAACGATATAGTAATAACAATTGAAATACTTAATATCAAGTTTTTTTTAAATAACAAATCTTGAGACCTAACCAACGAGCACAAGAAAACTTTTGTGCAAAAGACCAGACTCTTATTCAAGAGACACGAAGCTCTCATTTGAAAGAGAAAGTAAATTCTCATTCGAAAGAGAAAATAAAATACTAAACAAAATATCTAAAAAGCTAAATAAAATCTAATGTATCGCCTTTTTTCATCTCGTCAAATTCATCTCTATCTCGTTAGATCCATCTCCGTGTCATCAGATTTGAAGTTGGGATATATATTTTGAAGGAGAGTGCTCCAATCCAGCTCGCCGACAATGGTGACATCAGTAGTAAAGGAAGCGACTGATTCATCAAACGAAATTATTTTCGGCGGAGAAGAAGAAGAGAAATATGATTAGGGTTTTGAGAGAATGAGAGATATGGGGAGGTGTAATGCAGGGCTTTCTTGGAAGTAGTTAAATCATAAATAAGATTAAAAAATTGCTAAATTAGATGATATCAAATCCACCCCTTCGTAAAGGCCGTCAGTATTATCTCATATAGGGTTGTAAACGAGCAGAGCTCTAGCTGAGTCTGATGAAATTTTCATGCTCATGCTCGAGCTCGAGTTCGAGCTCAGACTCGTCGAGCCTCATTTTCTAGGGCTCGAATTCAAGCTCAAAGTAGATGAGTCGAGCTCGAGCTTGAAGTAAAAACTAATTTAATTATTTTTTTCTTTTTTTAGAAAATAAAATAAAATATGTTTTTTTGCTTATAACAATACGTAAATAATGTATGGTATACATTATTTAAACAAACAATGAGAATTATTAAAATAAATAATAAGTACGTATCTTATATTCAATAAGTATTTAGAAAATAGAGAGTGTTGTTAAAAAATGATTTCTTTAAATTATTTTATAGAAAAATATATCATATCAACTAAAATATATAATCTTATAATTGTTGTTGTTGTTTTGTACGACTTAAACAAAATATGAAAAGAAAAAAATTGTATTTTTAAACATGTTGCATATAAAATTGTAATTATTATTTTTATGAAATTTGAGTATTTTTAGTCCAATATTAAAAATTAATGAAGAAATAATAAAAGCTTATGAGCCGGCTCACGAGCATATAAACAACTATAAGTGAGCTCGTGCTCGACTCACAAAAAAGCTCAAGCTGAGCTCCAGTCGAGCCGGTTCACCATGCTCATGAGCCGGCTCGACTCACCTTACACCCCTAATCCCACACTCTTTCTCTCTTCATGTAGTGCTCATAATGGGCCTTTTGCTTTGTTAAAATACCGCATTGAGCTCAATTGGTCTATACTCATTTCAAGATGCTTGGGCCTTGTCTAATCTCATGTACCAAAAGTAGCCCATTGCACCAATTAATTTCCCATATCTTCTCTTGAAGAGCTCCATTATTTCAGTCCTGAATCCGAAATTACACAATTATGAGGTGTTAAAGATAAAAGTAACACCTTATGAAGTATTGTTTAAGGAGAAAATAAAGAGGGCTATTACTCGAATCGTAGAATTAGTCGTTTGGAACAGTTTTATTGACAAAGTTGTGGTGGATTTAATGATGGTGTTGCACATACTTACTTTTAGGCACAGGGTGTAACTTGAGCCGAGCCAGCTCGCGAGCTTAGTTGGCTCGGCTCGAATGAGCTCGACTCGAGCTCGAGCTTTTAGTCGAGCTCGAGCTCGAGCCTCTTTCTCTTTGAAAAAAGCTTGTGAGCCGGCTCGCGAGCTCCCTTATATTTTTTAATTAATATATATATATATATATATATATATATAGCTGTGTACAACCATAGTCATTATATATATAATATATATATTATAATATCTATATACTAAAATAATAATATAATTTACTAAAAATAAAAATAAAAACTACCTAATATCTAAACTATCTCATAGAAAAAGAAGTAGCTGAAATCATTTAACAACAGTAGCAGAAAATGAAGAACCCTTGGCCCTCTTCTTCCTTTCAAATCGCCACCACCTCACAACTAAAATTCGGCGTCTGAAAGCTACCCACCCACCGTCACCTCCGTCTCCGTCTGCCATCACCTCTGTCACCTCCGCTGGCCCGCTGCGCAGTGCCTCGCCGTGATACGCAGCGTTCACCTCCATCCGCCTCAGTCACCTCCGTCGCCGCAAACCGCTGCAAAACCACCGCCAAACACTTGTTCACCCCGGTAATTGTGTTTTTAGGTTGAGTTTTGTTGTTGATTTTTGGTTGTTGATATTTTGTTAGTTGATTTTGTTGATTTGAGTCATAATATTTGATTAAGCCTTGATTGGGGTTAATATTAGCCTTGATATTTGTTGATTAATCCAATTCGGGAGCCCAAATCAGGCTCGAGCTTGCGAGCTCGAGCCGAGCTGGCTTTTGGCCTAACGAGCTCAAGCTTGAGCTCGAACTCGTGTATATAGGCTCGAGCTCGAGCTCGAGCCTGGCAAATTCGCCAGGCTCGGCTTGAGCTCGGCTAGTTTACACCCCTAACATCAGGTGACTTTACTCGAGATAGTGTCCGTTTGATCAGAGTCGCAGGAGTCTGTCCTTAAAAGGCGATTCGCTAGGGAGATGGGAGCTTGGGGCTTAATAAACCTCTCAAATCCCTTGTCTCCATTCGATTTGAAATTGTAGTAACAAATACACCATCATTAGCCCCCTCAAATGAAGGGCTTGAGTAGGGCACATAAGGCTAAAAAGTAAAATTATTCAATACTTGATTCAATTAGTAATAAAGTATATTAAAAAATCAAACAATTTGAGCTCAACTTGTGTTCATTTTGATTAAAACTTGTTTGAGTTCGATTCAATTAACAATCAAATTAAACAAGCACAAATTAATTTAAACTTATAATAATTCAAATAAAATTGAATAATATTTTATTAATTTATTCTGCTAGACCCGATTCCATGTAAAACCCTAGAAGGTAGCTAGGTTTTAGTTTTTCAAAGTAAAATAAAAATGACGAATTTGAGGGGGTAATTTTATGTCAGGTCGAGTCCAATAGTTCGAGTGTGTATTCTATATCTATTTTTTTCGCACAACTGTGTGTGATGACCCCACACTATAGTTAACTGTGTAAGATAGATATATACTAGGATCATTAGACTTGATCTAGTATAGATTTTTTTCACTTTTTGAGGTTCCAATATTTCCGAAGATATTTATGCCATCACATATAACAGGTAGGCACTATACTTAGGTTGGGGGAATTACCTAAATAGTACTATGTTATTTAAATGTTTATTGTTTATACCATCTTTTTTTGATGAAAATTGTTTATAGCATTACCGTCACCTATAAGGCTATAACACGTACGCATTGTAATTAGGCTGGGCAAGTGCCTATATGCAAGGTATTAAATTTCGGTATCGATATCGATATCGGGGTAGTAAATTTACGAAAATTTCGATGGAAATTTGGGGGATATTCAAAATTTCGATTTCGATTTTAAAGAAATCATGGACATTTATAGAAATATTTGAAAATTTACAACGAAACTTTGTGCAACTTTAAATATCATAATTATGCATCTTTTACATAAATAATATTATATATATAATGTATGTATAGTGAATTTTGTCAAGTAGTATGATTAAAATCTGTGGCGAAAAATATAAAATAAATATGATTTGAGAGTAAAGTAATAACCAAATCTCCTAGGAACTTCATTAAAACAAAATACCACAATTTCAATACAAATCATCATTTAAAACCACATTATTTTAAATTTTGAAATATTTTGAGTTTGGCCGAAATTTAGGGATATTTTGGGAAATTTCGGGATATTTCGGGATATTTTGGGGAATTTCGGGATATTTCGATAATTTCGGTAGATATTTAACAAAGTAATTTTATTAAGAATTCAAGATTTCGGGAAATATCGGGAAATATCGAAAATATCGGGAAATTTCAATAGATATTCTGCAAAATTGGATCGAAGGTGAGATTTCGCTTCGAGACCCCCGAAAATCCGAAATTTCGGTCGAAATTTCGAGGTATCGAAGGATATTTAAGACCATGCCTATATGTACTATGTTATTTAAATGTTGGTTAGTTAAAAATCATTGCCAATCTTTTGTTATATTACAGTACAAAAACTTCATTGACCATAAAGTTGTGGCCTTGTGTAAATCAATTAACTTATTTGAAAAAAAATCCAACATATAGCGTTTTATTAGTGTAAAACCATTTTCTTCTACTTCATCCTTGGAAATATGTTAAGAAATTTTTAATCTGCATCAAATAAATTCGTGCTGGGCATAACCAGCAATTAAATGAGAAATCCTTTACTTAATATAGCATACTAGCGTAAATCTTGTGCTACGCACGAAAAGACATAAAATGACTTGGTTTTACAAAAAATGATACTTGTTAGATATGTATGACTTGTTTGGATGATCTTTTGATTTTTCTCTTTGTCAAATCATTGAAAGAGGTGCATAATTTAAACTAGGAGGTATCAACCGATGCTAACTAACTATTATTTAGATAAATGGAAATATCTTTTCCCGTTTAGGGATATGAAGACATTGAACTAAAAGATTAAGATAAAATCACAGTTTTAATCATGCACTTAGTAGGAGTGGTGTTAATTATTCGGTGGATATTGACATTGCATTTTTAATGTATTAACTTTTGCCTTTTCTCAATGTAGGACAAACATGGTCGTAAATTTGAGTCCTGCTGGAAAACGTTATGTGGTTGGCATGCGCCTTTTCACATTGAAATTTTTCTCAAGAGCAAATTACCGTTTGCAGGATCAAAATGCCACATATCATAATTTATGAGACTAAGATTCCATAATTTTGCCAAGTAAACGTGTTATTTTAGTCATGTAACTTGGGAAAAAGTGATAAATTTAGTTCTGCAAATTAATGTATGATAGCATTTTTATCCTAAAGTGCCATTTAGCATCCAAAATTGAAAATTTATAAGTTGAGGTGGTCGAACGCACAATACATGCTACTTTTCAGCCACCTTTTTTATTTTTTAAACTTTGGGAGTTGATAAAGGCACTCTACATCTTTTTAAATTTAACTAAGTTGACTATAATATCTCTTAATGTATCATATAGTATTCTTATTATTAAAAGGTGAACTTAATAATCCCTTCTAAATAAACTTTGAAGAATATATTTTAATTCTTTTTTGTGAAAATAATACCGAATAAAATTGAGTTTTTTCTCAAGTATCTTTTTGGAAATAAAGAAACCTATTTTTCATCAGTGCAATAATACTAATCATCTTGCTATGAAAATTAAACACCGATATGATTTTATCGAACTCGTAAATAATATGTGTTGCTCATTTGCTCCATAGCAAATAGCAGAATTTCTTTTTTTAATATTAAAAATTAATATAACATCAAATGCTTAAAAATTACCAATAAAGTAAATATAATCGTCAGATCATATCACATAGAGTTGGTATGGGTGAAGTCAATATCCACCAAAAATAATAGCTAATTTATTTTTTATTAAATTCAATGAAAAAATAATTGTCAAGTTTATCCAAGATAAAATAACATTTATCCTAATTTGGTTCTAAATAAATAAGTAAAAGTTTTAGTCATATCTACAAAAAAAAAAAATTTACTTATTATTTATGATAGTTATCCGTCACTTTTGAAATTTAAAATTATGAACTATCAAGTTTTGAATATTTATTCTACATTTAGTTAGCAAAGTGGTATAAAATTAGTTTGTTGCGAAAAATGATAATTGATAAGAATTATGTTAATAGACGAAAGGGCATTTTTGTCCATGTGGTGGAATTTAAATAAAATTGGAGTGACTCTAACAAAATATGGAGTGCCTTTCTTTATCAACTTTCTAAACTTTATGGTGGAAGTTGTCCACAAATAGAAAAATATACTGATTTACAAATTCCTCCACACCCTAAAATAAATCAGAGAGGAAAGAAAACAAAAAACAATAGAAAAAATAAAAAGTATTAAAAAATATTATTAGACCGACATTTGATATAAAAGTATCCAGTAATTATATAAATTCCTCCACACCCTATACAATTCCGGATGCTGATCTCCGGGAGATGGCGACGCCGTATCGCAGAATACAAATTCTTATAAGACCGACATTTGATATAAAAGTATAAAGTAATTATAAAAACATTTTTTGCTCGTACATTGAAATAATAATTGAAGCTAGGCCTTGTTAACGCTCCATCGGGTAGAGTTTAGAGTTCGTATAATCGACTTACTCTCTAATTTTATTAGTCAAAAGTAGCCGACTTCAATAAATTTAGGCATTGTTGATATATCTTAACGGTTGAGGAGTCATTGTTTTATCTTGGAAACTTAAGTTCCAATCGTATTAGTTAAAAAAAATTGAATATTGTCTAACTGACGACTATATTAATGTCACCTAATTTGAAAATGTCAAAATTAACGATCACGTGACTTTTCTCATCTAAAAGTCAATAGTGGGACTACTTTTGAAAATGTTAAGTGAGACATGAGATCACTTTTGGAACTGTTAGTGAGATATGAGACCACTTATCGAGTTAATTTTAGCATTACCCAGTTGGCCACCACGTCAGTGCCACCTCATTTAATTAGAAAAAGTTAAACTTAACGGCCACATGGATTTTTCCACCCAAAAGTTAAAAATGATAATACTTTTGGACCTTTTAAGTGAAATACGGGACCATTTTTCTCGACATACAAAAGTTTGATACCAATTTTATATACGGGCCCACTTTTGAATTTTTCCCTTTAAAATAATTAAGGTTCATACCAAATCTCTTACAAATTTTACAAGTCATTATTCTACTTTTACAAGTGTTCATTACATAACAAATCTCTTTGCTATCCAAAAATGACTCCAACTTTGGCAAGATGGTTATTGCTAATTATTCTATTTGTTGTTATGGTTATGGAACCCCAAACAGTACTAGTAGTTCAAGGTCAACAACAAGTTCCTTGCTTATTTGTTATGGGAGATTCGTATTCTGATAATGGCAATAATAATGCGCTTTTCACATTGGCTAAATCAAATTATCCTCCTTATGGTATTGATTTTCCTCAAGGTCCAACTGGCCGATTTTGCAATGGCCGACTTGTCCCCGATTTCTTAGGTTAACTAACTTCCCTTCTTTTAATTAACTTATTGAGTTCAACAAATCAAAATTCTACATGCAGCAACTCAATTATTATATATAATTAGTTAATTCTATTACTACTTTTGTTGTACTAAATCAGGATTACATATATAGGATAATAAGTATTACTAAATCACGCATGAATTTATATATGCAGCTCAATTCCTAGGTTTTGAAAAACCCGTCCCGCCATTTGCAACTGCAAGAGGCTCGGAGATTCTCAAAGGTGTAAATTATGCTTCAGCAATAGCTGGAATCCTCGACGAGACCGGGAAAATAGTTGTAAGTACTATTTATAATTAGCATGAAAATTTTATTTCATAAAAAGATTATTGACGCAATTAAATAAAATGATTTTCATTGATTTTGCATTTTCTTGTTGTAGGGTGATCGAATCAGCCTAAACAGACAACTGCAAAATCATCAAATCACTATATCTCGTCTTGCACTTTTACTCAGAAATTCATCAACTACGGTTAATGACTACCTCCGCAAGTGCTTGTACACGGTTAATATGGGCACTAATGATTATATTGCGAATTATTTCCTGCCACCATTATCCCCACGTACAGTTCTACAGACACCAGACCAATTTTCAGTATTCTTGATTCAGAAATACTCCCACCAGTTGAGGGTTCGTATAAATTTCCTAATCAAGAACATATATACTTTTTTCTTTTTGTCAATCATTTTCAAGTTCAATTTTCATGTTAGTCTTAATTATAATGTTTTCTTAGCGTAGACTTTGTATAATTCTGGAGCAAGAAAAATAGTGGTTTTTGGGCTCGGTTTACTAGGTTGTCTCCCTCAAGAGTTGTCGACGTTTCCCACGAATGGATCTTCATGTGTCGATTTCGTCAATAATGCAGTGGAGTTATTTAACAACAGACTGAAGCCATTAGTTAACGATATGAATACCAATTTACCTGGTGCACAGTTTATCTACATTAATGTCACAAGCATTTCTTCAGGAGACCTCACATCTATCGGTACGTACTCTCTCTCTCTCTCTCTCTCTCTCTCTATATATATATATATATATATATATATATATATATATATATAATATCTATACTTTGTTAAGTAATTTTGGACCCTTATGATCAGATCAGCAATTCAAATCTAATATTAATTAGTGCTCTAGAAAAAGGCATTCGAGCTCATTCAAGCAGTCATAATTATATTACACTTAACAACAATCATTATAATCTATATATTACTGACTTGGTTAAAAGTTACTAATTTTCAGGTATTCGAGTTGTGAATGCTCCATGTTGTGTTGTATTGCCTATTGTCGGAATATGTGCACCTGGCAAATTAGTCCCATGTAGTAATAGAAATGAGTATGTTTTCTGGGACAACATTCATCCTACGGAGATTGTTAATATGCTCGCTGCTACAAGAGCATACAATGCTACAACGCCATCCGATGCCTATCCAACTGATATTGGACGTCTCGTTCAACAATAAAAGTTTATGATTTACATACCGTACGCAAAATAAAAGTCACTTTTCAAGCCTATGTACTAATGTTTCTTGAATAAGACCGTTTTCATGTTTCATAACCTGATAAATTGATGTATCCGTTTTTTCTTATACTAGCAAAAAGCATGTTCATTGCACGTGAAAACGAGTGATCTGTGAAATTATGAGACACTTTAATCTTAAAAATATATTAGAAAATTATTATGATTAAAGTAAAGAAAGTTAAATTAGTACTTGATCTCTGATTAACAAAATATTGGATGAATTAATTATTCTAAAATGACAAAGTTAATATCTTAAGAAGGTCTCCAAATAAATTAAAAGAATAATATTATTGAGTTTTATTTTCTATAAGATCTTATGTCGTTCTTATTTTGTCAATGGTTTTCATTCATATTTTGCTCATATTAAGATTGTCTTTTTGGCACCATCTTAAATAACGAAACAATGTTGCTACTGAAATCAATTAGTCCTTTAAATTGAAAAGTGTTATTAGAGGATAATCGTAACAAGCTCTTTTTCATCCTTTTGTAATTATAAATGATCCATAAAATAAATGAAAAGAATAATATTATTGGTTTTATTTTTTATAAGATCTTATGTCGTTCTTATTTTGTCAATGGTTTTCATTCATATTTTGCACATATTAAGATTGTCTTTTTGGTACCATTTTAAATAACGAAACAATGTTGTTATTGAAATCAATTAGTTCTTTAAATTAAAAATTGTTATAATGAATATATATATATATATATAATATATAAATCTAGTTAGAGGATGATCGTAACAATCTCCTTTTCATCCTTTTGTAATTATAAATGATCTATAAAATTCACGCGCAACATATTATCTACTCATTTGTTCACCCATCATCTTACGTATTCAAAGTGAAAAAAATTGCAACGGAGGAGCCCACATGAATAGTTTAGTCAAGGAATTTGTGTTGCAGATAATATATATTGATTTGAATAATATATGACGTATTTGTTTTTTATCTTTGATTGTTACCATAAAATTAGTTCTCTTATAACTAATTTTCTACCAAACAGAAAATTATGATATCAAACGATTTAATTAACATTAAACTTGACTATTAGATTTTAGAATATTAAAATGACAAAATTTATTATTAGTACTTTGCTTTTAGCGGTTCAATAGGGAAAAAAATACTTTCCTTTTGATATCATGTTGTAGATTTTGATATAAAACGCAAGTATAAAGCAAACTTTTTAAAGGCCAAATTCTACTGGTGGTCATTAAAATATTACTTTTGTCCCATTTTCGCCCCTTAAGCCTAAGATGCACCTCGTTGGTCCCTTAATTCTCAAAACCATCTCACTTTAATTTCTAAGCGCACAAATCCGTCAGAAACTAACAAAAAATGATATTTTTTTTTTACTCTTGCGTGTAGGAATATTTCATCCAAATGAGAGAACATCCCATCCATTCCTAATGGAATTGTGACGTTGGTAATGATTTTCAGAATTGAGGGACCAAGAAGACGCATTTTAGACTTAAAGAACTAAACTAAAATGGGACAAAAATAAGATTTGAGAGGCCACAAAAGTATTTGGCCCTTTTAAAATTATAAAAAAAATCTTAAATAAATACAGAACTTGGAAATACAATGTTAATTTTTCAAAAAAAGGAGTGATAACTGAAGTTGTTGTAAGTAAGAAAAAGAAGGTGATGGGTAAAAAGTAAAGATAATGAAAAAAGTTTTGATTGTACATATCATAATATCTTGATAATATGTTAAATAGTGACTCATATAATTGTCTAATTCTTTATCCTAGCTATAGGTAAGAGGCTTCTATTTACATAAAGCCTTGCAAGAAATAGTTCATATTTCTTTGTGTGATCTTTTGTAGTTGTTTATCAAACAATATGTGAAAATATATAATAATAACAAAATTAAACATTATTTTACTTAAATAATAATCAATAAAAAAATGACATATTTTTTAGATAAATAAGAAAACATGTGATTGGATATTAAACTCCTATTAGGCACGTCTACTCACAATGTATTCAAAAGCAATTTTATAATTCGATTGATCTTTGTGTAAAATGATTTGTGATGTCTTTTTTAAGAGGAATTCACTTCTCCCGTTTTCCTATGTAAAAAATTGATTGGTAAACATTAATATAGATTCTATTGAAAACAAACAAGCTCTCCTATAGAATCAAGCAACTTGAATGGTAAATTGCATAACAAATAAAAACTAACTGGCATAAATTCACTATACTGAAGTCGTGGTAGGAGGACAATGAAGAACTGAAACTCCATACGAACAATATAGCATCATAGGCAAACAATTTTCTCATTAAAATAGTATAATATTTATTATTGTTCTTTCTGAGATATTATTTTTATTTAGTCAATATTAGAAAAAAATATTAAATATTGTGATGGTATTCCTATTAAGTTTCATAATTCCTGATACTCAGTTAATTGGTATGCAATTTACCGTTAATCCGTTAGAACACGTAATTATGGTATTCCTTAGTGTTTAGCTTCTCATATCATTATTAGAGATTATAGCAAATCCTATACTAAACTAATCATATGTACATGTTTATACACCACAAAATTATTGAAACAAAAATACGATATAATTAAAGTGGTTTGCAGAAAAGCATATGGTTTAGCTGTTGAGGACATTTTCTTCGATTTCACTCGTCCTGCTTTCTTAGCAAAACATGAAACTAGTGGCATATGTTAACTCGAAAAGCTGATCACAAAATATTGAAATTAAATGCATTTCATTTTTCTTTACCCGCTTGAGATAAATCTTCAATTTACTTGAAGCCAATGTTAAAAAAATAAAAAATCATCACAACTGAACATTTCCATATTAGTTTGAAAACAACCAATCTATAAATATCTTTCTCTATAATCTCAAATCACATTGCTGCTCACCTTTGCCATGTGAAACAAAGATCAGCATAATGTGATAACTCAATCGATAATCTTTATTTTTTTTCCTTTACCCAAAACATTTCTTAGTAGGACGGATAGTAGGACTTGAATAGCTTAAAAGGACTATTACAACAATACAAGAAATTTGGAGGGAGGGTGGAACTTCTCACTATGTTCTCTATTTAAAGTAGTATTGACATTGTAACTTTCAAAATGTATTGTGACCCTTAGGCTTCAAAATTGTACGGTGACCCTTAACTTTTTAGTGGGATTTGATAGCTGCTCATAAATTGGTGAGTATGGAGTTTTTATTTTTATATTAATTATATGCTAATTGCATACATTATGACCCTTTGATGACCTTACATGAATGGTCAAAAATTGTTTGACTTGTTTAGGAGTTCAAGCATTGCTGCTTGTTTTATATTATTAATGGGAACTAAATGTTAGGATTAGTGGGAGTAAATATTAGGGGAACTAATAGGATTACTGAGACTAAATGTTAGGGGTGCATATTATTATTATTATTAATGGGAACTAAATGTTAGGATTAGTGGGACTAAATGTTAGGGTGCATATTATTGCATTCATTTTTAATTAAGAACTAAATAGTATTTTCACAATTGGAAGAAACACTTCCAATTAATTCATATTTCTTTGTGCGATTTTTTGTAGTTGTTTATCAAACAATATGTGAAAATATATAATAATAACAAGATTAAACATTATTTTACTTAAATAATAATCAACAAAAAAATGACACATTTTTTAGATAGATAAGAAAATGTGCTATTGGATATTAAACTCCTATTAGGCACACCTACTCTCAATGAATTCAAAAGCATTTTTATAATTCAATCGATATTTGTGTAAAATGATGTGTGATATCTTTTTTAAGAGGAATTCACTTCTCCCGTATTCCTATGTGAAAAATTGATTGGTAAACATTAGTATAGATTCTACTGAAAACAAACAAGCTCTCCTATAGAATCAAGCAACTTTAATTAATGTTAAATTGCATAACAAATAAAAACTATCTGGCATAAATTCACCACACTGAAGTCGTGGTAGGAGGACAATGAAGAACTGAAACTCCAAACAAACAATGTAGCATCATAGGCGAACAAGGCGAACAATTTTCTCATTAAAATAATATAATATTTATTATTGTTCTTTCTGAGCTATTGTTTTTATTTAGTCAATTAATAGAAAAAAAACATTAAATATTGTGATGGTATTACTATTAAGTCTCCTAATTCCTGATACTCAGTTAATTGGTATGCAATTTACCGTTAGAACACCTAATTATGGTATTTCTTAGTGTTTATTTTCTCATATCATTGTTAGAGATAAGAGCAAATCCTATACTAAACTAATTAATCATGTGTATGTAACACCCAGCATTTTCATAATGAGATTGATTAAACGATAAAGTTTAAGTGGAACTTATAATATCAAGAGTCGGTAGCAAAATAAAAATAAAAAATATATCAATTAGAAGGAGAGTAGTAAATAAATAAAGTTAAACAAGTGGGAATGGTATGATTATATGATAAAGTGGGGCCATATCACAATTTAGTTAAACTCCAATACTCCAATATTGAATACTAATAAGTCTTAAAAACCCTAGTTTACACATGTACGATATAGAGTAGTCGGCCGGATTCACAAAAAAAAGAGACGACGTGCAACCATGAGACGAAAGAAGGGACATAGAGAGGTAGAATCAACAACACTTCAGGGGAAAAAGGAAACTGATTTCTGTGAGACGTAAACCAGAATCTGTGCAAGAAATTCTTAACCTTTCTTGATGGATTAATCAAAGAACTTGTGATTCTTGGTGAAGAGAAAAAGTCGGGGCTGTCAAGGTGAGTATATTCATTAGTTTATCATTATTCCGTTTTGTAACAATTATTGGATAGACTAATTGACCACGATCAATTTACAATAAGTTTAGAAATTAAAACTCATTAACACCCAATTGAAACTAGGATACGTACAACACATGGGGAAACCAAGGATGACAAAGGGTTTATATATTTTAATCAACCGAGCATGTTTCTATCTGCCTACATATACACGCATGCAGAATTCACCGTTAAAAGTTAAATTGGTCAAGATTACAGGTTTCTAGCAAATTAGATTGTCTGGTGTGATGGTTTTCAAGAATTTGGCATTGTAGTGTGATTCTTAGATTTGCTTTAGGACATCAAGTGGGTATTCTGACGAGTTGGAATAAATGGCTTTTTCTAGAAGATGGGTGGATATCTGTCTAATTGCGGTTAATTAGAGGATGGATTAATTCATGCTTGAGGGAAATATGTTTGTCACACCTGATATTGCTCTTTATCAGATTGGTCGAAGAAAATACTTCGAGAGTATCTTAAGTAGCACAAGTTCGTGATTTCAGAGGTAAGTGATTCTTCACTCTTCTAGTTATATAAAATTATATATGTATTATTTTCGGGTGCGTGTGTGATTTTCATAACTTGGATTGTGCAAGTGCATACATGTATGTATTTGGAAACGTGAAGGATTTGATTTTTGTTGAGCTTGAATTTGAAAGGTGAAAAATGTGGTTTTTGTTTGTGATTCAAATGTGGTTTTGTGAACGTGGTTATTGTGGAGGTAGTTTCTAAAACCCATTGTCTAGACCATTACATCATTGACTATTCCGGAATAGGAGATGGCAACCGAGGGTTTGAGTGTTAGTCAGTGACCCAGTATAGGGGGGTTGTGCCTATATCAGGACCCAGTATAGGGGGTTATGCCTATACCAGGACCCAGTACAGGGGGGTTATGCTTGTACCAGGACCTAAGACAGGGGGGTTAAACCTGTCCCTGACCATGGTTGTCTTATGTGTTGGTTTTACGTGGTGAATTGTGCGTGGAGATTTGATATTTCTTTTAAATTGATTTCTTTAAATATTATTCTTTTAAAGTGAATTTCTAGTGAAAATTATGTGTAACTTTATGGTGTACCCTTGAGAAAATTTAAAATATTATTTTGATGCTTGCTTGATCCGACTGGTTGAGTGATGGAATTGCTTACTGGGCCGTCGAGCTCATTCTTTTATTAACATTCTTTTTCAGATACCCAGAATTAGTGGAACGGAGAATTTTTGACGTTGGTTGACCAAGTCTTGAGGAGCTCGACTTAGAAGTTTTTTTTTTTTTTATCGATTTTAGTTTAATTCGAGTCGATTAGACTTATTAGTTTTGGATCCTTTGGATTTAGATATTTATTTATGCGAATTGCCTTAATTTGACTGTACGAGAGATTTTTATTATTCATTGGAGAATTGAGTTATTTTTAACAAGTTGATAATGGAGTTGGTAATATTGTATGTTATATATTTTTAGGTATAGATGCTCTATACCAATGTTATTGTTAGGTTAGCCTTGCAGGCTTTTGGGATGTTCTCAAAAGCTTGCGGCGGTTGTCATCGTCCCGGGGTTCGAGGCGTGACAATGTACATGTTTATACACCACATAATTATTGAAACAAAAATACAATATAATTAAAGTGGTTTGCAGAAAAGCATATGGTTTAGCTATTGAGGACATTTTCTTCGATTTCACTCGTCCCACCTTGTTAGCAAAACATGAAACTGGTGGCATATGTTAACTCGAAAAGCTAATCACAAAATATTGAAATTAAATGCATTTCATTTTTCTTTACCCGCTTGAGATAAATCTTCAATTTACTTGAAGCCAATGTTGAAAAAATAAATAATAAAGTTCATCACACAATTGAACTTTTTCAGATTAGTCTGAAAATAACTAATCTATAAATAACTTTCTCTATAATCTCAAATCACATTGCTGCTCACCTTTGCCATGTGAAACAAAGATCAACATA
This sequence comes from Buddleja alternifolia, assembly GCA_019426215.1. Taxonomy (NCBI): domain Eukaryota; kingdom Viridiplantae; phylum Streptophyta; class Magnoliopsida; order Lamiales; family Scrophulariaceae; genus Buddleja; species Buddleja alternifolia. The sequence continues at coordinate 3,291,722 of CM033392.1, forward strand.
ATGTGATGACTCAATCGATAATCTTTATTTTTTTTCCTTTACCCAAAACATTTCTCAGTAGGACGGATAGTAGGAGTTGAATAGCTTAAAAGGATTATTACAACAGTACAAGAAATTTGGAGGGAGGATGCAACTTTTCACTATGTTCTTTATTTAAAGAAGTAGTATTGACATTGTAACTATATATCAAAATGTATTGTGACCATTAGGCTTCAAAATTGTATGGTGACCCTTAACCTTTTAGTGGGATTTGATAGCTGCTCATAAATTCGTGAGTATAGAGTTTATATATATGTATTAATTATATGCTAATTGCTTACATAATGACCCTTTGATGACCTTACATGAATGGTCAAAAGTTGCTTGACTTGTTTTGGAGTTCAAGCGTTGCTTCTTGTTTTATATTATTAATGGGAACTAAATGTTAGGATTTGTGGGACTAAATGTTACGGCAACTAAATGTTAGGATTAGTGAAACTAAATATTAGGGGTGCACATTATTGCAATTATTAATGAGAACTACATGTTAAGATTAGTGGGACTAAATTCTAATTTTAAGTATCTTTTACAAACAAGAATAATTCTAATTTTTGTAAATTCTTATATATGTTCATTTTTTAAAGAAAAAATTGTAAGCACCGAAGTAAAAATCTCATGAATCTTTTTATAATTCAAAATTATATATGTTCAAGTATTACTTTTTTTTAATAAAATACAATAATTTCTTTGAATTGCTAATTTAACTTGTATATTATATTGAAAATAATAATATTAAAGGAATATACACACACCTCTCATATGCCATTGCCTTTTATTCTTAAGCAGATGTAGTACTATATGTAAATAAATTAAAATAATTTATAATTATACCAAAAAACGGATATCCTCACTATTAACCTCCATGTAAAATTATACTTATGCGATTAATTTCACTCTTTTTGTACATAAAAAAGTATAAGTGTTTCCAACTATATATTGATCAGTGAAAATAATTATTTTTTGAGTGAAAAAATAAATAATAAACAATCTAATTAATTCTACAATTTAATTAAGACAATGTAATAAGCATTAGGGAAAATTAATACACCCACTGAAAATAAACTTTAATATCTAAAAAACCCATGAAATATTATTCAATCTCAAAAACTCATTCTACAAACTTTTCAATCGGAAAACTCAAAAGTTAAGATAAATTGTTTTTTTGAATAAATTACCCTTCACGTCTTACATGAAGAATTGATCAATTGAATTTTTCTCAAAAAAATTACGTTTTGGATTTCCCTTATGGATAAATTGTATGATACAAAATGAATTTTTTGATATTAAGTATTTAATTTTTTTCATATATAATTTCTTTCTGGTTGTAACATGGTAATCATCTAAAAAAAGTACATTTTTTTTAACCTATTAAAAAGATTAAAAAGGCTGAAACTTGAAATTAAAATCATAATCAATGTCTACAATCAATATGTAAGTGCTACAAAATAAATTTCTATAAAAGTACTAGCCTTAATCTAGAACGCCATGAACAGTGTTTTGAAACCCAACTTGGACCGGCCGGTTGGAACCGGGAACCGGTTCATAAAATGGCTCGGGTTGGAAGCCAAAACCGTTCAGGCCAAAAGACCGTATTTTTTAGAGGAAAACCGTTCGACCCAGTGGTTCAACCGTCGGACCGGTAGAACCGGTGCTGGGTAGACTGAACCGGCCGGGCAATGAGCATTATAAAAAATGAGGGCTGATTTCACTTTTCAGGATTTGCAAATCAGGCCAATTAATTCCCCTCTTCTTCTCTTTCACGTCTGCTGCTCCTGCGCACAATTTGCCGCTGCTTCTTCCCCCGATTTGTCGCTGGCCCGCTGCTTCTTCAAACTCTCAAGAGTCAAGACCCATCTAAGGTATTTTTTCTTCATATTTTTATGTTTTATAATATTAAATATTTTATATATACATTGTGTGTGTATATATCAGAGTTTTTCTATTCTCTTTTTTCTTAGGCTGCCGGAAGTGATGATGAATATATAGCAGGGATGAAGGGTATATTTGTCAATATGAAGAAAAAATGTAGGAAATATTTTTCTTCATATTTTTATGTTTAATAATATTAAATATTATATTAATTATTATTTATTGCGTAATTATGACGTCACTGGTCTGACCGCAGTTGACTCAACGGTCGAACCGGTGACCCTTAACCCGGTCGATTTTTCGGTTCGATGACCGGTTCGGGTTTCAAAACATTGCCATGAACGATGAAGTTCATAATTTTTTATTTTTTTGCAAGCAATAAAGTCGCAAATTTATTAACTCTAAATATTGAGTTTTTTAGAATAAAAAAGTAGCAAAAATAGGTTTTTTTAATTAAAAAAATATTATTATGGATTTTTTTGAATATAAAAATTTATCTGAAATTATTGTTGGTAATTTTCCCTGAGTATTACAATTTAAACTAATAGACCAACAAGTGTTGGGTGGTCCATACCCTTTCAAGTTTCCTTTTAGTAACTCTGGTAATATCTCTATGCTGTAAAAATAAGTTCTTAATTATGGGCCTTCTCCTTAGTCAAATAGCCCAATGAACTCAATCAATCTGGCCATGTCAAGATGCTCCGGGCCTAGCTTATCTCATCTCATACACGAAAAGAAGCCCATTACTCCACTCAATTCAATCCTGATTTTTGAATCCCAAGTTACAAATTTAGTATTGTGATCAAAGAACATTTGGTTTAGAATTTTTAATTAGATGATATCTTTTTTTTTCTTTAGGAAATAACGGCCATTTTATTTCATTCAATTAAAAGTTAATAACGTCAAGAACAATACAATTTAGATTGTCTCTAGCGATGTGGTAATAACAATTGAAGCAACTAATATCAAGTTTCTTTAAAATAACAAATCTTAAGAACTAATCAATAAGTACAAGAAGACTCTTATGCAAAAGACCACACTCTTATTCAAAAAAAGACGAAACTCTCATTCGAAAGAGAAAACAAACTCTCATTTGAGAGAGAAAACAAAATATTAACAAAATATCTAAAAACCTATGTAAAATTTAATGTATCGTCCGTTTTTATCTCGTTAGATCTATCTCTATCTCGTTAGATTTGAAGTTGGGATACACAGCTTGAAGGAGGGTGTTCCAACCCAGCCCGTCGACAATGGTTATATCAGTAGTGATGGAGGCGAATGATTCACCAAACTAAACCATTGTCGGTGGAGAAGAAGAGAAGAAATGAGAGAAAGATAGTACGGGGGAGGCGTATGAAGGGCTTTCTTGGAAGCAGGGACGGAGCCAGGATTTAGAGGTCGGGGGTCGAATATAAAAATTTGGGGAAAGCTTAATAATTTTAGATTTTGAGGGGGCGAAATGTCAGAGATAAAAAATTTATAAGGGGAAAATGTGAGAAAATAAAATTTTGTAGGGGAATTTCCCACCCCACTCCCCCCAAAAAAAATTGAGAGGAGCAGTGGCCCCCACTAGCTCCATCCTTCTCGGCTCATTCGATGTTGCCTAGTTTGGTTATACCAAACTATTACCAGATCTTGACACGTGGCGTCTGTTAATCATAGACTTTGCATTTTTGTCCTCAGACTCTTGAGGGAAGTATCTTTTAGGCCCTTGACTTTTGGGTTTAAATATTTGGGCCTTTTTTTTTTTTTCAAAATAGTTTCAAAATAAAATCTAAATAATTCAGACCCAACATGTTTTCGAAATAAAATTATTCTTATATAAGATTATACCTTTGTTTGACCGCCTTATCATCGGGTATTCCAACTCCTTGATTTTACGGACTTATTCCAACCATACAACCGCAGCTGATGGTTCGCAGGCCCTTGGCTCCTTCAACGATACATGGCACAACCCAATTTCATTTTCTACCTTTGGTCGTAAAAAATATTTTCAAATATAAGTATAATTGAAATTTTGGACAACAAGTCAGGCAAAACCTTCAATTTTATTGATGAAATACAAATTAAAATTACATAATATTATTCTACTCCGCTATTGGAGGAGAAAACCTTTAGCCTCTCATAAGAGGGCTTATAATTGGGGAAATCCCCATACAAGAAGAAAGATTACAAAATGGATATTTAAATTTTTGTATAATTGAAGAGTTTGAGAAGTTTTTTGATATCCTCAACATCTACTTCTGAACTCCCTTCTTATAGCCTTCAATTTCAGATTCCAAATGTGGACTCCAAATCTTGTTTTAATTTCTTGATGTCATTGCATGCGTCAATCTTTAATTGTTCGTGTGGGCCTTTGTGTCTATAACTTTGTCTACCACGCTTGTCCTTTTACAGCTGTCTCTTTTCTGCTGTCTTCCTTTAATCAATTACATGATTGATTCTCAATTATCACGCCTAAAAATTATTCTTATATAAGATTATACCTTTGTTTGACCACCTTATCATCGGGTATTCCAACTCCTTGATTTTACGGACTTATTCCAACCATACAACCGCAGCTGATGGTTCGCAGGCCCTTGGCTCCTTCAACGATACATGGCACAACCCAATTTCATTTTCTACCTTTGGTCGTAAAAGATATTTTCAAATATAAGTATAATTGAAATTTTGGACAACAAGTCAGGCAAAACCTTCAATTTTATTGATGAAATACAAATTAAAATTACATAATATTATTCTACTCCGCTATTGGAGGAGAAAACCTTTAGCCTCTCATAAGAGGGCTTATAATTGGGGAAATCCCCATACAAGAAGAAAGATTACAAAATGGATATTTAAATTTTTGTATAATTGAAGAGTTTGAGAAGTTTTTTGATATCCTCAACATCTACTTCTGAACTCCCTTCTTATAGCCTTCAATTTCAGATTCCAAATGTGGACTCCAAATCTTGTTTTAATTTCTTGATGTCATTGCATGCGTCAATCTTTAATTGTTCGTGTGGGCCTTTGTGTCTATAAATTTGTCTACCACGCTTGTCCTTTTACAGCTGTCTCTTTTCTGCTGTCTTCCTTTAATCAATTACATGATTGATTCTCAATTATCACGCCTAAAAATTATTCTTATATAAGATTATACCTTTGTTTGACCGCCTTATCATCGGGTATTCCAACTCCTTGATTTTACGGACTTATTCCAACCATACAACCGCAGCTGATGGTTCGCAGGCCCTTGGCTCCTTCAACGATACATGGCACAACCCAATTTCATTTTCTACCTTTGGTCGTAAAAGATATTTTCAAATATAAGTATAATTGAAATTTTGGACAACAAGTCAGGCAAAACCTTCAATTTTATTGATGAAATACAAATTAAAATTACATAATATTATTCTACTCCGCTATTGGAGGAGAAAACCTTTAGCCTCTCATAAGAGGGCTTATAATTGGGGAAATCCCCATACAAGAAGAAAGATTACAAAATGGATATTTAAATTTTTGTATAATTGAAGAGTTTGAGAAGTTTTTTGATATCCTCAACATCTACTTCTGAACTCCCTTCTTATAGCCTTCAATTTCAGATTCCAAATGTGGACTCCAAATCTTGTTTTAATTTCTTGATGTCATTGCATGCGTCAATCTTTAATTGTTCGTGTGGGCCTTTGTGTCTATAACTTTGTCTACCACGCTTGTCCTTTTACAGCTGTCTCTTTTCTGCTGTCTTCCTTTAATCAATTACATGATTGATTCTCAATTATCACGCCTAAAAATTATTCTTATATAAGATTATACCTTTGTTTGACCGCCTTATCATCGGGTATTCCAACTCCTTGATTTTACGGACTTATTCCAACCATACAACCGCAGCTGATGGTTCGCAGGCCCTTGGCTCCTTCAACGATACATGGCACAACCCAATTTCATTTTCTACCTTTGGTCGTAAAAGATATTTTCAAATATAAGTATAATTGAAATTTTGGACAACAAGTCAGGCAAAACCTTCAATTTTATTGATGAAATACAAATTAAAATTACATAATATTATTCTACTCCGCTATTGGAGGAGAAAACCTTTAGCCTCTCATAAGAGGGCTTATAATTGGGGAAATCCCCATACAAGAAGAAAGATTACAAAATGGATATTTAAATTTTTGTATAATTGAAGAGTTTGAGAAGTTTTTTGATATCCTCAACATCTACTTCTGAACTCCCTTCTTATAGCCTTCAATTTCAGATTCCAAATGTGGACTCCAAATCTTGTTTTAATTTCTTGATGTCATTGCATGCGTCAATCTTTAATTGTTCGTGTGGGCCTTTGTGTCTATAACTTTGTCTACCACGCTTGTCCTTTTACAGCTGTCTCTTTTCTGCTGTCTTCCTTTAATCAATTACATGATTGATTCTCAGTTATCACGCCTAAAAATTATTCTTATATAAGATTATACCTTTGTTTGACCGCCTTATCATCGGGTATTCCAACTCCTTGATTTTACGGACTTATTCCAACCATACAACCGCAGCTGATGGTTCGCAGGCCCTTGGCTCCTTCAACGATACATGGCACAACCCAATTTCATTTTCTACCTTTGGTTGTAAAAGATATTTTCAAATATAAGTATAATTGAAATTTTGGACAACAAGTCAGGCAAAACCTTCAATTTTATTGATGAAATACAAATTAAAATTACATAATATTATTCTACTCCGCTATTGGAGGAGAAAACCTTTAGCCTCTCATAAGAGGGCTTATAATTGGGGAAATCCCCATACAAGAAGAAAGATTACAAAATGGATATTTAAATTTTTGTATAATTGAAGAGTTTGAGAAGTTTTTTGATATCCTCAACATCTACTTCTGAACTCCCTTCTTATAGCCTTCAATTTCAGATTCCAAATGTGGACTCCAAATCTTGTTTTAATTTCTTGATGTCATTGCATGCGTCAATCTTTAATTGTTCGTGTGGGCCTTTGTGTCTATAACTTTGTCTACCACGCTTGTCCTTTTACAGCTGTCTCTTTTCTGCTGTCTTCCTTTAATCAATTACATGATTGATTCTCAATTATCACGCCTAAAAATTATTCTTATATAAGATTATACCTTTGTTTGACCGCCTTATCATCGGGTATTCCAACTCCTTGATTTTACGGACTTATTCCAACCATACAACCGCAGCTGATGGTTCGCAGGCCCTTGGCTCCTTCAACGATACATGGCACAACCCAATTTCATTTTCTACCTTTGGTCGTAAAAGATATTTTCAAATATAAGTATAATTGAAATTTTGGACAACAAGTCAGGCAAAACCTTCAATTTTATTGATGAAATACAAATTAAAATTACATAATATTATTCTACTCCGCTATTGGAGGAGAAAACCTTTAGCCTCTCATAAGAGGGCTTATAATTGGGGAAATCCCCATACAAGAAGAAAGATTACAAAATGGATATTTAAATTTTTGTATAATTGAAGAGTTTGAGAAGTTTTTTGATATCCTCAACATCTACTTCTGAACTCCCTTCTTATAGCCTTCAATTTCAGATTCCAAATGTGGACTCCAAATCTTGTTTTAATTTCTTGATGTCATTGCATGCGTCAATCTTTAATTGTTCGTGTGGGCCTTTGTGTCTATAACTTTGTCTACCACGCTTGTCCTTTTACAGCTGTCTCTTTTCTGCTGTCTTCCTTTAATCAATTACATGATTGATTCTCAATTATCACGCCTAACTATTCAGGCCGTTTCCTTTTACATGAATTTACCCTGGTTTGTGAAAACCCCTGGGGTACAACTTCTTTTTTCTTTTATCTTTATCGGATTCGGGTTTTGTCTTGGTAACCTTTATTCGTGTACCAAATAGGGATTTTTCTTGGAATTCACAACTCGAACACTACCAATTGTGTCATTGATCAACATGCATCATGTTGCGGGCTTTCTTTCTGGTAACTTCGGTTACTGGTAACTTGTTAATTAATATGAGTATGTATTCTGGGATGAGTATGTTTTCTGGGATGGCATTCATCCTATGGAGATTGTTAATATGCTCGCTGCTACAAGAACATACAATGCTACAACGCCATCCGATGCCTATCCAACTGATATTAGACGCCTGGTTCAACAATAACATGAGTTTATATTGGTTAAAAATTTTGAATTAGTATTATTCTTTTTTTTTTTAATTCAAGAGGGAGGGGGATACCTATATATCTAGCCCGATAAATCCGGGTTGATAGTTATAATCCTGAGCCATAAAGACTCTATTTAGCTCCATAAAGGAGGGGAGAGCCACAACTTGTGGTAGTCTGAATTCGAACCCATGACCTCTCATATAAAGTGGGAGGTAGATACCACTAGACCAACAGGTTTTGGGTTGAATTAGTATTATTCGACACTCTTTCTCTCTTCATGTATTGCTCATTTATGGGACTCCCCTGCTTAGTTTATAGCCCATTGAGCTCAGTAGCTCACCATTTCAAGATGATCCCGGCCTTATCTCATCTCGTCTCATACAAATGACATTATGCCCATTGCTCCAATTAATTTCCATAATTTCAATCCTGAAAAAAAGATTTATTTCAATCCTGAATACGACACTACACAATTATGAAGATTTTAAAGATAAAAATGGCACAATTTTAATGAAAGTCTTGTTAGAAAAAAAAAACAAGGGAGGGTGGGTGGTGATTGGGGGGGTGGTGTGTGGTGGGTGGGGGTAACTTTGTAATGAAATGACTAGATATCAATCGGGCCGTTTGTGTGATTTTCTTGGTGGATCTTTGATAGAATTTCAAAATTGAAGCATTTTAAAAAAGTATCGGAAAAATGGCGACAATTGAAAACAAAGATTATAGATTATAAGCCTCTTTCAAAAATTCTAGCAGTCTTTCTTTGTTATTCTTTACATTCAATGATATATGGCCTGATGAAGTAGTCGTATCCACCATTGTCGGCGAGTTGAGTTGGAGCACCCTTCTTCAAGTTGTATATCTCAACTTCAAATCTGATGCGACAATAATGAATCTGATGAGATAAAGTCGGACAATATATTAAATTTTATATGTTAAGTTCAATATTTTGTTTTCTCTCTCGAATAAGAGTTTATTTTCCTCCTTAAATGAGAGTTTCGTCTCTCTTGAATAAAAGTATTGTCTTTCATACAAAAAATTTTTTTGTGCTCATTTGTTATTCCTTAAAATTTATTATCTTAAAGAATCTTGATATTTAGTGTTTCAATTGTTCTTAACCACATCGATCGTTAGAGATAATCTAAATTATATTGTTCTTGACGTTGTAAATTGTTTATTGAATTAAATAAGATGACTGATTTCCTTTTAAAAAAAATTCAAAGATCATAAGTTATGATATGATCAAAGTGCAAGTGCATAAGACGAAATCATCCTAATTCATTTACTTAATTATTTATTTTCGTTGTTTTTAATCCATATCGAACTTGTAGTGTATACCTCCTCTTTCATCATCATTATTATTATTATTATTATTATTATTATTATTATTATTATTATTATTATTATTATTATTATTATTATTATTATTACAAAGCGATATCATAAGGTGGTTTGGTCTTGTAGTGACTAGTGTATAGTACCTCAAACATTATTTGAACTCTTAAAATATTTCATAAATGTAATTTAATTGTTTCAAGTTTTTACATCTTTCGTCACCCACATACGCAAAACTTTAGAGTATGAATTCGATTGATTTGACAGGATTTGCTAAAATAAGCAAAAGTATTCCATAATTGATTATAAAATCGATCCTTAAAACTTTATTTGAACTCAATTACCTAACATATATAATAAATGAAAAGCTTATTAGTTTGATAAATTTTAAAGTTCAACCCTGTTAATAGGAATGATAATTAAATATGTGGAAAAAATCAAAATATTCAAGCTCAACTCAATTAAAACGCATTCAAGTTCGACTCGATTAACAATCCAATAAATTCAAAAATAAATTTAAGAGCTCGATAATAATTAAAAAATTAAACTACATCTTATTTGATTTGATTTGATTCGATTCGTATACAACCTAATCACACAACTAGGCTTTCGTTTTTCAAAGTAAAATAAAAAGGAAGACGACTCTTGAGTTCCCAATCTTCCTGAATATGTTTATATATATCAGCTATGATAGAGGGAGAAACTATATTTAGGTTGGTCCAAGTACCTAATATTGTACAGTTTATACCATGTAATTATTCAAATGTTCGTTATAGCTAAAAATCATAGAGTTAGTTGTTAGTCATGCATTTTGTTTGGCCTTGTATAATTAGGGTTCCATATACTTGTTTATATATATCTCTCTTCTTGTACTTGTACAATATTCATTCACAAAATTTAAAAACGTTTTAATAATGTGCAACCTTTTCGTCCTACAGGCTACATAAGCAATGGAAATACGACAATTTTTTTTTTTTTTACATCCATAAATTAACTATACTTAATTTGCATAATCAGCGATCAAATAATAAATTCCTTGTTTTTAAAGTTCATGACATGTTTTTTTAAGACTAACAATACACAATATTTACTTTAAGAGATAAATATATAAATTATTGTTGGCGAACTTTGTTTCGTGTTATCCGATATTTTTTTAATATAATTAATATGTTTAATGATTCAATAATATTCCATAAAGAAAGTTATTAAAGACACTCTAACTTTTGTTATTGGCACACCAACTTCCCTTTTATTGTGCCGAAAAGACAAAAAAGCCCTTCATTGTCTAAAGGAAAGTTTTTGAAAATAATTTATTTTATTCTTGTTAAATATATTTAGTGTTGTAAACATGAAAATCAATTCAACCTACAATATCTAGAGATAATATGAAGAATATTATTGATATTTACATTGTACCATCACAAATAAAAATAATTTTATCATACAATATTTAGATGAATTGATTGAACTAAAATAAAAACCTATCTTTTATATTTACTTTATTACCTAAAAAATCTGAAATGATTTTATTCAATATCATCCATTTTAATTGAAGACCCAACAAATCATGTATGAACGCACAAATATAATATTGCAAATGGTAAAAAAGTGTAAACATCAACTAATTTTTTAAAAAACTAATATCTTGAATATTCTAGAAATAAATAATTCATCAAGCAAAATATTGAACGAAGTCCTAACTTGTGTTTCCAAGAGTCAACAATGTTTAAAATTAATGCAATGACTGAAAAACTATAAAGAAATAAAAGTAACGATTGTAGTACTAATGGGCTTAATTAGTACTTGATAATATTCTAAGATTTCCTCGAAACTTTTAGTATTTACATGCTCTAATATTTCATCCAACTCCTCTAAATCATTTTCATTGCTTTGGTTGTCCATTGCAAAAATTCTAATCTTTTTTTGGTTACAACCAATGTTTTAAAAACTGGACCGGCTATCGACACGGAAAATCTACAGATTCAAGGTTCACTGGTCGGATCGTGGTTCAAACGTGGTCGGACCGGTGATGTTATAATTATGTTATAAATAATTATTAATATATTAAATCAAATAAAAATAATAATAAAATACATAAAAATATGCAACAAAAAGAAAAAGAAAAATATCAATTCTTAGAATACATTCATATCATTCATAAATATACCCGAACTTCACACGTTCTCATAGAATCAAATGATCAAATAGATAGTCTACAAAAACACCCACTCCTATTTACTCACAAAAATCTTGTTTAAACACCAAAACAAAATGGAAAGAGGGAGAAATAGGGAGACCGGATACCCACATTAAGAAAGAGGAGAGAAGAAGAGGTGTTGTTGGTCGCATTTTAGAAACTGAGAAAAGATAGAAACTGCTCGCCTTGTGCTGCTCGTGGGAGAAAAAGCAGCAGCGGTTCCTGTGGAGTTTGAGGCAAAAAGGCGAGATTTTGGAGAATCTTGGGCTGTAATTCAATTTAATAGACAATTAGGAACGCACTCAAAGAAAAAATTGTGTTGTGTTTGGTAAAAATTTAGGATTTTGACAACTATTTATACATATGAAAAACTGCCCGGTTTTAGTGAACCCGTACCTGTTCGAACGGTTTAGTGGTCCGACCGCGGGTCGGCCGGTTTTGGCCGATTTTTTGACACTATCAGTTTTAAGGTTCGAATCGGCCCGGTATATGATCTGATCGGCAGTCCGCCCGGTCGGACCAGCCGGTTCGGTCCGGTTTTTAAAACCTTGGTTACAACTGCAACTTTAATTGATTTAATTTCAAAAGCAACCAAAAATCAAAATATATGCAGTAACTAGTGGATGCATATTTTATCTTAGAAAGTTTAGAAAGATGGGAAAAAGAACTATTTAGTTATAAAAAGTTTGAAATGCTTTATGTTTTTTCCTACCTATTTCTTTTGGATAAAACTTATCAAGGTTCAACATTTGTTATTTTGCAGTTTATGTGTATTTCTGATAGTAGCGCAATTGTGTTTTGCATTAATTTATATCTGTTGGCATAAAGGATAGTTTTGTCCTTTTTAAAAAAAATAAAAATAAATGTAGGGTGCCTTTAACAGCTCCCTAAACCCCTTCCATAAAAGATGAAACAAATAATTCTCAAAATGAATGACATTTTAGGCCGTTGAAGTGTTTTGAAACGTTTTTACCCTCCTAATTCCTAGTCATTAAAAAGAAATAGTAAAGATTGCCTAATCGCCAATACATCAAGTGTAAAATACGAGTAATTGGACAAACGACATGAAAGCTAGAGATACAATAATGTGAGTTGATAAAGGCACTCCAACTTTTGTTATTGTCACTTCAATTTTTATATCATTTTGAACAAATTATCTTTAATGCCAAAAAATATAAATTCTTCAAATTTCTTGTGAATAAATAATTCTTCTTTTCCTTCAACTTTCAAGGAAAAAATCCATCCACTATTTGTTGGCTTGTTGCATATATTTTAGTTAATTAAAATTTTAGCAATGAATACATAGCAATGAACATGATTTAAAGAAAAGGGATGAAATATTAGAGCTTCTAAGAAAAGCTTCAAGGAAATTTAAGAGATTATCAAGCACTTGATTAGCCCATTCACAATATAATTCACAATTTTATTATTTCTTATTTTGCCACTCCTTTTTTATTTGTGTTTAAACATTGTTAACTGCTGGAAACAAAATCTAGGAATTTTGTTCAATATTTTGCTTGAAAGTTATTTTTTCCAGTATAGATTAAGGTGTTTCTTAAAAACTAGTCAATTTTATATTATTTTTTTTACCATTTGTAATATATTATACTTTTGTGTGTTCATACAAGATTTGTAAAGTCTTCAATCAAAATAAATGGTAAAGAATAAAAGCATTTCTGATTTGTGAGGTGATAAATTAAATATAAAAAAAGTAGATTTCTTATCTTATTTCAATTGATTTATCTAATATTGTAGTATGAAGTCATAATCAATGTCTACTATTAATATAAAAGTTCTAAAACTAAAATTTGTTATAAAAATATTAAGGCTTAATCTAGAAGGTTGAGCAATTAAGTCCATAAATTTATTTACCCTAAATGTTGGATTTTTTAGAATAAAAAGTTGGAGAAATAAGTTATTTAAACTAAAAAAATATTATCATAGATTTTTTGGATATAAAGATTTTTTTGAAGGAGGTTTTAGTAATTTTACCAAAGTATTACGATTTAAACTAATCAATCATTCAGTCTCGTATAATATTAAACAAGTAACATCACAATATACTTTAATTAACTCTTTTTTTTAATTCAAAATGAAAGGGGATAAACCTACATATCTAGCCAGATAAACCCGAGTTGATAGTTATAATCTTGAGCCATAAAGACTCTATTTAGCTCCATAAAAGAGAGAGAGCCACAACTTGTGGCAATTTGGATTCAAATCGAGGACCTCTCACATAGAGTAGGAGGTGGATACCACTAGACCAACCGGTCTTGGGTTATACTTTAGTTAACTCTGATAATATATTGGTTAATACCGCCTTCAAAAGTCCTTTTAGTAAGGTAACCTCTCCATGCTGTGAAAATCAGTTCTTAATTATCGGCTTTCTCCTTAGTCAAATAGCCCATTGAACTCAATCTCTCTAGTTCATTTCAAGATTCTCTGGGCCTAGCTTATCTCATGTCATCTCAAACACGAAAAGAAGCCATTACTCCAATTAATTCTCATACCCTCAACTAAAAAGGTTTTTATTTCAATCCTGATTTGTGAATCCCAAGTTGCAAATTTAGTATTGAGAAAAAATGGGTTTTAAATTTTAAATTAGATGACATCAATTCCACCTTATGAACACTATCATCCGCAGGCTAGGTTGTAGCACCATCTTTCAAATTATGTATCCCAATTTCAGATCTGACGAGACATGGATGGATATAATGAGACAGATATGGATCTGACGAGATGAAAACAGACAATAAACAAGGTTTTAGATAGTATTTTATATTTGCATTTAGTTTTTATTTTCTCTCTCGAATGAGAGTTCGATTTCTCTCTTGAATAAAAGTGTGGTCTGAACACAAGAGTTTTCTTGTATTCGTTTGTGAGTTCTTAAGATTTGTTATCTTCAAAAAACTTAATAGTTGGTGTTTCAAATGTTCTTACTACATCGTTTGAGTCGATATGAATTGTATTGTTCCAGGCGTTGTGAACTTTCGATTGAATGTTATATAAGACCGATATTTCTTCAAAAAAAAAGAATTCCACCTTATGATACATGGATACGAGTGCGAAATATACGAAAAATCCAAACTTTTAGAATACGATATGTTACTGATATGTGTATACATATGCATCTCTTATTTGTACGATCATAATGTATATGCCAATAACATTCTCCGTATTATAATTTATGTTTCTGAATCCACTTTATTATATTTACACTAAATAGATTTAACATGAATACAACGTATTGTCTGCAAGAATTTTATTTTACAAAATGAAGGGTTTTTTGTTTACATAGTCTATTAAGCTAAATTGGTACAGTCCAGGCTTAACCTCACATACAAAAGGAAGCCCACTTCTGCAAATCTCATCTTAAATACATGTTGGTTTAATCATGGTTCAAAGTTTCTTTTCTTTTCCACCGAAACGTCCGAAAAAATTTTGTTTTTCAACTTACGGAAAAGAAATCACCATGTAGTTTCGAAATTACATTGTTTCCTAGGAAATTCTTAATGTTTTCAATGTTTCCATGGAAATTCTCAATGTTTCCATGGTTTCCATGTTCGTTTCCATGGAAACATTGAGAGTTTGGTAATTTTTTTCAAAAAGATTTGCTCTATCGCAAAGACAACATAGCTCTCAAATCTCTCAATGTAGGGAAAGAGGTTAAAAAAGAAGAAGAAATGAAGAGTAATAAATTTAACAATCAAACGAATATTTATTTCACCAAGAAACGACTTTTTATCATGCGACTCAAGATGAAGATTACTGTATTATCGATTAAAGTATTTTTTCATATAATTTGTAGATGAGTTTGAAACCAGGTATCAGCCATATTAACTATTTATTTTTTTCACGACAACACTTTTAGAATTTTTTATTTCACAATTTAAGTTACTAAATTTTATCAATTTTATGTTTTGTGAGTGTTAAATTTCAATCAAACATTGCCACTTTTCATTTTTTTCACGATAACACTTTTAGAATTTTTTATTTCATAATTTAAGTTACTAAAATAATATTGGTTATATATTATGTGAATGTTAAACTTGAATCAAACGTTATCACATTATTTATTAGTGTAATTTGATCGATTATTGATGTAGATGTATAAACATTTTACACAACTATTATTTTTTTCTAGTAAAAAAAGGAAGCAACCCTTCTTTACTTCCTTTTTCACCGTTTTACCTTGTTTCTAACATTTTTCAAGTTTTCCATGATGTTTCCGAAACGTTTCCGATACGTTTCTTATATTTAAGAACTTGAAACTTATCATCGAAATAAAATTTTAATCCTTGGGTTTAATGGTATTCACCTTAAACTTTATGTGAGAGGTCTTGTGTTCGAACCCAAGCTGCCACAAGTTGTGGCTCTCCCCTTCTTTGTGAAGCTAGATAGAGTCTTTATGACTCAAGATTATAACTATCAACCCGAGTTTGTCGAGCTAGATATGTAGGGTATCCCCATTCCTCTTGAATTAAAAAAAAAATGCTGAATTTCACATGTGACATGGGTAAATTTCATTTTGCCCTTCAAACTACAGTTTACGATGATATCGCCCCTTTCATTTTTTCTTTGCATCATTTTGCCCCTTTTATTTGCTAAAATTTATAAAATCACATTTTTTAAATAAAAAATAACCATGAATTAACAATGCTGTCCTAAATCTAGAATTAAGGGAAAAATGAAAAGTTAGGCAAATAATACGCCACCCTCTTTTTATTCTGCTCCATTCCAACCAACATGTACACATTGATATTGATAAATAAAAGATATTCAATGTGATTTAATTACATCATAATAGTTGATGACAAAAATAATGTAAAAATACCATCAATTTTAAATACATATACATATGAGTAATTATAAGAGGCATGTTCTATTTCGCTTTTCTTTTTGGGGGATGAAAGCACATTTTATTCAACTACGAGAAAAATTGTATTTTATTCAAAGTCATTAATGGCAAAAACCTTCATTAACTAAACGTGTTTCTCCTTTTCTATAGCTTCATTTGAATTTGAAAGCTGGTAAATCAATTTTTGGAGGACTTGAAACATTTTAAGAAATTAGAGAAAATTCAAAGGGCAAAGTGAAATTAATCCTAACTCCTATTAGTTATATATATTTGTAAAACAAAATATTATGGACAAATCATTTTTGTCTGGTCCATTACAAAAAATCACGAAAACTTCTAATCCACAACCAAGTTAAACTCATCATTATTTTATTTTATATAGGGTCGAGGACTCACAATGTTCCGTCTACCACATGGTTTTTTTTAAAAAAAAAAAAAAAACTCAATAGCTCATATTGAGTTAAAAAAGATGTCATAACTGTCATTTAACGTCTTAATTCGTTAACTTTGACCACCCACTTTGGCTTTAGACTTTAGACTTTAGAGTATAAAACTGATAGAACAATTTGGCATCATGGAGTGGGAGTGGCACCTCAAAAGTAAAAAGTCCACGTTGTCCTTTTCCAAAGGAAAACAAAAACAAAAATATTATTGAGGTCCCTATCTTTCCAAATTTATTCATCAGCTGCGGTTTAATGGACAAACTCTATATATATATTTAAGTTGGTCCAAAGGCACTAAAAAATATACTCCTTTCATTCTCACAAATAACATCATTTTTTTTTCCCTTTTACTACAATAATGGATATTTATTGAGTTAAAATGACTATATTACCTTTATTTTTTGAGAAGATTGAATTAACTAATTTTTGTTATGAATCATTAAACATATTAAGAAAGAAAGTTTGATATTAATTAATGAATAATGACAAAAATTACAAATTATACTACAAATACAACATGTTTTGGAAGGTAAATTTGTTAGTTTCATTTGATTTTATAGAAAGAATAATTTAAAAATAAAATATCATACAATTTACTTTTATTAATTTTTATTTATTTTTTTAAAAAAAAGTGATATCTTTTGATGGAGGGAATATTATTTTATAGCATTAATCGTTGCTTACAAGTTGCTCTGAAATCTGACGAATTGAAATTATTCATATTCATAGCATTAGTATTTATTGTTGATTGTGAAGGAGAGGAATTTCATAATAAGATTTCATTAAAGATATAAGCCAAAAAAATAAAAATAAAAGATTTCATTAAAGATGGAGTAAGTAATCCCCAAACTCAAAAACATGTTAGAGGCAATTTTCCCACGTTTTTCCGTCCTTCATTGTAGTAGGATTGGAGAAAATAAATAAATCAACTTAATTGATATTTGACAAGAAATCAATCAATCGTAAAACTCTTGTTTAAGTTCTATTTATTTAACAAAATGAAATTAACATTTAACTGGATTAGTTAAAAATGAAAAGATTGAATGGATAAATGTATTTGAATTTGATTCGTGTTCGACTCGATCAAAACTATTTGAGTTCAAATCGATTAATAATCAAACAAAGCTATACTATACATCATTTTTGAATCCTAATAGAAATTCAAATAAATTTAAACAATGTCTGGTTCGGCTCGACTTGATTCACTCGCACAACTAATTCCTAGTCATAAAACGAAAATAATGAATGGTCAAAAGGTTTGCCTAGTCGCCACAGAACCACTTGCAAAATATGATCAGTACATCTATCATTTATACACTAGAAATTTTAGTCCAGACCTGATTTCATTTAATTTAGGTATAACTCATGAATCATTGACTAATTTACATAACAACTCTAATTAATTCGCCTTGTGAATTACATTTGAGTTAGTGCCTAGAATTTTGCATCCATATATAATGAAAAATAATTATTACATTAAAAAAAAAACGAAAACTAAGAATCTTTTAGACTTCAACTATTACACTTCATTTTAAATATATTAATGTAAGTAAAACATTTGATGCAAAATAAATATATACTAAATTACACCAATAAAATATATTAGCCTAAAGATATAAGGTCTGAAAAGAGAAAAACAAAAGCGGTGGAATAATAACTACTTTTATTTTTTTTATTTTTTGTCAACACCCCCATACTTGTAAATTGTTATGGGGTTGCTTCTCCGGGATTGAGGTTGTCAAATTTGACAGTCCACGTCCTCTAATAATTCAACTTGCAGCAAGCTGGCAACGGAAAACCTCCACAAAATGTGGAGAATGGAGATAAAATTTACAAACTAAAAGTAAGAGGGGAAAAAATAAAGAGCATGATGTGTGGGTGCGAGCAATTTGTGAGAGACAAATTGTGAGGTCTAAGAAATAGTTGTGAGTTTTTCATTTGGGATACTAGAACGGGTGATCACTTCAAAGAGTGTTATATAATTTTGAGAGTGACTGTGCAAGAATGATTTCATAAATTTAACTATTGAACTCAAGGTCTTTGTATTAATAAATTTATCTCATAATAGAAGAAAGAAAGCTCTCGGTTGTTGTCTAACCACATAACCACATAAATCTTATGTACATTATCATTTCATTTTACCAAATATTTTCTATGATCAACTTGTCAGATAGATTTGCTAATTCCTAATAAATTAAGTCTCGAACTAACTCTTATATATAAATTTTGTTGAGTACATGAAGTTGACTTTATCATCATTAATTAACCTCCCCCCCCCCCCCCCCCCCCCCCACAAAAAGAAAAAGAAAAAAAAATTATCATCATATATTACTATATATATAGCATGTAACTTAACATTTTATGCAAGTACTCATTATTCTACTTCCACAAGTCCTTTACACATCAATTTGTAATTCAAATGGCTCCCAAAGTTACCAAATGGATATTGCTAGCTATCCTATCTTTTGTTATGAAACCCGAAATACTAATCCAGGGTCAACAACAAGTTCCTTGCTTATTTTTCATGGGAGATTCACAATTCGACAATGGCAATAACAATGCGCTTCTCACAACGGCCAAGGCAAATTATCAACCTTATGGAATTGATTATCCTGATTTTCCACCTAGCAGATTTAGCAATGGACGAAACATCGCTGATTTCATAGGTTAATTTATTTTCTTTAAATTTTTCTCTTCAGTAAGTTTTTAATTACTTGTAACAAAATAAAGTATCACTTAGTGTTAACTAGATTATTACTTTTATTTTATTTACTATGCATCAATAATTGAGTACTAAACAAATTAAACCACTGCATTGTGCAGCCCAATTCCTAGGTTTTGCTCAACCCATCCCGCCATTTGCAACTGCAAGAGGCTCGGAGATTCTCAAAGGTGTAAATTACGCTTCGGGAGCAGCAGGAATCCTCGACGAATCAGGGAGACAATTGGTAATTAGTTCATACACGATAATAACTTGATTAAATAGTGCATGATATAAAACTAAAAAAAAAAAAAATTGTATTTTTTTTTTTTTTGTAGGGTGATCGAATCAGCCTGAATAAACAACTGCTAATTAACCATCAAATAACAATCTCGCGTATTGCGCTTTCACTCAGAAATCGAACTAAAGTCAATGAGTATCTCAGCAAGTGCTTGTACGCCGTTAATATGGGCAGTAATGACTACATTAACAACTATTTGTTGCCACAATATTACCCAACTAGTGTTTTATACACACCCGACCGGTTCGCAGAATTCTTGATTCGAAGATTCTCCGGACAATTGAGGGTTAGTATATAAATGTTTATTATTCAATTCTACATTTTCCTCTTTTAATTTTCATTTTCAAATTCAATCAATTTATACAAGGTTCATTAATGTTGTATTATGTATTTTTCCTTGGAACTAGATTTTGTACAACTCTGGAGCAAGAAAAGTAGCGGTTTTCGGGATTGGTTTATTAGGTTGTCTACCTCAAGAGTTGGCCAGGTTTCCTACCAATGGATCTGCATGTGTTGATTCCATCAATAATATCGTGCAGTTATTTAACGACAGATTAGTGACTCTAATTGGCAATTTGAATACCAATTTACCTGGTGCACAGTTTACATACATTAACATCACCAGTATTTCTTCAGGAGATCCTACAGCAATTGGTAGGCTTTTTAAAATCATCCGTTACTATTTTTAATTATGAACTTGGTTATGATTTTAATTATTAATTTCAGGTATTAGAGTTGTTAATGCTCCATGTTGTATAGTATCGGCCACTACCGGACAATGTGTTCCTAACCAAGTTCCGTGCAGTAATAGAAACGAGTATGTATTTTGGGATAACTTTCACCCAACGGAGATTGTGAATCTAGTCACGGCTACAAGAGCGTATAATGCAACAGTACCATCCGATGCGTATCCAGTTGATATCCTGCGTCTTGTTCAGCAGTAAAAGTTTATGATATAATACTCTATGGAAATAAAAGCCAGATTGATGTTCAGGCCTATCTATGTACTAATGTTTAATGAATAAGTCACTTTTCAGGGTTAAAAGAACCTATACAACTGATATACCAAATAAAGAGATAGTCCTTCGTGACATCGTATTATACGCATCGTAGGACCTCTCTGCTGCCCTCGTATATGAGAGGGTACGAGACACACACATATATATAGAGAGAGATTAAATAAAATAATATTGTATTACACTCTAAGATCCGCGTGTTTTTAATAAACCGGGTAGGGTCGACCCATGACCCGACCTTACGATGATCGATTGCTACCATCCATCAAGTACACGTGTAAAGTGTCCAAGGGTAAGACATCTCATCTGTTATTCACTCTACAGTACAGAGTGGAACTCCTATAAATACTTCCATTTATGAAGTTTCAGGGACGGATAATTGGAGCAATAAATACTACGAATGATATATTGTATAGCTCGGGTTATTAGAAGACTTGAGAGTACGATCCTATAATACAAATATTAGATACCTTCGTAATACGAATCATAGATATTACAACCGCTTCATTTGAACTACGTTTAGACTTGATCCTTTAGAGGTACGTAGGCAGCTCGATAGTATTCGAGTGCAGTCTATAATCTTGAGAGTACATTCGTTGGTCCGTATTTGAGGTCTTTTTTGACTGAAATAGTGTCGGGTAAAATCCGAGCTAGATCAACAACTTATGTATCTGATCATGTATTGGAGTCTTTTTTCGACAATGTGGTGTTTTTTCAATACGGGAACTAATTAATTAATTTCACGTGTTACTGTGTTAGCAGCAAAGAGCGCAGGGTATATGTAATCATTCATATATTTGATTTATTTATTTAGTTATTAAATTTCTAAATGTAAATTAAAGTATTTAGAAGCAAGTGAGCAACAGTAGATTAGAATTCATTTCTTAGTCCCTTTTGGTGTGGATGTATAGAGGAATTTTTAATGAATATATAATTCTTAATCTGGAAATTATTATTGTAGATTCTCAAATCTTTCTAAATTAATTTATACTCTTACAAATTTGATTTTTTTATGGCCCCCTCAAGGTCTTCCATATACAACTTCTTTCTAATTACGATTTACAAATTACAATTACAATATTCACCCAACCGATAGTAGATTCCCCTTACTCCCACATAATTAACTACATTCATGAATTTCAATAAATTGATCCATAATCCTTAACTTTAATTGTGATATATTAATCCACACTTCCATATTTAAGTAATCTTCCTTAAATAATCCATCAATATAAATTCACATCTTGAGTTAATTGATTCCAAAGAATCTCTAATTAATTCTAGCCCTTTTGGATTTCTTCATCAATGGAGATTAACATGGCCAAAATTGATCCCCCTTACTCCCACATAATTAACTACATTCATGAATTTCAATAAATTGATCCATTTTCCATAACTTTAATTGTGATATATTAATCCACACTTCCATATTTAAGTAATCTTCCTTAAATAATCCATCAATATAAATTCACATCTTGAGTTAATTGATTCCAAAGAATCTCTAATTAATTCTAGCCTTTTTGGATTTCTTCATCAATGGAGATTAACATGGCCAAAATCTTGTTTGTAATTTTCTTCTTTTTAGTATCGAATAATTTGGTGCAATCTGTTTATGGTGAAACACTTGTGCCTTGCTACTTCATATTTGGAGACTCACTGGTTGACAATGGAAATAACAATGATCGTAACACCGTTGCAAAAGCCAATTATCCTCCATATGGGATTGATTATCCTACTGGCCCGACTGGAAGATTTACCAATGGTCGCAATGTAGCCGATACCATTGGTACATTAATTACCTTTATTAATTTCCAGTTCCACTTTAAACCTGGCATACTATTGTTTGATAATCATGTTATCATTTTATTTTGTTTATTATAGATTAATGTAACAGTAACTGCTTCTGTTGTTTCAAAACTTCACAAACGTATCAAATTGATAATAACAAAAAAAGATTATATCGAGGCGAGAGAGAACTCTCTATCCTTAACACTAAATTGCCCCGCCTTGGTGGTACGAGTTCTTGCAACAAGTGTCCCAAGATACAACGATATACTTTTCTGAAGATTGAACCACTTCAATTTCAGAAACTACGAACTTAATTTACTGTTGAAATCTCAAGAAAAAGATGAAGATGATTTTATAGAACCCAAGAACACTTAGAGAGAATATGTTGTGTTTTGAGTTGGTGTGTTTCAAAATGGTTGGAATGGTTGCTATTTATAGGCAAAAACCATTGCCATAAGAATCAATCCACACCATCCATTTCTAAGATCAAATCTTAGCCATCCAAGATGCTCCACCACCTTGATGTGCTCATATGTCATTCATGATGTATTCATGACATATTTTCCATTAAAATGAGATGTGTCATTCATGATGTATGCATGACATATTAAATAAAATTATATCAAAATATGGGATACACAAATTCAAACCCTTCAATTTAGCACTTAATTTCTCATTCGTTCCGATTAGAGAAATTCGAAATGCTAAACTCATCTACTCGGAACGTAGATTAAGATTATCCAATAATCTTAAGTATCCCGGATACTAACGGCGTTCGAATTTCATACTCAACCACAATTTGTACCATTTTATCCAACAATCCCCCACACGAATGAAATTAATGCAATGCATGCTCTTGAGATTTCGATTGAAAGTTTATCACATCAGAAGAGGTAGCTTTTGGCTTTGAACCTTTCCTAGTGAAATATCATCGGATTTACTAGGCTCCCCAATGAACGTGATGTCTTGAATTGGTCAGCTGTTCGTGTAAATCTAGACAACAATATTCACATAATAAACTTTCAGCAGTTTTTCAGTTCTCACGGTTGGGTCCATTTTGGCCGTGGCACCCCCTCTTGGTTTCAGAAGTGTTTACATTTTACTCAATGTTGAGGCGGCCTACACCTCACACTTACATAGGTGACTTCCTAATTAAGAGTATCCTGCCATACTCCACTTCATTTAGACAGTATAGGAATCATTAAAAGTCCGGCTTAACCTTTTGCTACAACTTGCAGGTTGCACTTCTTTATCCTAGGCAATGGGTTTAGAGTTTATTAATTAACTCTTAAGTGCCTCAATGAATGTTCACAACTTAGTTTTCCCATTGAACCATGATCTTGGGATCTCCAGTCAACATGGTTGGGTTTCCGCTGTGTCTATTCTTAAATTGTAGACTTTAATCCCATTTCTCTTGATAGGCAGTATATTTGATCTCTAGGCAATCCTTTCGTCAAAGGATCTGCAATATTCTCCTTTGATTTCACATAATCAATGGAAATAATCCCGTTAGAGATCAACTGCTTAATGGTATTATGCCTACGACGAATATGTCTAGACTTACCATTATACATACTACTCTGAGCCCTCCCAATTGCCGACATACAGTCGCAATGAATCAAAATCGGAGGCACAGGTTTTTCCCAACAGGGAACATCTTCTAAGAAATTTCTTAGCCACTCAGCTTCTTCACCAGCTTTATCTAAAGCTATGAATTCTGATTCCATCGTGGAACGGGCTATGCAAGTTTGCTTAGAAGATTTCCACGACACTGCTCCTCCACCAACGGTAAATACATATCCACTTGTGGACTTAGAGTCGTTCGTGTCTGATATCCAATTAGCATAGCTGTATACCTCTATTACAGCTGGATATCTTGAGTAGTGTAATCCATATTCTTTAGTATACTTTAAATACTTAAGAACTCTAGTTAAAGCATTCCAATGCTCTTCACTTGGATTACTTGTGAACCTACTCAACTTGCTCATAGAATAAGCTAGATCAGGGCGAGTACAGTTCATGATATACATCAGACTCCCAATGACCCTAGCATATTCTAACTGTGATACGGGTTCGCCATGGTTCTTGCGTAAATGAACGCTCAAGTCCACTGGCGTCTTAACTGGTGCACTATCACTCGGAAGGAACTTTTCCAAAACCGTCTCAACGTAATGAGATTGTGATAAGACTAGTCCTTCAGAAGTCCTCAGGATTTTAATCCCTAAGATGACGTCTGCAAGTCCCATATCCTTCATGTCAAAGTCCTTCTTTAACATTCCTTTAGTATTCATGATAATTTCATGATTACTACCCATTATCAACATGTCATCTACATATAGACACACTATGACGTATGCGTTATGTATTTGTCTAACATACACGCACTTATCACACTCGTTGATCTTGAAACCATTTGATAACATTGTGCTATCAAATTTTTCATGCCACTGCTTTGGCGTTTGTTTAAGTCTGTATAGCGACTTTACAAGTTTACACACTTTCTTCTCCTTTCCAGGAGCAACATACCCCTCGGGTTGTTCCATGTATATTTCTTCTTCTAATTCTCCGTTCAGAAACGCAGTCTTAACATCCATTTGATGTATCTCAAGGTTATGCAGCGCAGCAATAGCGATGAATAATCTTATGGATGTTATTCTCGTTACTGGAGAATAAGTATCGAAGAAATCAAGACCTTCTGTTTGTCGGTATCATTTGACTACCAAACGGGCCTTATACTTATCAATAGTTCCATCAGCCTTATACTTTCTTTTCAGAATCCATTTACAACCTAAAGGCTTACCTCCCTTTGGAAGATCAACCAACTCCCAGGTATGGTTGTGCAAAATAGACTCGATTTCACTATTGATAGCCTCTTTCCAGAGTTGAGCATCTGGACTGGACATAGCTTCCTTAATCGTCCTTGGCTTCCCTTCTAATGTATAAGATACATAATCGGGACCAAATGATTTTGGAACTCTTGCCCTTTTGCTACGACGTGGTTCTTCATCCCCGGGATTAGAACTACTCGTAGACTCATCAAATGTTCTTTTGAGAGGAACTTGTTCATTTCTTTCCTTACTTGGAAAGATATCCTCGAAAAATGAAGCATTTCTAGATTCCATGATAGTACCTTCATGAATCTCAGATATTTCTGATTTATGTACCAAAAATTGATAGGCGCTACTATTAAGTGCATAACCTATGAATATGCAATCAATAGTTTTAGGCCCTATCTTAACTTGTTTGGGTTTGGGTATTTCTACCTTAGCCAAACACCCCCACACTTTGAGGTACTTGTAAGAAGGCTTTTGACCTTTCCAAAGGTCGTACGGAGTCTCACTCCTACTTTTGTGGGGAATCTTGTTAAGGATATAATTGGCGGAGAGGATCGCCTCCCCCCACAAATTCTCAGGTAAACCTGAATTAATCAGCAACGCATTCATCATCTCCTTAAGAGTACGATTCTTGCGCTCCGCTATTCCGTTTGACTGTGGTGAATACGGGGCCGTTGTTTGATGTATAATGCCTGAATTTGCACAAAATTCATCAAATGGTGTTCCGTATTCGCCACCTCTATCACTACGGATAGCCTTTATCCTTTTTCTAAGTTGTTTTTCAACTTCCATTTTGTAATGTGTAAACGCTCCTAGCACTTCATCTTTACTTCTTAGTAAATACACATAACAATACTTTGTGCAATCATCTATGAATGTAATGAAATACTTTTTCCCACCTCTAGTTTGCACAAACTTCAAATCACAGATGTCACTGTGAATAAGTTCTAGAGGTGCGGTGTTTCTTTCCACTGAAGGAAATGGTTGTTTGACTAGTTTTGCCTCAACACAAATTCCACATTTATGTTCATTTTCAACTTTAAAAGTTGGTAATAAGTTCAAGTTTACCAATCTTCGAATAGTATTATAATTTACATGTCCTAGTCTAACATGCCACAAATTAGAATACTCAAGCAAATAAACAGAATTCTCAATACTTTTATTGCTTTCATTTTCAATTACAACAGAGCTGATTACATTCATTACATTCATCTTGAAAAGGCCCTGCTCAAGGTAACCTTTTCCAACATAAAATCCTCTCTTTGTTAAAGAAAATCTATCAGCCTCGAAGACTATCTTGAACCCATTCTTGACCAAAGCTGAACCGGATACCAAATTCTTGCGAATCTCCGGAACATGCAGAACTTCAGTCAATGTCAGTTCTTTGCCTGAAGTCATCTTCATCACAACTTTCCCCATTCCAACCACTGGAGATGTGGCTGAGTTGCCCATAAACAGTCTTCGTCCTTCAGTTGGGGTATAGGACGAGAAGGCAGCCCTATCTGAACAGATATGGCGAGTAGCTCCAGTGTCAACAAACCACTCCCTCGGGTTGTCCACCAAGTTGGCTTCGAACAGGACGGCAGTGAGATCAAGATCTGTTAGATCGATCGGCACCTATTTGTCCGACAGGTCATCGATCATCTTGTTGATACCCTGGACATCATCAACAGCTAGGTGCACTTCATTTTGCACCCGGTTCTTGCCTTTGTTCTGGTTATGGCCAGAACCTTGCCCATGAAACTTATTTTTCTTGGGCTCTCTACAATCTCTGGCCCAATGACCAGGTTTGTCACAGTTGTGACAGCGGTCTCCCGCCCTTGACTTTCCTTTCCCGGCAGCCTTCTTTTTCTGGGAATTTCCTTGGAATTTTCCTTGGAATTTTCTCTTCCGGTCAGAACTCTCCGGAACTTCAGCAATGTTTGCCATTGCCTGCACAAGGAGCTTCTTGTCTGATCCCCGATTGTCTTCCTCAATTCTGAGTCGGAAAACCAAGTCTTCTAGACTCATCTCCTTTCGTTTGTGCTTCAAGTAATTCTTGAAATTCTTCCAAGAAGGCGGTAACTTCTCAATGATAGAAGCTACTTGGAAGGACTCACTCAGAGCCATGTTCTCAGCATGAATTTCATGTAATATAATTTGAAACTCTTGAACTTGGCTTGTCACAGACTTAGAGTCTACCATTTTGAAGTCTAAGAACTTCGCGACCACGAACTTCTTTAGTCCAGCGTCCTCAGTTCTATACTTCTTGTCCAGTGCCTCCCAGAGGTCTTTGGCAGTTTTTACTTCAGAATATACGCTGTAAAGCGAATCATTCAATCCATTAAGTAGGTAATTTCTGCAAAGGAAATCACTATGTATCCAGGAATCATATGCCTTCCTCAGATCACTATCAGTTGACTCAACCGGGACATAAGGAGCATTTCCCCTTAAGTACCTTGCTTGGTTCAAAGTAGTGAGGTAAAACAACATCTTTTGTTGCCACCTCTTGAAGTCAGCCCCGCTGAACTTCTCCGGTTTTTCAGCCTGAACCGGTATAATAGGATTAGCCATTGAAACAAATGGAGGGACCGGAGCAGAGCCAGAACCGGAACCAGGGCCCAACCCTGAACCAGAACCTAGCCCGGCACCCCCACCAGAGCCAATGTCAAAACCGGAACCAGGACCCAGCCCTGAACCGTAACTAAAACCAGAACCTCCACCGGAGCCATTGATAATACCGAGACCATGAATAGCACCTGGTCCAAGACCGAAATCAAGAGTAGCACCATCAACATTTCCCATATTTTCCATTTGAACAAGTGATAACTTTTGAACAACAACAAGAAAATTTAGTGTTAAGTTTGTTGTTTCAAAACTTCACAAACGTATCAAATTGATAATAACAAAGAAAGATTATATCGAGGCGAGAGAGAACTCTCTATCCTTAACACTAAATTGCCCCGCCTTGGTGGTACGAGTTCTTGCAACAAGTGTCCCAAGATACAACGATATACTTTTCTGAAGATTGAACCACTTCAATTTCAGAAACTACGAACTTAATTTACTGTTGAAATATCAAGAAAAAGATGAAGATGATTTTATAGAACTCAAGAACACTTAGAGAGAATATGTTGTGTTTTGAGTTGGTGTGTTTCAAAATGGTTGGAATGGTTGCTATTTATAGGCAAAAACCATTGCCATAAGAATCAATCCACACCATCTATTTCTAAGATCAAATCTTAGCCATCCAAGATGCTCCACCACCTTGATGTGCTCATATGTCATTCATGATGTATTCATGACATATTTTCCATTAAAATGAGATGTGTCATTCATGATGTATGCATGACATATTAAATAAAATTATATCAAAATATGGGATACACAAATTCAAACCCTTCAATTTAGCACTTAATTTCTCATTCGTTCCGATTAGAGAAATTCGAAATGCTAAACTCATCTACTCGGAACGTAGATTAAGATTATCCAATAATCTTAAGTATCCCGGATACTAACGGCGTTCGAATTTCATACTCAACCACAATTTGTACCATTTTATCCAACAGCTTCATCAATCATATTGTGAAGAATATATTATTTGTATCAATTGTATGTGCAGCTGAGCTTCTAGGTTTTAGTGATCACATCCCACCATTTGTAACTGCAAGCGGAAACGCTACGCTAAATGGCGTAAACTATGGATCAGGAGGAGCTGGAATTCTTGATGAAACCGGAAAGCAGTTGGTAATAATTATTAAAAACCCTATATAGTAATATTAAATAATTGCCCTTTCAATATAATCCAGAACAGTTTGCAGAGCTCCTAATTGATCAATAGTCTCGTCAGCTAAGGGTAATTAGTATAATTTGCAAGGGATTTATAGATAATTATAAAACTTGATTAACATTCTTTCCCCTAATATTACATTTTACTTCAACTTTTGGAGTTTGTATACCTATGGAGCAAGGAAGGTGGCATTGTTGGGACTTTTTCAAATAGGCTGTGTTCCCGCAGCAATAAAGAGGAATATAACTGGAACATCGTGCACAGAAACAACCAACGATGCAGCACAGATTTTCAATACTAAGCTGAAATCCCTGATTGATGTCCTAAATAAGGATTTAATCGGTGCAAAGTTCATATATGTTGATACCTATGGAATTACAGCTTCAGATCCCGCAAGTAATGGTATATTTTAATATATTTTAGTAGTTTTCAATAATATTTTCATGTTGATCTTTGGATTCGCCAAAAAATAATTTTGTTATCTAATTTTTGTAGGGTTTAAGTACTCAAATGTCCAGTGCTGTGTGGTGTCATTGAGCGGAATGTGTGCATAATTACAAGGTGTAACTGGCAGTCCAAGAACTGATTTTGCATACTTTGATGCGTTACACCCCACGGAGGCTGCTGCAGCGATTGTGGCAAAGAGAGCTTTCACGGCTCAATCTCCCTCCGATGCATATCCAATGGATATTCAACACCTAGCTCAGACCTAATAATATTGTGGTCATCGGCAATAAAACCGATAACATGATATTTCATAGTTTTGCTATTGATTAGTAGAGGCAAATTTTGATTTGTGTTGCTTATTAGTAAGCATCATGAGAATGCTGTTAGAAGTTCTCAAATATTGAGCTGCATTTTGACAAGAATCACCCTAGAACCATTTAACAGCACTCAACTCAATGAACTAAGGTCGGAACCATACAGGAATTATAACCACATAGTTCCAGACAAAGTAATTTCATAAGACACAACATGGTAAAAATGGGACAATTGTACATTATTTAGACATGACACTAATAAGTCACTTACATGTGTCCCGTTTTCGTTGTGTCATTAATTCTCACTACATACATCAAGTTACATTCAACATTAATATTAATACAGACACTACTAAAACAGACAAATTAAGAACATGAAACCAGTGCTGTTTTAACAAAAGTGAAATACATATTAAACTAGGCTTACTCAATGACATATGAGAGTCTTATGATCCATGTCAGAGATGATCGTTGCTGATCAATACTCTTCTCTTTAGCTATATGATCAGCTGTTGAGAAAATCAACAAATTGTTATTATACATAATCAGTTTGATACTTTTTATGAATGGCAAAGCACGCAGGATTATATATTATTACGTACACTAATTGAAGGGATGGTTGGTCTTGTCTAGGATAATCAAGAGTATTAGGAGGATTGACTTGAAGATAGTTGAATGGCTGAGGAGGTTGGACAAGCTGCTGCTCATACTCTGAATTTCCAGGCATCAAATTCATGTGCTGTTGGGCTCTCTCAGTTTCAGCTATCTATACAGTTTCATTAATTACATGATCATAAAGTAGTTGAAATTGAATCCATTATATACAACTCATGAGAGAGAGAGAGAGAGAGAGAGAGAGAGACCTTTGCTCGAAGGTACTGATTGTTGTGGTGTAAGTCAGTCTCCTGCTGCCAAATATTATTTTACATGAAGAGGAAAACATATATAATCAGGTAGCTAACTGAGAATTCATATAGAAAGAATGCTAATTAAAGAGTAATACTCTTATCTAGGCTGCTATACAGAGAATAGTTTAAACCTAACCTTTTCCCTAATGCTAATTAATTTAACATAAAAAAATTGCACAGGGAAAAGGTTCAAAAAGAAGGAATTGTTTCACAGATCACAAGTCCATTGATAGCTTCTTTGTACAATTTTTTCGAAGTTTGAGGGAATATATGAGTCGAATGGAATGACTCATGATAAAGTTCTTCCAAGCAATTCTGGAGAATTTACTGTTGATACTCTCAGTTTTAATTGCTGAAATCCAGTCTGACTATGAACCAAATGAATAAGAGATCATAAATTTTTACACAAAATTACGCGCGTGCATCCATGACGACATAACAAAATTTCGCAAACAAGAAGATGGAGCTACCAGGGATATGTGTAGATGTTCAACTGCTAAATATAGTGTTACATAGAAATAAGAATTACTTACCCTCTTTTGCATGTACTCAATCTCAGCAAATAGCAACTCATTCTGTGAGATTAAAAATAAATAAATTATGTTAGAATTCATCAACTTAATACCGTATTTATGTAGTTATTATAACTATATAGTATCGAACTATTAATATTGGGACCTTCTTCGACCGGATTCTGCCTATTCCTTTTTCAACCCTAGTCTCCAGATTTTTGAGATCCCTGAGTGTTAGAGCCCCTAAAGATTCACCAAGCATGTTCCTGAATCGAAATACGGTAAATGTCATAATAGAGAAATTGCACAAAAGAAGACTAGTGTGAAAAAGTAAAAAAAAATAAAAAAAATCTATACCTGTTTTGGTTCTGTAAATTACTGATCTGAGCACGCAATTTCGATGCTTCTTGCTGGTAGTACTGAAATATTGTTGAATAAAGTTGCCATTTTTTGAATTTTTCAATTACAATTAAAAATTAAAAGTATCAATTTCAGTAATACAGGTTTAGAATTTAAATTGGTTGACGAAGTAAGAATCATATGATCTAGTAAATGGCATTAAAATTGAAAAGTAAAGAGTAAACCTTAAATATTGTACCTGAGTATTGGCTTCAGAAATTGAGCCATTACTTGAGGAATCCGAGGATGCTTTCTTGTACCTCTCAATGGTTGCTTTAACACTGCGCATTAATCTTCAAAATATTAGAATATATATTGAATCTATAATTTCTACATATAATTAACTAGAGAATAAAGTTTTACCACATCCCTAAATTACTTATCATGATAACTCTCATTAATTACTCAAAGTCTTCTTACAGTTCCAATTAGGATTATATATATCCTCAACAACACTTTGAGGTTATTATTTTAGTAAAGTATATGTAATTTTTTATTTGGTTACACTTTAATAAAGTATGTAATGAAATCAATCAGGACATATATGCATAGAAGAAAACATTTTTTAATTTAAAACATAAGAACCTAAGAAATGAAAAAGAAAAATAAGACTTTTGTAACAACATTATGCAGTTAAAAATAAAAAAATTGTATGGTTAGCCAAAAAACCAATAGGTAAAAGGCAGAAACAAAAGTGATTGGAAAGGTGAATATATTTCTTTCAGTCAGATTTATTCTGTCTATTCAAAATGTCTATTTGACATGATTTAATTTAGTAAAATGAAATGAACAAACACAGAGGCAACTCCTTCATTTCTCACTCCTACTGCTACCTTAATTTCGTCGAGACCCTGATTGGCTGCGCTTGCCAAGCTGGCACTGAACCTGGCATTCTGATTGGCCCGTAGTTCTAGGGCATCATAACTTGTAAATCCTCTTATTACACCATGGTTAATACCCGGTTAACTGAACACTTTTGTACCCTAGGTTACTGGTACACGATGATTTTAAGTAAACTCAGAAATTATGAGTTGATCAGAACCGTCCATTTTAAGCATGCATGATAAAGAATAGAGATAGCAAAAGAGATCAGATTGCAGAACTCTCCTATTGGAGGGGCAGTGGCCGTACGTACATATGTCTCTCAAGTCTGACTTCCCCTCTCACTCACTCACTCTCTCTAAAATGACCATAACTATATGTATGTATTTGTATACATTATATATATATATATGTGTATATTAATGAACCTGGTAGTCTATTTAAGAAGCTTTAATGACATGACTATATATACAAACTTTTAAGGCCTTTTTCATTGGTTTACCACTCACTTTCACTACTGTTTCTTTCCTCTTTTAGTTTCAACAGTTTCAGAAGCTTTGTGAAAGTTTAAAACTCAGATAACACAAAACAAAAAACAAAGATGATAATGGCTTCTGTTTTCCCCATTACAGAGAAAATTAGAGCAGCTCTGCGTAAAAGAAAGAGGGAATTAAATGGGCTTGGCTAAGAAATTAAACATATATATTGGTATCATGATGACATATATATATATATATATATATATTACTTCTTGTTTTTGTCACTAGTCGGGAACAAGAAAATCGTGTGTGACGTGACCCAAAGATTCTTTGTGACTCAGACAAATCTAGATCCGCGTTCAATTCTAATTAACCAAGAAATGAAAACAGAAGAAAAGAAAATAATTTAAACCTAAATCAAGAAATCTTCGATATTTAATTCACAAGTTAAAAAAAGGCTAAATCTTTTGCGTCTTTGGGTTGTTTATTAGATCTGTACATATACTAATTTGTGGCAAAAGATCATTACTTTGGTTTTGGGGAATTTCACTTAGGGAGACTGAAATATTATTAGTCGTAAACCCTAATTAGGGCAACTTTTGTTTTAGTTGAATTGTACGGATTGGGTAGAGATATAAGAAAAAATAGTACTAATTGATACCCTTATTTGAATTTCAATTTAAATTTCTTAACCCTAATAAATATCAAGTCGATCAAGAAATTAAAAGGGGAAAAAGCAAAACCTTTATTAAGGAAGTGTCAAAGAGATGGAATGGATGGACAAATGAAAACTTGACAGCTTCCCTAAGACTTGAGAGAGAGAGAGAGAGAGAGAGAGAGAGAGAGATGAAGGGTGATGTCACAGTTTTCTGCACAATTAACCTTTCCCCAAAATTAAATTTCCATTTCTTGCTTACAACAACAATACTGCTACTGTTTATCTATAGTTTTTGCAAGAGATCTATCTATGCATTTTATCAAAACAAACATGGACTAAATGGGATTATAAAAAGAGAAACCCACCCCCATAAAGCACACACTAGTCAAGGGAAAAACTAAATAGGAAAAAATAGAAAGACAGAACTCAATCTATGTCAACAAAAACTTAAATAAATTCATCACTGTACATGACATACATGATTATATATATATATACATATATATATATATGTCCTTTAGAGCTACCTTAAAATCTTCTCAACCTCAAACAGACAACCAAAACTAATCAAACTTCAACTATTTAAGAACTCCTTTTAGATGGACAAAACAAAATTATAAAGAAAAGTACCCTATCTAGATCTTTATTTTTATTTCAATCAAAAACAAAAGCAAAAGCAAAATCTTGGGCCAGATCGATCCCCCATGAAAGTTGAGATTAAACCCTAGCTAGTAGCTTTTCATGTGATATATATATAAAATTAATTTGTACCTATTGTTTGCATACTCATAGAGACGGCCTCTACTAGAGAAGACGATCAAGGCAACCTCAGCATCACAAAGCACAGATAATTCATAAGCTTTCTTCAGCAACCCATTGCGGCGTTTGCAGAAGGTCACCTGCCGATTTGTCGTGTTTTCGATCCGCTTGATCTCAATCTTTCCCCTTCCGATTTTCCTCTGTGGAGACATTTCCCTTGATTGATCACTTTGGAACTCCATTTCTGCTACAAAACACAAAGGTGAAAACTTTAACACTACCTTTTGATGAGCTTGTTTAATTAATTTCATAAACATCACACAATACTAGAAAAATTAATCAACAATTGGGGTGTAAGGTATCATAGCATTTCTTGTTTGTAGCTTTATACATAAATGATGTTACTATTAGCAATTTGGATGTGATCAAGTGGAGAAACTGATTGAATATTATATATAATATAGGTGAAGCACTGAAGATCACTTGATGAAAATATTTTGTATTTGTATGTGTGTGTATGTATATATATATATGTAGATTAACTAACCTTGGGGTGGGGGTGGGGGAGTATAAAGAGGTGAAGCTTCAAGGGAGAGATGCAGAAAATGGAATGGAGCTGCAATAGGAGTTGTGTATTTATAAAATAGAAAGAAAATGATATGTTGTTATCATAATAATACCTAATTAATTCTGCTGCTTTAATTATATTTTGTGCATAGGTGAAATGCATGCGTATTAATGTGTATCTCCTTTTTGGTGGTTTCTAGTGAAGGAGCACAGCTCAGGTAAATGGAAGAATCACTCATTACTTTCAGGCTCTTCTAGCCATTCATTTTTATCTTTTTTTAAAAAAAACTTTTTTCTTTGTTATTATATAATACATTAATCTTTTTTATATATGTTTTCTTATTAAATTTTTCATGGGGTTTTTAATGAGAACATTATGTATGGGTATAGGGAAAAGAGTGGTAGAGTAGAAAAAGACCCCTCTGAAAGTGATATTTCATTGGATGAATTAATGGAACCTTGGACTAGGTTACTAGATCTCAAGCTTCACTGTCTGTGACAAATGAGAATATAACACATACATATAATGGGGTTTATTTCATGTCACCAAAGTGGGTGGTACCCAAGTGTATTTATCAAGCATTGGATGTGCACGTGATGATGTTATAAAGTTATATAATGAGACCTCTTATTTCCCATCTAAAATCACACACACTTACACCGCTTAATATTATAATCCTTCCATTATATATTGGCTTTAAATTTTAAAAACAGTTTTTTTTTAATAAGAACCAAGATGCTTCTGTATGTGCTTAGAATCTTTTTGACATAGAAATTGACATGAAATGCGCGCGCGCATATATATATATATATATACAAACCATAATTATTTACCGAGAGATTAAAATTTTCATGTATATATTAAATTTTAATTTCAATATATTCTCAATTTTTTTTTAAAAGAAAAAATTAACTTTGTACTAGGTATTTTTTTTTTTTTTTGGATAGAGAGTGTACTAGTAACGGATACAAAATAATAATGATACGAAGCCTCTTTGATCTCATTAATTATTTTTGTGAGCCCCCACATGTACGGGTCCTTGTATATGGCTTTCTCTTTCTCACACAAACTAATTATAACTTGATGAGGCCTATATATGACAAATAAGAAGGTTACTGCCATGTGTCATCAAGTCATCTATTTCCTTACTATTCGAAGTTGGAGCTAATTAATTATCTATGGTAAATTTTGGGATGGTAAGCAGTAACTTAGTAAGTATTTTCATATGCCACAGACTTACTCACTTTGTGGATCCTCTATGACTACAATTTGCCAATCTATCTTATTTTTGCTATATATCAGTTTGTGCTGATTTTTTTTGGTATGTAATTTGGGCATTCATGTGAGAGTCATGAGAATTACTCACTTTCCTCTTGTTTTTTCACATTTATTTTCACATAATGTTTAACTAGTTAGGCCTTTGGATATGAGTTGACCTAGCAACTGAATTGGTGCTATACTGTTATCATATAGCTTGGACCTTGTCTTGCTATATAATACCACTTGTCTTGGAAGATAGGTCATTCTTCTATACCCCAACATGGCCCACGCTTATAGTCTTGCCATGACAACACAATGTATGACATCGCACACGAGATCCAAGTCTGATATAATCATAAACAATATTCGTATATTTTGATTCCAACGAGAATCTCACCACACATATTATTGTAATTATCACAGGAAGTGGAATCCTAATATCACCTAAGAATGACATCCACACACGCGCCTACACTTGCGACAATAAGATCTATATTTTACTCAATAATACTCGTTTTTTTATAATTTAGGGCTCCTAATGAAAGACGATGATGCGGCATGCAAGTGAGTTATTGAATTAAGTTGAGGGGTTGAGTAATTGCAGGGCATTAATAGAAGCACATATAATTGAGAGATGAGAGAGAAGTGAGATGTCAAACTGTTGATGAAGGGGCCATAGGGTTTTCATGTGGGGTGTCCACAATTGCCCTAGTTAGCTTCTCTACAAAAACGTTGGGATTTCTTACTTCTCCATTCAAAACAGATACTACTAAGTAAGAATCACAAGGGCTGTGCCCTAGAGTACTACTATATTATTAATGCATCTTGAATATATATTTTCTTTATTTTCTTTTTTTTTTTTTGTGTCTGTTTGCCAATACATAAGCTGGTAAATGTGCATTCCTTCATTTGTTAATCTTGTTTTATAAAATCCAATAATTAGGTTTTATTACGTTTTTTTTTTTTTGTGTCTGTTTGCCAATACATAAGCTGGTAAATGTGCATTCCTTCATTTGTTAATCTTGTTTTATAAAATCCAATAATTAGGTTTTATTACGTTTTGTTTTTTAATTCAAGACGAAAGGATACCCTAAATATCTAGCTCGACAAACCTGGGTCGATAGTCATAATCGTGAGTCATAAAAACTCTATCTAGCTTATAATAGAAGGAAGAGCCACAACTTGTGGCAGCCTGAATTAAAATCCAAGACCTCTCACATAAAGTGGGAGATGGATACCACTAGACCAATATGTCTTGGGTTAAGTTTTATTGCCTTAATTATACCATAACTATGTTTATGTCCGGTTTGGACGGGAATTTCCTTGTTCCTGAATTCAAACTTTCAAAAGGAAATAAGGAAAAAACAAGAAGCCACGCACACAATTATTAAGAGGGTGTTTGGCTAACCTTATCCAAAACATCTCATAAGCTCCTACATCTTATAAGATGTTTTAGGAGCTTATAAGATGTAACATCTTATAAGATGTTTAAAAAAAGGTGGGGTTGGGTTACTTTTTAAAAAACAGCTTATAAGACCTAAACATCTTATTTTTTGGTCTTATAAGCTGTTTTTCTAAAAAAATTACCAAACAAATTTATAGAGCTTATAAACTCTAAAACATCTTATAAAATGTTTAGAGGTGCTTATAAGCTTAACCAAACACCTCTAAGACCAATGATTGGGGAGTGACCACCTAATTGAATTCCATAAAACTGCCTAATTTCTTAGTATTGACTATATGATAAGTAGTCTCACAGAAAACAGAATATATTCAAATAATTAGTCCATCAATCAAATAAGGTCTCGGACCGTCCAAAAATGATAATTTCTTACATAGTTTTCTTGTACTTACTCTCTTGCAATGCATTTGATTAAGCAACCAAACTGTTAGATTGAAACTGATTAAAGATGTTTTAGCTAGTTAAGTCCAGTTGTCCAAATCAGAATTAATGTATATATACTCGTTGTCAGCTGTCTCCAAGCTACTGATATCCCACATTGGGGGTAGAAAAATTACTCCTTATATTAAGACATCATTTGCAAGAAAAGACCACTAAAAATTTTGAAATTTCTTATTAAGTGAGCCCCAAACTTAGTGTAGTATTAGGTTTTCCACATGGGACTTGAACTGTGGTACTAAGAATTAAGATCTTAGTCTTTACCCCTTAAGTAGTGTTTGAAGGCTTTATATATAATATGATCAATCTTTTTTTCTTTTTTTAATTTAAGAGCAAGAGGATACCCTATATATTTAGCCGGATAAATTTTAGTTGATAGTTATAATCCTGATCCATAAAGACTCTATCTAGCTCCGTAAAAGGAGGGAAGAGCCACAACTTATGACGGTCTGGATTCAAATCTAGGACCTCTCACTTAAAGTGAGGGTGGATGTCACTAGACCAATAGGTTCTTTAATATGATCAATCTTTGGTTGTGAAATGCTATTGTATATTATGTTTTTTTCCCCCAACTATATATTTTGCACGTGTAATTTACATAAATCAAATTATCCTTTTTGATGGCTAGTCACTTTTTTTTCACCTTTCGATGACAAATTAATTAAGTAGAATTAAAATCAGTGACGAGAAGATAACAAACATTACGTGAATAAGGGAGAAGCGACACCCTTTAGCCTTATCTTGGATTAGATTGGTTCACATGAAATAGTTGATTGCCAATGTTTTCTTTCTTTTCCTGCACTTTGACGAGTCCACTTTCTAAGGAAATTCCAATTCACTTGCCATTGGAGGAATTAGCATTAACTATAGGGTAGAAAAATGAAACAAAATATACTGATGACCGTTATTTTTTAGTAATTATATTGAAGAAAAATTCTCAAAGGTCAAAACTCCTCAACATTGTCCAATAAATTCTAGTTCAGACTTGATGGGTGATTTACGGCCATAATCCCCTTTTATAACGTGTAATTACGGAAAAAAAAATTTGTTTTTGAAATTACCAACATTGTAAAGTTTTCATATATTAAATTGTAACAAATTTTTACTATATGAAGAGTGATTGTAATAAATGCATTACATTAAGGGGTTTTTATGCATTCAAGGATAAGAGAGAATTTTCTTTTCGGAAATATAATATAACAGGAGAGATTTGTTGTCATTTTCTCCCGACTTGATTAACCTGATCTCAAATTTCTTGCTCCTTCTCCGTGACAAGGAAATCTTGTTAGTATCTAGCGTGTGGACCACTTTGATGGAAACTACAAACACCTATATTTTGATAATATGCACACAATAAAAAGAAATGGTGAAGGTTTTAAAAGAATTTACTCATTCTGCAAATTTTAACTTTATGTAATTTTTTGATCCACTGGAAAAATAAAGTACATTCTCTAAAAGTCTATTGAGAACCAATATTCTTTCCAAAAAGGGGTCCACCAGTAACAAACTCTCATATCTTTTTTGTTTTTCTGATGTTGAAATTTGATGTGCTTCAATGCAAAGACCTACTCCTCCAATAAATGCCCCCAACCCTAACACACAATTCCATTATTAATCCCAGCTGTAGATGTTACTCTTATTTGATTGACAAGTTTAACTGATATGGTATTAGACTACTATCAACAAATAATGGATTAATATGGAAATTGATATATAGTTATTAATTTCCACCTACAAAAATGGATTTGCATTGGTAATTTACTCTTTCAGGCCGATGCGGATTCCTTGACCAGCCTTCCAAGAATACCAAGGGAGGCAAAGTATTAGTGGTGTTAGTTTAATTTTTGAAGATGAGTTCAAAATGTACTTTCATAGCTGCATTACCATTTATATTCCAAACTTCTTTTTAAATCAAGTTGTGCTCTTGTACCACAAATGAGCTAATTATAGTTAACAAGATGACTGTCATGTTTCCAAGTGCATGAGCCATGCTTGGACCTCGGATTTTGCTGGAGAAAATGAAAAGGATAAGAAATAAGGCATAAAATACTATTGTATGAAGCGAAAAAATATTTTCCACAGTAAAATCTTATGACCAAACAGAGGTTAAATAAGAGTGTGCCATAGTAAAAAGATTTACCAGGAGGGGGGGAAAAAGGCATGTGAACATAAATATCCACAAGAATTTGATTACTTGGAACTATCAGATAGTGTCTTCGAAACCAATAATGTACATATAATATTATCAACCAAAAATGTTGAAATATGAACAATTTGACAAAAAACCACAGGACTATTTGTGGCCTATAACTTATTCAAAGCCAAAAGTACTAGAACAGAAGTAAAAATTGAGCAATTTAATGGATCCTACTTACGGTATAACACAAACACGAGAAAAGTGTTTCAGTACTCTGGGGAAAATGACAACTCGTGCACATTTGAGACAAGAAAACCGCGTATCTGCAGAAGAATCTAGATGCTCCCTGTGGATCTAGACGAACGAGTTCGGATATCTGAACTGATACTATCATCATTCCAATCTGAATTCTGAAAGCATATTAATGGTATAACCTGCATATGCGGAAACTGAATAAGATGACGATCATAGAAATTAAATCATACAGAAAGCGAGACCTGCTTGTTTATATTTTAAAGAGGGAGGATAGACAAGGGGAGGGAAAGACCTTCCAACATTTTCTATGGCCAAAGCTGTTATAGATGGCCTCGAGCCGAGGAATAATTTGCTTAAATGTCGGTCTAGTAGCTGGCTTCTCACTCCAACACTCCTCAATCAACCTGTAGCAAAAAGAGTGTTTGCAAACTCTTAAAATAAGCGATTATGAAGTTATGGCTTAAATAATCTATTTAGGAGTGTTTGCAAACCTAACTTCTTATTCTCTTAATTTAGGTGATAATAATCTATAATCTCTAAACTGGTAAAGGGGTGTTTAAAACTGATTATGGTATTTTTTAATTAAAATAATTTGGGATAATGCAGACACCCCCCTAACCTACGGGGGTCAATGCACTTTACCCCCTCACCTATTGAAATGTGCACTTTGACGCCCTCACCTATCAATGCACTTAGCCCCCTCGGGTAGGTTCGGGGAGAAAATATGAAGGAAAAAAATAGAAAATTCCTTTGCATTTTCTGCCCGAACCTGCCCGAGGGGGGTTAAGTGCACATTTATGATAGGTAAGGGGGTAAAGTGTCGTTTCAATAGGTGAGGGGACAAAGTGCATTGACCCCCCCATAGGTGAGGGGGGGGGGGGGGAGGGGGGGTTCTACATTTATCCCAAATAATTTTATTTTAGATGTATTTATCACTTTAAATGATTTATTTGCAATCATTCATCTGCAGTTTTTTTTCACTTTTCACTTGTATTTGCAAACACTACCAACTTCTAATTTTTTTTATCAATTCTAACTATTTCTTACTATAATCACCTTTCTATAATCAGTTGTGTTACGGTCTTAAATTACAGTCTTTCGAGTATTATAGCACAGAATATCCAAAGTTCTATAATACCAGACCAGAAACAGAAAACCA
This sequence comes from Buddleja alternifolia, assembly GCA_019426215.1. Lineage (NCBI taxonomy): Eukaryota > Viridiplantae > Streptophyta > Magnoliopsida > Lamiales > Scrophulariaceae > Buddleja > Buddleja alternifolia. Next base: position 3,333,571 of record CM033392.1, read on the forward strand.
TATCGAGAAAACGAGAAAACTAATCTTGCATCAATTTAGGAGACTGGAAATTATTCATAGTTGAGAATATCAAGGAAAATATATGGCACTAGCCTTTTTAGCCCATGGGCATAGGACTTTGTTGAGGCTATAAAAGGAGGACGCTCTTTTGCAACGTAAGATTTAGGCACTTCATGGTCTTGCTTCAAAGAGAATGGGGGGCATCCTTCGATCATCTGAGGTTTAGTACATCATAAAGATCAACTTATCAGAGCCTGTTTATAAAAAATGAGCTTGTCAAAGAGGCGCATCTTTGACCCAAAAAATATCATAGTTTTGATCATATTTTTGCCCTCTTACTAATAGTGAGCTAGAGAGAGTAATGCCTAAAGATAAAATGCAAAATGGTGCCACATCATTGACTCACAAATATTAGAATTTCCATTAATTCATTACATGTGGTAAATTGGTAGTAGACTTCACATCAATGAACTAGAACCATAGTAATGAATGCAGTTATATTTAAGATGGTCTAGAAACAAACATGATTGGCTAATTCTTGGCTGGCTAGGAAGAGAATCATAAACTGAAAGGTGATGGCACCACAACCCACCAACAAAAAAACTATGGGACACGAAATAAAATCCAGAGAGTTCATATGAATTTAAGGAAAAACAAGGGTGAACCTAGACCAGCCACTACAATTTCCATCCAATATCTGAGTTCTTTCTCATATTTTTGAAGAAGTTGCAAAAATAATTATCAAAGGGAAGTAGTAGGGCCTCATTCTACTTTCACTGCAAAATGTACTTCGATTACTTGAAATGTTCATAAAATCTCTGATATAAGTTCTCACATTGACCAGAAATCCTAAAACAACGTAACAGAATAGTAGGAAAATATAAGAAAACGAATCCACAATCTGTGTGTATGTAACTTCAGTTTCAGATATATGCTTTGTTAACAATTCCCCATTGATATTCTATCAAAACCAACATTAATTTTTGGGCAAGAGAACGAGAAGAATAAATAACTGGCTTCCATTCACAACCTGCACTTTTCTAGAGGCTTATAAAGTGAAATTCTTCAGTTGTTTTCAGTTTTTCCTCGTACAGTTCGAGAACAGATAAAGGATTCAAAATTTACGTAAACAAAAACAAAACTTGTTTGTACCTTGCAAATAAACAAAACCTATCATTAATGGTTGCACCTACCTCTTGTAAAATTAAGGCAAATGAGAAAACATCCACTTTTGTGTCATACTCTTCATTTCTGAAAACCTCAGGAGCCACATAACGACCTGTCAATGGATTGATAATTACTTATTGACATGGATAATGATTTGAAAGAACAAATTTTTAATCATATTCGAGTTTAACATGTGACATCAATCCATTGGCTCGGGACTTAGTGGTCCTACAATGAGGTGTACAGTGGGACCTCGTGGTAGGATGGGACCAGGGTTTTCTTAGTCAAAATTTAGATAATTTTGAGAGAAAAAGATCCATAAGACATAGTATTTCAAACTCACAAGACGTATCCTGACAAATCAAAGGCCTGTCTTCTTTAACTCTGTTGGCGACTTTAAGAAGCTTGCTGACTCCAAAATCTGCAACTTTCAGGTGTCCAGAATCATCCCGCAAGATATTACTGTTATCTTAGTCGAGCATAGAAGACCAAAATCTTTGAGAAACTTATAGAACAGAAATGAAACTTAATTGGTCCAGGTGTCTAGCACAATACTCATAAGTTGGAAAGCTACAAACTTACGCAGGTTCAAGATCACGGTGAATAATTGCTTCAGGTTTATGTTCATGTAGATAGTTCAATCCCCTGCAAGACCACATATACTGTGAGGCAAAGTTTGCTTTACAATGTAGTGTCGACTTTCGATTAAACAGCTGCAATATGTCAAAATGCTACTTTGTACGTAAAAAGAATTCCTCATATGTTTGCACCTTGATATTCATCTGAATTATTTGCTCAACATTCTTCACTAAGACTGCTTCCCATCTTTCTTTTAAGTTTTACAATAAAACTGAATATATAAATTTCTCAACCAAGTATTCCCAGATTTCCAATTACTCAGTCCGTACTCATATCACTCAGCCTAAACATGTCAGACAGAAAGTTATATTTTTGTAAGATTAACCTGGCAATATCCATAGCAAATCGGAGAGCTGTTGCAGGTTTCAGTGCACCTTTTCTTTTCAAATATATATGAAGATCACCCTGCGCATGATGGCAAATATATCAATTACTGTCAAGGACTGATCATCACCAGCAGCCATTGGAACTCCAGCACCGATATAAGCAAATATCACAAATTGCTCATACTAAGACAACAGTTAGATTTAGCTTCTTACACACATTGTGACTTTGCTTGATATTTTTTTTTACTCTCATTATTGTGACAGATCATATGAATTTCATTATTTCAAATTATTAAATGTTTATTGCCTTAATTACCATATATACACACACACACACACCATAATTGTAACATAATAGACAAACTCTGAAGCAAAAACAAAAAGATGAACCATGAGACTAACATTCAGAAGAGCTTTATAAGAATACCTTTGGTAAATATTCTGTGACAATCATCATAGGACTAGTTTGTGTCACAGCACCAAGAAATTGTACAACATTTGGATGTCTTATTTTCTGAAGCAGTGAAAGTTCATCTCTAAATGCAGTCCTGAAAATTCCAAACATTAGAGAACACTAAGCTGGAAATAAGTAAATGATATGTCATGTTTTAAAAAAACTCACACTTTATCCTCATCAGCAGTTCCCTCCCAAAAAGTTTTCACAGCAACTCGTGTTCCACGCCATGAAGCCATTCTGAAGGTTCCCTAGAAAATTCTTCTCGCCATCAGGCAAAAGCGAATTACTTTGATAAAGGCAACGAAATAAGTTTATTACTTTTAAACTGACAAGTCTGGGTTCACAGTTAGACTGAAATTATATGAATTTTGACTAAATCATTTACAAATGAGGTTGCAGTTGAAAATCTGGCCAGGCTTATCGAGCAATATGCAGATTTTTTGTTTCCTTATTCATTTGACAAGGTGAACTAGTTTGTTACAGGCATGACTAACACTGCCCTTTTACACCATCAATATAAAAATAATATAATAAAAAAGGGTACTCCTGAACACTGTGAACCGGATACAATCTCATTTTTCACATCAAACAAAACAGTGTAATCTTTCTCTGTTTTACCCTCTTTTCTCTAAACTAGTGAAACACTGTCTGGTGCTAAATCTGAATGCCCAAGGAAATAAAATATGGTCATGATCAGAGAGCACAATTTTTGCATGCCTTCAGGTCTTATTTATTTGTCAACAAATATGCAATATGGTATAGAGAAAACTCGTACTTCTAAGAAGTCAAACATACCCAATCTACACGCCTGTCTAGAACTAAAACTCAATGAAGAAAAGAGGACGAAAAAGAAAATGATTACTAATTCATGAAAATACTGAGTAACTAAATAAAGTAAAACAGCAGAGTACCTTTGTTATTTCAACACTGTTTGTAAAATCAAGTTCTCTCGGATCAATCTCATATTCTGGTACCTCACGGGCATTTCTTACATGCATGGGAGCCATCTAATGAAAATAACATGTAATAATAAACTCACCATTGGTCAGTGGAGAAATAGAAGTATAGAAAAAAATTCATCTCCAATACGAAAATTGTTTTATGCATGAGAAAACTAAGTGGCATATAAAGCAAAAGACTTACTAATCGCTTTGCACCATGTTTCTCCAATAATTTGATCACATCATGATTTTTATAGTGCAAAGCATCTGCAAGAGGCTGTTTAAGCAAGGTCAGGTCTCAGATCAACCAAAAATTACCAAATGTTACAGATAACCAAGTTCAGCACTTTATATGGAAACAACAGGATATGCAGAAACAATAGGATATGCAAAAATACACGGGGGGAAAATAAACCAGTTAAATTGAAGAGACATCTAGCACAGATTTATCAAGAAACAGATACAGAACTAATCATCCAACCCTGTAAAATCATAGTTTCATTCATTTTGAGAGAATGGACAGACAATCTTAATATCCTAGATATTGCACAGCAAAAGAATCTGGTAATCCATAATCAACTCTTCTGCATTATTCTTCAGTCAAACTAGTGAATTTCCTCAGTGAATACGACTTCCTGAACAAAACAGAATTGACAATAAGCATACTAACAGAAACACGATAGCCATTTCCCCCTCTTCCAGAACAACACTACTCAAAACTCTGAAGGAGCATACTTAAAATCGAGCAATAGACTGAAGTCATAAAATTTATATTTGAATTGCTCTGTAGCTGAACTTCATCACCTATAATATCAACTCTATCTTCATAAGACAATAACTACAAGAGTACAAAATATGACATGTTTGAGTATCTAAGATTGAGGCTATACCGTGCTTCCCCAACGATCTTTGGGGTCGACATCGGCCCCATTTCCAAGCAACAACTTGGCAACATCATGAAATCCCTGGCATGCCGCGACATGAAGCGCAGTCCGATAATCAATATCGCGGAAATTAACATCAGTACCAGAGTCTAAAAGCTCTTTGATAGCATCCAAGTCACCCTCATTGGCCAAATACATCAGCTTCAACCCTGGATCAATGTCATTCACATCACCATCTTCTTTATCTCTGTCCAGATCATCAAGGGCCTCATGTTCTCTCTCCGGCGCCATGGACGATTGCTTCAACAAAGTAAATTTCGCAGTTGTATTCGATTCCATTGATACTTTTCAATCAAGAATCCTTTTTTGCAATAAAATCTCGAATTCTCGAAGCAACTTTTGTATATCAAGGATCCCTCTTTGCTTGGAATCACCAACTGTTGAAGCAAATTCGTACAATTAGAAATCCTTTCAGCAAGAAATCGCCAATTCTAGACCACTTTGTAAATTAGAATTCAGTTTTGGTAGGAATTACCAATTCTTAAATCACTAATTCTTGAAGTGAAATAGAGAAGTTGTATGTGCAAGAATTTATAAGGAGAATTAACACCGACGGAATTGACGTCGGTGAGGAATAATGAATGTGAATAAGAAAAGATTAAAACCCTAAAGTAGGCAAGAAAACGAAATTCAACCACACATGATTTCAAATAATGGAGTTTAAACCCTAAGGTTACGACAATGGTTTAATAAATCAAGCTAATAGAGATAGAGATACATATCTAGTAATTATATACATATATATATATATATGTAATCCGGTATGTACGACAGTTGGATATGTAGAGGCAATTGGTAAAGGTTGACAACGGGAGGGAGGAGGAAGAGAGTGGCGGTGAGGAAAGGCGCGTCATGCATGATGCGTGGGGTTAACGCTGTGACGGACGGCGTGAGTGTGAGCTGTCACAGTTGTCTTTCCAATTTCCACGATTAAACACCACGTTCACGTTTTAATTAACTTAGAAATTAGAATAGCAACTTCTATTTAAGGTAAATTCCAAATTACCCCTAAACTCAAGACTTAAGTTGAGAGTCAAGACCGCCCGGTAAAGACTCAACCCCAAATTCTCAGGACAAAATATGAAATTGTGTTTTCCAGTCCATCTAATTTACAAAGCCATTCGTAAAACGTTAGAAAATCGTATAATTGTGTTTTTTTAATCAATATATTACTAGTATTTAGTATCGGGAGATAAATATAACGATTATGTAGCAAAGGACTTCTTACATTTACTTGATCTTACTTGTTCTACTACAATGTAACAAACCGCATGCAACTATCTTGTATATGTCAATTTTAACTCAAATTTAAAATTTGCCTCCATAAAACTAGTAATCTTTTTTGTTTGCTTATTCTACTAAGCAATATATTGGTGTAAGTAAAGCAAAAGAAGAGTTCTCTAATGATTTAGAAGCTATTTTTTTTTATATATTTGGCTGTGAATTAACCAAATCTTAAAAAATGAAATGTTGTTCAAAGGAATTAAGTGTATTTAAAGAGTCCAGAAAATCAAATGTGAATCTAGGAGTGTAAAGACTTCAGATTTAGAAAATGATAAAATAATGAATTTAAGAGTGGGAGACGATGAACTCTTGCTGATCAGCCCAATTGATTTAGCAGTCAAATTAGAATTTAATTTATTTTTAAGGTTGTTCGATGATATGGGGCAAAATATCCACACAAAATTTAGCTTAATTTACAAGGTGTACAACTCAGTTCAAGTCGAACATTTTGATGTGTTAAATCCGAGAGTTAAGGTCACGAAACTCAAGTCGAACATTAGACCCGAGACTTGTGAAGCACATGTTTGAACACTTCGATGTTTTAGACCTAAGACTTATTGCAAGCACGTGAGTAAAACCTAAGCACAAGCCTTAAAAGATAAATTGGCGGAGGAATTAATCAACCGGGGTCGAGAACTTGCATAGCACTCAACCCTAAGTGTTCGACCACACCCTTGCTTACAATATCCCCAAGCTTTGGTCGAGCACTTCATAGTGTTCGACCCTAGGCTCACATGTTCCACACGAGGCGTACAAACGGGTCATCAGATTGGAGTCCCCACGACGCAAACCACTCTGAGATCCTAGAACATGGTCACAACATGGTGATTATGCCCCGGGTACACCCTAATAACCGCTCCTGACCCATACACGAAGATTAGGAGAAGACTCAGCTATAAATACCGAGAAGATGAAAAGAACGGAGACTTTTGGCAAAATTTGTCTTATTCATGCTTTGCAAGTTCTATCTCGTTTTCTTAGCCATAAAGGCAAATTCTCCTAATTACTCTCTCTTTTCTCTTGTATTCTTGAAATTAAAGTTGGCTGATATTTGTTATCTGTCACAATATAGTAACTACATTCCACAAAAAATGAATGAAGTAATATATTTTATGTTACTCTAGTGAATATAATGGTCTCAATTATACATAGGTCAAATACGTGGTCTATTAGATCAGTTTCAAAAGATCAAATTGTAGAAAATCTTCAAATTTTGTCCCAGTACACACAGTACAGAAAGTTCATGGATTTTTGTTTGAAGTAGATTCTAGCCCCCGAGGGACTGCCAAATGCCAATAGATAGTGAAAGAATTTTCAAGAGCTTTCGAAATACAATGTCGGAGCAATCAAAGATATTCCTGTAAACCATGAGTTTCAAAACATGAATAATAGAACTAGTAGAAATCAAGGTAAACTGTTCTTTATTGCGCTTAATAATGTGGGAAAAGATAAATCAAGGAAACTGAAACAAGAATACATGCAATAAACAAACCATACAGTTATTTGCATTTCACACAGACCGCGTATTGTCATCTTATTCATGGTTTACAAGCGAGATTAGTTATTATAAACAGAGGCCATTTACTGCATAACTTTTAATGTTTGAGCTCGCATTCAGCCACCTTCTCCCATGATTTGCAGCTTTTGTCCTCGGTGTCAGTTTTATACAACGCTAAGTGAGATATCTGGAAATTTAAACTGCCAATGCTATCGTCAAGAACATAAGCTTTCTCTTGAGCAGTTTTCTTCTCTTCGTCTGATAAATCCGCATAGAGTAGGCTCAAATGCGGCATATAAGCTGCAAGAATTGAATATGTTAGGTAAAAAATGTGAAACTACCCATTACTAGATTTTCTACTCTCCCGGCCTTTAATCATAATATTATGGTTTTGATCTGCAATCCTCTTCATTGGTACTGTTAGCAAGACCAAAGTAATGGAAGAAAAAGAGAACAAGACAATCGCTGATTTTTTTTTATAACCCGAATGTATGGCATAAGAGCTAATTCATTGTAGGCCCCTCATGTGTCTCCATGTTTCTTTACCACTCTATCTTGCTTAATTATTGATCTTCTCTGTCTTTGTTTACATGACTTTAGAACACAACTTTGTGCTTGCTGCAATGTAATATTTGAGCTTTATGTACATTCTTCTGTATTCTTGTACAGACAAAATGTTTCTAAACAATTTAACTATTGAAACAGAGCGAGACCAAGGGATTAAAATTGTGTTAAACAAAACAACACAGAGCTGTGATATTCAGAAGTGGCTGTGTAACTTACGAGTCGGGTGCTTGTAACCAAGATGATTGCTGCAATGCGTACTAGCCTCCACCACCTGTTTTAAAGAAGATTCATCACCACACCAATGTTATATCAATAACCACTGCTACCGTAATAGTGCTACGTCGTCTATAGTTGAACAAAAGAAAATAAACCCCATAAACAGAGGATCACGGTGAATTGGGAGCGCTCGTCATTTGAGAAATTGAATTTTGGAGGAATATGCATTTTTGCTGCTTGTGCTACAACTCTCTTTCTTTATATACATACAATGAAATTGAAACAATATGTACTCTCCAACGCTACAGTAATATTACATGGATAATTTCATACATTCTTATTAGGGCAAAGACGATCATGATATATCACATGTAAAGTACGGTTAACTGAAGATTATGGCCATAATCACAGAACTTTGGACCTCAATAAATTACCAATTTTATATGATCGAACCCCAATCTACTGGAATAAATGATAATTCGAGTAACGATACAGAGATTAAAAAGGGGCTAAACAACAATTAACAAACGAATAAAAACAGTTCGATTTCAAAATTATGAGTAACAAAAAAGAAAGAAAGTATAGGAGAAGCATTTATAATAATGTTACCTACCTCAGGCGTGGGGTGAAGCAGAAGAAAGACGCACTGATAAAAGAAAGTGCCGGTGGCAACTCTATCGACAGTAGCATTATACGCCTTGAGTCCTTCACAAGCTTTGTTGAACTTATCACGCGCCTCGCTCTCCGTTAAGCTGATGGCGCCGACGACCGTAACGTGCGGCTCGAACTGGGGGCCACCGAACTCCGATCGGAGACCTTCCATCAGCTTCTTCAGCCTGGGGGTCAACTCCTCCGGTGGAAGCGCCCACACCGAATAAACATCTTTCTTGACCTGGCTAGGAGTGGTGGTCGTAGTGTCCATGGAGATTTGAGGAGATGATGAAATTAAACTTATATATAGATATAGATATATGTTTTGGGGTTATTCTAGTGGAGTTTGGCGGTGGGCGGTGAGATGGCGGAGGAACATGCAGAGATGAGTCGGATCGGATCAAATTCAACCATGAAAGACCGGATCATGTCAGAATAAAATAATATAAAGGCATATTAAGGAATATGCTGCTGAAATTGGGGGTCTTGATTTGGGCCCGTCCCGTTGCATTGTTCATGGGCCAGGCCGCCAGGGTAGGGATCCACGCTTGATAAATAAAAGGGTAAGTTTTTTCTCTCACTCAATTTTGAATCAAAATAGTTGTTCACAAGCCGAATACTTTTAACATATTACCCAAGCTTGTTAGCTTAGTGGTATCAGCTTCGACTTTCATTTCGGAGGTTCTGAACTATCTATGGGAGGTCACGGGCTATCACAGATTGTGGATTTTTGCTCTTTATTTAGAGTCTTGTAGGATCTGTGCGCACATGATTTATATATCTTATATATATAATATTTATTTATATATTTATATGATTGCACGCAAGGTATTAAGTCTCGGTATCGATGTAAATATCGCGATAGTAAATTTATGGAAATTTTGATGAAAATTTCGGGGACATTCAAAATAATTTCCATCAAAATTCCGGTTTCGATTTTAAAGAAATCATGGAATTTATAGAAATATTTGGAAATTTACAATGAAACTTTGTATAACTTTAAATATCATAATTATGCATTTTTTACATTAATAATATTCCTTGTATAATATATGCATAATGAATGTTGTTAAATAGAATGATTAAAACCTGCTGTGAAAAATATGAATAATGATGGTAAAATAATAATCAAATATCATAAAAATTTCATTAAAATAAAGTGTACCACAATTTTAGCAATAATCATTTTTGAAAACCAAATCAAGGTTCTAAGAAGATTTTTATGAGATCCCTTTAAATAATTTTTGTGTTTAGACCCGAATTTTTATTAACTTATTACCTAATATCACTTTCAGATTCGTATTTAAATTTATTACTTATTGGTTTACATAATTGGTCATTTATTATCTTTGCTTAAAATATTTAAAAAAAAAATTTATTTTAAATTTTGAGAAATTTAATGAAAATTTCGGGAAGTTTGGATTTTGGTCAAAGTTTCGATGGATATTTAGCAGATATTATTTTAGATTTTGGGAAATTTCGTGTTTCGACGAAAATTTCGGGTTTCGGTCAAAATTTCGGAAGATATTCTGCAAAATTGGATCGAAAGTTCGATTTCGCTTCTGGACCTTCGGAAACTAACCGAAATTTCGATGTTTTGAGCGAAATTTAAGACCCTGATTGCACGTGAAGTCTGATCTTTAATTTATTTATGAACATTTGGATTTTGACCTTTAACATTTGCTTTTAGGGAAAATGTGAAACATCAAGCTTTATGTTCATAAACTTGAGAAAATTCTAGCTCAGACCCGACTTAGCCACACCCAAATGTATTTCAGGAGGAGCGTGTGTTATACTTGCCATATAATTAGTAAATTATTTTATAAAATACACATGAATTTGGTCAAATCGGGAGCGGGCTAGAATTTCCACATAAACCAGAAGGCTGACGTGTAGCATTCCTCGCGTACTAAATTTACTAGTTCGGATCTTCTATTACAAATGATGTTGCAATCTCCTATTGCACTTCACATATGAATGACATGTGTATAAAATATTTTCTTGAATATAAATTTAATATAAATTATATATACTTGTCGGACAAACATAATATGCAATACGAGATGCAACATCATTTTGCAATAGAGGATTTCGTGTGTAAATTTACTTATCCCTGCTACGAAGTTTACGTAGCTTTCCTCAGTAAATTTACTTATCACTGCTACTAAGTTTACTCATCCCGATTCCCGGCGTACTAAATTTACTTATCCCTGCTACTAAGTTTACTCATCCCGATTCCCTGCTACTATACTGGTAAAAAGTACTTTTTTCCTCATTATCCAGCAACTTTTCTCCCGGCTCCTTCTCTCTTCGACCGTTCAATGCCATCTTTGTATATTCGACTCCTCTCTTCGACCGTTTGATGCGTCTTTGTATATTTGACTATTGATCGGACTCTTGCGTCTTTGTCTTTGTATATTTGATTATTGATCGGACTCTAGAGTGTAGAAAGATGAACATTCGGATTATTGGAGTTTGAGGATTTCCAAGACTAGTTTTGGAAGCCTTCCAAACCATTTGCTCAACGTAACCAAGCAGATGCACGTGGATATATATATATATATATATATATATATATAATTTGGAATACCAAACAATATTAATTAGATGCAAAATGTATCTACTCCATACATTTATAAAGCGTAGTGCCAATGTACATTCCCCACCAGAAACTACTATACACGTGCATATATATATGTATGAACAAAAGAGACCAAAAAGCATAAACACATTATATATACACCATTGATCACCCTCCACAGCACTACTATACTATATATCATCTCATCATCATGCACCTCCATATTCATTCTTCCATATATATATATATTTGTCAGGCGTTTGTCTCCTCAAGGGAAAGGCGCTATTTTCTTCATCTCCGTGGTCTCTGCATCAATGGCGAAACCCTTACCGTGCTGCTTCCAGTAGTCGGCCTGAGGATTTATCCACTCAGGCTCCGCAATTTCCACCCGGGAAGTCTTGAGAGCATCACTTGATATGTTGTACTTGTAATCCCTCTTCTCCACCAGCTCCGGCCTCACCATCCCCATGTTCACTGCTTGGGGTGACATCATCAGCGCCGGCGGACCCATCGGCAGCTTATCACCTACAAATTCATTTAATTAAAACCCCTATATATACTTAATCAATTGTATAAATACTAATCTTTGATTTCATTAATTTAATTTAGTTACCTCTGTCAGTTTGCCATGTGCACCAGAACTTGCCGTAGGTCTTGGAAAGATTTTCGAGTTCGGGTTTCACAACCATTTCTGGAACCCGTGGATTAACCCAAAGCCCTGATTTTATCTGCACCATATCATATCAGATATAAATTAAAGGTTAATTACTGTTACTATCATATAATTTTCTTCGTTAATAACTGTAGACAATAATTTAATAATTAGTACTTCATATGCATGGGAATGCCATAATTTCTGTTCATCTGCTGGTAAAGTCTCAAAGATTTTATCAGACACAATGTACTCCACCCCTGCACCAGCCACAATTTTGTCAGAAAAGTAAGTCAATTAATCAAGAAAATAAAATATATATGTATCTATCTATATATATATATATAAGAAGTGATTTAGTTAATTAAGAACCAATGAGTCGGGCGGAGGATTCATCGGAGTCGTAAACGGCGCACTGGAGGAAATCCTGGTTAACTCGGGTGACATAATGGTGAGTCTCGATCTGGCGAGTCATGTCATGGCTGTACATAGCAAAGGTGCAGACATGCTGATTCATGTGTTTGATGGGCTTCAAAGACTGCATCATCTGAGCACCTTTGTCCAGCATGTGTTGCTCCATGCTCGTCGGCTTCCCCGGCGGGATCTGCTCTCCGCCGCCCTGACCCGGAGTTGTATGCATCGTAGGCCTAGACATATTTTTTGTAGTTGGATTTTTGGTGTGTGCAGAGGTGGAGGGTTGAGTGGTAGTGATCTGATCATATAGAGGTGTGGAAGGAAGGGGAAGTGTTTAGATGCCACGTAAGGATGCATGGTTTAGTGAGGTGGCTGACATTTGTTGGGGCCTGTTGCCAGCTGCTTAATAAGATGTGCTTCCAACACGTTTGCACTCATATATATATATATATATATATATATATATATATATATTGGGATAAAATTTAAAAGAAATAGACGCCGATAAGGTCATTCAGCAAAAATGCAATATTTAATGAACTTAGAATACATTCATCTAATAAAGGATTTTATCATACTGAGGATTGTCAAAGAATTTTTTATAGAAAGATATTGTGCTCTCACTGTCTATTTATGAACTTATTATCACAAATCACTTCTAATTAATAAGAAGTATCATTAATATTTGATAAGATAATTTCCTAATTTAAAAGTAATTTAATTCATTATTGAAATGAACAATCATTTCTCATCATACGCTCACGGAACCATAAAATCCATGCTCGTAGTTTAAGCAATAAATTTGTCATCTCTATAATTTGACTCAGGACACATAAATAAAGTTCCAAAAAATATAATAAAGTAAACAAAAAATTGTCATTCAGATATAAAGATTTTTTGCAAAGAAGTTGTACTTTTCATAAAAGTGCTGAATTTTAAAAAAAATTGTAAAAATATCTGAAAAATTAAAATTGGGTATATTTGCAAAACTTACGAAAAATAAAAAATATAGAAGAAGGTGGTATGACTTACCTTTAGCTTTTTTTCAAATAATCAGAAGTATAATCAATAAACCAAACAACCAGAAATAGTTGAAACTCACCAAAAAGTTCAGAATCACTTTTTCTCAATTTTCCCATATATATAACTCAATTGATAGACATAAAACAAAATCACGTCTCTTTGACCTTTAAGGATAGTTTCTGCGTGTTATAGGTGATGACATAAACATCTTCGGAGAGATGTTAATCTTTGAAAAACCCTCATTGTTATTTTACATTGGAAAACCAAAACCTAGCTACTGTAGGGTTCCACATGAATTGGGACTATCAGAATAAGTTAATAAAACATAAATCAAATAATCAATAATATATGAAATATTATTGAGTTTCAGTTCAATTGTGTTTGTTTAATTTGTATGTTTATCGAACCGAATTGAGCTCAAATTGTTTGATGAATTTATGTATTTTGCTATTCTTAATGATCTTAAACAAGTGTCGAGCAATTTTATTTTCCTGCCCTATGTGCCTTACTCCCTAGGGGTGCCTAGAGAGCCGAGAGGCTCAGCTCGAGCCTAAAAATGCCCGTTCGAAGGCTCGCGAGCTGGAATAACAATAATATTTATTTTATTTATTAATATATATAATATAATATTTTATATACATATATATAATAAAATATCTGTAATATTATAGTATAAGTAATGATATATTTAATAGTTATCATGATTATAATAATTTATTGGATATATATATATATAAATATATATAAATAAATAAAAAGTAATAATGTATATTCATTCATCAAAAAAACTAAAATTTTATTTTATTTCTAAGCCCTAGCTCGAGTAAAGAAATTTGGTCAGTCTCAATTGAATCTCACCTCTACTCAAGCCCCTCGTCTGATGAGGCTGATGATGTGTATGTTACTACCATCCCACATCAATAAGACTTTATGCCAATACAAACAACGAGGGGATCATGTGCAATTTATTTTGGATAAAATTCGAATAACAAATGAAAAACAGAAGGATAATGGTTCTGGTTGCTTCTTGAAAAAATCTATGCTAGATCAAATTCAATAGTCCTATTGTCTACTTCTCACACATTAAAATGTATGGTCCCCATAACACAACACTGTAAAAGAGATAAACACAGAATAAACACGCAGACCATCAAACTCGGTCTGACATAGAATACTTAACTACTCTTCAACAAGCTTCACGAATGAGTACAAAATCACTCAGGTGAGATAACAAGAAACCAAAATAGACCAAACATCGAGAACTCTTTTCCGTTTAATGTAGTATTTAAATACCAAAAGATGCTCAAGCACAATCATGAATGGCTATATCAACACAATGTACAGAAGAATAGACTAACAAATAATAGCTCTCCTAAAATTCTGAACTTTGCACTAACCTGTGAATGGAAATAGAACTGAAAAAATCTGAAAAAATGATGATATGATATATCAGTAGTTCAAAAGAGAGTACTTCACGCGTAATACTATTCTTCCTTTATCAACCCCAAGCTTGGCTCCTGTTACCAACCAATGTCCCGGCATATCTTGGGGCCCTTTCGACATTTCAGTCATATCCACTATTTTCGCCAGCTTCCCCACCTGGCTTGTTGACGACTCATTCGAACTTGATGACCCATCAGCCTTTTGTGCAGCAGATATATTGGATGGGCTATGATCCCATACTGATCGCCTTATCGTACACCCTGGTACTTTGGAGAAGAGGAGTTTAAGGTGCAATACACTTCTAGCGCCGAAATCCCAAACGCCTAGCTGGGCCCCGGTGACAATGTGAACGCCAGATAGATCGCCAATGCACGTATCTGTATACTCTATTGGTGAGGTGCTCACATGGGAAAAATTCTTCCATTTGATCGGTTCAAACCAACGGCTATCCTGCTCTTCGGGGCCTTGCCACCTTGGCGCACCAATGGCCATGTGTGCGTCCCAATGTGGCTGAAGAATCTTCGGAAGAGAAACTAGATGCTGTAAGTTGATAGCGAGACGGTTCTGTTTGACGCCTTCGAGGCTTAGTTTGAGTCCGGTGACTGGCTTACGCCCAACTGTAACCTGTGATATTCATTTTTATTTTATTATTTAAGGAAAAAAAATTACATATTATATGGACATAATAAGGCAACTGTGAAATAATATACCTGATCTGGGCTTATATAAAGCTTAGGACCCATTAAACTGAACTGAAGAGATGAACATACTGGCTCTTTCCGTTGCAGGTTGTTTAGTTCTGGAGCCCAAGCCCGCGAAATTTGAAAATCTAAGAAATATTGTAGATCCTCTATAGGTGGTTTGTCTGGAAAAAACGATAATGGAAACGTCACATGATTTGAAATATAGGAAAGGATGCTCTTTTTCTGTATAAAATAACGAGAAACCAAGATTAGGACAAACATATTTTCAATGGACAACTGCATTGCCTATGAATTCAGCCTAATAACATATTTGAAAGAATGTCTAGGGATTTCAGAAGAAAACACATAATTACACTCAAATTTTTAACTGGGTAGATGAAACATTAAAAGAGGAAAAATTCTTACACTCCAAGTATAGCTCAATAGCACGAGCTAAGTGTTTGATTCCGGCCACTTCTTCAAGCAGAGAGACAATAGGCGTAAATGTCATGCTGATTACGTCGGGTGCTCCTTCTACAGTCTTGGCCCACTTGGCATAGCTCTGTTCAAGGTCGTCTCCACCTCTCCTCCTGAAAATGACTGTAACATCCTGCACGTAAATTGACTTTATTTATTTACAAGTCCTCCTCACCCAAATTATCTCAGAACAACTAAAGACACCAAATTTTAGCAAGATTTCTCCAATAAGAAAATGTTTTGATAAGCACAAGTGCTTTAATGGTATGAACTTAAAAATAGTGGCGAAGTAACCTTGTCCTTGTATTTTAAGGCGCCGGCACTTGTATTGCCTTTTGAATCTGAGAACCTCTGGTCTCCAATGTCTTTCACATAGTTTTCAATATCAGAAGCTGATAAAGGTGATGATTGGTGCTGTCTAATATAGACTACATCCCTTCCACCGATTGTTGCAGAGGTGACAATATGTGTTCCATAGTTTTCAATAAAGCTGTGATAGAATACTACATGTCAGAGACTCAACGTATGTTTGTTGCTTTAAGGAAAAATGTCAAACAAAGTGGAGAGTTTCAGATAATAGCATGATCCACGTCAGCAACACAATTGTTTTTCGACCTTTATACTTTTCAAGAACGAAATACAACACATTTTAGTACTATATACATAATACAATCGGTAATGCCAAAGAATTTTGAAAAATTGGTCAGACCAGGTATTTGATATTTCATGTGCTATCCAGGACAAGGATTCTAAATCAGTGAAATCTGACTTTGATAAATGCTTCACCTTGCCAAAGATGCAGGATCCCAAGAATACGGGACAGCACGTTTGATTTCATCACGCAAATTTAGATCGGGTTTCGCTAGTTTGACCATAAATAGTGGGATGGTACATCCAACCATTGCGAGTGATTTTGTAGCAGCTGCATCAAGTTGCCAAGAGCCACTGAAATTAAACATGGCATTAAAGCTTCCCAGTGGTATGTAACCAGCTAAACCTGACTTTTCATTGTAGTATTTTGCCATCTGTACATAACAAGTATAAATAATGCATCATGAAATCTTATAAGCCACAAGACGGAACATTCAAGTAAGCAGTTTATAGCCTATTACGGAAAAGAAAAGGGGGACTGCAGTTAAGAACACAAAGATGGAAAAAAGATGAATAGGCAAGCCAAGTATTTAACATTTTACAAAAATGAAAGTAAACTAATATTACTACAGTGAGATACTTTAGAAAAGATAATGCACAAAATGAGTCTGCTTCAGGAGATGGAAAGTATATTAAGTTTGAGATTAATATTAGCACAACTTCTATTATTCTTTTATACCCCGTCAACTATTTCCAATAGAAATTTGTGTACTTGCACATGTGGCAAATTTTTGGGAACACCGTCAGGGATGGATCCAGGAATTATACTGAGGGGGGGGGGGGGGCGAGATTTTTGTGAGTTTCATTTACTTGGTAGCGAAGGATTGTATGGGGGTGCCCCCGCGGTACGGTACGGTACGCTATATGTATGCGAAAAAATTGAGGATTAGGTTTAAAAAGAACACTTTTGACATACTTTGTACTCTATACCTCTTTTGTTAATAGTGAAATTCTCTTATCCTCTCCGTGGACGTAGGCAATTGCCGAACCACATAGAAATAATATTTGATACATTTTTCATAACTAATTAAATAAAATATAGTCTTAAAACTAAAATAGAAAATGGTCCTAATATTAAATAAAACAAAATATAATAAGCCTACGAAGTATGTTTGAAGGCGAAAGTTGAAGGAAAAAATTTAAAGTCGTAACTCATAAGTCAAATTTATTGGGCTGTTGTGAATGATGGATATATACAAAACTGGAACTACAATTTAGCTTGATATTTGGATATATTGGCCGAAATATATAGTTGTAGTCTATTTGAGTTTAAAAATGGGCTAAGCTACTTTACAAATTACCATATATATGGGTTATTCTTTAGTTTATTAGTGATGCAAATTAAATTTGCAATTTTTGGTGGGGGTGGGGCGGGGCGCAAAATCAATTTTTTCATGTGCAAATTGGATAGATTAAAAATTGTTGGGGGGAGGGGGGGCGCTGGTGGGAAAGGGTCAAATATGATATGAAGCTGATAACTCCAAAACCATGTCAAGAGTAGTTAAAAGTATTCTCAATGGGCAAGCAAGCTCAACCCAACCCAAGCTAAATCTTATCCTAGAGGTATCTAAAGTCAGTTATAGCTATCTCCAAGGTTCACCTGTTAAGGCTGCTTAAAGTAGTCTTTGTTAACGCGATTGCATGAAATTTTAGCTCTTGCGAGTGTCAGCTAGCACAAGTTATGAAATTCTCAAAAAGGACAACAGTTTTAGATGGAGGACATAAATCAACCATACCCCCGGACACACTCAGGAAAAAAGAAAATATCAATCCTAACCCACCCCAAACCCGAAGAATTTAGATTAAGTAATTAGGATTACCAATTTCATACATGAGAAAAGCGTTGAAATCCATTGCATCAAGTTCTCATCGATCCAATTTAATACTCTCTTGATCAATTTTATTGAAGATAAGAATCAACATCCAAAGAAAAGCAGTGAAATGCTGAAGATACATGTATCATATTATTCCTATCCCAACCTTCCCATGGTTCCCACAGTACAAGGAAACGGGAAGCTTTTACTATTGCTTAGACGGCGGAGATTGCACTGAATGACAATGTGGTTGTACTTCTCTACAAGACAAAAGGGATGCCACTGTCAACAACACAAGCCTTATCAGTTATCACCTCTCCCAAAACAAATTAAATTCGAAGGCTCTTGAAATATAGACTAAACATATATATATATATATATATATATATATATATATCAGTTATTTGAATCAGTATTCACATATAGCTTATGCATCAGATGGAAAATCAGAAGCACACAAATAAAACAAGGGCAATTAACAAAATCAAGAGAAAACCCCTAATCCAATAATAACTTATTAAAAACCCATAAATTTTTATTAATTGCCACCCCCCCCCCCCCCATCCCCCCACCCCCAAAAAACCCACACACACACACACACACAACAAGATACTATAAAAACCCACACCATAAAATCAAGAAAAAAGGGGCAATAAAAAGTTGACCTCGTGGAAGGTCCAAACAGGGGTCCTGCTATTAGAATTTTGGCCTCTGGAACATTCAATGTCAACAGAAACATTAGGGATCGAATAAGATCCAGAGATTTCAAGATTTCTGGTTTGGTCTTCATTAAGATGCACCAAACGCGACCCTGGGGCGCCCTTACAGTATAACAGCCGGATATCAGATGTGACATCAAAGCCACGGCCCAGTGCTTGGATTGAGTTGCAGAGAGTGGTGATCAGTGCATTTTCTGGAGGTAAAGCCATATGGAATAATTAATGGTAACGATGATGATGATGATGATGATGATTCAATACTTCTTCTTCATTGGGTGAGACGGGCTGTTGTTATACCTACATACAGATAATAATAAGAAAGATTGAATTTTTGGATGAATTTCTTGAGAAGTCAGGGGGTGGGGGGTGGGTGGGGGGGGTGTTGGTGGGTCAAAGGTTAGACTTTGAAGTTCACAAATGTTGTTGGATTCGTTGTGTTGTGTTGTGTTATTCAAATTCAATCAAAGGGGGGCAGAAAGAGAAGGTTTGACTGTAATAATTGCAACAAAAAACGCGTTGTCCTTGAGTTTGGATTATCTTCATTTTTTATTTTTTTTTGCTTCGAGCCACTGATACCTTGTATATCTGGTCGACAAACTCAAATAAATAATTGTAATTTTTAGTTATAAAACTTTACTTAATTTTATAAAAGAATGGGAGAGTCACAATTTTGTGACAGCCTACATTCGTATTCAAAACCTATTAAAAGGTGGATTCCACTCGATCATCAGTTTTTGGATTGGATTATCTTCATTTTGACTCACAATATTTCTCCCTTTCTTACTTTTATAATAATCCCACATCTCTTAATTATCAAGAAAAAAGAAAAAATCCGACATTTTGTTCTTTTGAATGAATATTACTATAAATCGACATTGTTGTGCTGATCGCTTTTCTTGATTGGGTTCATGGAAAAAAAAAATTAATAGTTGTTGGAAAAAGATTAACACGAATTTTATATGCGCTTGATATATATTTCAATTTTTCGTTCCCAATTATATCAGATATAAGATTAAATACAGTGACCTCTTGTTACAAGTTTAAACCATTATGTTATTAAATGAATTTTAAATAAAACCGGTATTAACTCTAATAAGAGCTGGAAATTTCATTCAATGTATTTTGTATTGAAGCAAAGGTCATCTCATTTGGCAACTCCACTACTCAAACATTTTAAAAGGCCTTTTTTTGGCAACTCAACAACTCCGAAATGTTTAGACAGTCCATTTTGCACTATTTATGACCAAGTCTTCGCCCAACTCAAGTTGAATTATCAAACATGGTGACCTCACTCACATTTCTTGCCAAATTTCCAGACTTAGAACTATATTTCATTCACTTTCTCAAGTTAAAAACAGGAGATTTATACATTAAGAAGCATCAGAACAAGGCATAGTCACTGCTAAATAATTTCTTCTATTTAGTATAACTGCTGTTTACAACTTTTTCAACCTCATATATTTATGACAAGAAGGAAAGTAAATCAAACATCTTTTTGTCTCTATTAATTAATGATTTTGGTGAATTCTTAGCTCAATCCTGTCAATCGAAATCCGGAACAGATCTAGATGAAGTGTCGTTTTCCCTTGCTGAAGACGAACCAACAAGGGCCTGAGTTTCACTTGAGTCGAGATACAAATCATCAAATTTTTCTCTAATTGCTTGAAGCTTCAATTCAGTATCAGAGATGCTTGGATCCATGTTAAATTCCTGGATACTGGTATCACCTTGAAGCATGCTAACCACCTCAGACATTGTAGGCCTGAGTGCTGGAGATGGACTAGTGCACAATAGAGCGACTCGTATCATTTTTTCTGCCTCGGTTTTATTGAAGTTAGAACCCAATCTAGGATCCACTAGCTCCATTAGACTTTGTTTCTTCTGAAGAACGAGAGCCTGAGGCACGAGGAGACTATGAATGAGAAAGGTCCATATCACAACTACAACTTTTAAAACATTCGATTTCTTACCCAATCAAGAAGACAAACGAAATTCTCGTTGGGGCGATATTTCATGTTATTTTTACCAGCAACAATTTCTAATGCTACAACCCCAAAGCTGTAAACGTCTGCTTTGTATGTTAAGTAACCCCATAGTGCATATTCAGGAGCCATGTACCCGCTGAGAGGCAAAAATAGAAACGAAAAATATTTATTATCTTACAGAACAACAACAATGGTATAAATAGGTGATAGCAAACTCACATTGTCCCAGCAACTCTGGTGCTGATGTGGGTGTTCTCTTCTTCATCAAGTTTGGCTAACCCAAAGTCGGAAATTTTTGGGTTAAGATCTTTGTCAAGAAGAATATTATTCGCTTTGATATCTCTATGGACAATTTTCAAAATTGATTCTTCGTGAAGAAAAGCCAATCCTTTTGCTATGCCAATGCATATCTTTTGTCTTGTTGGCCAGTCCATTTCCAACTGCCATTCTTCTGGTCCTGTATGCATAAGAAAATACACTTAAGTGGTGTTTAAAATTCATTGTAACTAGAAACGATCGAAAGAAGCTCAAGAGATTTGTAATATGAATTTGAAATCCTTAGCTCTCAATTCTTAAATCCAGAATGCAACAATACAGATTTTGTATTTCAGATACGTTATAGTAAAATCACAAAAATTCAGAAGCGAGTAGAAAAGTTCATTCACCAAATAGAGCTCTGGCTAGACTGTTGTTCTCCATGTATTCATACACAAGCAGTAATTGATTTTTTTCAATGCAACATCCATACAGTTTCACTAGATTTGGATGCTGTAGACCAGAGATCATGCCAATTTCATTCACGAATTCACGGTTCCCTTGTTTTGATTTTGAAGAAAGCTGCTTCACTGCAATAATTGTATCGTCCAATAATGTACCCTGCAGTCAAGAAATAGAGATAACGATAAAACGTAAGTACAAGCCGAAAGAACAATAAAAAATCATGCTGCTATGTATATACCTTGTACACAGATCCAAAACCACCTTCTCCAATTTTGTTTGCTGCATCAAAATTGTTTGTGGCAGCTTTGATTTGTCTATAAGTAAAAAAACCAGTACGCAAATCTAATCCTCTTAATTCTGCAAAAGAACAAATTTGAGGTGTTAAATTTGCTGCAACCTCAAGAACAAGGGACTTAAGCAACATCAAAGCGGCACCATCTATGTGTGTGCTTTAGTGTTAAATGTTTGTTTGCTTCAAGAAATTTGGCACATGAATGAATCTAAGGACAAAAGACAATCTATTCGTAGATTTATATCACCTTTTTCCCTTGAGATCCTGCCTCCTATATAACGATTCCACCAAGAAAAAGATATAATTGCAAGAGCAATCAATAAGACCGAAACCCCTGCTCCTGTTGCAATGAAAATCTTCTTTTTTACTTTAGATGGAGGCTTGAAATCTACACAGCATAAGAACAAAAGACACAAACAGAAGCAGTTAAATTTCGATTTTGTACTAGAAAAATCACTTGCAGAATCAGTATGATATCAAAAAGCATATTCTGTAACTTTACACTGTATGTATATAGTAGTGTCAACATTCTAGATAAATGGTAGCTTTACAAATTAAATGATAAAATTTTGGATATATTGAGAGACACTTTTTTTTTTTTTAAATTCATAGAGACAGTCTTACCAGATTTCACAGAAATAGCAGAAACCAAAGGGCCATATGTTCCTCGGCTTGGGACAGCTGTCGTCCCCTTCCCCGTATATTGAAACCGTATCTCCAGAGTTTTATTTGTTACCATTGTTTTAAATGGTTGTTTCACGGCTTTATCAACTCCTATTGCCTCTTTCACAATATCAAAATCTTTCAGTATCCTTTCACCCTGCATTAAATTAAATTAAATAAGCTGAGTCCAAGTCACAAATATACAAAAAAGAAACGCCACTTATTTCATAACAAGACCTGGATATACACATCAAACATTCTTCTTCCAAGACTTAAGAATGACTGATTATCTCTGAAAATTATTTCTGCAAAGTGAAGTGTCACAGTGTAGTTTCCATTTGCTAAACAACGCCCATAATAAGTTAGAGATAAAGGAGAGAGACGGGCGGTCATATACAATTCAGAGTCATTCATTCTGAGAACAGATACATTATTTGCAGCATAGTTACTTATAGTACCATCACGCCCCCAAAAGTTTCCTGTACTACTAGTTCCCCAGTTTTCATTTGTGTGGACGAATTTCTCGGAACCAGCTGATTCTTCATCTCCTTCAAAATCTATGCCGCCAACTGTAGTCTTTCGTCCACCACAATTTACATTAAACGAGTAATAATCTGCCAAAAATCAAAATATGATTAAGTCTCCATGTTTATGAGATACCATTATAGAAGCTTTGACAATACTATTCAACAGAGTCTCACCCTTCGAACAAGGGGTCAGGCATTTGCTGAGTTCTCTGCATTGGTTTATTAAGCCAAAGAAGACGGAGTCAAAAAAAAAAAAAGGAGCTAGCATGAGGGAATAATTGATACTCAAGAAACAATTAGGAAGAACCATATTCTAAAATTACATAACATGCAACTTTACAACTCACGTAGTATTTCTTCCGCCATAGCATCTGAACAAGTTTCTGAATATAAGAAAGAAAACTAAATAAATAAATAAAAGAAAGATTATTATGGTCGTATAGCATACAAAGGCAAGTCATGTGTGAAAAATATGGCTCACACAGTTTCCCGACAAGTTGATGGCACAGAGCTCGCATAGAAGTTATTGTAAGAAAGATCAATTTGGCTGCGCAAAAAAAGTAATAATTCTGTCAGATTTTGTCCTACGGACTTGAAATTATTGAACTGAAAGGTCTTATTCTTTCAGTTATAGGATCAATGCAGCATTTCTCTCTGTTTGAATTCATGTACAGCACCAAACATCCAAAGTAAAGAGAGTATATTTCCTGGAGCTTCCTACAGTAGCTAGGTAAGCAAATAAGCTGTAGGAATGATTATACAAAAGCCAGAAATTGAAAAAAGAAGTCTGATAAAAGAAATAACGAGACAAAATGTGAGAACATCTCCTGCAATAGTTAACTTGAGTTTACTATAACAGACCAACAGTGAGCCACTAAATTATAGTGATGATTCTATATTGGAAGCTAAAAGGAAAAATAAAAAGATCATACATACTGTTTATTATCTGTGTTTTTCATCCACTCTGGAATTGGTCCCGTGAGAGAGTTACCGGTCAGATACCTAACCATTACGACAAAATCACACATACTCAAACTATAAACTTAGCATAGGAAAGCAGAGACAACTCAATCATGACAACACAGTAGTTCCGCAAGAAGATATTTATGAGAATTCATTGAATAAAACTTAGGTGAGTACATGTTCTCTAATGTTGCCATACTTCCAAGATTTAGAATCCCTCCTTCCAACTTGTTGAAACTCATATCCCTGCCAGTACATAACAGGTTTATCTTATAATCAACTTGAGAACAATGTGACAAAGGCCAATTTATTGGGAAAAAACACATGCAAGTATAATTTTGATAAGTGAAATATAGAACGAAAGCAAAAAAGTAATTAGGTTCAACGATTGCAGAGTCTTCAGATTTGGCATATTGACCAAGTAAGGAGGAATCTTCCCTGATATATTACAGCTCCTCAGCATCCTGCATCCACGAAACAGTTTTTTATTAATTGAAGGTTTCTCAAAAAAGGAAATTATCGAAAATCTTCAAATGGTTTTGGAGACTTTTACTCACAAATTGTGCATTTTTATCATGTTTCTTAACTGTGGAAACTCCGAAGCTCCTCCATGCAAGTCACTGATCCTTCTGCAGGGATATCACATTTACAATGGCCACTTGACTCTCTTTTGCAGGAGTTGAGAGGTCAAAATTTTATAGAACATTACAATTATTGAATTTACTCATGAACACACAACACACACAGAGAAAAATAAAATATAAAATGGTTCAAGTCCTTATTAAGATAAAAGAAGAAAACATACTCTCCTCCTGGGGGAGATTGCCACTTTGTGCTGAAATAATACTCGCTCTCAAGCACAGAAATATTGTTAAAGTGTGCATGAAAGTTAAAAAGTTTCCGGAGATACTATTAACTATTTGCATCTTCTCTTAATTTGAAGTGCATTAGGCTGAAACATGCTGGTGGTATCGATTTATATACTAGGATGAAACATTCAATTAATACAACTTTTAGTCTTGAACAAGGTGGGACCTTGGAGAAAATGTCCATAATTGCAAGATTTCCACATCCATTTAATTATTTTTCCACAAAAGAAAACATTTTGACCAAGAATTCAATCTATATGCAGCTGTTTACTAAGTTATTATACACACTCAATTAGGAGTAGCGTTCATTTAATTTCCAAATTCGAGACTCAAGTGTTCCTACATATAATGATATATTGAGAAAATTACAAAACTAGTCCCATAACTCACGAGAAAAACAACTTGGTACCAAAATGACAATAACAGTCTCATATCTCAACTTAACTTTACAAAGTTAGTCTCACCCTCAATCATAAACGAAAAATAAAAGAATGAAATTGCTTTTGGAGGGAAACAAAATGCCAAACAACTTTTATTTACTAATAAAATACACGTGCATCCGCACTTGAAGATCTTCTTAGACAATACAAGATTTATTTATACACGTTCAATCTTCGCAAGGATTGATCATCTTGTTTTAACTTTTCTTACACTCTGTTTGGTTCAAGGAAATTGGTAGAGAAACAAAACGAAAATACAAGGAAGCTATTTTCCTTTTCCCACTCTTTTCCTCACCAAATGGTGAGAAAAGGATATTGGGTCAAATTAATATTTAGATTTTCTCTCATTAGTTTCTGTTCCTTTTCATTTTCTCTAGTAACCAAATGAAAATTAATTTTTTTTCCTGTTTTCTTTTCCTACCCCGATCAATTTCCTTAAACCAAATAGAGTGTTAGTAATTTCAAAAATAAAATAAAAAAGGATATCCCTCCCGATAGTATTTCATGAGATTTATTAATTGTGCAATTGTGTATATATATATGTATATATATATATATGTATATATTTATATGTGTATATATTTTTAATATCACAAATTTGTTGTCTAATTCCTCCCATATAATACATCGATTTTCATAATATAAGCTAAAATAGTAATTGTATTTAATGGTGTATATATATATATGTATATGTATATGTATATATTTATATATGTATATATTTTTAATGTTATAAATTTGTTGTCTAATTTCTCCCATATAAAACATCGATTTTCATAATATAAGCTAAAATAATAATTGTGTTTAATGATGTAATAATTCTTTGATTGAAGCCAAATTAAATATAATATTGATTGCTCCTAAAATTCTCTTGATTCTATAAAATTTTAAGCTCTCTACTCAGTTATTGTTATGTTATCTCCTCTATGAATTATTTTCTTTGATTATTTCAAAATAATCTTTCTCCCTAGCATATATTTATAGTCGAAACCTTGCCTATTGACATTAGCCTTTTGTTATCTACAATATATCTTTAAAGTTTTCAGTGGTATACTTTAATTTGCTCTTTCCAATTTTCCTATTTTATTTTATTTTGTTTTACATCTAATTATTTGTAACACCTTGATCTCATGAGTAACCACAAGCAAAAATTACAAATACGTGTAATAGCAGAAGGATGGACCATATCAGTGGCCATGAATTCTATGATACTTAGGAAATTGATTCTCATGTAATGGAGGAAAAAACATGTCGAAAGGTAATATAATCATTTTTAGTGCTACTTTTCATTATGAAATATTGGTTCTTACAATTTGTTCATTTTGTTTGTAGGATATGCATAAGAAATTTCCTAATAATGAATATCAAAGGTTAAATTTAAATGTCATGAAAAATTTACTGAATTTTGTCCACGGCTTAAGGTATGCGCTTAAATGCGTAATACATCCTTGATTTTTATTATATATAATAGATTACTTTAGTCAATATTTACTTATTAAGTTGTAGGCGCAAAGTTGATAGACGCCATAAAAGAAAAATTCTTAAGGTAAACATGTTCAAAATGTCACATGTATCAATATACATTTTAGTGAATTAATATATCTATATACCTAACATTTTATATATTTGTTGCAGTTCTACAAATGTATTGATGGAAATCCAATTGATAGATATTGACTACAATATTGAGGTAATTGATTTTCTAACTAATTCATTACGTATAAGAGAACATCATTATGTTTACATTAATAGTAATGTGCATATATGTGTGAAAACATGAAAAGTATAATAAGTTCAAGTAAATAACTTATATCAAAATTTACATTTTTGTGTATACATGCATATTATTAATCTAAATAACTAATCTTTTTTAATTAACTTTATAAGATATGGAGGAAATCGTCTAAGGGCAAGAAAGTTTGATTGGAGCAAAGAATCAAGTTCCTTTGTTTGGAAATTCTTCACTTAATAAGAATTCACAAGATGGTATTTTGTAGATGAAAAGATTCAAATTTAGTAGGAACATAATAACGTCAATCAAGAGAGTTTGATTGAATTCAATAATGTGATTTGTTTGTAATTGACTAATAAGAATTGATTAGGTATTGATATGTTTACATTTTCGAGTTAAATAGTAAAAATCTCTTATTGCTCAGTGATTACTCAATACCTAATAAATTCACTTTATATTTTATAAAATAATTTATATGCATATAGATATATTATTTTCATTTTTTTTAAACATTCATATAAGTTATTTTCAAATAATTTTTCTAAATAAAATTATTTTTTAAATTTAAAAATCATTGCCCGTGCAACGCGCACGGGGCAGCAACTAGTAATTTTATAGGATGCTTCCTTATTTCTACCACTCGTCACAGCACCATTGACTTGACTTGCAGTTATTCTACATTCAGATGCAATTCATAAAGGGACAGACGAACCCCGTAGTGGAGTACGAAAGACTTTTTATATAAAGTTGAAGAACGAGTTTTGGAAACGGCAGCGTTTGAGAAATTTGGGCACCGTGATTGAGGACCTTTACTCAATTAATATGCTAATAGAATACTACAAAAATTAGTTAAGACGCCACGTGATTCGAATCATTCCGTGCCTCTGAACCCTTAAATACGGTCTAAGAACATTAGCAACGAAAATGCTAAAATCACCGCAATAAATTTTGGGGTCGACTTTAAAGACGAAGTTTGCTACGGAGTATCTTTGTTACAAAAAGTCCTAATAATTAATGAAAAAGATATATTTACCATGGCAACCAGCTTCCTTAAGGAAGTGTAGTTTCTTGCAGTGAAATTATAGAGCAAAAGTGGGGTAAGTTCACCAATAAATCCAAAAAGATGAAATTTAAGTATGTACAAAAAAAAAAAATTTAAAAATACAAATAATGCTTAGAAGAAGTACAAACTGAGCAAAATCATGTCCACATAGATACAGTTCTGGAAGAATAAAAGAATTGAAGTAAGATTGGTGAAATCCACCGAATATCATAAGATTAATAGAATAAAGAGGAAAAACTTTGGGTATAAATTACATGCAAACAGATGCAGTGAAGTATCAATATATACTAAAAAATAAAATCATGGAAACTCAATAAAAATAGAAACATATAGAAAAGAATGATCAAAGCACAATTAATCCATCAACAAATTCGAAAATACTGGCCAAAAACAGAAAGAAAAAAAAAAGAAAAATGAATGAGATGAAAATTTTATTGAAATAACAGAAATTTGAGAGAAACAAACTGAAAGAAAAATAATATGAGTTAAAACTTAAATATAAAACCATCAACAACTATTGAATGGGACGAAGGACAACATGGTTAGTTCTGGTTTTGCTGGCAGACGGAACTAATTAAAAATCTGGGGTTAAAATGTGCAAAAGCATTTGGTTCATCTCAATTTAATTATGATATCCCCTTATTTATATTAAGAATTTAATTATGGGTTAAACACGGAAAACTTCAATCAAGATATAAAAAGTGGACTGTCATTATGACTTGGAGAAGTTCAAGCAAGCTATGGAAATTGGAGTTTCATTATGGCTTCAACATGGAAAACTTCAATCTTACTATAAAAATTGGACTGGATTTAATGATAAGGAGATTTCAAAATTTGAAAGTTTACTAATGAAACCATATTATCAAATAAAAAAAATCAAAATCACCCGAAAAATAGTAATTTTGAGTCAAAATTGCTCAATTTGGTCAAAAGACCCCAATCAAATATATATAGTAATAGATAGATAGAATAGAATAGGTAGATTAAAAAAAACTCTTAATTTTTTGGAAAATTACAACGAGATCTCATTGAGGAATTTTAATTACACAAAGTCACAATTTTGTAAGAATACCTTAACATGAAAGGAACTTTATATAATTACTATAAAATCAGGGAATTTTCAATATTGACCATAACACGAGTGGTATGTAGGTAATTATCTCTAGTTTTAAATTGAATCAAATGAAATTGCTGATCTTTTTATACTTAAAACTAAAAACAAAAAAACACTACAGATTTGCAACTCACAACAACAGGCTTCACATTTCTATACAAGGAATGCGGGTGTTTTCTTACAATAATAATTACTCTCATATACACACAAATTCTCTCCTAAACAAGCACAAACAATTAAAAAAAACATGGAGAATTCCTACACGGTAATATTCTCCCAGCCTAAAAATTAAATTACAAATTTACAACAAGCTACAATTCCACTAGAAAATTGAAGTTGCATTAAATGCAACCAAAATAATATCCTTACCCCTGAATATTATGTAGTATCTCTACTGATTTCATTAAAATCAGAAGAAGCCCATGAAGAAAAACCTGCATCTGTTTGTACCGTTGTCGAACTCTGCAAGTGTATTCCGGTCGAGCTTTTGTTTTGCATATCTTGTTGGAAACCTTTCATGGCTTTGAACCTCACATCGTTCGTATATGTGCTTCCTTCGGGAATTGCAGCTGGGACGTCCATTTTCCCTTCAAGCATTTGGACAACCTCAGTCATTGTAGGCCTCACAGATGGAGTTGCATTTGTGCACAAAAGTGCTACTTTCACCATCCTTTCTATTTCCTCTTTGTTTATTTCATAACCCAATCTCTCGTCAATCAGTTCATCGATTTTTTTACTTTCTTGCAAGTGACAAGCCTGTAATATCACAATTCTCTCGTATCATTCTCCGAAATCCAAATCCTTCAATTCAAATGCAAGCTCAAGCATTTTCAAATTAATGAAGAAATGTAACTTAAAATATGATAATGGAAGTACAATATAATAGTAGGCGAAGAAGGCTTTAGTACCCAATCTAGAAGGCAAACAAAATTGCGACTTGGCATGTAATTATTGTTGCTTTTCCCACTGACAATTTCCAAAATCACGACCCCAAAGCTGTAAACATCTGCTTTATCAGTCAGATAACCCCAAAGTGCATACTCAGGTGCCATATATCCTCTGCAATCAATACGACAAAAAGTACTGAAAAATAGCAGAATTTGAAGGCAAAGGTTCAAGAGTTTTGTTGACAAATATAATGAGATGAACTCACATTGTTCCAGCAACTTTTGTGCTAATATGTGTCTTCTCGTCTTCATTAAGCCTCGCTAATCCAAAATCCGATATTTTAGCATTTAGATCTTTGTCTAGCAGCACATTAGTAGCTTTAATGTCTCGATGAACAATTTTCAGTCTTGATTCCTCATGGAGGAAAGCCAATCCTCTTGCAATTCCGATACTGATACGATACCTTGTTGGCCAGTCTAGGATCACTTGGCTTTCCTTCCAATCTGAACAATGATCCACCAAATCAGTAACAAGACAAGGTTTAAGAACTACAGATTTCAAATTACTCCACTATCGAGTGAATTTCAAATCCATTATAATGATAGGAAAAAATATCTCAAAATGATTACTATGTTTTATTCCTGGGTTTTGACAGGGAAAAGGATAATGTTACTCTTGCTTCAACTTATAGTACTTTGTGACTTATTTTCTGAATATTCACGTTTTTCTTTTCCTTTTCCTCACCGAAACCCAAGAACCAAACATGGCCTAAAGGATTTGAAATCCGTAGTAACTGGCAATAATCCCGACAAAGCAAGATTTGTTGTTATCAGTTTGAAATTCCAGCTCCAAAATTATCCAATCCAAACGCGACCTTATGGAATAAGCAAAAGTTTACCAAACAAAACACGGGCAAGGCTATTGTTTTCCATATACTCATATACCACTAGCAATTGATCCCCTTCGATACAGCATCCATACAGCTTCACGAGATTTGGGTGTTGTAAACAAGAAATCATGCCAATCTCATTCAAGAATTCACGGTTTCCTTGTCTTGATTTCGTGGAGAGCTGCTTCACAGCAATTACAGTTCCATCTGGTAGTACACCCTGAACCAGTTTATCCGTCAGAAATATGAATTGCATAAAAAGACATAAATTTAGCAAACTTTCAGCCAAAAGATCACCTTGTACACGGAACCAAAACCACCTTCTCCAATCTTGTTTGCAGCATCGAAGTTGTTAGTTGCGGCTCTGATTTGTTTCAGAGAGAATGCAACAGTTTGCAATTCTAGACCTTCAAAATCTGCACATCAAAAGTATACATTTAGCCTTTACTTGCAACACTTTTCACATTTTAGATTTATAAGATATATGAAGACACAGAAAGGATGATGGTTTATGAACTAAGAACTACTTTTATCATGAAAATTCTCATAGCATCACCTTTTCCGACTCGTTTACTGCCTGTTAGAAAACCTTTCCACCAAAGTATGACCAATATCAAGAAAATAACAAATGCTGCTAAAACTGCAGCTACTATATAAGCAGTTACATTCTTGTTACCATCTGAACAAACTCTAAAATCTGAAAAGAAAAAAAAGTAAAGTAAATGAAAGTTATAGGGACTGGAAAAGGATGAAGAGAAATCAAAACCACTGGAAGTACTCACTTGGATTGACTGAAATAGCTGATATTAGAGAACCATAATCTCCTCTGTTAGGTATTCGAGTAGTCCCTCTACTAGCCCAGTAAAACCGAATCTCCAATGTATTATCTGACACTGTGACATTAAAATACCTAATCACGGGCCTTTGAGCTCCACCAGCCTCATCTTCAATGTTAAAATCTCTCCGGACTAATTTTTCCTGACGTAGATAACAGGATCAGGAAAGCAATACAGAAAATCTCTTGGAAATGTATTGAGTTTCATTGATATAATCAAACAACCTGGATGTATATGTCAAACATTCTCCTTCCAAGACTGTTATATGTACTGTCGTTCGTGAAGAGTATTTCAGCAAAGTGCAAGCCCACATTGTAACTCCCATTCTCCAAGCAATAATCAAAATATGTAAGTGAAAGAGGACTAAGGCGTGATGTACTGTACATTTCAGGGAGATTTGTCGTCGGTGTAATTTGGAATGAACGCGAATTTTGGAAATTAGGTTCATCTATGAAGTCACCGGTGCTAGTAAAGCCCCAATAATTTTCACTTAAATATCTTGCAGAATCACCTCCAGAATCTCCTTCATATATGACTTTTTTATTGCTTTCTCTGATAGTCGAATCCCCACCACCACAATTAACATGTAAAGAACATTTATCTGACGTAGAGAAACATAATATAGTGTACAAGTCAGAGAGTTTTGTCGTCACTTTACAAAATATACTTTAGGAAGAAAAGTATACTATACTTACATTTAGGGCAGACTACATCCTTGGCACAAGGTAGAATTCGTTGTCTGTTAGACGTTAAACACACGAGCAATTGGCATGAGAGATGTAGTTGAGGCATATGATTAAGAGCAGAAAGAACTAAAAGCAGCTTACAGTGTGTTCACTGTCGATGAGCTTTTGAACAGGTTTATGTTTCGGTTCCTAGTAAAGGAAAAAGACAGCACATATTATTGTAAATATCACAAATCGAAAGTTAACTGAAATATATTGGGGAAATTTAATGGCTTTTCTGACATGTTTGGTTGACAAGCAGGTACATCAGTGCCTTGCCAGGTAAAATTGTTGTAGGAAAGATCACTGCAGAGAACCAATAAAGCTAGATGTTATTATCTGGCTTATTTAATAATGAGGACTAACATATAATTACGAATATCAAACACAAAAAGTAAATGGCACCACCATAGAAAGCCCCCCCACCCCCAACCCAAAACAAAAAAAAAGAAGAAAGAAGAAGAAGACTTGCATACAAGATGAAGAAAAAAATTGTCAGGAGAGTACTACAAAAATGAAAACATACATATTGCTTCCGTCCTTCAACAGTGTATCAGGTATAATTCCACTCATCATATTGCCAGTCAAAAACCTATTTGAGGAACACCATGTATGAGAAAGACATGTAGGCTGATCAAGAAAGCCGCATTATGACGAGTCGGGAAAGAATGTGTGTGGCAAAAAATGAGGGGGGCCGAGAGGATAGTAAGGAAGATGAGCTTAGACTTTGCATAAAAATATCATCTTCAGTAGGACTATTTTATTTCCTTAAGTGATACTGAAACCAAACCTGATGCGAAATATTCAAATACGCACTCACACAAGTTTCAGATTTCTGGCAATGACATTTGGAATGTGCCCCGATAACCTATTGAAACTGACATCCCTGTAAATATAATTGAACACAACATATAGTCAGTAGTAAAAAGTCAATGAAAATTTCCATAGATTCTTACACACATGAAGTTTGTTTTTTATAAGAAATTGTGATTGGAGAGAATATTGAGCCAGGCTTAATAGACCATGGGGATTTGGTTACTCACAACATTTGCAGAACTCTAAGTCTCCAAATATACGCAGGGATTTCTCCAGTGATGTTACAGTTTCTTAATATCCTATATCCAAGAACAGGTTATCTTAGTAGCTTATATAAACCATTGGAATAACCAAGAAGCATTTCAATATGCACTTTTACTCAGCATACAATGTTAATAGGCCTGTAGTGCTCCTCAGCATTGGAAACTCCTGTTGCGGCCCTTTTAGGTCACTAATTCTCCTGTATACAGAAACTTCATCAAAAGTTTGTTTGAAGTAAAAAGGGAAGCCAAAACGACGGAAAAATTAATGGTTGTTGTTTACTCACAAGTCCGTTAACTTATCCAGAAGGGATATGTTTAAGGGAATGGGACCCTCCAGTCCACTTGCAAACATTTCTCTACATTGAACATTAAACAAATCAAGGTTAGAAGAAGAAGAATACAAAGAAAAAATTATTCAGAGTACCTCTGCAGATTAGGATATATAGAGTTCTTACAATTTGCTAAGCTGTATCCAGTTCTGAATTAAGTCAGGTATCCGTCCACTTAAGTTATTATCATTTATCCTACTGTAATGAGAAAGGACAAAGTTGAACATGCTAGAGAACTTCATAACATTAAACTGAGGAAGACAGGCTTGTACTTACAAGTCATTTAGATTTATTAGATTTGAAAATGATGTCGGCAATTGCCCTGTCAATTGGTTGGAGGACAAGATCCTGTGACTCGATCAAAATGGACCATACTGAAATTGTCAGTTGTGGTAAATATTTGTACTTTAACACTCAAATGATAGAACTCACTAGTAATACGAGATCTTACAGAGTTTTTAAATTGATCAGCTCCCCGATATCAGAAGGGATACGCCCTGAAAATTGGTTTGCTTCAAGATTCCTGATCAAAGCTCACTAATTAAAACTCTTGAAATTGCCAAATAAAAAACACTGTTGGACCATTTTCTTTGAAGTAATAATCAAAACATCAAACTATAATAAGAATGGCGACAACACTTATTAGAAGTAAACAACACTTGATAGCATCATTATGGGGCACTACTCTTAGTTTCATTGAACTACCCTCCTTCAGTCAACAAATCCGTGATAGGAACAACTAGAGAAGTATAAACTGAAGACTTACAGGTATGTGAGGTTAGTAATATTTCCCAATTCCTTTGGTATTTCACCTGACAAACGGTTTACAAGAACAGAGCTGCATAAAAGTTCTGGCAGCATTGTTAGGGATCAGCTAACCAATAATCTAATACAGATAACTCACAAATGAAAGATAAACCATACATAAAATTCAACTGTGTTGAAGCCCATTCTTTTGGAATTGTACCGGTGAGGAGGTTGTAGGCAAAATCACTGAACAAACAAAATATTCATCAAATTTGGTAAATGGTGTTGCATACATATGAAAAATCGAAGTTGCTCTCACACGTATTGGAGGTATGGAAGCTTCACGATGCCAGTTGGAAGAATTCCAGGAAGATTATAACTCTTTATAACACTGGAATAAATGGAAACATGAATATAATAAACCTTAGGCTCATTGTCAATTGAGGATGAAGAGCATTGAAATAAATAGAAAATTCTTTTTGTACAAATAAGGAATGAAATAATGGAAGCATACATTGTGGTGACATGACAGAGGGTGTTATTGTCAAAGTTGCAATTACATTCGACATAACCCTCAGAGCCGCTTGGAGCTGAAGGCGAAACACCAACCATCTCGACTTCACATAAATCACCATTGAATCTCCAGTATGTTGCACCCATTTCCGTCGCAATTTGTTGGAGAGCATCCACTACATACAACCACAAAATAATCAAAAAGTGAATCATATATCAAAATTCGCGGATTTGAGCAGAGATGCACTCAATAACATTACCATTATTGCTTCAGAATTTCATCCGACTCCAAGATTTAGGCCAATTAGGGCTCTAATATACTGAGTTATGCTTATAAAAGATATATATATGTATATATACACATATATATATATATATATATGTTTAGGGCAAGCTTGTTAAGTTGCTTGTATAAATTCATCAAACTGACATGATTATCTTTCTTTTTTTAAAAAGCAATATGACTAGTTTCGTGGTAGCCTATTTGAAACCAAGAAATACGGGTGCTTCTTCAATTATTCATTTAATCCATAGGCATTAATTAAAATAATAAATGAACTGAACAATACAGTTACCAATTATTTCTTGATTCCAGAATCCACAATTCACTGAACAAGTAGATTTCAATGACATCATTACAAAAATCTTTAATTTTCTTGAGCCCGTCGTTTAATCTTGCTTCTAAGTTAATTACGTTGTCTGTTAATTATCCAATTTCGGTACTTTGATAATTCTTGAACCAAGAAAATTACAGGTCTTTCATTCAATATTGCTTCTGGGCAGGCATCATTGCCCAGAAACTGCGTACTCAGACAAAAAATAAAAGTCGAAATTCAGTTTTTCTTACCTTCTTCTTGTGGGACTTGTGAGTCAGACAACTTCAAAAAACAGACTGCAAGAACCCAACAGACAACAATGCTTCTGACCAGCATCCTCAATCATCAAGATTCAAGAATATATAGATACACAAAACATGTAAGTATAGCGTGAGACCAATTAAATTATGGGTTAATGCTAGTGCACTGCCTGAATGCGGCTGCGTACTGAAGTAGATTCCACTAGCAATCTTTAGATATATATATATATATATATATAGTATATATATACAAAACTTGGGGCAGATTGGAGTCGGTCAAACGAAGCGGGTGGATAGAGAGAGAGAGAGAGAGAGGGGAGCAAACCATTACCAAACAAAACAAACAGTTTTGAAAGAGACCCAATGTTAAAATCTTTTCATTTTTTAAACATTGAAAGAGACTGTTTTTAGCGAAACCGCTGTTTTTTTTTTAACATACTTATTCATCATTGATTTCATTCTATGAAAATCAAAAAGAAAAAAGAAATCGTGTGAGAAGTTTCAACTCTGAATTTTCGATTTCAATAATGCATGCAAATAATTTTATTCTACACAATCTTCCCTAGGTCTATTATCAAAAAAACAAAAAAATCTTCCCTAGGTCTTTTATTAGACAAAGGAACCTCACTTCATATTATTACATGTCTTTGTCTAGTTGCTCGTGATTTGAAATATGAAGTTTTAGCGAGCTAAGTAATTATACAAACTTATTATTTTATAATTAAAATTATAAATACTTAACTCATTATATTTGAAAATTACATTTACATTTGGAAATCCTCGATCAATGATCAAACAATACTAAATGACATTTTTACCCTTTATTTAAAATATCAAAAGAAATAAAAAAGTTAGAATAATATTTTTGCTACAGTCGTACCCCCTATTATAATATGTAATTACCAAAATACCCCTCTTGTTTTTGAAATTATCAGCACTCCTTACAGGGGCTAATTGTAAGATTTTTAGGGGTTAAATTGTAAGAATTTTTTAATATATAGAGAGTGATTGTAAGAAGTGCATTATAACAGGGGAGGTTTGTATAATTTCAAAAATAAGAAGGGAGGTTGGTGTAATTTTTCTTAAATGACATTTGGACAAGAGCATTTTTAAAAGTTCACATGATAACATCATCAAAAATCTGATCTCAGGGGGTTAAATGTAATTTTTAATTATAGTGAATTAAGTATTTGTGATTTTAATTATAAAGTGATATGTTTGTATAATTATTTATTATAACAGTGGGTGTTTGTGTAATTTGGCCAAGAAATTAAGGTCTTGTTTGTTTGTGTTTTCAAACTGCTTTTTCCGGTGTTTGTGTAATTTTGCCAAGAAATTAAGGCCTTGCTTGTTTGTGTTTTCAAACTGCTTTTTCCATTTTCATTTTCATCTGAAAATGAAAAATACACATTTTACACTGTTTTTAACTGAAAATATTCTCATTTTCATTTTTATTTTTACGTTCTCAATAAATTTCAATCATTTCTTTAAAATTACATTTCTCATCACTCATCTCACAATTTCTTTTTGGGATAATAACAAACACCCCCCTCAGTTATGGGGTGATGTGCACTTTGCCCCTTCATTTATCATAAAATGTGCGCTTCACCCCCTCGGGCAGTTCGGGCAGATTCAGGCACCACACTTATCATAAAAATTGCACTTTTGCCCCCTGACTTATGTGTCTTTGTAGCACTTTGCTCCCTGACTTATGTGTTTTGTAGCATTTTGCCCCTGCCCGAGCTACTCGAAGGGGTGAAGTGCACATTTTATGATAAGTGATGGGGCAAAGTGTACATTTCAATAAGTTGGGGGCAAAGTGCACATCACCTCATAACTGAGGAGGGGGTCTATCATTATCCCATTTCTTTTTATCACTTTTGTCTCTCATCTCCTTTCAATTTTTTCAACATTTCTCTCTCCTCTCTTTTAAATTTGTAAATCCAACATATTCATCTAATCATTACTTTTCAATCATTTCACACATCATAATCACCAATTTCAACTATTTTTAAAAACACAATCAAACACACCTACTTTTTTCACTTTTCTCATATAAAAATCAAAAAACTCATTCCTCGTATATTTTGGAAAATGATGGTTGAAAATGAAATGAAAACACGTCCAAACAAAACCTAAGAATGGCAGCCGTACACTACCGCCCGTACGTTATGGTACATAATTAAGGTAAGAAGTTGACCCTGTTCACTGTATGAAAAGTCTCGCGGACTATGGGCTTTAATTGACCCAGTGGGTAGGGGGATGGCTACGTTAACTTCAAAGTGGCTAATTAATTAATATTTATTTATTAATCATATATTATTATTATTATTATATTTTTGGGGGGTGGGGGGTGGGGGGATTTAATGTAATAAAGTACTTGTTTTTTTGGTAAATAAATTGCATAAATATGAAATAAAGGAAAATATTAGCCGAATCACGGACTACAAAGAAGACGATGCCAAAATAGAGTCAAAATGATCACACCAATTTTCGCCGTTCCAATTTGAGTGAAGCGCTCCACTTGTAATAAAGTACATTAATTCTTTGTGGGAAAAATCGCACATTTAGTCCCATAACGTAGGGTTTTTTCCATTTTGGTTCCATTGTTTATGGATTTATCACATTATATCCC
This sequence comes from Buddleja alternifolia, assembly GCA_019426215.1. NCBI lineage: Eukaryota > Viridiplantae > Streptophyta > Magnoliopsida > Lamiales > Scrophulariaceae > Buddleja > Buddleja alternifolia. The sequence continues at coordinate 3,372,583 of CM033392.1, forward strand.
ATAACTTTCATTTTCTCTCAATTTTTGGTCATATTAGTAATTTCCGTCAGAAACTAACGGTAGAATTCACTTGTGTGGCATGTGCGTCGTTAGTCAAACTTATTATTTTTTTATTATTTTATCATTTTTTATTTTCTATTTTTTATTTTTATTTTTACTTTTTCTTTTTCTTTTTCATCAAAGAAGATGAAGAATATTGTAGTAGAGATGGTGAGTTGGTTGGATTTGGGTATGGGGAAGAAGATGAGTTGGTGGTGGCTGCAGATCTAGGGTGAGAGTAGTGGTGGTGGCGGCGAATCTAGATTGAGGGGTGGTGGTGGTTCCGGAATATATGATTGAAGGTGGTGATAGCACCGGAATATGGAGTGAGGGTGGTGGCGGCATGCTTGTGTGGTGGTGGTGGCAGGTGAGAGTGCGGGTGGTGGTGGCAGACCCATGGTGGTGGTGGCCCTGACATCTAGAATGGAAGGAGGCGGCGGGCTTGTGTTTGGTGGTGGCGGTCGGTCTTGTAGTGGCCGCCACGATGGAGATGGGGAAGGTGGTGTTCATGGTGTTGGTGATGGAGTTGGGTGTCGGTAGTAAAAATTAGGGTTTTTGGATATAAGTTTGGTGAAAAAGATGAAGAAGAAAAAGGAAAAATCAAAATAAAAAATAGAAAATAGAAAATAAAAAAATAATAATAAATTAAGTTTTTAGACGGAGCACATGTCACGCACGTGTCGTCTCCGTTAGTTTTCTGACGGAAATAACTAATGGGACCAAAATTGAGAAAAAATTTAAAGTTATGGGATATAATGTGATAAACCCATAAATAATGGGACCAAAATTGAAAAAAACCTAAGTTATGAGACCAAAAGTGAAATTTTCCCATTCTTTGTGCCATCTTATGTTTCTCTAAAGTAGTTGTTTATTTTCAACGGTTAACTCTTCATTTTTGGTTGTTGCCATCACTAATACTTGTTTGGTAAATAAATAGCAATCGCCTTAAAAGCTCTCACCCACATCAAGTATGTATCTCAAATCACTAAGTTCCTAATTAATATGTAAATTAAGTATGCATCCACTTCCTACAACAATCAAAACTCACAAGTAGAGACGGAGCGAGACCCCGGGTAGGTAGGGGCACCCGTGCCCCCTCAACTTTGAGAAAAAAGAAATTTTGCCCTATAAATTTTTTATTTTTGATATGTTGTCCCTATAAATTTTTAATTTTTGACATTTCGCCCTCCCCAAATCTAAAAATATTAGTTTTGCCTCAAATTTTTTTCATTCGCCCCTCAAATTGCGAATCATGGCTTCCTCCCTGCTCACAAGTAATTTTCATCAACCTCCTACTAATTTCTTCTTCTCCCCTTGTACTTTATTACTGTAGACCAAAAATTCAAAGAAAAAAGTAAAACAAAACAAAGAAAATGGAGGAGCAATAATGCAACTGAGAAGCAGGTGAAAATCTCTGATAATTTTGGTGTGTACTAAACCATGAATATTTTGTTTGCACTTTGCAGTACTAGACCACGAAAATTTTGTGTGCTTATGCAACTTAAGATTATCATTACTTTTGTTATTTTGCATGTTTAGATTTAGAATTTTAATTTAGACAAAAAAAAAAAGACGATGAATATTTAGGATTTTGAAATTATGCAAAAAAAATAGAAAGATTTTAAATTAAATTATTAGTATTTCATTTAGCAAAACAATTATCATTTTGGATACCTTTTTCTCTATTTATTATTTTTATTTTTGATAAAATCGGTCCAATCATTCATTTAATCTCAATCAAAAGCTAAAATTGAGAGGAATACAATAGCTCCAATAAATTATGTAGGTAAGTCCATTCTATCAACAAAAAAAAAAGTAGGTAAGTCCCATTGAAGTACAATAGACATGTGTCAAAAGTTTCCTTAGGACTAAATGTCTCATCTTCGAGAGAAAAACTTTAATACAAGAGGCATTTTTTTTGATAAGATAATACAAGAGACATTTAATACAAGAATTAAATGTAAAACAGATAACAACCACAATAAAGTAAACTAAAGACCCATTAAAACCCCTCATCCCAACCTGTTAAATCCCTATTTTGAAATGTAACCTTTGACGTTATTGAAAATGTGAAATTTGTCAGGATGATCCAATAGAGATTAGTGGCAAGGTGCATGGAGAGAGATTGGACTGTAGAGAGAGTTTGAGTCTCCCAGCTCAGCCGGGAAATTTAAAAATAGATCAGTCCAATAGAGTTGGTTTGTATAACATCATTGAATGCAGGTGATTTAGATGTTTTTTACCATCTTATCCTTGCGTCAATGGTGTTAAGCAATCCAGCTCTACTGAACCCGATCTATCTTAAAATCACCCCAGCTCAGCCCACCAAAGAGGCAAAGATAGGGATTGTAATGCACATCACGAAGGAGAATAAAAAAAGATAGAAGGCAAAAGAACTTTCAAATAGGGAGAGGGTTAGATATTTTCTCTCATCCTAGCTAATTCAACACTTTTGGTAATAATTATATTAATATTTATCCATCTGATATGGCATGCAGTTGTCTTGTGAGATGGTTTTATCTCAAAAAGGTGTATCGTTAGGCTAATGAGAGTTTGTGGCTTATATTTTTCTCAAGTCATTCGTCTTCATTCAATGTGAGAATCATCCATCCCCTTAGACATAGGGTTTGGAAAGAGCACACAACCTCTTTCCCTAGATGGTGTTAGAAAGATATTACTGTGGAGTACTCTTAGTTCAAGCCTCAAGGGCTAAGATAAGATCATGAGTTTTGAGCATTTACTTGGCGGTTTCAGTGATCTCCTAATTTTATGGTACTATAATCTTATAGGGATAATTACACTGAGGGTCCTGAGGTATTGGCTAATTACAAAAAATATCCCCTAATTTAATAAATTACATCTAACATCCAAGGTTTTCACGTATTGATGTAAAAATTGATGGAAAGTGACAAAAGACCTAAATGCCCTTATAGAATATTTTTAAAAAAAATGAAAAAAAGCTGAATTACCAAATTGCCCTTTTACATAACTAGATTTACTTCTAATACCAATTTTTTTAAAAAAATTAAACTTAAAGGAAAAGTATTTATATATATATATATATATATATGTATATATCTTATCTTAGAAATTGCTTGTGTGTGAATGTGTGTGTGTATGTGTGATTGTGTGCGTGTAACAGTGTGTGTAATTATGTGTGTGTGACTGTGTGCGTGTGTGTATGTGCGTGAGGGTGGGGTGGAGATGGGAGTGGGGCTGTGGGGAAGACGACACTGTTCCCCACCCCTCCTTTTCTTTTCTTTTTTTATTTAATTTATAAAATAATATATTAATAAGTAATTTATTTTAGTAGTTATTAAAAATATAATTTTTGAATTTATTTGTAAATTTCATAAATAAATTTAAAATATAAATATTTTAAATTATATAAACTATTATGTATTAATTTAAAATTGATATTACACATTTTTTTATTTTATAATTTTAATAATTTATATTCTTTTTTATAATTTTTAATTATAAATAATTATTTGTATATTTTACATACATAACATTACATATAACACTTGTACTTTTACATAACATTACATATAACACTTGTACTTTTACAAAACATTACAAATAACATCAAAAGAGTATAATTGTCCAAGAAAAATTGGATTTTCAGGTCCAGAAAAAGTTAGGGGCATTTTCGAAAGTTCACCGAAAAATTTAACGGCGCCGTACTGAAACCCTAACGGATGGTGCTCAATATTAAACGGAATGGATGTTAGATGTAATTTATTGAACTAGGGAATTTTTTTGTAATTTAGCAATACTTCAGGGGTACCCAATATAATTATCCCTAATCTTATATTAATTGAATGGAGATCAAGAACTTGAGCAAGAAATATAAGTCTCAAACTGTTCTCTCTATTGCAAGATGTCTTTCAGGATTGAAATGTATAACTCTGACCAAGCGAATAAAACAACACACAATAGTGTTCGGTGTTCAAAGAAACAAACACATACCACACCACAATCAAAACACTCTCTTTTCGTGGCCACCATTTGAAATGAGGTAATTTTATGTAAGATCGAGTTTAATGGCATGTGCGTGTAATTTGGATCTATCTCTTTCATACAAGCCACACACAATACAACTTATTATATATAAAAAATAAATATTAAAACTATTGAACTTGGTATAACATAAATTTTTCTCTTCGTAACATAACTACTTGGCGAAAAGTATAAAAGGCACTGAAAAGTTTGATAATTGTTTTTTTTTTTTTTGTCTTGCTTGACTTGATGGAACTTCTTTCTTTAATCAGGTTCTTAATTAAGTCCAATTACGTTGCATTAAGTAGCATTTTTCTTACTTTGTTTCACAAGGCAGGCTGCTAAGTGGCACTGGCTGACTGGCATAGTCTAAAATAAAATATGTTTGTTATATCGACAAGTCAATTATTTTTATTTTGTTTCTCAAGAACAGGTGGTTGGCAGCTATTTTTTTTAATTATTGTGAGATAACGATGCTTGAAAGTTAAGCACATATTAAAGATGAGGAAATCTTGCCGGCTGTTTTTGGATAAGAATACCTAATTACCAACTATTTAAAACGAGAAAAATAATATTTTCTTATGTTTCTTGACCTAAATCTGGTTAGTTTCAACTTTCAGTATTTTCCACTGATCATTCATTTCGAATTTTTTATTGCAAATGCAATTGTAATTTTTTAAGGTACTTCACATCTAGATGCCATATGTACAAAATATTTTTTTAAATATAAAATTAATATGAATTATATACACTTGTCGTGCAGACATAATATGTAATAAATAATGCAACATCATTTTACAATAAAAAATCTCATGTGTCATTCATCATACATTTATCCGAAAAGTCCATATTGGGATAATTACACAAATTCCCTTCACTTTAAGCTTAATTACTAAGACCCCTTCACTTTTGATAAATTACCATAACTCTTTTTAACAGTAAAAGATGATTACAATACCACCCCTTATTAGATGACAATTTCGCCACCTGTCAGCATATAGTTTCACCCGTTAACAGGGGTAATTGGAAAATTCTACTTTCGGTTCATTTTACCCTACATATTCAAAATAAGTGAGATGATTTTCACACCTCACCTACCTTGTGTAAACCGCTTCACCCCAAGTGTTTATGTGATGGAAAATAGATCGGGAGCAACACTCCAAATCTATCATAGAATTACCCGGGATCAATTGTTCACCACATAAATAATTGGAGTGGGGTGGTTTACCCAGGGTAGGTGAGTTTAAAAATCCCCTGCTCATTTTGAATATGTGGTGTAAAATGAATCGGAAGCAATACTCTCAATTCACCTTAGAATTTTCCAGTTGACAAGGGGGTGGCAATTTTCAAAACTTCAGGTGACTTCTGGTAATTACACAATAAATGAGGGGATGTAAGTGTGATTACTAAATATCCGTTTTCCCCATATAAATTGAAGGCGCCAGTTTAACTAAACATGTTTTAATCACGCTTTACTCTTTTTTTTTTTCTGGGTTAAGTCTCGCATCGGCGGATCATCAGTCGCAAAAAAACCACCACAAAAGTGAAGGCTATGTTTGGTTATGTTTTGGGATGGTATTTTGGTGAGAATTATTGGTGAAAAATTTATGGGGACACGTGCAATTTTGATGGGATTATGTTTGGTTATGTTTTGGGAGTTAGTTTTTAAGTGATTTTTTGGTGAGATAGTGTTTGGTTTAGTTTTCAGAGGGAACATAAATTACTGTAGCTGTCAAATCATGTAAGTTTTTGTCTGTCAATAATTAAAAATTATAATATAATATTGAGATTGTAATAATTATTATATAGATAAATATATATGTATATATGTATGTATTAGTTGATATATATATATATATATATATATTATTTTTTGGTAAATATATTAAAAATAAATTATTGGATATATATATTACATCTATAAAATTTTGGCACACACACACATATATATATATATATAATTTATAAATATTTTATGTATATATCAACTTACAAAATAGTCACAGTATACATATAAATACATATTTATAAATATTTTATGTATATATCAACTTACAAAATAGTCACAGTATACATATAAATACATATAATATATATATATATATATATATATATTAAATGAGAACAATTAATTATAAACAAACAAAATGAGACACAGTTGTAAAACTCATTTGCCTTATTACAGGCTCGACACAAATAACACACACACAACATTTGCCTTGACAGTTGACACTCACAACATTCGTAAAGCCTTGACACATGAACGAGCCACACACACACAAAATATCCATAAAAAAACTGTAAAATCATATCCACAATTTACTATTTCGCACAAAAAAAAACACGATTTAATTGGTAAAACGTGGTCGTAAATCTGTAAGAAAAATTGTAAAAATTGTAAGACCGACAAGGGGTAAGGGTACTCTCTAAGATTTGAAATTCCACAAAGGATTATGTAAAATATGTAAGAATCAATTTTTTTTTCATGAAAATCTGTAAACGCGGTGGGTTATTGGAGCAAGCATCACAGAGAGGGGGCGTAAACAGTTGCATAGAGGCGGAGGGGAAGAATCACAATACGATTTAGAGGGGAGTGGGGCCATTTAGCGTGGGGGTGGGGTGTAGGTGAATGGCCACCATCCTCACCACAGCTTTCACATAACAATGGCTCCATTTCCTTGACATGCTGAGAAGAAATCACAGAGAAAGAGATGGGGTAGAGAGAGAGAGTAACACACAGAGAGAGAAAAAAAAGAGGGGGACAAGAAGCTGTTGTTGCAGTCATTAGTAGGAGAGAGAAAGAAAAAGGGGCCAAAATGATTTCTGGTCAGATATAACATATTTTCTGGCCCAAAATAATGCTAATCAAACGCTATTGGGTGAGAAATTTGGGCCAAAATCGGTCCAAAACATAACCAAACATAGCCGAAAAGACTCAAAACACGAGATTCGTGATCTGCGTTACCGCACAAGTTTCAATGCCAGATGTACAATCAATCAAAGCAGTTTTATCACATTTCCCCCCCTTTCAACTTCTCAGCCCCATTGGCCCTGGAAATTAGCAATTTTAGACCCCAATTGCATGTGTGTTGCAATATTAGACCCTTATGTTTGGGATTTTCTTTATTATTTTTTTTTAATAGTGAGAATGTTATTTTGGTGTGAAGTGCCCAGAATACCCTCCAGTAAAAATCCCCCCCAATTGAAGAAACGTTGAAGCGTTTCTTGTTTGCCTTTTTATTTTTTTTTCTTTTTGATTTAATGTATTATCTAATTACATTTAAGCCCTTTGAGCCAAAATAATTGTAAAAGTGTGTGACAACTTTAGAAAGCGTACTTCTGAAAACCTTCCAATTTAACATTTGGCTGGGAAGTTGAAAGTCTGAACGGGCAAAAATCAAGGGGGGAGAGACGAGAAGGGGAAAAAGCACAAGAACCATACCGGCCGATATTTATACAGTATATCGGAGGAAAGAAGCCAAGTAAATCTTGTATAATTGTTCATAAACATCCTCCTCCCACCTCTTCTTCATTTCCCCAAGGTAATTTGAATTTTGAAGCCAGATTCGCAATTCTAGGGTTTTTGTGAAACTATTTTAATTTTGTAATTTTGATTGTTAAACCATTATTGTTTAGTCCCATTATCGATCAATGGCTGCTTCCTCCTCATCGGGTACCAAACGCCAACGTGAAGTGGCTTCAGCCGGCCCTGGAACTTCCTCCACACCCCCTGTAAGTGAACTAGCTTCGAAGTATTTTATATTTTTAGCAAAATTTATAAATATAGTTTTTTTGGGTTGTGTGTGATGTATTATTGACTGTGTTTTAGGTTTTATGGTTGGTAATTGTTGATTTTTGTTGGATAACCTGATTTTTTTGTATGGTATAAAAGTTTAGTCGTTAAATTTGACAAATGTTTTTGTTGAAGCGTGTTGTTTCAAGGCAATTAGGAAGTATATCTTGATATAGGGTTATATCAGTTTGTGTTTATAAGTAATTTAATTGAATTTTGTCTTAGGTTTCCGACCCAAACGACATCCCTCGGCCCACTTTTACATTGAGTCCCGATAAATTTAACTTGAAGTGTAAAGTTGGCAACAAATGCAAATTGAAAGAGGATCTTAAGTATATTGAAGAGTGTTTAAGTGACCATCCTGATGGTATAATGTGGTTTCAAAACTCTCAATTTGCCCCATTATTCGACGTTGCTTCGGACATGGACATGGTGTTAACTCCTCTGTGGATGCTTCTAACACGAATAGTGGATTCTCCAGACCATTCTGAAATTTGGTTTGTTGTAAATGGCATTCCTATTCGTTACTCTTTGTTGGAGCATGCAATTATGAGCGGGTTGAATTGCTCCCGGTATCCTGCAGCTTCAAAGGTTGTGGAGGATGATAATTTTAGTCGTAGATACCTTAGCCCTAAAGCCACCGTTAAAATTCTTAGGGAACAACTTAAGAAGCGTGTGATTTGTGGAGAAGTAGACCGTTCTAGAACTCGTCGAAAGTCTTCGAAGAAGGCTGCGAAGAAGGTGGCGAGTAGTTCCAGTGACAAAGCATTAGAGATCCTTCCATCCGACAAGTTAAAGCTTGCGTTATTGTATTTGTTGGTTTCTGTTTTTTTTATCCCGCCACATGATGATTCACCAATTGATTCCCGTCTTCTTGCAATTGTTGATGACCTTGAGTTTGCGAAAACTTATCCATGGGGTAGGCTTTCTTATTCTGTTATGATGGACCAATTGAAAACCTTGGACTTGAAGAAAAAATTGGTTGCGGCAAATCCACAGTGCAACTTTCGTTGTTTTGTTCTCCCACTTATGGTAAATTTGGTTTTTATCTTTCATTGTTAATTGTCGACTTACTGTTATGTGAATATTTGATAATATCTTTTTTGTTCCGATGTTAGCTTCTTCCTTTCGAGTGTATACCCGTACTCTCACCAATGATTGGGCGGTTGAGGGAGAATATGCCCGGACAATTGCCGAGAATGTGCAAGTGGACCACTAAACTTCTTCACAAGAGACAATATCCCACCTTGTCTCAAATTCTTATGTTGGTTGGAAACACCCAGGTTAGTATTTTCATTGCCAATTTGAAATGTTAAAATCTCAAACCTTATTTGCGTATCAATCTTCGCCTTTTATAATGAATTGTATTAATTCTATTATATTTATTTGTTTATTTGTTTGATAGGATATTAAAAGCCTACTTCAAGCCACGCCGGAGGAACTGGCAACAGACCACATGCAAAGCTTTGCTCCTTTTGATCATGCCAACAGCAAGGTCCATGACCCCACCACCAAATTATGGACTGAAATACTCGAGAAAGGAGGTAGAATTGTATTTGATGACATTTTCCGAATAGATTTGGAATCTCGACATTCCATTCTTCCAGTGAGTAAAATTGCAACCATAATCGACGATGAAGGTAGAAGACCTGAAAAGGAAAATGTTGAATGTGAGGCAGGCAAAGTTGCACAGGACAGTGTTCCTGGTGTTTCATCCATTCCCATGAATACCAATGATATGGTTATGAAAGTCCTTCGTGAGTTAATAGCAAAGGGTGATTTGTTATCACAAAAGATTGATTTGTTATCACAAAACAGTATTGGTATGAGTGAAAGGTTAGAAAAGGTTGAAAGTGTGTTAAAAGACCTTTCAACAAAGGTTGGAGGTGATGAGGATGATGATGATGGGGTTCTTGGTGAGGATGAAGGGGTCGGTGGTGATAAGGATGATTTTGTTGTTGAGGATGTGGATGAAGGAATTGGTGGGGATGCAGGTGAAGGATTTGGTGAGGATAAAGTTGATGGTTTAGCCATGGTCCTTTTTAATCATGGTGGAGTGGTTGTAGGTCCTGATCCCATGGTAGATGTAGTTGTACAAGAAGAATCTGAGTTTTATTTGAAGAGGATGCCAAAGAAATCCAAGTACCAAAAATCTCCATTTACCAATCCGGATGCAAGGAAGAAGAAGAAGAAGAAAGTACGTAAGACGTAATATGGCATTATGTGTAATGGTTTTATTAGTTGGTTTGGTTTGATGACTGTGTTTGTTTGTAGTACTACGGGTACTGTGTTGGTATACAATATTAGTAATGTTATTCAGTATTTTTATTTTTGTTAGTACTAGTACTTGTATTAGTATTAGTATTAGTATTTGTAATATTGTATTTGCTGCACTGTGTTTGTTTATAGTATTATGTGTACTGTATTTGTATACAATATTAGTATTAGTAATTTTATTCAGTATTAGTATTTCTGTTAGTACTAGTACTTGTATTAGTATTAGTATTTGTTTTTGATAATATTCCACTGTGTGAATTCATCTTTTTTTTCGAACCCCAGGTGGAGTCGGGCCCAAATACTGGTACAGAACCGGTGGAGAATGATTTGGCTGGGGATTTTTTTGTGCCTCTTACTCCAGAAGAAAAAGATGTTGTTTCTGAAGCCTTGACCCGTTCAAGTTCTGAAAAAGTGTTGGTGACTCACTCTAATATTCAGATTACCGGCGAACAGTTACGGTGTTTTCTGGCAAGAGGTTGGCTCAACTCTGATGTGATGTGTATTTTCACTTGTTGAAAGAAAGAGAGAGGAGGGAGCCAACCAAATTTTTAAAATGCCACTATTTTAACACTTTCTTTTACACCGCTTTGGTTCGTAATGGCGTATATGATTTCAAAACTGTCGAGGATTGGACCACCCCGACCAATCTGGGATATCACCTCCTTGATTGTGAAAATTTTTTTGTGCCTATTCACAAACCCGATCATTGGTGTTTAGCTATTATCAACAAAAAGGAACAAAAGCTCCAATATCTTGATTCTGATGGTGGACAAGATGAAGAAGTTTTGAAATTTCTTGCTACGTATTTTGTTGATGAGGTGAAGTAGAAGAGTGGAGAAACCATTGATCTGAGTTTGTGGAATCACGAGTACACCAAGAACCTTCCTCGACAGGAAAATAACTACGACTGTGGAATGTTCATGATCAAGTACGCCGACTTTTGTAGTAGTTCGGCTGACATTGGTCTTTGTTTTGGACAGGCTGACATGTCATATTTTAGGCAGAGGGTAGTTAAGGAGATTTTGAACTTGAGAGTAGATTGATGAACAATGAAATTGCTATTAACTTGTAGATACTTTTAATGTATTGTATCAGATTGGCATGCAGTATAACTAGTATTATCCGTATACTGGCCAGATTGGTACCAAGTATAACTAGTATATTCCTTAAAATTTATTGCTTTGTACTATATTTTTGTTAACTTGTAATTCACATTTAGCATTAGTGTGATAGATTTTTTTGGACGGTATTTAAAAACTTATTGGCCATTAGTGGATAGATTTTTTTGTTTGGTAAAAAAGTAAGATGAAATTTATTGCATTATTGAAGTGGGTTGTTCTCAATCCCATCCATCCCATCTATTTATTCAATACATGGTAGTATAATAGTTATACTAGCTATACTAGTGGTCATTCAAAACAGTATAATAAATGTGGGGAAGTTATCACATTGGTTTGGGTGAGAGGAAGTTTGAACGCCTCACACCACACGTTCACCCTCCCACCATATTAGTGTATGCTTCAGTTTTTTACAGCTGTTAGAGGAGAGGTTAATTTATTAAACTCCTTCCCCCCACTTCCCCTGCCGTTTTCCCTTCCTCTCCTCACTTATGAAATCTGCGTAGCTCTAGAAAAACATTTTCACCATCTCTCTTCTCTGTGCACTCATCCGAAGCTTCACTCTCTCTCACTTTCTACCTTTCTTCCTTCCTCACTTATTTTACCCATCATTTTTCACTCATCCGAAGCTTCACTCACTCTCAGTCATCCGAAGCTTCACTCACTATCACTTTCTACCTTTATTTATTTAGGAAATCTACCATGGATATTGAAGATAGATTAAGTGTGCTTCCTCCTGATGTGATTTTTCACATTATGGATCAGCTATCAAAACTATCAGTGGTGGAGGCATCAAGGTTGGGATTTATATCAAAACATTTCCAACATCTTTGGTACTCAATCCCTAAACTAGAGTTCAATCATGGCGTTTTTTTACATCATAATATGTTTTTGTATAGTGGGTTACATTTTTCAGATTTTGTTAATCGCACGGTTGAACAACATAACAATAGTGTTGTTCATACTTTGATACTTGATTTTGGTAGGGGGGAGGGAGGTGGCGACCGTATTAGGGAAGATTGGGTATTATTTGGTGTTGATCACCATGTTCGAAAACTCAAAGTAGTTGGTCGTTTATTAAACTCTCTCCCTAGCACCCTATTTTACTCACACACTGTTGTTGATCTTAAACTATCTCTGCCTAAGTATGTTATTATGTGGGAGGATGGAATCTTATTGCCAAATTTGAAAAAATTAGTATTGAAGCGTGTAGTAATGATTGACAATAGGTTTGGCCTTAAGAATTCAAAATGGTTTCCCACATTAGAGGAGTTGCAACTACTTAGTTGTGATTTTGAAAATATTCATGAATTTTTGGGTAATTTCCCCTGTTTGAAAATAATAAAAATGGCTTTCAACCAAGGCCAGAGCAATATCAACACTCGGCTATCGATCCCAAATTTAGATTGGTTGGTTATTTTAATGACCCAAAATCAGGGCGTGTCGGGGCATATGCAAGTGTCCAGAGCTCGTACCTTGAAATGGATATTACGTGGTGATGCCATGGACTTTGAAAGCAATTGCACTGATAACCTTTTCCATCGAGAGGTTGTTAAAATGGTTAAAGAATTATTCCTCACCGATGACGCTCATGTGTCGATGGTTTTCGGACAGGTATACCTCTCATTGGTTTTGATATCTGTGTGCATTAAATCTATGAAATTGTTGTTGATTTTACGTTTTTGGTACTTTGGTAGGTTTTGGCCAGCGTGGCTGGTCTACATCGTCATGTGTCGTCTTGTTATTTTGTCGACATGTTCAGCTTAAATATGACATGTTTGAACAAGATCGATCATCTCGCAATGACACTGGTGATGATTAGTAGATGTCCGAACTTGGAAACATTTTCAATTAATTTGGTGGTAATATTCTACATTTTATGATTTGTTGATTATAACATGGTTAATTAACACTTTGATATCGGATATTCCGTCAATAAGCTGGTTTCTGTTTTTTACCTGTTTTGTAGCCGAGTGACATGTTGGTAAACAATCCCACAACGGTTGGTCAATATGTAGAAGAGTGGAATTTGGGTGAGTTGGGATTGGACAATTTGGACGTGGTGAGCGTAACAAATTTCACGGCCACTGAATCCGAGATGAGCTACGTTATGCACGTGTTATTGCACGCATCTCAGTTGTAGAGGGTAAATATTGTGTGCAACGACGTTTTTGCTGCTGACCGACATATATGTCAGCAAAAAATTAGGACGATAAGGTTGTTTCCAAGATTATCGGAAAATGTACGGCTTCGTTTCTCGTTTATGTAATATATATACTGAAAATATTGCTATTGTATACCCAATTTGACATTCATTTGATGGTAGAATATTGCTATCCAGTATCCAGAATGGTAGTTATACCGTACGAATATTGAACCGGTATAACCCGTATACAAAGCAGAATGATAGATATACCGGTAGAATGGTTATCCAGTATATTCAGTATACCGGACAGAGTCATAGGTATACTAGCAGAATATTGATCCGGTATACTCATATACTGGGCATTTAGGGTAGCTATACCGGACGAATGGTTATCTGGTATACTAGGCAGAATGATAGGTATACCGGACGAATATTAACCAGTATAACCAGAACAGCGCTAAAACATTTAAATTGCTTGAAATAATAATATGTCTATGGATTACATATATGCTTCTACAACTAATTACATATATGTTTCTACATATATGTCCGGTATACTAGGCAGATTGGAAAAACAATTGGAAGTGAATCCATCGCCAAATGACATATGATTGGTTGAAATAGAACAGAGCTAAAACATTTAAATTAATGTTTAGGATATATTTATAGATTAAGCTGCAATAAGAATTTAATTTAATAGGTCCAAAAAGAATAGGTATACCGGACGAATATTGATCCCGTATATGCAGTATACTTGGCAGATTGGAAAAACAATTGAAAATGAATCCATCGCCAATTCACATATGATTGGTTGAAATAAAACAGTGCTAAAACATTTAAATTGCTTCAAATAATAATATGTGAATGGATTACACCACAATTGGCGGCAGCAATACACATGGTTTAGGGTATCGAGTTTTAGGGTTTAGGGTATCGATCAGAGGTAATGTGAACCTAAATTTTGTGATGTTTTAATAAAATATACCGTGTGCAACAATGCATATTTGAATGTGGAACAATTGATGTATTTCATATATGCTTCTACAACTAATTAATGTTAATAGTTTCCCATACCTAGTAATAACATGTTTATATGTTGTACTTAGTATACTAGGCAGATTGGAAAAACAATTGAAAGTGAATTCATCGCCAAATGACATATGATTGGTTGAAATAGAACAGAGCTAAAACATTTAAATTAATGTTTAGGATATATTTATAGATTAAGCTGCAATAAGAATTTAATTTAATAGGTCCAAAAAGAATAGGTATAGCGGACGAATATTGACCCGGTATATGCAGTATACTTTGCAGAATGATAGATATACCGGACGAATGGTTATCCGGTATAGTCAGTATACTATGTTGAATGATAGGTATACGGGACGAATATTGATCCGGTATATTCAGTATACTAGGCAGATTGGAAAAACAATTGGAAGTGAATCCATCGCCAAATGACATATGATTGGTTGAAATAGAACAGAGCTAAAACATTTAAATTAATGTTTAGGATATATTTATAGATTAAGCTGCAATAAGAATTTAATTTAATAGGTCCAAAAAGAATAGGTATACCGGACGAATATTGATCCGGTATATGCAGTATACTTGGCAAATTGGAAAAACAATTGGAAATGAATCCATCGCCAATTCACATATGATTGGTTGAAATAGAACAGTGCTAAAACATTTAAATTGCTTCAAATAATAATATGTGAATGGATTACACCACAATTGGCGGCAGCAATACACATGGTTTAGGGTATCGAGTTTTAGGGTTTAGGGTATCAATCAGAGGTAATGTGAACCTAAATTTTGTAATGTTTTAATAAAATATACCGTGTGCAACAATGCATATTTGAATGTGGAACAATTGATGTATTTCATATATGCTTCTACAACTAATTAATGTTAATAGTTTCCCATACCTAGTAATAACATGTTTATATGTTGTACTTAGTATTCTAGGCAGATTGGAAAAACAATTGGAAGTGAATCCATCGCCAATTGACATATGATTGGTTGAAATAGAACAGAGCTAAAACATTTAAATTAATGTTTAAGATATATTTATAGATTAAGCTGCAATAAGAATTTAATTTAATAGGTCCAAAAAGAATAGGTATAGTGGACGAATATTGACCCGGTATATGCAGTATACTTGGCAGAATGATAGATATACCGGACGAATGGTTATCCGGTATAGTCAGTATACTAGGCAGAATGGTGAAGGCAGGAAATCCGAAAAAGTTTGAATAAAAAAGCGGGAAAAGAAGAAAAGCAGGTTTCTTATATTATTCCCAGCATCTAGATTATTCCTATTATTCATTATCCAATATCCACATCCAACATTCCATTTTCCACAATATCCCTCTCTCTCCACTTCCCCTCTCTCTTTCTCTCTCTCTCTCTCTTCTCTTCCCTCTTCACTATTTACTGTCTCTCTCGTCTCTCTCCCTCTCCTACCTCGTCTCGGTATCAAATTACTGAATCATGGAGGGATTTTGGTCACCTACTTGTAAGTGTGGGCGAGGCAGAATGATTATCCACCGTGCCGGACCGGATACAAAAAATCCAGGCCGCTACTTTTATCGATGTCCCGGCTGGAAAAGACATACAGATTGTTATCTTTGGTGCGATGAATACCATGACGAAAATCCTCATATACCACAGCCAAGTTTTATGGACAATAACGTCCGCCCAACGCAGACAGAGCAAGGTGCTTCGTCTAGTAAGGACAAGGGTTCCGCCACTGCTTGCCCGAGCTTTGATTCAGCCATTGACCGGTCAACGGAAAAGAATATATGTATGACTGTTAGATTTGGCAAGCCGCTGCAAACTGAATTGAGCCTAACTAGTAGGGGGTTCTCCCTAATGTGTTGTTTCATAATCGTTGCCTTGATTCTGCTTGCAATTTTCATATTTGTGGCTGGTCTATCAGTTGGACTGATCATTCATCAGTCCAGTATTTGAGTGTAAAATCAGTAGTTTTCTTTCCTAGATTTTGTATATAGTTGTATGTCACCAGTATTTTATATGTATGTATATTGTTCAGATTATTCAGATTCGCCTGCCTAATTCTGCCACATGCTTCCCCGCATAACCATAACTTGCAAAAAATCTCCAATTTAACAGTTCAACATCAAGACACATGCAAACGAGCATTTACAGCACAAAAATGAATAGCCAGAAATTAAGCACACAAAAAAAAAAAGCAAAACTAATTTAAAGCAAGCTTGCTATTTTATTCAGTACAACCTTATATGATTGAAAAAACACAACATTATATGATTGAAAAAATACAACATTTATAGTTCCCACCAGTTGGATTGGAGAAACAATCATTGATTAATCCATCCTAGTTTTATACCAACTATTAATAAAATTATTAAAAAATAAGGAAATAAAAAATCATACATCTCTATCTCTCCATAGCTTAGTTTATTTAGAACTTTCTTGGATCTTTTTGTCTCTTTGACTTCTTCCGAACCTTCTGTTCACCTGCCTCCATTCTAACAGACTGAGGCACTCCAGGCCTTTTCGTGTAGTCTGGAGGTACCACCCGAATGGCCTTTACTTTATCAGGTATGATCCAAGTGGATTGATTAGGAACGGGGTATATGGTTCGGGAATACGCCAATGCCCATAATTCCTTCAAGTAGTACTTCAAGCATAAAGAGACCAATTCTGCGTCATCACCAGAAAATGCAGCAAGCGCGTGCTCACAAGGGAGATGGTCAATGTCGAAAACTCGGCAACTACATTTTTTCTTCTGGAGGTCAACAAAGAAAATTTCTTCCTGATCCAAAGCCCCCGTGCGATTGACCATATACTCACCAGCAAACTTATTAAGTTCTTTAGCTATATAGAACTGGCACTCGCGTTTCCTTGCATGCAATGTGCTTTCCGCTTCTGGAGTTAGGAATTGTGACGATCCACCCTCACAAGATTCGTTGCGGTGCTTATTGAACCACCGACATATCAAGTTCACAATCTCATCCATCAAAAGAATCAGCGGAAATGATCGAGCACCAACCAAGGCAGCATTAATGGACTCAACTCCGTTGGAAGTCAAAATGTTGTATCGTGAACATTCAAAGTAGCACCTGGCCCAACGCTCCTTTATAAAGAGTAGATCTTGCATATACTCATGAAACTTGATGCATGTACGAGGTTGCCTTCTTGTTAGGTCATCAAAACATTTTCCGAACTCTTGAACAGTGTATGCTTCAGCACAAGCCGTGAACTTCCCCAACACGCTTTCGCGATGTTCATTTTTCTGTTTACCCCTGCCGGTATTAACGCGAATCCTAATATTTTGAGAAATATGATAAGCACAGAATCCATGTGAAGCCTTGGGATACACTATCGGAACTGTATTTATGATGCTTCCGTTTCTATCTGAAATGATGACCAAATCTTCAGAATCGGGTATCACCTCGCTAAGCTTGTCCAAGAACCAAGACCATGATGCATCGCATTCACTTTTAACTACACCAAAAGCAAGAGGATATTGATGTTTGTTGCCGTCTTGTGCAGTACAAACTAATAATACACCTTTATACTTGGTCTTTAAATGCGTGCCGTCAATAACGATTACCTTCCTCATGGCCTTAAATCCTTCGATGCATGCTCCCAATGCAAAGAATAAAGACACAAACTTGCCATCCACATCTGTACATATGTCAGTAACTGTACCGGGATTCACCACCTTCAGCATATACAAATAACTCGGAAGAAAAGCATAACTTTCCTCCGGGTCACCCCTGATAGTACTTCTCGCTAGATGTTTACCCCGCAGGGCTTTGGAGTAAGAAATATGAAGGCCCTGATTTACCATCATTTGAACTATTGTCTTTGGCGACGGTGTATCATACTGACATGGGAAAGTCTTTAACAACATGTTACAAACCTGCGATGCGCTACTTTTTTCTGCTTTAAACCCCACTGAAGGTGAGCATGTATGGATCTTACTAACCCTCCGGTCTTTCCAGCACGCAATCTCCACTTGCATTCCGGATCCCTACACTTAAAAGAGAATATCTTTGTGTTTGACTTAGATCTTTTAAAATTGAAAGTTGCTTTCAACGAAGCATTCAAAACCACGTCGAACACCTCATCTTTGCTTCTGAATTCATGTCCAATAGACAGATCTATACCATCCTCAAAACTATAGGTCTCAACAACCTCACCAGGAATAGGTTCACTAACCGTAGCTCGAAGAATTGGAATTGAGTCTTCCCTTGAGAAACAGAGAGGTGTACTGGAAGCATATATTGGACTTGAGTCATCCCTTGAGAAATAGAAAGGTGAACTGGAAGCATGTATTGGACTTGAGGGAGCGGCAGGAGTAGATTGGAGATTTTCAACATTTGGAGTCGAAACGGGAGTTGATTCTAAATTTTCATTGCTTGGAGGATTTTGTTTGATAGGAGTTGGGGAAGAGGCCATAGATATGGGCGGAGACATCGGCTTATCTAAAACAAAAACCGGCCTACCTGGGGCTGATGTATAGTCGTCAACCACATTCACATCCACATCCACATAAGAACCTGAGTCCTCACTATCAGAATCCACTCCATCTATATCAACACCATTACCATCATCAAACCAATTGTGTTTAACAGGAACCCTCTTCTTAACAAGCTCAACATGGAGAATGCTTCTACACTTGGATACACGACATTGGTCCATAAGATAACATTTTACATCAAAATCGGTCAAAATATATTTAGGGTTTAAACCTTTACATGACAAAGGCGTATAACTCAATTTGATTTCAAAGTCATTCCGGTTAAAAGGAGCCTTTTCAAATATGAAATCCTGAAGCTTTGAAAATGTAATCGCGTTAAGATCATCTCCCTCTTCTCCGATTATTGCATTGTGCATTTCATAATTATTCCTTGAAATCCATTCATATGCTCCTAATTCTCTGTCTTTCTTCTGCCACTCTCCATCGTATCGGTAGTACAACAAATAGTCTGACATTTTCCTAAAATGAACAACAAAAAAAAAATTACTGCTATTGAAACTATTTATGATCGAACTATGCACCACCAATATACAGAAGGATATTCCTTTTAACGAGTAAACACATTATTCTTCAACCTGCCTACATAGGATTGCCTACTGCACAACAACAAACAACACAAATAATTTTCAAAACTATTTATGATTCAATTATACACCACTACCATTATACAGAGAGGGCTATTCCTATTATTTAACGAGGATTCTTCAACCTCTCTACATTGCCCACATGACAATTACATTGCCTACCGCACAACAGCAGAATTATTCTTCGAAATCAACCACAAAATACAATCCTACACACATTCACAATCATGAACAAGAAGAAGCCGAAATTGGTTCAAAAAACTCATGAAAAACGAAATTGAAATAATTACCAAGAATTCGGGTGGATTAAACTCCAAATGCACCTCGAACAACTACAAACAATCGTCTTCCGAAGTCGATGAAAACAATGTCGCAAGTTTTCTTTGGTTAATATCAATCAGGGAACAATTGTACATGATTTCGAATCAATTGGGAAAAAAGATTTGGGCAAGCAAGAACCCTAAATTTGGACTGAATTGGGGGAAATATGCTTCAGCAGAAACTCAGCACTTCAGTCCTCAGCAGCGCGGCGGGAATGGGAGGGAAATAGATGATTTTTCTTTTATTTTTATTAATTTAATTGAATGTAAGGATATTTTAGACATTTCATAAATCACTAATTTATCTTTTCTTTTGATACAATTTTGTTAGTAAGGGCAATTTAGAACATTCACTTGAATGAATATTCTTTTAATTTAAAACAAATGAGTTATTAAGGGTATTTTAGAATTTTCAATTGAGTGGGTCCCACAAGGGTCTAAAATTGAGGTGATTTTTTAAAAAAGTCTAATTTTGTAGCGTGATATGCAATTGGGGTCTATTTTTGTTAACTTCCCCATTGGCCCATCCCTTCTCATATAATATACGTTTGTATCTATTCATTCACACACATTGTATTTGTATTGTACCTGATCATTCTATATACACAATCGATAAATCAAATTCGAGATGGCGGAGGACGAGGAATTCCGCGACGCGCTCGATGATTTTCCGTTCTATGATTGCGAAGAAGCTTTTTTTGATCCAATCACATCGCATAATGAGGTATCAATATCGGTTTCAAACCCTAAGGCGTCTCCGGAGGATTTAACTGAAATTCCGGTGAGCCTACGACGCCGTCGAGCACTCTCGTCTTCCGGTGGAGACTCGATCGAATTGTCGAGACCTAGCTCTTCGGTGAGTTTCGAGAATTTTGTGAATTCAAGAGAGAGAAAAGTAAGGCTCTCTAGCGAGACTAAGGAATGTGAGAAGAAATCGAAAAATGAAATGTTAGATTCTGTGGAGCTCAAGCACAGGTTGGAGGATGCGAAAGATGTTGTAAATGTGGAAAATAAGGAGCAGAATGATGAACGTTCTACTGTGACGGATGCAAATAATGATAGAGGAGAGGAGTTAGTTAGCGGTGAATTGGATTTGAGAGCAAACAATGAAGCACATTCGAGCCTTCTTTTCACTTTAGCTGGCATAATCATAAAGGCCGTAGGCTTCCAAATTAATGTGTTAGTCAAAATTTTCGCGACTCCAATATGGTTAATTTACTACTTGTACATGCTTGTGTTTGATCCGTTTGGGTTTTTGAGAAGGTATTTAATTCGGAAAACGAAGAATTTTGTATTGAAAAATGTGTCGCCATTTGTGTATGAATGGTTGAGAGAACATAAAGCCATTTGGAAGAAATGCGGTTGGGGATTATTATGGTCAGCTTATGTGTGTGCGGTATTGGTGGGATTGTTGGTATTGGCATTTGTGATGGGCGGTTTACTGATAAAGGGGGTGGTGGAGGAGCCAGTGAGAATGAAAAGAAGTTTGAACTTTGATTATACGGAGAAGAGTCCGATTGCACTTGTACCGATGATTGCACACACAGAACTGAGCCATGACATTTATCTTGGAGATAAGCCTGAAATAGGGAAGAACACTGGATCAAGGGTTATACCACATAATCATAAGTTGCAGGCTACTGTTTTATTGACGTTACCTGAGTCTGACTACAACCAGAATCTTGGGATTTTTCAGGTATATATACTCAGTGCTGTTATAGTAAGTATCTTATCGAGTAGTGCAACTCACATGTTCTTGTGATGAGTGTGCGGTGGCCCTCGCGTTACCTTGTGTCATGAGTTCATGAGCATCAATGTATGCCTAATTACTAATTAGATAATCGGACTCATAGACGAATATAAGGATGTTGGCATAGTATCTTCATCCTTTTTTATTGTGGCCACTTATGTAGTTGAGCTTGGCTCAGTGAGAATATTGATATGATGAGCTTGTAATGACCAAGGCAGTAAACATAATCTAATTGTAGTCTTATACCTTAAAAAGTTTGACATTTTACCTCTGACAGTCGAGCATGTATCCTTTGTAAATGGTAAACATTATGTGAAACTTCACTTACTAAGAGAATTAAGACATTTATTCTGATGTTTTTTCAAAAATATTAGGCTTCAGAGAGAGTAATTTCAATAGCAAGTGCAACTGAGACAATATTCAGAGGAGTTTATGTTAAGCCTACTACTTGTTTCCTGTAACTAATTTTGTAAGGCTTATTTTATTTTATTTTTCTGTCCTGAAGGTCAGAGTAGATTTCCTTTCTACCCATGGTAAAACCCTTGCAAGTTCAAAGCGCCCATGCATGTTGCAATATAGAAGTCTGCCTATCCGACTTTTGCTCACTTTCCTCAAGGTTGCTCCCATTTTAACTGGCTATACATCAGAAACCCAGAATTTGAAGATAAATTTTCGAGGTTTTACTGAAGGTGAAAACCCAACGGCCTACTTAAGGGTAGTTATTGAACAGCGAGCTGAATTCATGCCCGGTGCGGGTATTCCTGAAATTTATACTGCATCTTTGACCCTGGAGTCGGAGCTTCCTCTGCTGAAAAACTTGGTATGGGTTTGGAAGAAAACATTTTATGTTTGGATTAGCATGACTATCTTTACAATGGAGTTAGTTTTTGCTCTCATCTGCTGCAAACCTATCATTATCCCAAAAATAAGACTGAAGGAAGCTACTAATAGAGGTGCTTCACAGAGTGATCTGCCAAGTCAAAGTTAGAAGTCCAAGCAAGCCAGAGTCGGTCAATATAAAGGAAATGTTTATATGTGTATTCGTGTTTGTACTATTTTTTCCTTTTTTTTTTTGTAATGGAATACTATAGGAGAGTTCGCGATCAGTATAATATCCCTGTTTAGGTGTGACTATAGGAGTTCTGCCCATTTCCCAGCTGTGGAATGTCGGATTAAGTCCTAGCTACTGGCGAGGGGCGAGCCCATCTTTGCAGCCTTATCGAGATGTCAGTTAGGCTGAAGTTCCTACACCACATAGGTGATATGAATGGTTGACAGACTTCTATATGGACATGTTACCTTGTAAGAAGCAATGAATTGATCAACTGGACCACCCTATAGATGGTTAATGTCCATGTTTGTATTGACACATGCTCGATTATATATATATAGCAGTTAGATTCTAATTATCTTCAAATTCACATTTTGTAATTATGTTTTAGCACAGGGAATCATGTATATATTTGCTCCGAGTTTGATATTTAATTGGATAAGTTCCTGGAACAGATTATAAATAACATGTAACATAGATACAAAAATGGAAATTACAGATAATTGTGTTCGAATTTTATTGCATTCGAGACTTTCTCAACCATCCGAAAACTGATTCGAGCAATCTCCAGGAAGTTATTTTTTTACTTTCTTTTGCGAATGAGTCAACGTAGAAAACGAGACAGACTTTGACCAATAATAGAATCCTCATATTATTAACTGCGCTACAGAGGTTGTCTGAAACAAAACGAGTTTCTCCTACGTGGGTGGACTTGTTGAGAAAACATTGGTTTTGAGTTGTTCTTCTTTAAGAGGAGGGAACTTGTCCTTTAACCTGATAAGATTGTAAAACCAAACCCCGGCTAAGGCTCCAGCTGTTGGGCCTACTATGTAAATCCAGATACCTCTGTATTTATTGAACACTATTGCTGGGCCCAAACTTCTTGCTGGGTTCATCGATGCTCCTGAAATGGGCCTGATATCATCCATTATTCACAACTATGAACTATGTTCATTTTTTCATTAAAATATATGCACTAGGCTACTATAGCCTAATCCCCAAATAATTGTATACATTTTTTTTACTGGTTCTTGGTCAAGTAATATTTTGGGCATCAGAACCAGTCAGAATAAATGTTATTCGAAACTTGGAAGATGGACGAGAGTTAAGACATGGAGAAGAAACTAATAAAGATTTTGAAATAGTAAAAGAAATAAAATAATAATTTCCTTACCCGGCAAGTAATGAATTCATGGTTACTGTAGCTCCTAAGGCGAGTCCACTCATTTCTCTAGTCTGTATAATCAGTCACAAAATTATGTCTTAAACTACAAAACATAAAGGTTGATTATGTATATATAATATATATGTAAGATTTTGAATGTGAACGGAACTAACCCCGCGGGGGTCAGTGGCAATGCCGGAGACGGCGAACATGAGGTAGAAAGTGATGATGAATTCCAATACTAAAGACTGAATATTGGAGCCTGATGGAAGGGTTCCTACGAAATTCTCTTCTTGGCTTCCAAACATGATTTGAATTGTTATACTTGCTAGTGTTGACGCCAGCATTTGAACCGATATATAAGCCGGCACCTGCAATACACATACACATATATTTATTTCAATGCTAAGTATAAGTAGATAACCGAATCAATGATTATAGATACATTTAATTAACATGTAAACAAAAGCAACTAAAATACACTAAAATTCCCAAGAAAAATAATAGATACACTTAACATGTACACAAAAGCAACTAAAATACACTAAAACTCCCAAGAAACATACTTTTTCCTCCATCAACCTTTGAAGACCTCGTTTCACTCGACGTGAAATTATAGATTAAAAACAAAAAAATTTGTAGTTAGTAAAAGTAATTTGTTTGGCTATATCCATTGACTATATTTCATACTCTATCATACTAAGAATAATAAGTCTGATCGATGCTGCTATATTGACCAGTCAACTTGACTATTTTTCTAAGTGCAATGAATAAGGATTAGGGCTGTAAACGAGCCGAGTCTGATGAAATTTTCAGGCTCGAGCTCGAGCTCGAGCTCGAGCTCGATTATACTCTTTTGAGCTCGAGCTCGAGCTCAAACTCGACGAGCCTCATTTTCTTGGGCTCAAGTTCAAGTTCGAAGTAAGATGAGCCGAGCTCGAGCTCGAGCTTGAAGTAAAAAATAATTTAATTTTTTTTAGAAAATAAAATAAAATAAATTCTGCTTTTTAGCTTATAACAATACGTTAATAATGTAGAGTATACATTATTCACATAAACAATAAGTATTATTAAGATAAATAATAATTAAATATCTTATATTCAATAAGTATTTAGAAAATAGAGGAGAGTGTCGTGAAAACATGATTTCATTAAATTATTTTATAGAAAAGTATATCATATCAACTAAAATATGTAATCTTATAATTGTTGTTGTTATTGTTTTGCACGATTTAAACAAAATAGAAAAAAACTTAAGTATTATTAAACTATGTTGTATATAAAATTGCAAGCATTATTTTTATGAAATACGAGTATTTTTAGACATATATTAAAAATTAATAAAAAATAATAATAAAAGCTCACGAGCCTGCTCATGAGCATATGAACAACTATAAGTGAACTCGAGCTCGACTCACGAAAAAACTCGAGCTCGAAATAGCTCGAGCTCGAGCTGAGCTCCAGTCGAGCCGGCTCACCATGCTCATGAGCCTGCTCGGTTCACCTTACACCCCTAATAAGGATTCAATAATATTGCAATTGAAAAAATTGAATTACTAAGACTTATAATATTGTGTCTAAAACACAAATGCCAATATTCAACAAAATAACATTGAAAAGTAAATTTCTATTGTAAATAAACTTATGGTACGTAGTACGAAGAGTTAATGGAGGAATGATGGATAATAAATAAGTAGTAGTCGTACATATTTCCATGCAAACCTCTTGCATGTGGCGAAAGCAAAGGTGACGGCGGGATTAAAATGGGCGCCGGAAAGATGACCGACGGTGTAAATCATGATCATCACATCCAGCCCCCACAGTAGTGCCACCCCTGGAAATGTCAGCATATTATTCTTCTCATTATTCACCACCCCACCTATAAATCCAGCCAACAGCAAAAGATACGTGCCCATAAACTCAGCCGTCAACTGCACATAAAATTAAAATCATATCCATATCAATCTGAATACCTTAAACTATACATGATCTGCATATGTTTATGATAATTAAAAGAAAAAAACGAAACGAAATCGACCTTCTTTATGAAAGTTATGGTTTCAGAGCGGCCAGAATTGGAGTCCTCACTATACTCATTGTTGCTTCTTGTGTGATTATCGTCGTCTTTAATGATAATAGCTGTGGCAATTTGGTTGCCATTAGCTAGTTCTGACATATCTCGAGACGTATATATATATATATATATATATATATTGGTTTCAGTTGCTATATATGTAGATTTACATAGAGTGTTTATATATGTTGTCCAATTTATACATAGGGGAGAAGGTCTAGTAGAGTGCCGGTTCAAATGCACCGGATCAAAATTAAATATGGCCCATCAGCTTGATATGCCTAAGGTATATGTATTATTTTATCTATATTGTATATTGTAAGTAAGCACAAATTGAATTCGAGTTTTGTATTATGGGCCAGCAAAAGGAGAGGCCTAAATTAAATTTCATGATTTTAAGAAAAATAAAAATTCCAATTTCTGTGTTAGCGTAAGGAAGTGCGGAATGTCTATTCCTTTAGTTTATTCACAACATTATTTATAACCACTTATTTATATGCGTATCTTACATCCATATTGTATATTAACTAGAGATGTTACATAAACATAAATTGTTGTATGATAAGAAATTGAAAGGTGATTATGGAAGTTGACATCCGAGACAATATATTCCGAAGTCCGAACTATATAGTATAGCACGTCGACATCGTACGAAAGAAAAGGTGTGCAAATTAATGCTTTTGAATCTATGAATTGACCCATCATCCATGACCACCCATGAACCACTAACGATAGTTTTTGGAGAATGAATACATTGATGCCTTCAAATGGGGTTGTCAGAGAATTAAGAATAAACATTAAAGGGCGGCCAATAACTAGCCTCCGCATTATAGACAATTTTTGAAGATTTTCCACTGTAGTTTGCTCAAATTCTTTACCCTCCTTTACTAGATCAGATAAGAATATATTATATACTAGTTGTCTAAAATATTATAGCTCGTTTTAATTTTCGGCGAATCGAGATTATTCGAGTCGATCGGTTGATTGTAGAAAATGTGGTGGTGATAGAAATTATTCAATTTACTCAGATACAATAGTGTATGATGAACTAATTCCAATGTCTCGGTATTATAGAACAAAGTTAAATTGTTTAATCAAATTTAGCATTGACCAAGAGTTATGCCAGTGGCCTTTATTTTTAGAGGAAACTCTACGAACGAAGAACGTTGACAATAAACAGAGAAAGAGAAATGAGTTGACTTCAATTATATAGATTGAAGAAATATTAGGTTAACATATATAGTATAGTCTAAATTACTTGGTCCATTTTTGCAACAAAAGAATTTGGTCGACCGTCTTTTCAAGAGCAAAACTTAGTCCATTTTTGCAAGAAAAAAGAACCAGTAGACCTATATATTATTAACGCACATGATCATAGTCTATCATATTTTTTTTATACAATTGTAGTCTATCATAATTAATTAGCGAGTTTTTTTATTGAAAATAAGTCCATGGCTAATGGATGTTACATTCATTTCATACATTATTGCTATTTTTAGTTCTGCCAATGATATTTGGACCTAGTGATAAAATTGAGACACTTTTTTTTTTTTTTGGCTAAATAATAAAATTGAGACTCTAATATATTAAAATTCTTGTGTTTCTAATTCAATTTGTGTGCGCGTGTCTATTTTAATAAAAGTTGATAGTGTATGACTGTACGTTGGTACTTGTTAGTTGATTGTTCATTGCTAATAGTTGTTTTTTCTTTTCTTTTTTTATAATTACTTATATTTTTGTAATATATTTTCTTAAAGTAAAAGAAAAAGATAAATGGCGTCTACATGTAAGTGGCATGGAATGGGCCCGTAAGACAAAGGACATACCGAAATTATTTTGGGCTTGATACAACAAATGGTCCAACCAACAGCGTCTTTTATTACATAGAGTGAGTTACATTTTGAGGTAGAAGAAAACAAATGGAGGACATATATATATGTAGATATATATGGACACACACATATATATATATATATAGAGGGGTTGATGATCCGTCTAGATGGAGGTGTTTGGGGTTGAACCTTGGAGAAATGATGCACTTAATGTGATTTCATGGAGTGGCCTATCTGTGAACCTGATAATATTATAGATCCATGCTCCAGCTATGGCTCCAGCTGTTGGGCCCACAAGATAGATCCATATTCCTTTGTAGTTATTTGACACTATTGCTGGGCCTAAACTCCTTGCTGGATTCAATGAACCCCCTGATATCGCCCTGCGCACCAAATACATCTCACTTCAATCATATATTATCATTTCAATCATGTATTACATATAACAAAATAATAATAATTAAAGTATCATAAGTGATCATACTTACCCAGAAATCAAAACATTAAGCAAAATGGTAGATCCAACAGCTAGACCAGCAAGTTCTCCAATCTGCACAACAATTAACACACCATCAAAGTCCATTATTAATAATTAATGTCACTTGCAATATAGATAACATTAAATGCCATCTCCACCCAAGACTTGTTGACATAGTGGTATCCACTTCCCATTTTATGTAAGAGCTCCTGAGTTCGAATCCAAGTTGCCATAAGTTGTGGTTCTCCCCTCCTTTATAGAGTTAGATAGAGTCTTTATGGCTTAGAATTATATCAACCCGAGTTTGTCGGGTTAGATATGTAAGGCATCTCCCTTTCTCTTGAATTAAAAAAAAATGTCAGTCTCCTCAGACCTTTTTACCATAGCCAATTCATGATCACCTTACTAGCTCAATCACGTTATTTATTAACATCTAGGAGGAGAAATTATGAAAAATTCTCGAATATTCAGTTTGGTTGACCCAACTAATCACATGATCAACGTTATTATACTGACCTTGTTATTGATCAACTTTCTTGGATATACCCTAAATATAAGGGATAATTACAAAAAACTCCCGAATTTATGGGTTATGTACAACTACCTCCGACAAGTTTGGCGAATTACAACCACCTCCCTCTCGTTATTCTTCGTCTAACAAAAAGTCCTTCCGTTAAGTTTTCTAATGGAAAATGATGAGATAAGCAGATGGATTTTTTTAAAATCCAATTTTGTTCCTGGGGTTCACATGGTGTAAATATTGATTACTTTTCGGACAAGTGTACCCTTTCCATGTGAGGGGGCTGCATGCAACCTATTTAGAAATTGAGGGAGGTGGTTGTAAACTTGTAATTGAGATAAAATAAATTCACTTCGGTGGTTTAATAAAATATTTAAAAATTCTAATAACACACACATATATATATATATATATATATGAGAAACACAGAGATAATAAATCTTTTATGAAAAACACATATAAATATAATATCTATATATATATATACAAAATCATATAAATATTATATATATATAAAAATAAGAAGAAAAAAACATCATTGTTCATCGTCTTCACATCACTGTGAAGACGATGAGCCTGCAACCCCAAATCCCCTCCGACCACCTCGCGCCGCCACCCCTGAAATACCCCCCCTTCCCTCACAGTACTCACACACACACAAACTCATGTGCACACTCGCAGAATCATACACTCACATGCAGACACACACAAAATCACACACACGCATATGTGTGTGTATATATATGCGCAGAATCAAACACACAATAAATTAAACAATTAAATAAATAAGAAAATAATAGAAAAGGAAAATAATTTATATTGAAAGACGCTGAACAGTAGAACATATTTTAGATTTTTTGTCCTAGGGGTATGAGTGTCTTTTGCAAATTCCGAATTTTTGCTTTTTAGTGAAATTTTTTAAGGGCAAAATGGACATTTCACCATTCTTCGTTAGATAACATTGGACCCCCCTCCCCCTCGTTTTAGGGAGGTGCATGTATTACCCAAACTCCATAAATCTATTTTCTTCCCTATGAGTTATAGTCTCAATATTCTTCCTATCTGGCCTGGTATGTCATGGATGCTCTAGGTCTGTCCGAATGAGCCAATGGTATAGAAATAATCAGTCTCTTATTAAATCGTGAAGGAGGAAGTTGTACATGGCCTATAAATTAGGAATTTGTTTTGTAATTATCCATCAATATAATTCATTCGCCTTATGAATGAGTTAGATTTGGTCAAACCAACTTTGGGTCCAGAATTTTTTGAACAATTAAAATAATTTACTTCACCAAGCAAATAAATTCAATATGTAATAGAAAACGATAGGAATGTTGATCAGTCAAAATTGGACCAGAACGGATCTTCTATCCCACAATAGTGTGCCACAATGGTGTCACATAATTGTGAGATTGACAAGTGTCCATTTAAAAAAAACTGTTAATAATAATTTAAATTAAATGGACACTTGTCAATCCCACAATTATGTGACACCATTGTGGCACACCAATGTGGGATAGAAGATCCACTCTAAAGTTGGACGAGGATTAGCAAAAAGAGTGAAGAGTAATTACAGCTCTGTTGTCAGTGGCAACACCGGAAATGACGAACATGAGGTAGAATGTCGTAATAAATTCCACGATCAGAGATTGCACGTCGCTGCCGGTCGGAAGTGTTCCGGCGAAGTGGTAGTGGTGTCCGTGGAACAATAATCGTAAGGTTCCGCTTGCTAAGATTGATCCCAGGAGTTGAGCCAAGATATAAGCTGGTACCTACATCAGTATAATGAATACAATTAATATTAAAGACTAACTTTGAGGGTTAATTTCTGCATGATGTATTTTTCGTGAAAAATGCAGTAAGATGTTTATGGAAATTGGTACAGTCGAGGCAGGATATACGATGATGGAAAAATGGTACTTATAGTCGACCATTTAAGCAAATCGAGAACCTATAAGATATTACAAAATTTGAATGTATGACTCATCATGACTCCATTCTTTTTCGGTGGAATGAAGGCTATAAAAGCAGCATCTCGAAGTTTCTTATATACTTCAATGTAGATTTGTTACAGCACTTTCGGGGCAATACTTATATCTTCAATTTTCTTGAGTTTTCTTTCATGTTCAATATTTTTCTACCGTTTGGATGATTTTCTTTTTAAGCGAATCGAGAAACCTATAATCTATATAAGAAAGTGTCATCTAATTCTTTTTTTTTCTTTATGTCATGCAAACTTAATTTTTTGTTGCATAATAAAGCAAAATCAAAACCCAAATTCATATCAATTTTGCAGTCGTACATCATTCGAACATATGATGTGTATCAGCAAAACAACCATTGCAGAAAATTGATTTTTGCCTTTATAAGTGAAACTATAAATATATATATATTATACATATTTATACCTGTTTCCAGGGGAACCTGTTGCAGGTGGCGAAAGCAATGGTTACGGCGGGGTTGAAATGGGCGCCGGAGATATGTCCGACGGCGTAAATCATGACCATGACCGCCAGGCCCCACACTATTGCAATCCCAGGCAGCGTCACCACCTTGTCTTTGTCGGCGTTCACCACAACGGCCGCACAACCAGCAAATATCAAGAAGTACGTTCCCAGAGCCTCCGCTATCATCTGGGCCGGCCGGTTAATCATTTATTTTTGAGTTAAGAATTGTCACAACGACAAATTAAATAAATATTCAGTAGTAGTGCGTATAATTTTTTGCATGAAATAATTAAACGGGCTTAATTAATTAATTACCTTTTGGAGAAAGGGTACAGTGACAAATCTGCTGCTGCTGCAGCCTGAAGGTTTTCCAGATGTCCTTTTGAGAGTGTCTTTTTCTTTTATTATATCCAATACTCCATCTCCATGGT
Source organism: Buddleja alternifolia (assembly GCA_019426215.1). Lineage (NCBI taxonomy): Eukaryota > Viridiplantae > Streptophyta > Magnoliopsida > Lamiales > Scrophulariaceae > Buddleja > Buddleja alternifolia. The sequence continues at coordinate 3,404,146 of CM033392.1, forward strand.
TACTGGCAGTGGCACTTGCTCTTACTGGTGACGATATTTTATCATCTGCCATAATTATTCTTTACAATATAATTCAAAGGAAGTGATCGATCATGTGGTGTTGAATGTATTGCGGGTTGGGGTATATATATATATATATATATACAGAGAGAGAGAGAAAGAGATATGTTAGCTTTTAACTCTTTCTTATAATTAAACAGCTGGCTGAGTGAGCGAGGTAGCAAGATTGATGATTTTGCTCCATGCAAATTAAACATAAAAGAAAATGCTATATACCACCGTTTTTATATCATCGATTTTTCACTCCCTTGATTTAGAAATATATATATATATGAAATTTCCTATCTTTTAAATATTAATTAATATGTATTTTATATTTTCAATAATTGATACATTACCCCCCATGAGCCTGCATAATAAAATAAATGATTTTTACCCAACAATTTTTTTTTGCCATGCATCGAGTTTTATGTTTATTTAAAATCTATTGAATATTCTGATTAATAAAAAAAATTGGAACTTTATAATATTCCACCGAGGAGGGTCTTTTCTGTGGTCATGTAATATTCAAATTAATATGCATATTTAATTTTATACGAAATGAAGAAGAAAAATCATTATAGGTGTAATAACAACTACTCAAAAGTGAAAAAAATGAATTATTTATTTTCAATCTGAAAATGAATATAGGAGAGAAATAATGATCATGGTCCACTTCTATATGATTCTAAATGATAGATTTTATCAAAGTAGCTACTACGTACACAGTTTTTATTTTAAAGAAAAATATTATATACCATTATTTTCATATCATTGTTTTTTCATCTCTCTTTGATTTAGAAAGTATTAATGCATTAAACCAAAGTCAAGGGTGATTCTTAGGCACTCTTGGGACCTGGACTCCTAGGAGATCTACACCCTTAATGTGGATACATACATGGAGGGGCGCATGTCGAACAATACATGAGGAAAGGTGTAGTGTAGATCATCTTGAGAACCCTAATTCTGGGAGTGGCCAAGTATCATCTGAAAGTCAATTATTTACAATAATTTCTCGTTGAAATTAGGTAAGGTGAAAAATAATATATAAACTATGGTAAATAGCATTGCTTTATTCTAAAATCTCTGTCATGAGATTTAATCATTACTTAATGTACTATTGAACATACTTAATTTATATTTTTCTTATTTTTTGCAACATGTTTCAATCATATGATTTAATGAAACTCACAATTTTGAGTGTTCTCAAAGATTCCATTAAAATTTTCATGTTCGAAATTTACATGGACACCAATATTTTATACCCTACATAGTACATACACCAGCGAGATGGATTTTGGAATTGATTTGATTATGAGCTCTCTACTTTCTTTATTATTATTTATATTGTCTTTCTCTTTTTAGTTTTTTAGGAAATAAGACTTTCAACTATTTTCGTTTGGAGATGTTTTGGAATTTTGTGATGTCTTTATTTTTGTTTGGGAAAATTGCATCAACTTCCCTCAAACTATAGACATTTGGCATTCACACCCCTTCATGTTTGGTATATTGGTATGAACTTCTTTTTTGTCAACTTTCTCACTAAATTTACTAATAAAAAACTAAAAAACCTTTCAAATTTGGGCTAAAGAAAGTTAAACAATAATTAGTTGAAAAATGGAAAAGTACCACTAAATGACACAGTAATGACAAAGAAATAATAAATCACTTTAAATTCTAAAAATGTAGCTCTAAAGTTCCTAAACATTGAAGTAATTAAAAAACCCAATTTAATTGTGATTCTTTTTATGATCCCAAAAAATATAACTTAAAAGTATTAGTTTTAACACTCTCCTAATTCACTAATGCGAAATTTCATGAAAAAAATATGTTATTATTTTTATTATTCTAATTTAATTTGTTACACCATTTTCTTATTTTTATGGAAATTCTTAATAGAAAAAAATTAGTATTTCTTTTTTGATTTTTTATATTTTGTTTAGTATAAATTCACATTTATGGCCAATAATTTATGGTGATAATATGTGTGCACCAACTTCAAGAAAGAAAGAACAAGTATTATGATGTTCTAGTTTTTTAGCTTTGAACTTTTATTAGATTATACCATTTTTTTAATAAAATAATCATAAATTATTGTCTTGTTTTTAACAAATATTACTATGTCTATTTAAGAAAAAAAAACGTGGTGGTATTAAGAGGTGCATTTTTTTATTTTTTGCAATAGTATTTTTCAAATAGAATACCACTTCTAAATTAGCACCTTGTTGAATTTTATTATGAAGAAACATATTCAAATAAGAATTTTAGGCATATAAAGATTTGCTAGGTTCTTACTTTTGTACTTATAATTTTTTAATATAAAAATTAAAATTATTCAGGTTTATGGAAAACATTTGAATTATAAGAACATAATTAACAAGAATTTTAGATCATAAAGGGACTTCATGGTCAAAAGAATATTTTTTTAGGAGTTACATTTTTGAATTTTTAATTGTGAATGCCTGATTATTTGTTTTTTAATTATTAAATTATTTGATGATATTTTGATAATGTTTCATTATCCAACACATTATAAGTGAAATTAATATTTCTTTTAGTTTAAAAGTGAAGGGTAGTTTAGTCTTTAGCTACTATATATAATGAATAAAGTAAAGAAGAGGGGGTCATGTCAATATTTCAAAAGTGGGAGTGTGAATGCCAAATACTCATACTTTAGGGGAGGTGATGCAATTATTCCATTTTTGTTTTGAGAAATTAATAATACTGAACCATCCATCTTATCGCGTACACCACAATTGATAGCTAATACAATGACCCACCCGAAATGTATATATATATATAGATAGATAGACAGAGAGAGAGAGAGAGAGAGATGTGATGGGCTGATGGTATAGTGCGATTGCACAACTATGACATTTAGTTAGTTAATAATTTACATATTTCTCACAGCTTCTTTTTAAAACTACTCCTAGACCTCTCAACGTCGTTTTAAAGAATCGCTTATTTGATAAAGCAGTAGGGCTCCAGCAATCTACCTTTACAATGTTGTCGACAACAGTACAACACACACAGTAATGGTTATAGTTTTCACATATGATCATTTAATATTTTATAGGGAAAATTACAAAAAATTCCCTACCTTAGTGGCCAAATACAGTCACCTCCACCAATTTTGATTAATAACTTCAACATCCCTAAATTTAATGTTCGATTTACATTTGAGGTCCTTCCGTGGTATATTTGTACGGATTTTGATGACGTTATCACTTTTTTTTTTTGAAAAATCGACTTTGCCCTTGGGGTTGACATTTGTGATTGTTGACTATTTTTTTGGGACCAGTCTACCCTTATTATGTGGAGGGGGGCTGCATGCAATGTATTGTCATGTATTGGCTTCATGTTGTAAGAAATTTTTGTTTTGTTAATCTTGACCGTTGTAACTTTGATTAATTTAAGTAGTATAATTAACATAATTAATTTTTGTATTTAGTTAATTAAAATATTTAAAAATACATTGATTAAAGTATTTGGAAACACCAATCATTTTAAACTCTAATTATAGGTTAGTTTTCACATTACATACTTATTTAAACCAATACATTACATATACACCCTTGTGCACAAATATGAATGTCTATAACCCTTTCACGACCATTTCAGTAACATTATAAAGACCACAAACTAAATCTTCATACCATAAGTTAAGCATGGGAAAGTTTTACAGCAATGCATATTCTAGGCCACCATCCATCAATACATACAACCCAAAAACCATCAAAAAAGACATCAAAAGAACCACCAACAGATCATTGTTCAGACCACCAAAACAAGCATCAAAACAAGCCAATTGTGCATTGTTCAAAAACTATCCCATTTCCTACTACCTACCCAATACCCCTAATACCAACATCAATCCGCAACATCACCACCAGGCTGCACATCATTATCACATATTGCATTCCATGAATCAATTAAGTCATCAAACACACTTGGGCCACCTCCCTCACCACTCTCTTCATCCTCACCACCTCCCTCACCATCCTATTCCTCTTCCTCTTCCTTCCCACTTTTACTTTCACTCTTATCATCAAACTCAACATACAAGTCAATTTTCTTTGACTTCTGGTTCCTTTTGAATATCCTTTCCACATCCTCATCCTTTGCGACACTCAACCTTAGATCACTATGTCCTTCCACACTACAATGAAATATTATTTCCCTTTCGACAATTCGAGGAACATGGCTTAAAGCCCTACCATCAACAGAAGTCATAAGGTGGGCAAATCTATACCCAAAGGGTAAGATATCTTTGAGGAGTGCAACCTCACCTCTGTAGTGCACTGTTATCTCATAGGAGGCCTGCTTAGCTGCAAAAAAAGATAAAAAAATATTTAAAATGACATAATAAGAACATAAAATCAGATTAATTTCCCTAATTTCAAATTTTAACCCAAAAAATAGCTATTTTGGGAGATTTAAAAACAAGGGTTTCTATCTAAATTTGGGGATTTTTATACAACAAACCCTAATTGAGAATTTTTGTACTTACAAAACACACATAATGCAAAACAAAAACTCCTTGATCATCAAACCATCAAAAATCAAAAAAATAAATTAAAAAAAGTAGGGTTTTGATCAGCATTTGGGTATTTTCTTAGAACAAACCCTAAACGAAAATTTTCCATACTTAAATACACAAATAATACCAACAAAAACTTCTAGATCATCCATCCAAACCTGAAAATAAATTTTAAAAAAAAAGTGAAACTCTAAAAAACCACAATGCATGGTTACAATAACACTACCCATACTCCATACTATAGTTTACAAGCAAAATATACAGAGAAAAGGGCTTAAAATTACATATGATAAATCCTATTTACCTTTCTCTAACATTTTCCAACTGAATGGCCTCATGTCTTCAGTCATTTTCGTCGTTCTTCATCGTCTACAGTGGTAATGTAAGGCGTCGGTGGAAGAGTAAGCGACGATGGCGATTTCAGTGGCTGAAAATGGGTTTATTGAGAGAAATTTTTGGGGTTTGGAAATGGCTTTGAAAATGGAAGAGAAGTGAGAATGAGCGGGAGGAAGGCGATCTTTGGCCTTCTATTACACAGAGGGGTAAAATAGACTTTTGCAAAATTTCAAATTTTTACAAGTTTTTTTTTAATCCATTTTACTTAAGGGCAAAATGGACATTTCATCAATTTTCGTTTTTCTTACATTGGACCTCCTCATTTTAGGGAGGTGGAAGTAATTTGTCAAAATTGATGGAGGTGGTTGTATTCAGCCCATAGATAGGGAGTTTTTTTGTAATTTTCCTTATGTTATATGGTGTTAAAATAAGCCATTTAGTACATAGAATTTTTTATCAGGTGAACTGGTAATTTAAAACATGCCAAGCAAGAATATATATATATATATATATTATATGTATCGTAAATGATAATGATCAAAGTATCTTGACAATTAGAAAAGATTCTTTATAACATGTCTTTACCCTTTGAAAAATTCTAATTCAAACTTGGTTTAGTTGACTCTAAGTGTAAGTTATTTTTTTCGTGACCAATCAAATGAGAGGTGCAATTCAATCGTTTTATCATTTTACTTCTGAATTAAGTTCTTTGTTAATTTGGATTTTAATCTGGGAAATGCACATCTCCTTTTACAAAGAACTTCACACCCGAATTTGGACATCTTGTGATTTGCTGATTTTTTAAAGCTTAATTTAAATAAATTAATGGTTTTTTTCAGCTGTTGGAAATGCCATCAAGGATCTGATGGGAACAAGGACAAAAACTGCTTGTTTTTATTTAATCCTAAATAGTCAAAAGTTTTGTCTCGAGGGCGAGATTGAACTTATCATAAAAATAGTTTATAATTTATTTATAATTTTGTTCTTTTCATTGCGATGTTTTTTGAACATATGTAACACATATTTATAGTTTATAATTTGGTCTAAAAGCAAATTGAATAAAGTAACCTAAAAGAAAACTACATTTTAGGATAGTAAATTGTACTTTATCTTTCATTTTTTTAATTTTTTAGAAGGAAAAATAAATAAAGTATGTAACATGGTGTCATAATTATATATTTTTTTTACCTGAGATCTGTTGGTTTTATGCTATTCACCTCTCATTTTATGTGACAGGTCATAGGTTCGAATCCAATCTGTCACAAGTTGTGGCAATCCCCTCCTTTATGGAGCTAGATAAACTCTTTATAGATCAAGAGTATAACTATTAACCCAATTTTGTTGGACGAGATATGTAGGGTATGCTCCTTCCTCTTTGATTAAAAAAAAATCTATCCTTTTTAATTCATTAAAGAGTTTATGATGGATGAGAATATTGAAGATATTATTCGAAGAAGTGAGCTCAAAAGATGAAAATGTTAACTTGACTAATGGAGTTGGAAAACTTATCCGTCATAAAATATGAACAAGTATTTCTAATTCTCGTAGCTAAATTGGATGGAAAGACTACAAAGAAGAAAAAACATAAAAAAAAACACGGGATAAAAGAAAAGTGTTATGCACACGAAGTTAATGAACTTTTCTGGTTAAGTTTTGTTGTTTACGGTGCAAATAATATTAAATAATACACAAATAAGAGTGTAATCAGATATTAAATTAAAAAAATAAGAATCAAAATAAGTTATGCAATATTGAAAAATGGAGTATATAAGATGTGAAAAGTTATTGAACAATAGCTTTCTATTCAAAGTTCTGAAGATGAAGAATAAAGGAATATATTTCTTTCGTTTTGGTCAGGAATAAGTTTTTTCCTTAATCAAAAGAAAGAGGAGACCGGTTTAGATTTTTTAGGGGAGAAAATTCACTAAAATGTATAGGAAAGAAAATGGCGAAACCCTACATTTTCAATCTTTGGGAGCGAATAGAAAGAAGAAAAAAAAATGGGCAAAACTTGATATTTCTAATCATTGGGGGGCAAAAATTTAGGCCAATAGTTCAATCCGACGTCTCTGCCTAGATTATTACAAAGGAGAAATTTGAAAACGGTTTAGAAAAAATTACCAACGAATTATTCATGTGTAGGCCCTATATATATAAGATTCCTGTAATATTACGAACGTGAACGTCGGCTCAAATAATGACTAACCAACAAACGCAAAATGACATAAATAGTAGTAAAAAGTATATTGATGATTGTTCAATAATTATCGTTTCTTAGATAACTGAATGTTCATTTTGAAGAAATATATAGCAGTTGATATCTCTTGAACAAAGACTGCTTTTGCGTCTTGTCATCAGGAAAAAAACGAAAAGAAAAAGACCGCTTTGACGTCTTCTCTCAGCTGTCGAATGAAATTAGAAAAAAAGATTATATGAGACAAGAAGGAGAACATGTGTGAGAGAAAAAAGAGGTAAATATAGAAACCACATTTGACATTTATCAATTATTTTAGAATTGGAATGCTGGTCGTATTGACATATTCAGTTCTTGTGCTGAATTTAAAATATAAATAAAATAAGTAATTATTAATTACTAATTTGTTATTTTGAATGTAAAATTTGCCACAAACTATTATAAGTAAACTGTTTAATTTATGATTTTATATAAATTATTGTAAATAATAATAGAGTTGGAGAAAGAAAGAAAACGTTGTTATCAGAAAACGATAAGATGTGTGTAAGAGAAAGTAGAAAAGAAGAGTTAAAAAATCAAAGTGTAAGAAAAAATAAATAAACCACCTTTGGCACTTGTCAAGAATTATATACTAGTTGTAATTGTGTCTTAGGGGTGTTTGCAAACATTAAAAATAAGTGATTCTACTTAATAATAATAGAGTTGACCACTTATGCTTCTAATTCTCTAAACTTAAGCAGTTTTAAGCTATAATCTAGAAGTTAATAAGGGGGTGCTTCGACATATTTGTCCTCATCCAGATTAAAACAATCTGTTATCAGAAAACGAACTAATTATATGTAGCATATCGAACATTACCTTTATAACTTTGAAAATGATTTGATGATTAGTATTACACATAAAATATATAAAATGAATAGTAGTCAAATGTAAGAAGAGTAAAATAGAAACAAATTCTCAGTGAAAAGTCCAAGCCTTTTATATCAATCTTTAATGTGTAACCCAATTTTAATTGTTATTTAATGCAAATTCAATTACCACTTATTTCTTTGAAAATATGAATTTTCAGGGGCTTGATAATCACTTTTAATTCACTCCAGACAACTTTTTTTCACTTTCTGCTTTATTATACTAGCTGTTGCTTATTTTTCACTTATAATCACTTCTCCATAAGTAGTTGTGTTTGCAAACACCCCTTTAGCATGGAGCACCACTTTGACACTAGTCAAGAATATATACTAGTTGCAATCGTGTCTTAGCATCGAATACTAATTTTGTATATATATATATATATATATATATTATTGCATAGGTTATTTTTAATCTGTAAAATTGAAAAAGAAATCGTCGAAAAATCTTTTACACGAGTATTAGATCGTATTAGTTTAACTTTCTCCAAGTAATAATTTCCCTCTTGAGAAAAACTTTAATTTTAGAAGTCGCATGTCAGGTCGGACATATGAGGGTGAAAAATAATCAGGTGTACTCTCATTTCTAATCAATCAAGGTGTAAAGCACATTACAATTTCCGACTAGACTCAAATTTTACGACCGAATTTGTCTTTAAATTGAGAAAAAGTAAATTTCAAACAAAGAAATTGACAAAAGCAAAAGTTAATACATTAAAAGTCCAATATCAGTATCTACCGGATGATTAACACCACTACCACTAAGTGCATGATTAAAATTATAAATTTATCTTAATTTTCAATACAATGTCTTAATATCCTTGAGGCTTAAACACAAAAGATATTTCCAGTTTGTCTAAATAATAATTAGTTAGCAATTGACACCTCCAAAAAAAGAAAAAAATGCCTCCAATTTTAGATTATGCACCTCTTCAGTGATTTGATAGAGATAGAAATCAGAATATCATCCAAATAAGCCATACATATCTAAATGAGTATTATGATTTTTCGTGAAATCAAATCATTATATGCCCACCCAAGACTTGTTGGTCTAATGTTATCCACCTTCCACTTTACGTGAGAGGTCTTAGATTCGAATTCAAACCGCCACAAGTTGTGGCTCTCCCTTGCTTTATGGAGCTAGATAGAATCGTTATGGCACTACTAACCCAAGTTTGTCGAACTAGATATTTAAAGTATTCCCTTCGTCTTTAATTTTTAAAAAAATCATTATATACTGTGTGTACGAGGGTTATGATAGTTTTCTTTAAATGTGGCAAGTGTCATGCTATAACTAATAGGCATACCTAAACATTTTCTATTTGCTCATCTTCAATTGTTAATAGTATAAATATAGATACATATATTATGTGACAATAGCTATTTATATAGTACCAATTTCAACAAAGTTAAAATAATTGGGAAAAACTCATTGATGCTGCCTTTTTGGAGTAGTGGCTTAATGGACAGAGTTGATCCATAAAGAAATATAAAAAGCCACACTGTTCGGTCCAAAACAAATTGTCCAGACTCCAAAGCTTAAGGTGCATATCATTCGATTTTCTCCCCAGACTATCTATAAAGGTGCCTAAATAATAGTAAATTTTAAAACTTTATGATTTATAACCTGAATTCCATTTTAATTATATATAATTATAAATTCAGTATTCTTTCTCATCTCTCCGTTTGATATTTAGATTGAAAACGCTTAAAAAAGGAATTCTCCTCACTTCATATGATTATGATTGTATTTCAAATTACGTTTTTCGATCTTTTCGTTTCTTCACCAAAATCCAAATTACAAGCATAGCATAAACAAATTTGGTTGACAAAAGTTGTCCCTACAAGCTACAGGGATTATTTCATTCCTATTCAACTGAATTAATTTCCCATTTGCTTTGTAAGTTACATTTCATCATCACTTGGAGTTGTTTCGGGCTGAACTTTTGAGAAAAGATCCACTTTTTGTGATTTCCCGCAAAGGCTTATTTGTGAACCTGATAATATTATAGACCCATGCTCCAGCTATCGCTCCAGCTGTTGGGCCCAAAAGGTATATCCATATTCCTCTGTAGTTACTTGATACTATTGCTGGGCCCAAACTCCTTGCTGGATTCATTGAAGCACCTGATATGGGCCTGCCCCCACCAAAAGTAAATTACATCAAAACCACAGGTTGACCAAGTCAACTAATCTAATTAAATGTTGATTGCCTGAAATTAATTTTAATTTGGATCTGTTTTTGTTGAACATGATCTAATATGATCCTTGACTTTCATGAAATAACAATGTGCATTTCCAGAATATTACTTTAATAGTCTAGGTAGAAGTATTTGAGAACATTTGATAACTTATTGTGCACATTTATGAATTATTTATGTAACATGTGCGTCTTAAACTGTTTAATTAATTGTATATGTATTATTTAATTAATTTACACATTAGCCGTACCGTAAATAACAATTCTTATGAAATATGGATTAACTTCATTTTCACCAGGCACATATATAACAGCAAAGTTAACCCAATATTGGAGTGTTAAACTTTGTGTCTCAACATAGACCTACACCTACACCCATTGTTATAATAGGTAATTACACAAATTAACCCTATTATATGTGAAATTACAAATACCTAATCCACTATAACTGAAAATTCTGAAAACCCTCGGTCAATGGTCAAACAATACTAAATAACATTTTTGCCCTTTAATTATTAAAAAACTTAAAGAAAGTTAGAATAAAATTTATGTTACGGTTGTAGCCCTCTTATAATGTGTAATTACCAACAACCCCTACAGGGGGCTAAATGTAAGGTTTTTAAGGGTTAAATTTTAAGAATTTTTTAATACATAGGGGGTTAATTGTAAGAAGTGCATTATAACAGGGGAGGTTTGTGTAATTTCTGAAATAAAGAGGGGGGTTGTTGTAATTTTTCCTAAATGACATTTGGACAGGGACGTTTTTGGAAGTTCACTGATCTCCGGAGGGGGGGGGGGGTAACTGTAATTTTCAATTATAGTGGGTTAAATTTTTGTAATTTGACTAATTTTAATTATAAGAGGGTAAGTTTGTGTAATTATCTATTATAGCAGTGGGTGTTAGTGTAATTTTCCCAAATAATTAAGTATCATAAAAGTCATAACTTACCCAGCAAACATGACATTAAGCAAAATGGTAGCTCCAACGGCTAAACCAGCAAGTTCTCCAATCTGCACCATAGTTTACAACATAATCAAACTTAACTATTATAATGTCATTTTCAACATAGACAAGATTAATTACATTAAATATGATCATTAAAAACATTAATGTCATTGTCCCTGGACCTATTTAACCGTGATTAGTCCACCATCTCCCGTGTCTAATTATCCAATTTATTAATTAGTCGTATTATTTGTTGATACAGGATCACCAATTAATATATTATAAATTAGTTTTCCAAGCCAATCAATTCAAAGCATTACGGTATATGTATGTCATGATTAGGATATTGAATTTAATTAGACCAATAATTAGCTGAAGGAATGAATAGGAATTACAGCTCTGTTATCAGTGGCAACACCGGAAATGACGAACATGAGGTAGAATGTAATAATAAACTCCACCACCAGAGACTGGACCTCGGTGCCGGTCGGAAGTGTTCCGGCGAAGTGGTCGTGGTGGCCGTTAAACAATAGTCGTAGGGTTCCGCTTGCTAGGATTGCTGCGAGGAGTTGAGCCGCGACATATGCTGGTACCTGTTATAACAAAAAGTATTGAGTACGTTAAAATTTAACTTTGCGAAGTTTTACGTGTAAACACTCAGTAACGTAATCACTGTGTTCTTTAATCAACAAGCAATATATAGAGACAAAATCTTAAAAGAAAAGAAACTTTTTGCATGTAAGTAAATGTCGGCAAGTTTTGAAGAAGTCATACGTTGTCACACATCAAGTCACCGGCCGTTCGGAATATTAGAGTCGGGACCGTATGTTTCGTCCATTAAGATAGGCCGCATTATTTGGTCCATTAACTTTTATTTTTGGTAGTAGTTCTTTGTATTTAATTTATAGCTTGTTTTTATTAGTTTGTAATAGAAAATTGTTGAGTACGATAATTGATTCGATATTCCAATAATATAATCGTTTTCTTCAAAAAAGAATGACATATTTTCTGACAGATCATAATAATTGAATTGGACTATATGTTTTGACCAAAGAAATAATTCTGACGACTACATTTTTCATTTGGTAACATTAGGTTTGACTTCAAGAAAAGTAACAGAGAATAAAAACACGAGGAGAGAATAAAAGGTAAATAACACCATTAAGACTAATTATCCAAATCACGCAAATAACTGATTTTTGCTTTTACATCTTAGAGAAAGTATAGAAAAATTGGTAGATTTGTAAATGTAAACAAAATTGAGAGTAACCTGTTTCCAGGGGAACCTCTTGCAGGTGGCGAAGGCAATAGTTACGGCGGGGTTGAAATGTGCGCCGGAGATATGTCCGACGGAGTAAACCATGACCATCACCACCAGCCCCCACACTATTGCAATTCCGGGCAGCGAAATCACCTTGTCTTTGTCGGCGTTCACCACCACCGCCGCACAACCCGCAAATATCAAGAAGTACGTTCCCAGAGCCTCCGCTATTATCTGGGTTAACCATAATTCAAATACTAATTAATAATAGTAGTCTACATATTAAACAAGCAACATGAGAAAAGAGAAAAAGACACGGACTTAGGCGGCAAATTATTAAGCAGCTACGTAGTAAGCATCAATTGTTTTATTCGCATTGACTACACGAATGGAGCCAGGATTTAGGGTTCGGAGACCGTTTTTTTTCCCAGGGGGCGAGTGCCCCCACTAGCCCCCTAGCTCCGAATGACTACTAACTGAGATCGGTTGGACATTTATGTAAGCTGCTCAGCTCTGTATAGCAGCATTTAATAAGAAAAATTATTGTTGAACTTAAATGGTGTTTAGTATTTAAGATTGAATTAATCCCTGGAAACCGATTAATAAAAAAGAAAGAAAACTAGTGATGATTCATGGGGTTCTTTCTTTACAAGAAAATATATTTGTATAAAGCTAGCTTAATTTACCTTTTGTATAAAGGATACAGAGAGAAAGCTGGTGCAGCCTGAAGAAGAATTACTATTATCGGTGTTATTTAAGTCATCGTCCTTTATGGTCAGCGCCAAAACTCCATGGTTCCCGTTTGATGATGATATCTGATCGGCCATAATTCTTTAAGCCCCGGAAATTAAATGAGAGAGATTTTAGCTCTTAATTAATTCTTTGTAGGTGCAGATCCGGGTATTGGAGTACTGAGAAATGTTTATAGCGGAAGATGGTCTATTTATGCAGACACAAATGGGGGGAGAGAGGTTTTGGACTTTATGAGAATTTGACTATGATCACCTCTCTAGTTAATAATTTCCTTATTTATTTAGTTATTTTCATATTTATTTTAACTTTTTTTGGATATTTATAAGACTGACTTTTACATCTCTTAGGGGATATCGTTGAAAAGTGTGACGTCTTTGTTTAATTTTAACTCTGCAGAAATATATGTAGCATTGATGGCTACTTCAACCCCCCAACCGGAATCAGATATATATCAATTTCTAATATGGCTTCATAGTGCAATCAATACAAAAAAATAATAAAAATATAAAAAAAAAAAACACAAACCAACCAAGTAAGCTAGTTAATTTTAGGGATAATTACATTGACATCCCGTAATGAATGGTGAATTACAGCCCCTCCCCTCAACTATGCATAATTATAAACACCTCTCCTGCTGTCAACAAATCATCTAAAATCTTAACAGAATCGATAAAATGACATTTTTGCCCTTGTCCTAAACCATTCTAATAATTTTAAATTTCATTGTTCATTTAAACCAAATGTTTTCTTTATTAGCAATTACAGATTTATTATAATTAGAACTCATTTTATGACTGATCCGGTAAAATAGTCAACTCTCAGATGAAGTCAATACAAGGGTAAAATTGAATTTATGATTTTTTTTTTATGATAATGTCAACTTTTTCTTTTAAGAAAATGAATGGAAGGGGGAAATTATAAGACGGAGGTTGACAGCAGGGGTGGTGTTTGTAATTATGCATAGTTGAGGGGAGGGGTTGTAATTAGGTCATTCGGGAGGTCAGTGTAATTATTCCTTAATTTTATTAACTGGAAAATGTTTTTATTAATTAGGAGCTTCCTATGATCACTTTTTTTTTTTTTTTAAGCTGGAGTGAAGCTTTCTATGATATGATCACACGTGACAAGTAGTAAGCGTGTGAAACCATTTTCAAAAGGAATTTTGATGATCATATGGGATGTCCCTTTTAACACTAGTTAGAAAATAGACTTTTAATTCTTAGTGATCAGTGATCGCCAATTAGGGTAGGATATTCTTTATTGGAACAGTTTGTGCCGTTTCATTATGTTCAAGACAAATAAATATATCTACTTATATATATATATATATATATATATATATTTGTAATGTTCTGTTCGGGCCTAGGATTTTAAGGAAGAAAGTGAAAGAAAAAGCAAGATCGATGAAAAATAATTTTCTGGAATATTTCCTTTAGAGAAAAAAGACAAATACTAATTAAAATTCTTTTCAACGTAATTAAATGTTATAGGGACATAGATGAAATCAATGTAGTAATCGTTCATAAACAAAACAAAAGTAGTGGTTTCCTCATTAAAGGGTATATTTCACTAAAATCTTGTTTTTTTTCCCTCCTCATATCGAACTACTGTCTTATGCAAACATTTAATTAAATTCCTTAGCCATAATTAGCTAAATAATTTTTTTTAACTGTTTGGTGAACAACTGCTGTATAGCTTCAAATCTAAGTCTCTTGTAGCTTGTTAATTATGCTGTGTGTATATGTGTTTATATATATATATATATATTTAAATTTTCTTCTATGAAATTCAATGGTTATTTCAATGAGACTTGCTTTTATATATTTGATGGAATGACTTGTTCTTTTAAATAATCCCTTATATTTATAATTTAGGAATAACATATGCAATGTTGGTGAGCAAATGTGTATAAACGAGCTCTGTACGTATAGGTAAGTTCCCACCAGCTGCATTAGGAGGCATTTGGTAACCAAACCAAATTTACCCGTTTTCCAGCTTAGGAGCAAAACGTTCTTTTGACTAGCTAAGTTCTTATTATTATTTGTAATCTTGTATTTTAATTAATTAATTAGATATATTATACAATATAAGATTGATATACGTATTTTTTTGTCTTCAAAATGGGAGTACTAATTAAGATTGTAACACTCTCGACCCAAAATTACAGTCCGTGTCATTGACCAATAAACTTTTAGTCATTTTCCGGTGTATTAATATATTAGTATTAAATAACGTAGCAATATCAAGATTTGAGATTTTTATTAATATTAAAATTTTAAAAAAATTCTATGGATAGTTTTTTAAGAGACATATGGATCCATGTGATGGGCATGAGTGTCTAAGAATTGAAGTCAATATTGGTGTTCATCTTATCAGAGGCCTAAAAAAAGAATTAATGAACCGGCATGTTTGGTTCATTTTTTTTCTATTTTGATGACAAAATCCGCATGGATGTTAATTGCTAATGCTTCGGCATGGCCCATGTATATGCCTAATATTAATTGTTCTAAATTTATACTTTTGAAATAATTGATTGGTTTATTTATTATTTTACTTTGAATAGCACACTTTGTCCACAACGTTGACAAATAGAATGTGAAACCAAATTGATGCAGAATTTCGTAATTACGTGATGTAATGCATCCATAGAGGAATGGTGTTGTTGGTAAGGCATCACTTCAAAATTAAGCTTTTTATAACCCAAGTTAAGGATGATACTTACTGGCACCCGAGACTTGGGTTCCGAATACAAATTTGAAGGGGCGAATGCAAAATAAAGGGGGTAAAATTGAATATTTCTAAATTGGGGGGAGGGGGTGCAAAATTAAAAATTCCAAAAACTTACTGGGTAATTTTTTTAATTTTTCAAAGTTGAAGGGGGCGGGTGCCCCCACCAGCCTACCCTTTGGCTCCGTCCCTAGTTCCGAGATGATTTTCACCATCACATATATACATGTGATGGTGGGTTTCCCACATGTATATCTTTTATACATGTGGGGTGGAGATCAACCAAGACCCCAGATCTCGGAAGTCACTAAGTATCACCTCCTAATTATTGTAGGCCTTAAGTGAGTCGACCATGATTTAAGTTTGATTATTCGGTCAAGTTATATTTAAATAGAAATTTGAATTGCATTAAAATGTATTTCAATAGTTGAACTAGACCAGATCAATTTGTAAGCCGAATTTGAGTTAATGTAACTCCAAAAAGGGAGAAATGCGTATACATCCGGTTAATCTTTCATCTTTCCCCTCCTGCCTTTATTGGAAAAGTATTTGTTTGATTCATAAAGTTCATTTGAATTACTCACAATTAGTTTTTTTCAAAATTAGACAGAATTGTTGAGTATGAAATTTGATGATTCTTGTTTTTTCGTTTAGTAAAGTGATTATATTATTGCACCATAATATAAAAACACGAGTTAACAACCATCAATCAATAATATACTATTATTAATAATTAGCGATCAATAAGTACAGAACTATAGGCAGCTTAATGATAATTAATTGACTACTTAATTATTAAGTGCACTCTAACATCGAGAAGCTCATAATTAGTTGTTAGCAAAAGTGCAAGAAAGTTGATCACAAAATCAAACCACCCAACACAACCAATTAACCTCTTATCTATTTTATTACACGCATGCAACCGAAATTCAACTGGCATGCAAAATCCAACTTCTCCACAATCCACCACTTACAAATTCAACAGTTCAATCCAATATTACAATACATACATATGATGAAGTGCTCTACTATACGGAATGAATGTTAGTGATATATATATATATATTCTCGTAATCCTACGTTTTCACACGGGTTTCTTGCTGAATTTCATGTGCAAGAACATGACTTGTTCTACAACACTGTTTTAAAATATTTTGAGATAAGACTAAACAAAAGGTTGATTCGATCCCATGATTCATGGAGATTAAATATGGTTGCTTTGATGTTGGAAGTGGCAGGCAATGACCGCCCGTGAAGTCTTCTTTTGTTTCACACCATTTGGAAATTTCCTCTTCTCTCTCTTTATTATGTTGAGTTTTTTTGCCTTTGTGTGATTGTGACCTACTTGCATCAACTACAATCCACAAGGGAATTAAAGTCCGGTTGAATTTGTAGCTGAGGAGCATCATCTTAGATGACGATTGGTGTGAGGTGGTTGCGCCTCCATAAGCGCAATGAGTAAGGTGGTCAGTCATCGACCAGTTACGTTCTCTCGAGTCAAATGATATAGTTGACAATAAATACCTATAAAATCTTAAATTCAAACCCAACTATATTTAAAGTTTTAGAGTAACAAGGGGTCATTCTTGGAGCTTCATGCTTCGAATCATGTAACATACATATCTAACATCTCAATATATACATGATGGTTATAATCATAACGAGACTTGAAAATACCATTTGCTCATAAGAATCACTTGCAATAAAGCTAATTTTATACGAGTATATGTGATCCATATACAATTGGATGGGAACATCTTATTGGATCTCTCGAATTATTTACGAAACATCAAACATAATTGAAAAATTGAATCAAAATGAATTTGACAAATTGTATAAAAAGTAAAAGAAAATATTGTTTCAGCAAGATAAATAAAAATAAAAATATACTTCGAATAATTGGTCGAACTTTATTGACTAACTCGTCTTATTGACTAACTCTTAGCAAACGTAAATTCTAGCTCAATTAGCTCAGAGACGGATTTAAGGGGGACTGGCACCCGCCCCGGAGACTTCAAAATTTGGGATTATAACTTTTTATGATTATGGCCCCCAGGGATATGATTTTCTTCCTAGCTTGGTTTTAAGCCAATCCTTAGGTCAGGTATTTAAATCTGCCATTCCCCAGTTACCGCCCCTGTCTTTTCCTTTTAATTTAGAGTACTAGTGTAATTAAGAATTAAGATAGCATTTACCATAAAAGGAAAGAAGGATATAAATTGTCAACGACTTCAACATTTTTTATTTGAACTCGTCACGTACGTTTTTAGGCTTGGAATTAAACAGCATCTTTCCTAAAACATATAAAAAATATTATTGGATAGGGCAAAAAGTTACAAGTCATTGACAAATTCAAAGCTAAGGAAAAATATACCACCATTCAACTATTTAGAGTTTATCCACCAAATTATGTTAGTGTTAATGGGTGTTACTTTATATTCTTTTGAAAAAATGTAATCATAATATTTTGAAATTTGCTGATGAATTTACTTTTTTTCTTTTTGGATATAAAATCATTTTCTTGATTCCACCTAATTATACATTACTTGTGATGAACAAAGCATTGTCTTTATTAACTAATAGCTTGTATCTAAAAATAAATAGACAAAATCACTAGTTCCAAATAAAAAGAGACAAAACTCAAGTAAAATGAAAAAGATTGAAAAAAGTTCTGTATATCACTAAAAGTTAAATATGAACTCCAACAAGTTGGTGATTATAACCAACTTCCAAATAATGAATATACAAATGAACAATTAAGTTCAAAAGCAGAGTTTAATACATGTTTTTATTGTGTTTACTTATTCGGTCATATAAATATATAATAGAGAGGTACTCAAAGAAAGTCATGTATAACTCAACAATTATTTTTTTAAAATCAAGAGGAAGGGGATATCCTACATCTAGCCCGACAAACTCGGGTTGATAGTTATAATCTTGAGCCATAAAGACTTTATCTAGCTTCATGAAGGAGAGGAAACCCACAATTTGTGGCAGACTGGATTCAAACCCAGAACCTCTCACATAAAGTGGGAGGTGAATACCATTATACCAATAGGTCTTGGTGTATAACTCAACAATTAGTACACATGATAATTTTTACTTATTTATTAAAACTGAAACAAATTTGAATGCTTACCCATAAATATTATTAAAAAAAATTACTTTAATAATAATTCGGCCCATCAACAAAATATTCATACGTCCGTCATGAATTAGCTTTCTCTTCTTCGATATTAAGCCTTAAAACTTGTAAGGCCGAACTCAAAAATATTATTTAGACATGGAGCTTGGCCCCAAAACAACTGGGCCAAATTAACGGGCTTGGCTTCCAGTGTGATTTACCAGAAAACATATAAAAGTTGAATGGACGATATTGTCCCGCTCCAGGACTTGAACTTCGTCAGCTGTAATCAGTATCTTCTTTGGTCTTTTTAGTTTAATTTCTTTTCTTTCTCGACTTGGATGAAAGAAAGTTGGTCCATTGCATGACGAACCCTCCCCCCGTAAAAGTACGATTTCATATTTGTTGTTTCAAAAACTTCACAAACGTATCAAATTGATAATAACAAAGAAAGATTATATCGAGGTGAGAGAGAACTCTCTATCCTTAACACTAAATTGCCCCGCCTTGGTGGTACGAGTTCTTGCAACAAGTGTCCCAAGATACAACGATATACTTTTTCTGAAGATTGAACCACTTCAATTTCAGAAAACTACGAACTTAATTTACTGTTGAAATCTCAAGAAAAAGATGAAAATGATTTTATAAAACTCAAGAACACTTAGAGAGAAATATGTTGTGTTTTGAGTTGGTGTGTTTCAAAATGGTTGGAATGGTTGCTATTTATAGGCAAAATCCATTTCCATAAGAATCAATCCACACCATCCATTTCTAAGATCAAATCTTAGCCATCCAAGATGCTCCACCACCTTGAAGTGCTCATATGTCATTCATGATGTATTCATGACATATTTTCCATTAAAATGTGTTGTGTCATTCATGATATATGCATGACATATTAAATAAAATTATATCAAAATATGGGATACACAAATTCAAACCCTTCAATTTAGCACTTAATTTCTCATTCGTTCCGATTAGAGAAATTCGAAATGCTAAACTCATCTACTCGGAACGTAGATTAAGATTATCCAATAATCTTAAGTATCCCGGATACTAACGGCGTTCGAATTTCGTACTCAACCACAATTTGTACCATTTTATCCAACAATCCCCCACACGAATGAAATTAATGCAATGCATGCTCTTGAGATTTCGATTGAAAGTTTATCACATCAAAAGAGGTAGTTTTTGGCTTTGAACCTTTCCTAGTGAAATATCATCGGATTTACTAGGCTCTCCAATGAATGTGATGTCTTGAATTGGTCAGCCGTTCGTGTAAATCTAGACAACAATATTCACATAATAAACTTTCAGCAGTTTTTCAGTTCTCACGGTTGGGTCCATTTTGGCCGTGGCACCCCCTATTGGTTTCAGAAGTATTTACATTTTACTCAATGTTGAGGCGGCCTACACCTCACACTTACATAGGTGACTTCCTAATTGAGAGTATCCTGCCATACTCCACTTCATTTAGACAGTATAGGAATCATTAAAAGCCCGACTTAACCTTTTGCTACAACTTGCAGGTTGCACTTCTTTATCCTAGGCAATGGGTTTAGAGTTTATTAATTAACTCTTAAGTGCCTCAATGAATGTTCACAACTTAGTTTTCCCATTGAACCATGATCTTGGGATCTCCAGTCAACATGATTGGGTTTCCGCTGTGTCTATTCTTAAATTGTAGACTTTAATCTCATTCCTCTTGATAGGCAGTATATTTGATCTCTAGGCAATCCTTTCGTCAAAGGATCTGCAATATTCTCCTTTGATTTCACATAATCAATGGAAATAATCCTGTTAGAGATCAACTGCTTAATGGTATTATGCCTACGACGAATATGTCTAGACTTACCATTATACATACTACTCTGAGCCCTCCCAATTGCCGACATACAGTCGCAATGAATCAAAATCGGAGGCACAGGTTTTTCCCAACAGGGAACATCTTCTAAGAAATTTCTTAGCCACTCAGCTTCTTCACCAGCTTTATCTAAAGCTATGAATTCTGATTCCATCGTGGAACGGGCTATGCAAGTTTGCTTAGAAGATTTCCACGACACTGCTCCTCCACCAACGGTAAATACATATCCACTTGTGGACTTAGAGTCGTTCGTGTCTGATATCCAATTAGCATCGCTGTATCCCTCTATTACAGCTGGATATCTTGAGTAGTGTAATCCATATTCTTTAGTATACTTTAAATACTTAAGAACTCTAGTTAAAGCATTCCAATGCTCTTCACTTGGATTACTTGTGAACCTACTCAACTTGCTCATAGAATAAGCTAGATCAAGGCGAGTACAGTTCATGATATACATCAGACTCCCAATGACCCTAGCATATTCTAACTGTGATACGGGTTCGCCATGGTTCTTGCGTAAATGAACGCTCAAGTCCACTGGCGTCTTAACTGGTGCACTATCACTCGGAAGGAACTTTTCCAAAACCGTCTCAACGTAATGAGATTGTGATAAGACTAGTCCTTCAGAAGTCCTCAGGATTTTAATCCCTAAGATGACGTCTGCAAGTCCCATATCCTTCATGTCAAAGTTCTTCTTTAACATTCCTTTAGTATTCATGATAATTTCATGATTACTACCCATTATCAACATGTCATCTACATATAGACACACTATGACGTATGCGTTATGTGTTTGTCTAACATACACGCATTTATCACACTCGTTGATCTTGAAACCATTTGATAACATTGTGCTATCAAATTTTTCATGCCACTGCTTTGGCGCTTGTTTAAGTCCGTATAGCGACTTTACAAGTTTACACACTTTCTTCTCCTTTCCAGGAGCAACATACCCCTCGGGTTGTTCCATGTATATTTCTTCTTCTAATTCTCCGTTCAGAAACGCAGTCTTAACATCCATTTGATGTATCTCAAGGTTATGCAGCGCAGCAATAGCGATGAATAATCTTATGGATGTTATTCTCGTTACTGGAGAATAAGTATCGAAGAAATCAAGACCTTCTGTTTGTTGGTATCCTTTGACTACCAAACGGGCCTTATACTTATCAATAGTTCCATCAGCCTTATACTTTCTTTTCAGAATCCATTTACAGCCTAAAGGCTTACTTCCCTTTGGAAGATCAACCAACTCCCAGGTATGGTTGTGCAAAATAGACTCGATTTCACTATTGATAGCCTCTTTCCAGAGTTGAGCATCTGGACTGGACATAGCTTCCTTAATCGTCCTTGGCTCCCTTTCTAATGTATAAGATACATAATCGGGACCAAATGATTTTGGAACTCTTGCCCTTTTGCTACGACGTGGTTCTTCATCCCCGAGATTAGAACTACTCGTAGACTCATCAACTGTTCTTTTGAGAGGAACTTGTTCATTTCTTTCCTTACTTGGAAAGATATCCTCGAAAAATGAAGCATTTCTAGATTCCATGATAGTACCTCATGAATCTCAGATATTTCTGATTTATGTACCAAAAATCGATAGGCGCTACTATTAAGTGCATAACCTATGAATATGCAATCAATAGTTTTAGGCCCTATCTTAACTTGTTTGGGTTTGGGTATTTCTACCTTAGCCAAACACCCCCACACTTTGAGTTACTTGTAAGAAGGCTTTTGACCTTTCCAAAGTTCGTACGGAGTCTCACTCCTACTTTTGTGGGGAATCTTGTTAAGGATATAGTTGGCGGAGAGGATCGCCTCCCCCCACAAATTCTCAGGTAAACCTGAATTAATCAGCAACGCATTCATCATCTCCTTAAGAGTACGATTCTTGCGCTCCGCTATTCCGTTTGATTGTGGTGAATATGGGGCCGTTGTTTGATGTATAATGCCTGAATTTGCACAAAATTCATCAAACGGTGCTCTGTATTCGCCACCTCTATCACTACGGATAGCCTTTATCCTTTTTCCAAGTTGATTTTCAACTTCCGTTTTGTAATGTGTAAACGCTCCTAGAGCTTCATCTTTACTTCTTAGTAAATACACATAACAATACTTTGTGCAATCATCTATGAATGTAATGAAATACTTTTTCCCACCTCTAGTTTGCACAAACTTCAAATCACAGATGTCACTGTGAATAAGTTCTAGTGGTGCGGTGTTTCTTTCCACTGAAGGAAACGGTTGTTTGACTAGTTTTGCCTCAACACAAATTCCACATTTATGTTCATTTTCAACTTTAAAAGTTGGTAATAAGTTCAAGTTGACCAATCTTCGAATAATATTATAATTTACATGTCCTAGTCTGACATGCCACAAATTAGAATACTCAAGCAAATAAACAGAATTCTCAATACTTTTATTGCTTTCATTTTCAATTACAACAGAGCGGATTACATTCATTACATTCATCTTGAAAAGGCCCTGCTCAAGGTAACCTTTTCCAACATAAAATCCTCTCTTTGTTAAAGAAAATCTATCAGCCTCGAAGACTATCTTGAACCCATTCTTGACCAAAGCTGAACCGGATACCAAATTCTTGCGAATCTCCGGAACATGCAGAACTTCAGTCAATGTCAGTTCTTTGCCTGAAGTCATCTTCAGCACAACTTTCCCCATTCCAACCACTGGAGATGTGGCTGAGTTGCCCATAAACAGTCTTCGTCCTTCAGTTGGGGTATAGGACGAGAAGGCAGCCCTATCTGAACAGATATGGCGAGTAGCTCCAGTGTCAACAAACCACTCCCTCGGGTTGTCCACCAAGTTGGCTTCGAACACGACGGCAGTGAGATCAAGATCTGTTAGATCGATCGGCACCTGTTTGTCCGACAGGTCATCGATCATCTTGTTGATACCCTGGACATCATCAACAGCTAGGTGCACTTCATTTTGCACCCGGTTCTTGCCTTTGTTCTGGTTATGGCCAGAACCTTGCCCATGAAACTTGTTTTTCTTGGGCTCTCTACAATCTCTGGCCCAATGACCAGGTTTGTCACAGTTGTGACAGCGGTCTCCCGCCCTTGACTTTCCTTTCCCGGCAGCCTTCTTTTTCTGGGAATTTACTTGGAATTTTCTCTTCCAGTCAGAACTCTCCGGAACTTCAGCAATGTTTGCCATTGCCTGCACAAGGAGCTTCTTGTCTGATCCCCGATTGTCTTCCTCAATTCTGAGTCGGACAACCAAGTCTTCTAGACTCATCTCCTTTCGTTTGTGCTTCAAGTAATTCTTGAAATCCTTCCAAGAAGGCGGTAACTTCTCAATGATAGAAGCTACTTGGAAGGACTCACTCAGAGCCATGTTCTCAGCATGAATTTCATGTAATATAATTTGAAACTCTTGAACTTGACTTGTCATAGACTTAGAGTCTACCATTTTGAAATCTAAGAACTTTGCGACCACGAACTTCTTTAGTCCAGCGTCCTCAGTTCTATACTTCTTGTCCAGTGCCTCCCAGAGGTCTTTGGCAGTTTTTACTTCAGAATATACGCTGTAAAGCGAATCATTCAATCCATTGAGTAGGTAATTTCTGCAAAGGAAATCACCATGTATCCAGGAATCATATGCCTTCCTCAGATCACTATCAGTTGACTCAACCGGGACATAAGGAGCATTTCCCCTTAAGTACCTTGCTTGGTTCAAAGTCGTGAGGTAAAACAACATCTTTTGTTGCCACCTCTTGAAGTCAGCCCCGCTGAACTTCTCCGGTTTTTCAGCCTGAACCGGTATAACAAGATTAGCCATTGAAACAAATGGAGGGACCGGAGCAGAGCCAGAACCGGAACCAGGGCCCAACCCTGAACCAGAACCTAGCCCGGCACCCCCACCAGAGCCAATGCCAAAACCGGAACCAGGACCCAGCCCTGAAACGTAACTAAAACCAGAACCTCCACCGGAGCCATTGATAATACCGAGACCCTGAATAGCACCTGGTCCAAGACCGAAATCAAGAGTAGCACCATCAACATTTCCCATATTTTCCATTTGAACAAGTGATAACTTTTGAACAACAACAAGAAAATTTAGTGTTAAGTTTGTTGTTTCAAAAACTTCACAAACGTATCAAATTGATAATAACAAAGAAAGATTATATCGAGGCGAGAGAGAACTCTCTATCCTTAACACTAAATTGCCCCGCCTTGGTGGTACGAGTTCTTGCAACAAGTGTCCCAAGATACAACGATATACTTTTTCTGAAGATTGAACCACTTCAATTTCAGAAAACTACAAACTTAATTTACTGTTGAAATCTCAAGAAAAAGATGAAGATGATTTTATAAAACTCAAGAACACTTAGAGAGAAATATGTTGTGTTTTGAGTTGGTGTGTTTCAAAATGGTTGGAATGGTTGCTATTTATAGGCAAAATCCATTTCCATAAGAATCAATCCACACCATTTATTTCTAAGATCAAATCTTAGCCATCCAAGATGCTCCACCACCTTGAAGTGCTCATATGTCATTCATGATGTATTCATGACATATTTTCCATTAAAATGTGTTGTGTCATTCATGATATATGCATGACATATTAAATAAAATTATATCAAAATATGGGATACACAAATTCAAACCCTTCAATTTAGCACTTAATTTCTCATTCGTTCCGATTAGAGAAATTCGAAATGCTAAACTCATCTACTCGGAACGTAGATTAAGATTATCCAATAATCTTAAGTATCCCGGATACTAACGGCGTTCGAATTTCGTACTCAACCACAATTTGTACCATTTTATCCAACAATATTTAGGCCGGGGACTAATGGAGAAGAAGTCGAGTTTCGTGTTCTAAAAAGGCCATTCGTGGATGAAGTGTTCGCATATTTTGGAGGGATGCCTGCTCTCAGTTTTTGGAATCAGTTCTCCAACAAGATGTAGCAAACTGTGTACATAGAGTGTCCAAATTTGCTAACTTCTGACTCTATATACTGTTTTGAAGTAATACAAGCTCTCTTTTGGCTGTTCAAAAGAATTGGGGCAAATGTCTGTCAAGGTAATAAGTTGAGTAATCCAAGGTTGTATAACTTGCTTAATAATATTGCCAAAGGGTAAAAGACTGTTTTCCCGAGTCATGTTTTGCAATTTGTCCACTATTCTAAAAAATTTCACACACCCCAATTTTTGATTTCCGTTTCCCAGATGAATATTCCACAAATAGAAGGGACAAATTGCAAATTGCAAATTGCTCATTGCAACATAGGTTGGAGGAACCCTATTGCAAATTACTTCATGACAACTTCAATTAGGGCCGCCGTAAACGAATCGTATAGGGTCGAACAAGTTATTGTTGAAATCATTATTGAGTTTCAGAATCAGTGTTTGAGCTTGATTTAACTTTTAATCGACATGAGCTCAAACAAGTTTTAATCGAGCCGCAATCGAGATCGAAGCGAGTTTCAAACTTATCGAACACAAGCAAAAAATTGTTTAAAACTTGGTTTGATATATTTATGAGTCGAGTTAAAACGAACTTGTACCGAACAATTTCGAATTGATACCAAGTAACTTGTTTTTTTTGGTATATACCAGGGTTTCCTTCAGCCGG
Organism: Buddleja alternifolia; assembly: GCA_019426215.1. Classification (NCBI taxonomy): domain Eukaryota; kingdom Viridiplantae; phylum Streptophyta; class Magnoliopsida; order Lamiales; family Scrophulariaceae; genus Buddleja; species Buddleja alternifolia. The sequence continues at coordinate 3,430,639 of CM033392.1, forward strand.
ACGCCGGAGACTATTTCCGTTCGAGTTGTAGAGATCACCGAAGTGGATTTTACCTCTCCCAATAAAGTTTTTTCCATACATACCGTCAGGAATCGAACTCTGGACAAATGCTCAAGGAACCCAGCTATCTATCAACTTTGTTGGACCTTGTTGGTATACCAAGTAACTTGTTTTGTTAAGTAACAACTGACTGGGATTTCATCAATCATAAGAAATCAAACAAAATGCTTTTTGAGTAGTACATATTTAGATTCAGAACCTAATAGGGTATTCTAAAACATGTTCAGTTCTTGATCTTCATACTGAAGTACCTGAGATAAAGGCACTTTCCCATAATCAACTAGATAAATGTTCTATAATCCCATACAAAACCAAAACCAGAAATCATATCTAAATTTCAATAAAGCTTAAAACCCCAATTCATATCAAAATCTCTGGAATTGCAGAAAAAATAAACACACCCTTACAAATATTCCTTTTGAAATTACAAATAGTACATACCATTCACAACTCAGAATTGCATAAAAAATCTCAAACTGAAATTTTTCTAATACAACAAAAAAATCAGATTAAAAATTCAAATATTCAATCAGAATTCACAAGAGAAGACCTGGGACGGCAACCGCCAAGCTTCAGATTTAGAAAAGCACATATCATCTAGAGCATCGCTTCGGCACCACCGGCACTTCGGGTACTGCCCGCACTCGGATCTGGAGCTCATTCCCCCGCACTCACGCTTCGGGTCGACCCGAGTAGCGTTCTTTAGCATCTTTTTACTAGTGTCTGAGGCGGGTAATTTTGGCCGACGGATTGGATTCCGAGCAGCATTTTTAGGAATAAAAGCGGCGTTTGAAGGATTAGAGAAATGAGCTGAAATCGAGATTAGCCATAAATACAAGGTTAGGAATTTCAAAATTGCCATTAATTTGGGGTAGTAAAGTAAGATTTTACAAGTCTACTTCTTGTCCGAGAAAACAAGGAGACTAGTGGGTAAGACAGAGAGAAGTGGAAATTATTTCCAAGGTCTCTGCAATAATTTTCACTTGGGGGCAGTTTGTCATTTACACCAAAAGCAAGGGCGAAAATGTAAAAGGGCCAAAAAGAAGTGATTGAAAAAACAACATGGCCCATGCAGGTCTCGAACCTGCGACCTTCGCGTTATTAGCACGACGCTCTAACCAACTGAGCTAATGGGCCCTGTTGGACATCAGCAAAGTATTATTATATTATATAAAAATTAAAAAAAAGCTAGAAATTATTGATCTCCCACGATACTATCAAACTCACGTAATAGATGCCAACACGACATTGTCATCTACACCACCAAAGAAACTAATAACTAATTGGGAAGAATTTATCAATTTCTTCTCTTTTTCCCCTTTCTTCTGCACAATCAAAATTTCAATTCATATATATATGTATGTATGTCTACCACAAAACATTATACATATGCCCTAACCGTGGGTTTCTCTGTGATCTGATTCCGAAGTTAATCTGTATGAAATATTGCCTTCGGAAACTAGGGCTTCCTGTTCCAATCTTCAGCAGGTATGTCGTTGTTTTGATTTTCTCTTATTGATTGATTTATCATTTATTCCGCTGTGATTCTTTGTGTAATATTTATTTTCAAATCATGATTTTGATTGAATTGAGGTTTTGGTTCCTGAGTTCTATTTATTTTGTTTGATCATGATGCTGCTCGTAAGAGAGTATTATATTTCTTGCTGTTACATGTAAACCCTAATTCGTTAGTAAAAAGAGTTGAAAGTGAAAATTTTATATATTAAAGAGCTGTATGATTCTAAAACGGAGATTAAGCTGAAATACCTTGTTTAAATTTTCAAGACTACCAGTTGAAGCCAAATCCTTGTTTACAGTCAATATAGTCGTACCTAGTTTGTCGTATTTCTCGTGGCTGTCCACCGCATCTTTATCATCAGATATATATACTGTTCATTTTTGGAAACTTGTATCACTTTGTACTTGGATGCTGTATGCTTTCAAACTGCTCATATCAAGGAAAAGATAGAGGATTTGCTGACATCCTGCGCATTTTGTTTATCAGAGTTTTGTCCACTCGATCGTGTATGATTTAGTTCGGTTTCACTCTGTAGCATATGTTATTAGCAGAGTTAATAATCAAATTCACAACTTTTTAGAAACTAGGTTTTAAATCCTGTTCAACACCCCCTTGATTTTGTGCTCAGTCTGATGTCTTTGTGCTGATTCTAGGACTGTGAGCGTCCTCCTATAAAGAGAGGAATGTTTTAAGAATCCATTGCTGGTTATCAGCCGAAGAATGAATTTCGACAGAAAAGACAATCTAGAATCATTTATTGCTAATGGGAATAATATTTCAGGTAGCAGAATTTACATGAACCTAACTGAAGAATTGGTTTCTAACTTTCCACTTCTGAACAAAGAGTACAGGGGTGATACAAAAATGATTCCCGAAACCCAACATGAGGTGCCAGAAAAGTCTCATGCTGAATTGGCTGAGAGTACATCCCATGACCAAGTGAAGAAGACTGACTCTATGTGCCAAACTATGGTCAAATCTGAAGAGCTTGACACTGAGCCTTCACTTGAAGAGGCAGGACCGTCAATTTATGACAATAGTGTTTCCCAGTGCCACTACACTCCTAATCCTGCGAAAATTGGTCATATGCTACCTCAATCTGCAGGAGACTGGAGCACTGAAGAAGGAGATCCAATGATTTCTGGAATTGAGGGATTTAATTCTTCATTAATTGCAAAGAATGACAAAACACACAGCATTCTGGATCCACATATAAGCAATTTAAGTAGTTGTAAAACGATGTCATCTCAAAATATAGCCGCTGATAGCAACCAGAAGGTAGATTTAGATGCCACGAATCATGAAGAAGGAAAGTATTTTTATTATGAGACGCCCCTGTACGAAGAAACTGGGATTTGGATTCCTGTTTCTGTTCCTCCAATGTCTGAAACTGAGCATGATGAATGGACCAAAGGTTTCTGCTCAAATGGTGGATACATTCAGGAAGGAGATATGGATTGGGGTCAATGCGTTGGGGAAGATAAAGAATTGACCATGTGGGATGTGGTGGTGGAGATGTTACTTGTAGCCCGTGGAAAAGTGACTGCTCTTGCTTCAGGGGATATTGCGCAAATTTCATGGATACCAGCGCAACTAATTGAGCAAGCATGGTCCGAAGTAGCTCAAACCCTGACAGAGGCTAATTTCAGCAACGCCCAAGAAATTCTTGAATCAGAGCCACCCAAGTGGTTGCCTGATAGTTCAGCTTCTTCCTGTATGCTTTGTAATGTTCGATTTCACCCAATCATGTGCACAAGGCATCATTGTCGATTCTGTGGAGGAATATTCTGTAGTGAGTGTACCAAAGGAAGGAGCTTATTACCCGAAAGATTCCGCACTGGGGATCCCCAACGAGTTTGTGATGTATGCTGTGTGCGCCTTGAATCTGTGCAGCCATACTTAATGGATCAAGTAAGTCGTGCTGCACAATTACCAACGCGTGATCTGACAGATTTAAGCACTTTGAGATCCTGGGTGAATTTTCCGTGGGGACAATCCATGGAGTGTGAGATCTACAAGGCTGCAAATACAATCCGCGGTTACACTAAGGTATGATTTGGACTCAAATCGTGTTTCTGCGTCAACATGTGTTTTTTCTATTTAAGTTGGGACAAGTTGTAGGTGAGAGATGAAAATGTGGGTACTTGATGTAACTTTGCATTTCGAACCATAAAACTCATTGCCAAGAATATTTGTCTGGCCTTAATGGATGTAAGGAGATTCTGAAAGTAAGTACTCACTGTACAAAGAGTTCGGCGTTGTGAATCTTTAACAAGGAAACAGAAGCACTCCATATTACAATAATGGATTTGTGTGTGTGTGGGGGGGGGGGGGGGTTTGCATAAATTAGCTGTCGTGAAACTTGATGATGTGTAGGTGGTAAGTTGTCGAGAGGGGAAGGAGGCCACCGGTCTGTCCTCCCTGTGAAACATATGCATCTTATGCTCTGAGAACATTAAACTCCTCAACAACTGGATAGTTTGAATTTTTTCTGCATTGTGTAATTTCTCAGGTTGGTTCCTTGAGACCAGAGAAGAGAATTCCAGAAGCCATTTTACAAAATGCAAAAGGCCTCGCAATACTTACAGTTGTGAAGGTTGGAATGATGGTCACCTATAACGTCGGAACTGGGTTGGTGGTTGCTCGTAGAGAAGATGGCACATGGTCTCCTCCTTCTGCCATTGCTTCATTTGGTGCAGGCTGGGGTGCTCAGGTGAAGTAGATTAGTTCTTCAAGAATTTTTTCGTAACGAGAGCATCTGTTTTTGATGCATTTCTATCTTCCTATTTATATGTTAGAGTAATGCTATATACCACCGATTTTTCACTTCTCCTAGTTTTGGTAAGAAATCACATGCAATTAATTGATTTTAATGGATTTAATACATCCATACTTTCTAAATTAAGGGGCGGTGAAAAAACGGTGGTATATAGCATTTTTCTATATGTTATTTACTGCTGAAGTGCTATTTTAGTGGTTAATGGCTGAAGAGGAGATGATGTTCGACTGGTATGTGGAACGTATGCCTATCCTTATAATTACAATTGAATATCTGCATTTACATGGTTATGTTCTTTTCAATAATTATTTACCTTATTTGATGACAATGGTGGAACTTCCAGAAGTTTGCAATTTGTTTTGTGTAGTATCCCTAGTTTCCTTTTTGATTGAGTTTGTCATATATTGTGGTGGTAATAACATAGATTTTACATTCTTTTGCAGGCGGGAGGAGAGTTAACTGACTTTATTATTATATTGAGAACAATTGATGCAGTTAAAACCTTCTGTAGTGATGCACATCTTTCAATTGGAGCTGGTGTGAGTGCTGCTATAGGGATCATAGGACGTACTGCAGAAGCTGATATGAGAGCTGGTCCCAGTGGAATTGCTGCTTGTTACACTTATAGTTGCAGTAAAGGTTAGTCTTTTCATATTGACTTGGTCTGCATTTCGAAGTTTCTTGATAAATGTTTGGATTATTGCGTCTTTTTTGGATTTGGTAATGGTTCTTAGTTTTGTCATATTGTTTTACAGTAATATGGGCTCGGTTTCTTTTGAACCATTGTCATATTTTGACAGCTAATAAACGGTTGATGTTTCCTATGTAGGTGCATTTATTGGATGCTCTCTAGAAGGGAGCATGGTCACAACTCGTGCAAAAGAAAATTCCAGATTTTATGGTAGTCAGTCAATGAAAGCATCGGATGTACTTCTTGGTTCATTACCTCGGCCACCTGCTGCAGCCACTCTGTACCGTGCACTTGGAGACCTTTATCAGCACTTGGAACGGTGAGTTTGTATATTTAAGTTAAAGGGGTTGGACCATCTGTTCGCAGAAGTGCTTTGTAAATTTGCTGGGTGTTATTTCCTCGATTGAAAACCATGATTCTTTAGTCGATGTATATAGTCAATTCTTGTACAGCATTGATGGGGAAAAGGGCTTGGAGGATGGTGTGTGTATAGCGAAAGTGACATCAAGAGGAGTGCCTTGACCAATTTAAACAGCTTCAGTTCTTGATATGAACAAATTGTGGGTTTGACATTTTCTTGCTTGTTCTTCAATTCTTGGTTCAAGTTTTAGGAAATCTTCTTATCAATTTTGTTGTCTTTGCTTTTTTTTTTGCCCTTTTTCTTTCAATTTGGACCTTTACCTCAACGCCTCCTTTTCCAACTGATGGGCTGAATCCCTAAACCATAGAAAACCTAAAAATAAAAATTTCAAATGTGAGGATATAGCAAGCACGTCCGCGGTAAAGTAACCATTTTGTTTGCAAATATATTTTTCTGTGCAACAGTTTTGGATTTACACCAATTTGGCAATTTCTAGGCTCAAGCAAAATGCATTATGAGCTTTGGATTGAGACATTATTGTATTGAGTTTTTTTCTTTCCTTTTTTCCAATGAAAATGCTCAGTCGGTGGCTATCGTAACAAGAAAAACTAAATGGCGAAGGGTTTTTCTTTTTAGCAGATAAAAGGCTAGGAAGGGTGTCACTCGAGTAACCATTATCAAAGAAAATGAAACCACAATGGATTGATTCTTTTTCTAGAGTTGGGACACATAACCAATTTTGATCACCACAGCTCCACCATAGGTCCTAATTCCCATTAAATCAAGCATTACCATTTACAAGTCACTGGCAAACTCTATATTCTCAGTGAAGTTGGAACGTTCAAACGAAAAGAAGATAACTCAATTGTTAGGGCACTGTGGTGTCCAGGAGGTTGAGTACATTCACTTTCCTAAATGAGCTATTTGCCAATTACCCAGATGTCAAGAGGATGCTTTCAATTGGTTCGATTTCGAATGCTACTGCCAAGATACAAAATTCAAATTGAATACTGGAGGGGCTTGTCATGGAGTGAATGGAGCAGTATAACCACTGATATTCGTAACATACAAGGTGACTAGCAATTTGAAGGTCAAATCATTTGAAGTAAACCACATGAAATGTTTAAAATAGACTATTAATCTCTTCATGGTTCATAATTTTTCTTTGGTACGGTATATAAATGAATGTTAAGGAAGATCAGTAAATTATCAGCTAAACATGTGTAAATATATAATCAGACGTTTACAACTGATTTGATATCCATACATTTCACCAATTACAAAACTCGTACAACATACAAACAGAAATTATCAGCATTCCTACAAAAAAACAAATCAAAAGAATTTGCATGATACAATACAAGTAGAAAATCTGCTACAAAAAACAGCAGAGCCAACTACATGAGCTATTTATACTTCAACATATTTTATTTTTATTTTTTAGTTTAAGGGCATAATAAATAATAGAGGGTGGAAAAAGAATGAAAAACTGCTCATTCTGTGTAATTCGACGCCTCTGGTTGACCGGCTGCAGTAATTCGGTATCCAGAAGGATCAACACAAGTGGTTAGTAGTTCGATAATGCACAGTGGCAGCCAACAGAAACTCAAGGAAAATGCAAATACTTCATGCCTCTTCTACTACTTCACCTTAAATCCATCAAATCAAATAATTAGTTAAAATGGACACCTTACACACACACACACCCCCACCCCCACCCACCCCAGATGATACTAATTTAATACCTGGTACTAGAATTCCCAAGAGTAAGCTCAAGGTCATCAGGAACACACTCATCATGTATTCTCTCTCCTTCCCATGCTTTCACTAGTCCCTTTGTATTACTGCCAAATGCAAACTCAGCTGAAATTGCATCTGACATCGGAACATCAGCTGTTTGGTCAAACCCTGCCGTTATAGCCGGAGAGCAAGTTCCACTTTGCCCAGGGGTCCACATACGAGAGCCCCCATTTGATAATGGTTCCTTGAAACCAAAAGGATTTGCTGCAACAAGGCTGAATGTAGGAGAAGAAGGCCCGTCTTGAGGGGTTTGAACACCAGAAAGCCACCCTGAATCAGGTGGAGTTTGCAGACCAGGGCTTTGAGGAGTAGAAGAGGGTAAAAATGGGTATTTACCCTGCCCATACCAGGCAGAACCAGTTGACTGGTCATCCCAGTTTCCATTCATTCTAGGGGTGCGTGCAGTCGGTGAGCTCAATGGAGGGGTGACTGGAGCACTTATAGAACCTCCCGGGATATAAAGATGATGAGGAAACTTAGATGGAGAGCCAGATGATAGATGTTTTAGCCAGGGGATAAGGGAGTTCGGATCAGCATTGTTACAGACATTGGCAGCATAATTGGATGAGACAGGGCTAGCGAAGGAAGACGACTCAGGACTTGGATTGAAAGAGGCTCCAGGGCTTGGTTGATATGACGTGGAAGGGCTTACTACTGCTGAACCCATGATATCCATGCGTTGTACAGGCTTGCATCCCTGCAGTAGATAGAAACAGTTAAGAGAAGGCTTTTAGAAATTCGCAACTCCTTGAGAATATTTTAATCATGATAACTTAATTCCAAATATATATCAGTTACATTAAAAATAGATGACTTTTAAGTCATGCAATCGTAATCAGACTTCAAAAAAATGAGTATGGCCAATAAATACGCGAGGACCATAGTGACAATGACAATGAATAACCAGGAGACAGAAAGGACAAGGCAAGGAAATGGTTAGCCAACTAATATTATGTATTCAGCCCGATAAATATATCCATTTGACCAATCCACTTTGAGTAAGAACCTTGCAGGTGAGCAATGCATTTGTTGCGCTTTGCTTGGGTTAGTATACAGAATGAATTGAACAGTACAAACTACAATTAGCATTGCTGCCGAGATGATGAAATGCTAAGGCAGCAAGATGATGATCATCCTGCTCCCCGTTTATTGCAGCACGCCCCTCGTCAACTTCAATGTAAAACCAACCTCCTCCATGACATTCCCATAATAGGCCATATAGTCAACAGCCTTGATAAAATATATAGTCATAGTGAAGGTAACTTAAAGCGTGTTAGTAAGCAGATATTAATTACAAGAAACATCCCAAATTATGGTAAAAACTAAAAACTCTTTAACCACAAAGAACGGACTATACTCATTTCCCAAAAGGCCCAGTTTTGAACAAACTCGATTGATCAGGGAATAAACTTCTCTACCATGACAATTGATTGTGTTCTTACTTATGCTTTCAACTAAACCCCTACAACAAATTGATTTTTGTATTTTATTTCGTTGAACATGTTAATTGATAAAAGTACAAGTACGGGTCGGATCAGATGACGTGTAATATAAAAATCACAGATGTTTTTTTGACCGAAGGTGAAAAAATAAAGCAACCAAGGGAGGAGCTGGATTAGATAATGAAATGACATAGTTGCCCATCCAATCACCACAGATTTTAATGTGCTGAGGTGACGGAACGAATGAATGGTAAGGGGCATTGTCGTCTACTCAAAACACTCTGCTCAGAATTCAGAGAACTGTCTGACAATTGGAGTTACAAAATTAAAAGTGAGGAACCATATGTTTGTCTGTTATCAATAAAGAGAATATAAGAGATAGAGAGGGAAAAGGAAACCATAATAATATTTTACCATCTATATTTGACAGAAGAAAAGATAAACAAGAATCTATTGAGATCCGTGGGCTTTAGAAAGTAGCGATCTATCGTACGCCGAGGCGAGGGTAATAAGTTTTTCACACCCCCGGTAAATCTGTACACAAGAAGGCCCCCTCACATGCGCTGGACAGCATTCTGTGCACTTGACAACTAATCACACGCTCAAACATTATTATCGCCCACGTGGATACAGACATACAGTACACTATTAAGGACCTAGATTCGATTCCAAAACTCCTATCATGCGCCGGATGCGAACGGCGCAATTTAGCGCTAGGTTTATCGAACAGCGATCCCCCACACACAATCCACAGACCTGCTGCAGTAGCTAGCACCTGACGACCAGATCAACGGCGCTAAGGTGTCCCAAACTCATCCAGCGCATTTTAACAGACACCAGCTATTAGCAAGGGTAAACTGCGATCTAAAATAACAATACAAATCTAACTACGCTTTACAGACCTAAATCCTAAATCAACAGGCGATAAGATCTACACAAAACTTAGAATTGATTTGATTTGATTGATGGTATATAGATATATACACATACATACATACCTTTCTATAAGTGGTGCCGTCTTCTTCAACGATCCATCCAGCTTCATTACAGAGAGCTTTCAAGACCTCGTTGTTGTCGCAGTGCTTGGGGAGCTTGAAATTGCCGTACATCCTCAATCCGGCGAAGATCTTGGCGGCGATCGCACGACGACGTCGTTCCCTCCGCTTGTTGTTCTCTCGCTCCTTCCATGTCGGCAGCCTCGAGCCCGACGTCATCGGTACGACGCCGGTTTGTCAATTCTCCAGGCAAGCAAACGAATGAGACCGGAGAGAGAGAAGAAGCGGGTGGGAATTAGAACCGGATATACTGGACCGGGTTCAAGGGCAGAGATTGTTTTGGTGAGTATGAATGTATGATTAGTGAGGAGGGAGGGAAGAGGATGGATAAATACGGGAAATGGAATAATTTGGGGCCTGGGATTTGGTGTTAATTACGAAAGTGCCACCGTGGATTGGGGTTTTTGGGTTTATATATTTATTTTTTTTGTTTTGTTTTGAAATAAGGGGGTGGTGCACGTGTTTAGTCTTTGTGAAGTGGGGCAGATGGTAGGAACATGGGGCCTGGCCGCGTGGGGTGTTGGTCGGGGCTGGATTATTCTGTTTCATGTCTCTACTACTCTATTCCCTCGTGTGAGTGTGTGTGTGTGTGTGAATAAATTCAAGAATATTATACAACAATTGAAAATGTCAATAATAATGTTTTATTTCTATGCTTGTTACAATTAATTACTCTTTCTTTTTTTCAATTCGTGTATAGAAGTAATAAGGCTGTACCATGTCTTATTTTTGTGACAAACTGTGTAACTAATTGCTTTAGGTAGAGTTGAACGGCTAGTTATGTATAAAATTAAGTACTTAGGAACTCTTTCCTAGATCAATCTGAACATGAGCTAAGATCTTAAGATAAATTTATATCAAGATATAGAAATGGCAATGGGGCGGGTTTGCCAATACTCGCTAGCCGACCCATTTATCTTTACTAAAACCAACATCCGCCCCGCACCGTTGCCCACCCCACACTGTTGTCCACCCTACGTTGCCGAATACCCATTGAAGTCGTGTTAAACCCGATTAAACATGAAAATTCAATTTTACCTAATAACCTGCATGACCCAAACCCGCTGATGCCTAGTTCAACCCGAAATCCACTCAAACATAATACTAAAATTGAACGGAAGTACTAATTAGATTAAAATCCATATAATTCAACAATTAATAAAGCAACGACATAGACAAACATTATGAAATTTCACATAAACAATAATCAAATAAGGGTTTATCTTATTTCTGTTGCTGAGTGGATGGGAGTTTAGAGAAGGCAACTCGGAGTTGGTCGTGCTTTTGGAAGAAAAGGAAAAGGTTTCTCTTGTTTCTGCTGAACGACTTGAATCTCAATTCTCAAATCCCACTTACCCTAAATTAAAATATTAAATTATACTTAATATAATTAAAAACTTAATAATATTAGTATTTGCAGGGCAAGTAATGGGGCAGGTGTACACAATAAGTTTTTATGTCAGTAAACAAAAACACAAAAAATTGTGACAAATGAATTAATATTGATTAAAATAAAGAATTGAAGTACAATTCCTAATCTAATCCTCTGATTTTTCCTTTAAGAACGTGGATATGAATATTGGAGCAGAAATTGCTTCTTTGATCTTCTCCAATGTGGATTTGAATGTTTACAACGTTAATGCGAAGGCTCGACAGCTTAATCTCGGATCAAACGATGTAAATGATTTGAGAAAGTTTGAAAACTTCAAGGTTGACTCGTCGCTTTGATCTTCCTTCAACTTGATTTGGACTTTTATAACGTTTATGCGAGGGTTTAACACCTTAATCTCAGATCAAACGCTAAAATTTGATGAATTTCGCCAAGAACACCTTGAAATTTGCCTTGAACGCCTTCTTGAATTTGAAGAACTTGTAGAGAGAATTTGGGAATTTTTCTTGTCTTCTCTACCTTCAATTTAATTTGTGTCCTCATTATGAGCTCACAAGGACCCTATTTATTGGTGTAGGATGGGGAAGCCACAAATTCTTTAAACACCTTTGATAATTATCTCTTTAATATTTGTATTTATTAAGAGATAAAGATCAATTACTTTGGAGTCATTTGTTTGGCTAATATTTGACGAGGATAAATTTAATAGATATTATCTCTTTAATATTTATATTAACTTAAAGAGATAAATACCAATTACTTTGGAGCCATTTGATTTGTCCACTTATCCACTTGGCGCAGTGTGATTGGTCGTTGACTTCTTTACTGCAAAACATGATTTGATTGGTTGGAACACCTCAATTCGACATGTGGCGCGATTTGATTTGTCAATAAAATACTTATTAAAGATCAATTAAATCAATTATTTACTTTTGGAATTAAATTTAGTAAATCCCAAAATATAAATTAAAAGACTTAAATTGATAATTAATATGATATTTTTCACTTATCATTATTTAATTGGATGCAAAATTGCTTTGTCTACGGCAGGTTCTACAAAACCCGCTACCCGCCCCCGAACCCGGGCGTGACAAAAAATTGTAAAATTCATTCCCCACCCCAAAACCCATTTAATGCACCGAACCCACCGCAAATGGGCCAAGTTCGGAATGGGTACCCATCTAATCCTACCCCATTGTTATCCATATCAAGATATCGAGTCACATGATACCTTGTAAAATGTTGAAATATTATTACACTATGGCCCAAGCCCTACAAACTGAAGAAACGCAGCGAAGGCAGAAATATGGAGAAGATTATTTTCTTCATTCAACTCACATAGAAAACCCTAAGTACAAACTATATATACATGTAGGAAAACCTATACAAGGTAAAACACTAAGTTACCAAAAGAATAAGACTAACAGAATAATTACAATACTCCCCCTCAAGTTGGTGCATGTAAGTCATGAATGCTCAACTTGCCAAGAAGAAATGAGAACTGAGACTTCCCAAGGGCTTTGGTCAAGAGGTCAGCCGGTTGAAGATGAGAGTGAATGTGAGATGTGAAAATAACACCATCTTGAATTTGCTCACGAACAAAATGACAATCAATTTCGATGTGCTTAGTTCGCTCGTGGAAAACGGGATTGGCAGCAATATGGATAGCTGATTGGCTATCACAGAAAAGGACTATCGGTTTAGAGAGCTGGACATCCAACGAGGCCAAAAATGACTTAACCCAAAGAAGTTCACTAGTGGCAGCCGCCATCGCACGATACTCAGCTTCGGCGGACGAACGAGAAACCATACTTTGCTTTTTAGTTTTCCATGAGATAGGCGAATCACCCAACATGACAAAATATCCCGTAACCGAACGACGCGTTATGGGACAGCTGGCCCAATCGGAGTCACAAAAGGCACGCAAATGAAAATCATGGTCGGCTCGAAGCAGAATACCTTGGCCCAGATGCCCCTTCAGATATCGAACTACTCTGAGGGCGGCATCAAAATGCTCCTGACGTGGAGCCTGAGCAAACTGAGAAAGAACATGTACATCATAGGAAATATCCGGTCGAGTAATTGTAAGATAAATAAGACGACCAATAAGATGAAGATAAAAGGCACTATCTTTGGCCATGGGCCCGTTTGCCAAACCCAACGAATGGCCGTGCTCCATCGGAGTGTCCACGGGGCGACAACCACTAAGTCCCGTCTCCGAAAGGATGTCCAAAACATACTTTCGTTGACATAAGTAAATCCCCTTCGAAGATCGAGCAACTTCAATGCCCAAAAAATATTTCAAGGAACCCAAATCCTTAATACGAAAGCAATTATGCAAATAAGACTTAAACTTCTAACAAGCTTGTGAATTATTGCCCATGAGTAATATATCATCGACATAGACTAAAAGTCCCAAAAAAATATCTCCACGACGATAGGTGAATAAAGAGTAATCAGTCCGAGATTGGGTGAAACCACACCGGAGAAGAGAGTCACGTAATTTGGCGAATCAATTTCGTGATGCTTGGCGCAAACCATAGATGGATTTTCACAAACGACACACCTTTCCAACTGCTTTAGTATGAAACCCCGGAGGTAAGCTCGTGTAGACTTCCTCGTCGAGATCGCCATACAAGAAGGCGTTATTCCCGTCCATTTGGTGCAGTTCCCATCCACGTTTGACTGCAACAGAGAGAAAGATACGAACCGAGACAAGTTTGGCCACGGGAGCAAATGTTTCATGGAAATCAAGTCCTTCCACTTGTGTAAATCCTTTGGCTACAAGCCGAGCCTTGTAGCGCTCAATGGTACCGTCGGAGTTATATTTCACCTTGAAAACCCATTTGCAATCAATAGGTTTCTTTCCAGGCGGTAAGTTTTCTAGAGTCCATGTGTGATTTGTTTCAAGAGCGAAAATCTCACGTGCCATTGCATCACGCCACTTAGCGCTTTGAACGGCCTCGACAAAACTCGTTGGCTCAGACACAGAATCAATAGAATCCAAGAGAGCCTGGTGGTCCTGGGAAAAATTGTTACATGTGATATAACGAGCTAGAGGATAAGGAGTACCCGAGGAGCCAGAGGGTAGTGAATGCTGTCGGGAGGGGTCAAGTGCAATACCAGTCACAGTCGAATAAACCACATAATCATCTAGTCAAGCCGGAGGTTGTGTGACTCGAGTGGGCCTAGACATTGGAGGCCGATCCGTATCATTATTCCCATGTATAGGAGCAGCCACATCGTCCAGCAGCGCCCCAGTGTCATCATCTTCGTGCATAAGCACGGTCTCACCATGCGAGGGCTCGACCACATCAATATTTTCACATTCATGGTTGCTCCCCCTTAAGTCAAAAACCTCAAAATCAGCCTCTGGGGCATTTGTAACAATTCGTGGCGGGTCATGTTCACCCAACTTCACAAAAGGAAACACATGCTCATGAAACAACACATCCCGAGAGTAGAAAATGTCATGTGAATCAAGGTCATAAAGGCACCAAGCTTTCTTTCCATGTGGATACCCAAGAAATATACACCTTCGACTACGAGAGACAAATTTATCTGTCGATTTCGGGGTCAATCGAGCATAGCACAAACACCCAAAAACTTTAAGGTGTCCATAAGATGGTCGAATCCCAAACAAAATTTCATAGGGCGACTTTCCTTTCAGCTTGTCCGTTGGGGTTCAATTAATCAAATAGGCGGCTGTCAAAATGCATTCTCCCCAAAAACGGATCGACAGATTGGCTTGGAACCGTAAGGCCCGAGCTACTTCAAGGATGTGTCGATGTTTACGTTCCACTCGTCCATTCTGCTGTGGAGTATAAGTACAACTCGTCTCATGCAAAATTCCTTTTTATAAAAATCTTGCATTACTGTCGAGGTGAACTCCAAACCATTGTCACTACGAATACGCTTAACAAGAGTACCAAATTGAGTTTCAACTAAAGTGCAAAAATCAATGAGGAATCTGTTAACTTCACGTTTTTCCTTAATCAAATATACCCAAATAGAACGACTATGATCATCAACCAAAGTAAGAAAATAATGTGAATCATTACTAGAGGCTTTACGATAAGGACCCCATAAATCACAATGTATAAGCTCAAAACAAGATTCAGCATTATTATTACTTAAAGGAAAAACTGAACGAGTCTGTTTCGCTCTAAAACAAGCATCACATATGCCAATATCCTTTGATCCTACTCTACCAATGTCAGAAATAAAAGACAAATGTTGACTGGCTTGATGACCTAGACGTCTATGCCAAACTTCTAAGGAGTCTCCCGTATCAGTCTTCAAGGCCAAAATCGTCCTTGCACACTTGAAATAGTAGACCCCCCTCCGAAGCTCACCCACTCCAATCGGCATCCTCGAGGCATGGTCCTGTATAACACAAAGATTATCAGCGAATAAAATCTGGCATTGCAATTCCACAATTAATTGACGAATAGACACCAAGCTACAAGTTAATTCAGGGACATATAAAACATTGCGCAAAGTTATGTTTTTATTCAGAAATGCACCGCCTCGATTGGTGGCAAGGGTCCGTGCCCCGTTAGGCAGAAAAACCGAAATTGGATCAATGGTCATAACATCCGATAAAAGTGACAAGTCACCCGTCATGTGGTTCGATGCCTCGCTATCTAACACCTATGCAAAATTATCACAATTCTTACCGGACAATTTTTCAGAATTCCCATTCTCAAGTAACGTCAAGAGTTTCTAAAATTGTTCATTACAGAGCCCCGGGATTGCATTCATCGAAACTTGATCTCCACTTGTTGCATGGAAGGCCGCTGCTCGGCCACTGTTTGGAGTAGTGGCAGCCCCTTGGCCTCCTTTACGGGCTTAGTCGTTTCTTTCTCGAGCCCTCGGTCCCTTCCACCATTCAGGATACCCTATGATTTCAAAACATTCGGTGATTTCGTGCCCGTTTCGGTTGCAGCCAGCGCACTTCTTCCCATTATTTCCCTTCGACCTGGGCTGTCCAAGTGAGTTATTCGGTTTGTGTCTCCCACTCTCCTGAACAACCATTGCAACGGCCTCCACCCTCTCCTCCTGACCACGAACAATTGTCCTATATCTCTCTTCACGCGTGGTCAATGCATACGCCTTGTTTATGGTCGATAGAGGGTCCATGTTGAGTATTTGCGAACGAATTGTTCCGAAAATAGAATCATCTAAGCCCATCAAGAATTGATGTAGTTTTTCCTCTTCTCTCTCACGGATAAACTCCTTGGAGGCTCCGCACGTGCACTTGGGAATTTTTTAGTAGCTACTCAACTCATCCCACATACCCTTGAGTTTTGTAAAATACCCCATAACCGTCATCCCTTGCTGTCGAAGTGATGAGATCTCTCCTTTGAGTTCATGCACACGCGACGCATTACCAACCGAGAATCGGTCCTTCAAATCTTCCCATACCGCCTTGGCACTCTCCTCATAGGCCACACTCGGTTGAATTGATTTGTCAATCGAATTAAAGATCCAAGAATTTAGCATAGAGTTGCAGGCGTCCTAATTTCGCGCCTCGGTTTTGTCAGAATTTGGTTTCGTTAGGGTTCCATCTATGAACCCTAGTTTGTTTTTCGCTCTCAAAGCGTTCAACATCGATTTCTCCCACACATCATAGTTCTCCCCATTCAAGACGCATGTTGTTATCACCGATCCTGGATTGTCGGATGGTGATAGGAAAAATGGAGATGACATGTCAATCGCCTTCTTGTCTGCCATGAATCCGGTGAGTGAGATTCGGCTTGAAGAAGATGATGTGAGGGATAAAGTTTATTTCAGCGGGGCAAGATTTAGGTGATTTCCTAACCTGCTCTAGATACTATGAAGAAACACAGTGAAGGCAGAAATATGGAGAAGATTATTTTCTTCATTCAACTCACATAGAAAACCCTAAGTACAAACTATATATACATGTAGGAAAGCCTATACAACGTAAAACACTAAGCTACCAAAAGAATAAGACTAACAGAATAATTACAATAATAATTACAATACAAACTTTTCACAATTAAGGTTTATTGTGTTGTGTTGATGATAACTATAAATACTACATTCTAACATGGGGGGTGAGGAAAGAGATATTCTTTAGTGTTGTACATGAATTTCTTGACATAATTTTCGACCAGAGCATTGGTGTGCTAAAGTAAAACACTAGCACACCTTCTAAGGTTGTATTCTTTTACATGTTTATGATATTCACTTCAAGATGAGATTTTAAATATGTATGGTGTAGAATTCGTTCTCATCACTTATAATATATTTCATTGCTCCCTACTTTTATGTTGGTCATAATTTCAATTTTAGAAATTATTTATAAAGCAGTAATTATTATGTTTGTGCAACTGACCACAAACTCTATTAATTGTCTGAAGCTCAAAGCAAAAACAAATCATGTCTAAACACTTAAATCTTTACCGGAAATATGTTGTTGACGTGTTTATTTCATGGGTCAACTTACTTATGTCAATTCGATATAATTGTATAGTTTCCTTTATCTTCACTTCTTTCTTATTTCACTCTATCTGCTTCAACTCTTTTTTTTTTTAATCTTAGGTTCTTAAAATTCTGAAATCCTATTCTATTATACACTCTCAATCAAAACAATTAGATGTGATATTGTTATAGGCAACAATTAATTTTAAATGAAAAAAATAGGTACTAATTATATTTTTTAATTTTCATCTTGAACTTAAAAATAAGTACTAATTAAATAGGCAAAAATGGTATTCTTTCTTGTTTTTGGTAAGTGGCGAAAATGATATTTTTTAGGGAGTTGTTAAAGGCACTTCAAATTATGTTATTGGCACTCCAACTTTCTTTTATTTTCACCAAATAGACCAAAATGCCCATCATTGTGGAATACAAAATTCTTGAAGATAAATACATTAAGGATTTTAATGAAGCATTACTACAATATCTTACCTTTTTTTTTTTTGTCTTTAGTAGATGACACGCGTAAAATGTAGGGACAAAGAATATATAATCAATTAGCAATATTATCAATATGATCAAATTTTGGCAATATTTTAAAATACTATAAAACTAAATAACACATTAAACAACACATAAAACAAACCCTAAATTTTGTTTTTAAGAGTCTAACAAAATTTAATGAGAAGAAGAAAAGAGTTAAAAAATATGAAAAAATAAAATTACCAATTGCATTATCACTGGTACTGGTGCACTAAAGTCCAGCCGGCTCGAGCTCAAGTTCTTTGACGAGTTGAGTTCGAGCTTAATAAATTTTAAAATATTTCAACATTTAATTATATTACTTATTTATATATTAAGAATAGTTATGTATTTTTTGTAGAGCGAGCTCGAGTCTTTAAAACTAGTTAGGCTCGTCGAGATCGAGCTCGATCCAGTAAATTTTATCCAAACTCAATTTGATTTGAATCATTTACACTCTTAATCAACCCATTGATCAATGGGTTGATTAGATGATTGATAATACTCTGAACTTTTCTCAAAACTTTAAGTATTTACGAGCTTCAATGTCTCATCCAACTCCATTGAATCATTTAATTGCTTATTTGATCATTGTAAAAAGCTACCAAGAACCAATGCAGCAACTGATGGATGATTCTTTATTTAAAAATTTAGAGAATTGAATAAATTTTATTTCGTCCTAAATTTCTTTGGAATGAAGCTTGAATTATTTTTGGTATGGTAAAATACTCACAATACATTAATGTAAATAACGAAGGAATAATTGTTTCTTGCAATTTTCTTATATTTTTTGGTATTGAGTTTATTTTTGTTGCGTGATTTGGTTTTATAATAGTTTTACATCTCGCCAAAATTTGATTATATTGGTATTGTTGTTATTTGATTATATATCACTGCATTTTACGTGTGTCATGTACTCAAAAAAAAAATTGAAAAAGAACCCGAAAAAAAGAGAGTAAAATTTTACATTAATGCTTTGTTAAAATCATTAATAAAAAGGATATATTTATCTTCAGGAATTAAATATTTCACAATAAAGGGCATTTTGGTCTATTTGATAAAATAAAATGAGAGTTGGAGTGCCAATAACAAAAGTTGGAGTGCTTCTAACAATTCTCATTCTTTATTTATTTTTTGGAGAAAATGATATTTGAATTATGCATAAAAACGGCCTAGTTGAAGCCGCACCCGGTGAGGTGCACCGGGTGCCAGTGGTGGATCCAGAATCTGGGCTCAGTGGGGGCACTAGGTATTTTACGGAGGGGGGTGCGGGGGGCTTGCCCTCCGCGGTACGGTACGATACGGTATATTTATGGGGGCAAATATAATAACTAATTATGTCCAATTACAACTTTTGACATAATTTATATTTTTATACCTCTTTTGTTATAGCCAGAATTTTGGGTTTTGGAGGGTGAACTCAAAGTAAAGGAAGAAAACGTGATATTTTTCGATCTTGAGGGGGGGCGAAATTCAAATATAAAAAATTTTGTAAGGTAAAAAAATAATTTTTCAAAATTAAGGGGGGGGGGCATTTAATACTTTCAAAATTGAGGGGGGACATTTAATAATTTGAGGGGGCACTAATGTAATTAAAAAGTTAAAATTTGCAAATATGTTTATATTAGAGGGGAAAATGAGATTTTCAGTGGGGGCACTGCCCCACCCCCCCCCGGCAAAGGGTAGATCCGCCACTGCCGGGTGCTCCAGAAGGTGACATCTGTCGCCTTCAATAGTTTTTCTCTTTCTTTCTTTTTTTCTTATGTTTTTTCCCAATTTCTGGCTTGTCTTTTCTTGATCCTTGTTCATTTATTTTTCTTTTCTTATCTTTTGTTTTCCATTTTGTTTCAAAAATTATGAAAAAAAACTCTTGCTCATCTATGTATGAATTGGGTAAAGAGTGGAATTAGCAAAAGAATAATAAGAAGAAAGATTTAGTTAAAGATTTTACGCACTTTGCATTTGGACAATTTTGTGTCAAGAATTCAACCCGACTCAACAAGTACTAGTGAACCAATAATTAACTCAGAATCGAAAAACTATATCATCAAATCGAACGGATTAGGTAAATTAGATGGGAATGTATTTAATTATATCCACTTGCTATTTAAATTATTTGATGTTTTGATTTAAAAAAGTATTGATAGTAAACTATTAGACACTTAGGGTATGTTTGTTTATATTTTTGAGTTAGAATTCTGAATTTTTTTGGGAAATGCGTACTACGAAAATTTGTGTGAAAATAATGTGATGTGTTGTGTTTGTTTATGTTTTATAGAAATGGTTGAAATTTGTAAAATTTGTCAAATCAATAGTAATAGGTTGATATATGATATGTTGAATAATTGAATTAATTATTTATATAATGATTATCTGAATAAAAAAATTATAAAATATAAATTAAAAATTGTAAAGTATGAAAAATAAAGAGAAATAATGATTGGAGTAAATGATTTTTGATGCGGTTCGATTTTACACCAAGAAAGTCATGCTAATTAAAAACGCGACTTTATTTATACGTATGAGAAATCTAACTTTTATGGAAGACGAATAATTTTGTGAAATGAATGTCAAACTTTTAATAAAAAATAGACAAAAGAAACACTTTAAATTTCCTTTTATTGATGCTTGAATCTTTCTCCAAAGAAAATGAAGAACATAAAAATAATATACTTTTTCTTGAATTGTGAATTTAAAATTATAAAGAATGGAATTTCTCCTATTTATAGGCCTTAATGGCCGAATCCTCTCCCCTTTTTTCTAGGAGTGGGTGACCACTTCTCCATTTTCTGGGGGGGAGATGAACTTTTCGAGAGATATTAGGTAGGATTGGATACGATTTAATTTTTATCCAATCTTATCCCTTCTCGAGCTATCCTTCTTGATCCGAGCCTTTCGCCATTTCCTCGAGCTATCTTTCTTGATCCGAGCCTTCCACCATTTCCTCGAGCTATCCTTCTTCAGCCATGCCTTCCATTATTCCTTTCAGCTATCTTTCGGCTTCTTTATGACTTACTCAACTATCCTTCTTGAATAAACAATCAATGCTCCGACTTGTAGGCTTTCTTTGAGCCCTCTTTCATGAAACCTCCTCCGAACATTTGGGCTCCTTCTTATTTTTGGCTCACTGCTTCATCCTTCGTTTGAGCCCATCTTTTAATAAAGCCCAAAATCATGTCGTAATAATTTATGGGCATATCAATTTTAATTGATGATAGTGTGAAATGATAGATATAGTGAGTGATAGGTAGTTATATAGGGGACTGAAAAAGTTAAATTAAAAAAATAAATTTAAATAATAATAGCTTGTGTTATGATTTTTTAGGATTTTATAATCTAAGATATTAAAAATGGAATTTGAAAACATAAAGAAACAAGGCCTAAGCATTAGAAAAAAGACCAAAAGAAAGAAAAAGACTAAGCACTAGAAAGAAGAAACATAAAACAAAATGAAAACTAAGCACTAAAAAGAAGAAACAGAAAACAAAATGAAAAAGGAATAAAGAAAGAAACAAGCAAAACACCGGGGGGGGGGAACAAGGTCATTCTATGCCACATTGGTATTAATGGTTCCGGTGTGGTGTATATCATTGGATTCCCCAATAGGGGGACATTTACTAAAATACCCCCTTATCCAATGATATACACCACATCGGGACCATTAGTACCAGTATGGGATAGAATTTTCAGGGCAAAAAAGAGAAAAAAATGAAAAAGAAAAGAAGGTGACACATGTCACCTTCTGGCATCTAGAGAATCCATAAAAACGTGTAATTCTATGGTGGACCGAGATCATTAGTACAGATCCACTTTGCACCATAGGATCTGGCGTAATTTAGTAAATTACCCCTTATTGGGGGATTCTATGATAAAAAATGGACCGGGACCAATGGTCTCGGTCCACCGAATCACCCCATAAAAACAAACTTTAAGCTGACAACTGGTGGTGGGACCGTATTTTGTTATCCAATATTCAACTACTTGCACGTGCAGGGGGCCGATAAAACGTATATAGTAATTAACTCGATTGTATAAAATGGAAGTGTGTCCGGATACAGAGGTTTATGGGGGTTAAGTCCAATGAATTTGTTTGAATTTTTATGATCATTACAAATTGTGTTTAAATTTTACTTAAATGTTAATTAAATTAACATCTAACAAGTTTTATTCATATTAAATATGAGCTTGAAGTATTAGAACTTTATTTTAATCGTATTATTATTTTGATTAATTAAATCAAGGATGAGTCTAATTTTAAATTCTTTTGAATACAAATCATCGTTCATACTTAATTTGTTGTGCTAAACAATCTAAACTCACGCGAGTTCTTAAAATTCAACTTTGACTCATGTATGAAGTAGCACCATAGTAGATAGAGAATGTATTAGGTCCATAACCTAACCCACCCTACCTGAGGGCTCTAAACCCCACCCATTTGCCACGAGCCGATGTCTTATTGTATCACAAAATGGATATATAGTGATTCAGATAAAAGTAAATAATGTAGATTATGCTCACCGTTAAAGATATTATTTTGAATATAAATATTTCTCACACTTAAATATAAATAGTTTTGAGAGATACATTCCTAGTGTACAAAGTCTACAATTCACTAATGTCAAAAGCAATATACTCTTTAGAGATGTC
The DNA here is from genome assembly GCA_019426215.1 of Buddleja alternifolia. Taxonomy (NCBI): domain Eukaryota; kingdom Viridiplantae; phylum Streptophyta; class Magnoliopsida; order Lamiales; family Scrophulariaceae; genus Buddleja; species Buddleja alternifolia. The sequence continues at coordinate 3,453,352 of CM033392.1, forward strand.
TAGATCAAGAACTCGGCCAAATTATCAAAAATCAAATACTAAATTAAAGAAATAAGAAGAAAACTTGAATGCTATAGAATGAGATCAACTCGAATCTGGTGTAAGATTTTCGGTCAAATGAAGGAAGTATTTATAAATTTTCAAAGAATGTCATTAAGAGGCATCTCGTCACCGAAAATGGTGTCTCTTAGTATAGAGACACATTTTTACTTGAAAAAACATAATCTTTTGCACTTGAAATGGTGCAACACACCACTTCAGGTGACCAAAAGTTTCAACTAGTTTGGAGCCACTCCTCGGTTTGACTCATACCCATTCGGGCTTATTCCCGAATATAATTAATATTTTTACTTAATACTTATTTCTTTCTCATATATATAATATTATATTTATATATAAAATAATTCACTATAAGCTACTCCAGGTGCACGTTATAACAAAGTGATAGTCCAAATGAACTTAGCTTTGAAGCACCAACATTCGACCTATTTATAGTGTGGAATGAGCTTCAAAACTCCTTGACAACCAATGTGGAACGAATGCAATTGATGAAAACTCATGAGACCATAAAAAATTCTGATCAGAGCAAGTCTCAATTTTAATGTTTCACGTCAAGTGTCGGTGTAAACTATCTATTTACTATATATGCATACTTAAAACTACTGTCGGTGTAAACTATCTATTTACTATATATGCATACTTAAAACTACTAGTACAATGGTCTAATGGTTAAATCTAAACCTTTTGAGTTTCACAAGTGACAAGAGGATTAAATAATTTTAGATGTTACATAAAAACGCTATTTTTTTTAATACAAAGGAAGGGGTGTACCCTAGTTTGTTAACCCGACAAACCCGGGTTAATAGTTATTATACGGGTCCAAGTATGACCATCTAAATCATCTTGGAGAGCTCGTTGAAGTCTCACATCCGGTGTGTTCATAAACTTCAACTGCGAACCGATTCACATTTTCGCAAGATCGTCTGCAACTCTATTAGCTTCTCGCCATATTCCTTGTATCTTCACATCCCAATCGCGTTTTTGAAGATTCCGGATTTGTGAAATAACATCAAACTGATGATGAACCGTGGAGGCGTCCACAATGCTATTGATTGCTTCTTTGCAATCCAACTCAAGTACCACCTGTCGAAGGTTTAAGTCGCATGCCAGCGTTAGCCCTTGATTAATGGCGTGCACTCCGGCCTCCAACGGGGAACACGGATCGATACTCCCACTGAAGCCCCTAATCCATGTTCCATGAGCATCCCGTATCACTCCCCCGATTCCCACATTTGGATTAGCATCATTTGGTGCTGTGCTCACCGCGGCATCCACATTAATTTTGTAGTATCCCGGAGGTGGTTTTTTCCAGCCCGTTTGCAGAGAAAATTGTAGTGCTTCCGGGTCAAACTTTGAAAGAGATAAATTTCCGTCAATTCTTTTTCGTAACATTTCCCACGAGATATCCAGCGTATTCTCCCTTGTTCCGTGTACTACCTCATTTCGAACCTGCCAAAAGAAATTCATTGTTTCAGTAAACACTGCAGGCCAGTCCTCACACTAGTCATACCTGTTGGCTGCAGTTGACAGATTCCAGTCCACCCAGCTCGCATGTGTACCTGCAAAAAAGTCAAGATGAAAACAAGGATGAACTAGTTTAATCCACAAATTTTTCGCCCAAGTACAGTCCCTTAGTGCGTGAAGAATGTTCTCCGGCTCACGAGCACATACATTACACATATCCCCACTCATGATACCCCTCGCACGGAGGTGTGAGTTAACTAGCACCTTACCATGTCGAACCTGCCAAAGAAAAAATTTACGCCGATAAGCACCCCGGATCTTCCAAAGTCTTTTCCACTTTCTCTCTTCACTCGTATTCTTAGGGATGTTTTGGAGTGCTGCATAGGCAGATTTACAACTATATACCCCATTTGGTGAGAAGTTCCAACGTAAAGCATCCCCACGAGCTCCTTGCATATTCAAGTTTATTGAATTGAGCTGATTCCGTGTGTCGTCCGGTATAGCACTGATTGCCGACCAATTCCACCCGGTTTTCTCTTGCCAATATGAAAGAATTGTCCGATTTAGACTTGCAGCCTCAGGCATTTGCTCCACACAATCTACCAATGGTCCCCCATCTAACCACGAATCTGTCCAGAAGCGTATCTTTGCTCCATTCCCCACAATCCAGCGTGAACTCCTTAAGCATAGATAGAGTGCTCAGAATACTTTTCCAAGTGTGTGATGTGGCATGTCTAGCTCTAGTTCTTTGACGTAAGAGATATTTATGTCGCAACACTTGGACCCAAAGTTTCGATTCAGCTGTCAATATCTGCCATCCAAGTTTACCCAGCATCGCCAAGTTCATCATACGGAGATTTTTCAATCCCAGACCCCCTTGACTTTTCGGTCTACACACTGTCTCCCACTTGGCCGCATGAATTCTCCTATCTGAATCAGTACTTCCCCACAAAAATTTACGATTGGCTTTTTCCACTGCATCACATATCCCTAACGGAATGCGTGCAGTTTGCATAGTGTATGTTGGAATTGCCTCTGTCACGGCAGTGATAAGCGTTGCTCTTCTAGCTAACGAGAGGTTTTTCATTTTCTAGCCTTTAAATTTGCTCCGAACCCTCTCCACAATGAATTCATACTCTTTCTTCCCCACTCGGCCATGCAGTAAAAGTACTCCCAGATATCGCCCTAAGTTCTCTGTTACTCCAAGTCCTGTCAACCGGCCAATACGTTGTTTCATTGTTATCGGTGCATTGTTAGAAAAACAAATTCTGGATTTTTGCTTATTGATTGCCTGTCCTGATAAAGCACAATATTCACTCAGACATTTCATCACCACATTGACTTGTCTCTCCGCTGCTTCCCCAAATAAAAGGAGATCATCTGCGAACATTAAGTGGGAAATTTTCGGGCCCCATTTGGAAGTTGGCACCGCTTTCCAGCGGTTGTGACTGACATCATTTTCAATCATCGAACCTAGTTTCTGTATGCACAAGACAAAAAGATAAGGCGAGAGGGGGTCCCCTTGTCTTAGACCTCTCTTTGGAATGAACCAGTCAGTGGTCTCCCCATTCTAAATCAAGGAAAGCCGAGCCTGAGTAGTACATTCCATGATGAGATTGATCCAAGCCTCAGGGAACCTAATTTCACCCAACACATTCTTTAAAAACATTCAATTAATTATATCATATGCTTTTTCAAAATCAACTTCGGCAACAAAATACCCTTTCTTGCTTTTATTATTCCTCATATCATGCAAGATCTCTTGAGTTATCAAAACATTATCAATTGTCTGTCGGCCCTTAATGAACGAACTCTGAGTTTGTGGAATTAACTGGTCCATAAACTCTCGAATTCGATTGGCCATTGTTTTAGTAACAATTTTTAAGCTAACATTTGTTACACTAATTGGACGAAATTGCGAAAGCTGTGTCGGGTGCTTTTCTTTTAGAATTAACACAATACGAGAATTATTCATACTAGTATCAATTGTACCTGATTGCAAAGCATTATGAACCATATTGAAGATATCATCACCCACTATGTCCCAGCACCTTTGATAAAAAATCGGTTGTATACCATCTGGTCCCGGGGATTTCGAAGAGTGCATGTCCCAAATTGCCCGTTTGACCTCCTTTTTCGTCACCGATTGGCATAGGGCCGCAATGTGTTGAGCTTGGAGCTTGGAAAAGCCCTCAGTATACTTGTAGTGTTGCACATCCGCCCCCTCTCCATACAACTTCTTATAGTAATCTACGGCCATATCTCTGAGCGCTTCCGTGTTTATTTCGATCCCACCATCTTCCTTGGTTAGGGCTCTAACACAGGTTCTGTTTCGATGAGTAATTGCTGACAGGTGGAAAAATCGAGTGTTCATGTCCCCCGCTTTAAGCCATTGGACTCTTGATTTTTGTTTCCAGAATAATTCCTCTTGACGAAGTGTTGCAAGATACTCCTGCTGAAGTTTTCTCTCAAGTTTGCACAGAGAGTACTTAAAGTGAACCCCCTGCACCTTTTGAATCCCCGAAATACGCGCTAGTAATCTCTTTTTCCTCTGAAAAATATTCCCAAAAACTTCACGGTTCCAACTGAAAGCCGCCTCCCGTATATGGTGTAGTTGGGCATTAATCCCTTGAGAATGTTGATCCTTCCAATGTTTGTCCACCAACTCTCGAAATCCCGAATGCGTGACCCACGCCGTTTGGAACCGAAAGTAAGCTGATGACTTTTTCTGACTAGAAGATTCCACCAAGGACAGTAGAATTGGCGAGTGATCAGAACCCACTCGTGGGAGATGGTGCACACGAGCCGTTGGATAAAGGAGTTGCCACGCTTCATTACATAGAACTCGATCAAGGCGTTCTTGTAGTGGGGACCGTCCTCTTTTAGCCCAAGTAAAAGGTGTTCCCACAAATTTTAGATCAATCAGGCTGTAGATGTTCATACACTCTATAAATTTTCTGCATTTATTATAGTCTACCGGAGCCCCTCCTGTTTTCTCCGATTGATTCACCACCACATTCATATCCCCTCCAATGATCCACGGCCCTGGTATATGAGATGCCATTTGTATGATGTGGTCCTACAAATAATTCCGAATTTCAAGGTTAGGACTGGCATAAACTGCAGTGAGTAACCAATCCGCTGCCCCCGGTTGCTGGACTACAGCTGAAATACTTTGATCATTGGCTTCCACAATCTGAAATTTACACTCGCAAGTAGCCCAGAAAATCCATATTCCCCCAGCAAAACCCCGAGCTTCCACTTTTTCTACCCTATCAAAATGACTACTCTGCATAATAACATCTGCATGTTCACCTTTAACCCGCGGTTCTACCAAAACTAAAATCATAGGATGATATTGATGAAGAAAATTCTTAAGAGCATGTCGAAATTCCGGCTTCCCTACTCCCCTGCAATTCCAAAAAATGCCTGACATTAATACAAGTTTGATATAAGTTCAATTCAAAGAACCAAATAATCATACCGGGGGGGGGGGGTGTTTGAAACCCTCTCATTCATGTGCATGTGTACATCCGTATCCATGCCTTCGTGAGTTATGACTCTCCCCACGTCCCCTGTGCTCCTCTCTAGGTTCAAAACATTTTCAATGATTTCCACCTCTTCACACTCTGACTCATCTTCTGAATGGAGAAAGTTAGCATCCGGTAGCTTATGAACTTTCGGATTTTTCCCCTCACAACCTCGAGAAGATGAGCTACCTACTTGTGGTGTTCGCCCGGTTATCCCTTATAATTCATTGAGCTCTTCCCGCGTAAATGGAGTATTATCTAACTGTTCTCCATCTTCCACCTGCGGGTTAATTGTATTATTGATAATTGGATAAGTGGTTCCATGAGAAATAGGCTCCACTCTTTCGATGTGGACCACCGGCTATTGTTGAGTTGTTTTGCGTTCTTTGAATATTTTACGCCGTGCTGCCGGTGCAGTTTTTCTTTGCTTATTCTTTCCAGATGCCGAAGCCGTCTTAGCCTCCATTTCCCGACTTTCTTCTCCCCCTAAGCCATTGAGGACATCAAACCTCGATCCCATATTAGTCCTTACCGTGTCTGTTACTTTCTGTTTTCCTCTATCAGCCACCCCTTTCTTGTCCTAACACCTTGATCACCAACGCCCGTCGGTATGGTGCCGCCATCGAACGAATATCCGCTTCCGTTAGTGAGCCCACCGGGATACTGCTCTGTCCCTTATCCCCTCATTCTCCCACATTATTGTCTTCCATATCAACCAGTTGGTCGAACTTATCTTCCTCACCTTCCCCGGTGTAGTAACGTGGAGCCGACTCCTTCCGATTCCAAGTCTCTTTCAGGTGTTTTGTTAACCATGCCTGTTCCGTCGGGAAGTCGTGGCTTGGGTTTTGGGTCTGGTTCTCCGGCTGCGCAGGAGATTCCGACTAGGTTTGGCTATCGGTATACGTTGCATGGGGCAAATAAAAATCATTCGGATTATTCAGTATTTTGATCGGTGAGGCAACCCCCACCGAGTGCCGCTTCAATTTTTTCTTTCTCTGGTTAGGAGTCACTGTAATCGGTGGTGGTCGGTCCTCCTCGGTGTCCTCCATGGACGCCGGAGAGGCGCGTCGGGGTGAAAACCTTAGTTGCCGGCCTAAGAGTTTGAATCGCCTCGAATTCGCTCCTATTTTATCGGAGCAGTAGGTTCATTAATATTTTGTTTACATAAAAACGCTATTATTTCATTTTATATGATCCTTAATTACATGTGGTATATTAAGCAACTTAAGCACCATTGAAAAGATCACATCAACCAAACTTGCCAAAAGGATAAACGATTAAGCCTTGCTTATTTATGTTTTCAAATTTCATTTTATAATATCCTGAATCATAAAATCCTAAAAAATCATAATACAAATTATTTTCATCTAAATTTACCTTTTTTCAGTTTTACTTTTTTAATCCCCTATATAACTACCTATCATTCACTATATCTATCATTTCACACAACCATCAATCCAAATCATTTACTCCAATCATTATTTTTCTTTCTTTTCCATACTTAATTTACAATATTTAATTTATATTTTATTATTATTTTATTCACATAATCATTATATAAATAACTAACTCAATCATTCAACATATTATACACCAACCTATCACCAATGATTTGACACATTTTACAAATTTCAACCATTTTTATAAAAAATAAATAAACACAAGACACATCACATTATTTTTAAACGAATCTCTGTAGTACGTATTTTTTGAGAAATTTTTAGAATTCTAACTCAAAAACATAAACAAACATAGCCTTAATATAGCAAAACCTTTTAATATATATTTAAATGAAAACACAATATATATATATATATAGCAAAGTAATTAATGTTTAATTCGATATAAATGTGATTATAGCAAATGATGGCTACTTGTCGAACTATCAATATTGCCGACATCGCTTCTACACTTTATGATGTGATTCATTAACTTTAAGAGACATATTATAGGGCTCTTTTAATTAATTTGTTATTATTGCTGGAGTAATTAACATTGATTTAGAAAATTTTCAATATTGCATTAATAAGATGCTATATATATATATATATATATTGTCTCAGTTGATTAATCTAAACTGTCTTTGTGAAAATATAGTAGGCCTGACCCAAGTATTGTTTGAAAATTATTTAAGTGAACTTTAATAGTCAATGCACATGACAAAGTATCCATTTCTAAAGTTTAAAAGAGAAAGTTCTTATGTATATGAATAGATCAGGTATTGTCAATACGGAGGTCGAATATGGTAGTACATTAGTAAAATAATTATATAACTGTTACTAATGTTTTATTATCCGAATCATTTAATATTCAAAACTCAAATTCATATAAAAAGAATTCGCATCAATTACTTCATTAAACGCGTAGAAAATTCAATGCCACACACGCTTTCCCCTTTCCCAATCAAATCAGATTAAGAACTAAGCAAAAAATTCTACGATTCATTTCAGAGAGATAATAAAACATTACGTCAAAAAATCTTCAAGAAGCAGATCAAAAGATAATTGAAAATTGTCCCCAAACATGCATCCAGCGCATGCAGTGATGAAAAACATGACGTGGGACATATATCAAAATCAACATCTAACGACGCCGTTCGGTCAACGCGGCTAAATTAGAAAAATAAAGTGGTTTAGTTATGTATCATTAGTCACATGAGCACCGTGATTGCCTCAAAAAACTCTCGAAAGATATTTAAGGGTCTCTATTGGTTGTATTGTATATAAATATTTGAATTTGCATAAACGCCCTTGGAGTTTGGATGCCGACCTATATGGAGACCCATATTTGAGTGGATTCCAAGTTGGAGCGCTATTGCTACAGTGCAATAATAGAAGGTTAAAATGATCCATAATATATAATTTGTGGGTTTTGGTAGTCAATGATCGCCAAATCATATCAGGAACGAACAGTATAATTTCCATTAGATTATGCTAAATAAGTTATTTGTATTTCTCTTTTCGACATGAATAAGCTTGAGCGCTGAAACTATTTCCAAAGTATAGGTTTAAGGGTCAATTACAATCTACCCCCAATAGGCCTCATTATCAACCCGCCCTCTTATGATAAAAAAAAAAAAATCCCTAAGAAATTTTAAATTTACACACTACCTCCCTTAAAATTTGTGACCTACGTACTTTGATGAAAAAATAAAAATACCCTTATTTAAAAAAAATATTTACACAAATATTTTTCTATTTTATTTTATATTCCTAAATATTTTTTTTTATTTTCCCGAAACCTAACCCTAATATACCATCTCCATCCAAAATCAGCTCCTAAACATCTTCCCCATACAAATTCAGCCTTCTAAAAGACTCCACTAGTTCAGTAGAGGGGGAGGCGGCTCAGTGAACACTGATTTGTAGAGGGAGATAGAGGGGTGGGCTAGAGGCGGTGTTATGGAATGGGCTTCGATTTATAGAGGCGGATAAGGGTAGGGGTAGGGGTAGGGGGGAGGGGGGAAGAGTGGGTTGTAGCAGCAGACGGGGATTTGTAGAGGTGGAGGTAAGCTATGCCAACATGCAGAGGTGAGGTGATAGCAGGCGGAGGCAAACGGTGGGGGATGACGGTGGCCACCAGAAAAAAGGGTGGTGGCGGCAGTGTACGTGTGTTATATAGATATATATAGTATATGTACGTGTATATTTGTATATTATTAATATATGTATATATATTATTAATTTTTTATGAATTTAAAATTATAAAAAATATATATTTTGTAAATATAAGATATTTTAATATAGAGTATTGATCTTTATCCTGATTTACAGTTGTTATAAACTATAATACAATAAAAGTATTTAATGACGATCGTTAATTTTAGCAGATCAGGTCCAATGGTTGTTAGATCAAGAGCAAAATAGTCTTTTTATAGATACAAAATGTGTTACCAGTCATATAACACTCGAGTGGTGCGCTTGAGGAAGAGTTAAATAGCTTCTTTGTTTTTTTTTTTCATGGGGAGTTTTGCATTACTTCTTTTATAGGGTATAAGTTGATAATTAAGTATATCACGGTCGGTCATATGTGTTTTGCCCTTTGAGTTAATATGACTCCTTTCCAATTATAATTGGAATCCAGAATGATATTGATAACTAATTTGTTGCCAAGCATGGCACAATTATGTGCAAAAATGTCATTTAACACGATGGGAAAGTTAAAGAGAAGAACTAAAATCAACTACTAAACAAAAGTTCATAGAGCATAAGAAAATATATTTACTCGCAATAATGTGTAATGTGGTATGACTAATTACATTAAACAGAGGTACAATACGCCCTCTATAACAAACTATAATCGATATTGGGTACCAATTTCGACCGAATCACGCATGGATAATTTTATTTTTTTCGAGTTACACTTATATTGTGGAGGAAATGGCGAAATGCGTATTTCTCATGGGCTATAAAGGTGAATTGAAGAACAATATAAGGGTACTTTGATAATTCGCAACAGTTGAGGGGTGTATAATAATACATTATTGCAATCTAGATACATGTGGTGTACATGATTGTTTACCAAGGAAAGAAAATTATGCGGATGTCCTCTCACAGTACATTAATGTCAAAACCCTAGAAAACCCCACCCTTTTCTCCACCTCGATTCGTGAAAATTCCACCGATCCCAATATATATACACATGCCCATCCGTACGCAAGCCGCCAAGCAACCGTTTACCTTTTGAAATTCATTCAAGTAAAATTATTTTCTCTCTGCCCACATAATTATGAAATTACGCTGCATATAATTGTATATGTATATGATTTCGTATGTGTTTTGAGTACATAGGTAATGTCGATGGTGTATTTCGATTGTGGATTGGGTATATATAAGCGGCCGTCTTGTATTTGATGCTTTTGCTTGAAGATTGGGGCAAGACTTGCTGTTCTAACGACCTTTGATGTGCAGGTAAATATTAAATATATTTGTTTCTTTGGCAATTTAATTCCATATTTTCATATTATTGTTCAATGCAGGCTATTGATATTTGATATTGATTGGTGGATGGTTCAATTTGGAAGGGATTGTGGTGAAGAAAAGGGATAAAAAATTTGAACTTGACAGAATTTTAGAACGAATAAAGGTAAGAGTTTCATGGCTCTCTGGGCTTGTTGCATTTTGGTTGATATTGCAATTACTTGCTGGAAATGAGTGTTCACTTTTGTAACTTCAATTGGGATATATATAAGGGGTTGTTATATATGATTGTATTAGGGGCATAAGGATATTATTTTGATGTTATAGGGAAGTTCTAGGGCAAATTAACGGGTGGCGAGGCTGATAAAAGTCTTCCGCTGAGGCCGAATTATAGGGTGCCTGTGTTTGTGAGATAAATTTATGATGGATGAAGCTCCTTGCAGCTCTAATTCATTGCCCCCTTTCATAGCCAAGACGTATGAGATGGTGGACGATTCGTCGACCGACTCTGTTGTATCGTGGAGTCAGAATAACAAAAGTTTCATTGTGTGGAATCCCCCGGAATTCGCAAGGGTCCTTCTGCCTAGATTCTTTAAGCACAACAATTTCTCCAGCTTTATTAGGCAGCTGAATACATATGTAAGTACTTTCTTTTTGGCAATGGCTTGAATATAATAGGTCTACTTATAATGTAATGTTTAGTTCATAACATATAGCTTATTGTGTTTTCCAATATCTATGCTTTACCAGGGCTTCAGGAAAGTCGACCCCGAGCAGTGGGAATTTGCGAATGAGGATTTTATTAGAGGTCAGCCGCACCTTTTGAAGAATATACATAGACGGAAGCCTGTTCACAGTCACTCCGCACCAAATCTGGCCTCATTACCTCCTCTAACTGAATTGGAAAGAAAAGGATATAAAGAGGATATCGAGAGGCTAAAGTTTGAAAAAGAATCACTTAATGAGGAACTACAGAGACACAAAGAGCAGCAACAAGGTCTTAAAGTGCAAATGAGGACTTTGACCGAACATGTGCAAACTGTGAAAAAACGCCATGGAAATATGTTGTCCTCCTTGGCACAAACACTACAACAACCAGCTGTTGCTTTGGATCTCACGCCACAAGCGGATGTTCATGATAGAAAGAGAAGATTTCCTGGAAATAGTTACTTATGTGATGAAACCAGTGTGGAAGATAATGAGACGGCTTCTGAAATTTCTGTAATTGAAAATTTAGATGCTGATTCAGTTTTCAGTTTCAACAAGGATTTGTTGGAGCAGCTAGAGTCTTCTCTAGTGTTCTGGGAGAAAATAGTACTCGGTGCTGGTGAAGATTTGGTGCAACGTAACTCATCCTTGGAGTTGTTTGAATCTACAAGCTGTGCACCTATACACAGCATTTCTTACACTCAACTAAATGCTGATGTTGGACAAAACACTTCTGGGATAGATATGAATTCCGAGCCTAAAACTGCTTTTGTTCCAGAGGTGCAACCTCCTGCTGTAGAGCAGGCAGAGGAGACAACAAATGTACGAACAGGAGTCAATGATGTATTTTGGGAACAGTTTCTTACTGAGAATCCTGGTTCAAATGATCCGGAGAGGAAAGATGGAGACGGCAAGAAAAATGAAAATAAAGCAGGTGATCGTGGGATGTATTGGTGTGATATGAGGAGTGTAAATAACATTACTGAACAGTTGGGGCATCTTACTCCAGCGGAGAGAACTTGATGCGAATAGGTTTTTTGATGTCTAATTCCGTTCGGTTGTAAATATAGAGATGAGTTGTTTGATCTGGCAGTAGATAGACATTTGATATATAAACTTCATTTTCTGTGCATATTTTATCATGTTAAGAAACTTTTCACTTTGCACTCTTCGTTATTGTTAAATAAAGGATTGATATATACACTTTCGAATTTTTGTCACACAGATTCTGGTTTTTAAAAGTTCAAATTTCTCTAACATGCATGTTAACGAAAACTAATAAGCTAAGAATAGAAGAGATGAAATTGAGGAAGCAGCCTTATTAAATAACTGTGTATGATAATTCTGTTTTTCAGGATCCGTATACACACCGGTTCAGCTCAAACCACACCTGCTGGAAGACCTTGATGATGATATCATGATATTCATCACAATTCAGTGTCAGATAACAAGCCAAGAGTTCTTCGAGCTCTTCAGGCCGATAAATTCCTTTTTGGCTGATCATCTCAACCATAGAATCTCTGAAGTCCTGTTCTGGGTTAAATGAACTCTTCACCACTGCAAAGCTATCAAAGACAGTTCTGCTCTCCACCGTTTGCACCTCTGTTTCCTTCTTCTTCTTCAACTTCATTCTTGTTCTCTTCATGTCTTCAAGCACTCTAATTCTGCATTCTGTTCTTGGAGAGTAAGCTCTTTTTACCCTATTTTTCTGCTGCATTTTTCTACTATCAGATTCCCTACTTATGTATGCACTAGACTCAGTTTTGACCTTTATTTCCTTAAGTTTCTTTTCTTCGAAATTTTTCCACTCTGAAATTGGATCAGTCCCCTCTACATTCGAAGCTTCAAAAGCGCAATCTTCGTCAATTGGAAATACATCTCTTTCCACCAGCTTTGAAAATTTTTCTTCTCCATCATCAGGCTTTATTTGCTTTTCTGTTTCTTTTTCCCTCACATCTCTGCGGCTCACTTTTCTTGAACTTAAATCTTTAGCATCACTTTTCCTCGGAGTTGTAAATTGTGCTTCTGCATTTGGCCTTTTGCCTTTGAATTCATCGTCTTCTCGCACACTCTTCTCCTTGTGTTGCTTTTCTTTCATCTTCTGTATGTCCAAGACCATATCATCGAAACTCTGACATTTTCCTCTTCTATGCATTTCCATTTCTCCCAAATCAAAGCTCTTGAAACTCGAAACTGGAACTTGAAACTCATCGTCTGAATCATAACAAACAGGGTTAACTCCGCATGTACTCCTCCGGCCTTCAATTTTTCCTTCGCGAAATGAAATCGTCCTATAAGCATCATCGTCATCATCCATGATATAGGATGGATTCTGAATTGGAAAATCGACTTCACTTCTTTTCCAAGAATTACTCCGAGGATTCCCACCTTTTTGCTTCAATTTGGAGAACCAAGAAACGGGAAAAACACGGGTAATTATAGAAGAACGAGATGATGAAGGTGCAGAATTCTTCTTTCTACCCCAGTTCATTTTTGTTTTGTTTAAATGAATCTGATGAGTAATTGTCTGTATTATATGAGGTTTTAAAAGTTTGTTTGATGTTAAGAGTTGAGAGATAATGGAGATGGATAATGGAGAGTAGAGGAGTAGAGAAGTAAGTACAGTTAGGGGGGCGGTTATGTTGTTAATATGGACGTGGACTTATTTCAAAAGGAAGGCACACCCTTAGATCCCGTGACCACTTTCCCCACTCAACTGAGAGCGTAGTAGTAATAATAGGCTACAAAACATTATAACATTTTGCAAAATCAAGAAATTATTTGAGTACAGAATTTTCTAAAACATCCAAGGACTATTTTCTAGAATTTGTCTAGAATCAAAATTCTCAAAAACCCTCACTCCCCTTGACAAAAAATAGAGAAAAGAATTCAGGTTTTAGGTTGCCATTTGAGGTAGGACCTATAGATTCATTTTCTTTTAGATGTTGTACATCAGGGCTGCAAACTGAGTTGAACAGGCTCGACTAAAAATTGACTCGATCTTGATGTTTTCAGGTCGATCTTATTAATAATTGGAGCTCAAAACTTATTATAAGAAAATGGCACAATGTGACTATGTTATTCTCTAAGTTTTCATTAATAAAGTCTTAGCGAACTATTTGACAAAGAGCATCTAATTAAGCTCCCATTTTGATGACATAATTCTATTAGTAGGGCAAGCAAAAGTATAAATAAAAAAAGATTAGATATTTTTTGTTTTTTGATAATTAAAAAATAAAAGGATTAAATCGCCTTTTCACTATAAACTTTTTAATATTCTTGGAGCTTTTCTTTTCTTTTCTTTTTAAAATGGAAGGGGGATAACCTGGTCTAATAATTTGGCAGATTCGGATCAATAGTTTACTCTCTAGGCCATTTTACATTGAGCATATCTTGCTCGTAACCTCCCGAAGCGTAATTTAAGGTGCTCGAATGCTCATCATGGCTTGATTCATCTTTTGCTTTTGTTTGGTCAAAATTATGTTACTAAATTATAGGGGTCCATTTTTTGTCCATATAGGGCTGGGCTGAAAATAACTTCAGTACCATATACATTGGGCTCCAAACCTTTTACAAGATAGCGCGTGACCCAGCTTTACAACAATCAAATTATTGACCAAAATTTGGGCTTGAACAAGGCCCAGGTAGTCGGTTTGTTCATATGAGTGACCCAGCTCTAGGAATTTCTAACGTTTTGGACCATTATAATGTGCATTAAGTCCAATATTATCGAGGAACTCTATGATCCAATAGGTTTCATTGGTGCACTTGGATAATAGTTGAGGTCCAAAAAAAATAAATAAATTGAAAAATGATACATACCACCGTTTTCATACTACTCATTTTTTCAACTCCCTCAAATTTGGCAAAAAAATCATTATAGTAATAAATAAATTGAAAAATGATACATACCACCGTTTTCATGCCACTCATTTTTTCACCTCCCTTAAATTTGGCAAAAAAATCATTATAGACTTTTGATGAATTTAGTGAATCAATACTTTCTAAATCAGGGGAAGGTAAAAATAAGATTATAATATTGTGTATAATAATATAATCAATAAACCCAAATTTTATTAGTCTAATGGTATCGGCTTCCACTTTTATTCAAGAGGTCCAGACTGTCACAAGCCGTGATTTTTCTCTCCTTATTTGGAGTTTTATACGGTCTTTGAGCCCATGATTAAAAACTATCACCCCGGGTTTGTTGAATCAGGTATCCCCTCGTCTAGAATTTAATCAGGAAGATACCCATTTGAATAGTACCAAAAATGATAGGATCTCATGAGCCCCAGTTTCCTAAAACATTGGAGGTAGTTAGTTTTCTATCTTGCTCTCTTTTCTAATATGTTAATAAGGAATAAGACAAAAATTCGCCTAAAAATTGGTTTCTGGTGTCAAGTCATTTCCTAAGGAGGTAAAAAGAAGATAAAGTAATGTAGGATTAGTTACACCATCTCTTTCCCTCATATAATGTGAAAGGAGGATGCATGATGGATGTCTGTTCTTTAACACTCTGTAAAGCAACAATTTCTGTTATTATTTGTACCCTACTAACATTTTTTCTGGGAGTAGATAGCATAAGGTGACCTACTTAATGCAGTTGGACTTTGTGAAAATTCTTAACCCTTTCTGTTTGATGTCATTTTCTTAGGAAAAGAATATTTGCAGTTTAAGTTTTGGTACTTCCTCTTTGCTTCATGCATGATTTAAGCATTGCTTCGATATCAAGAATGCCATTGCCAACTCCCCCCCTCGTCCTTTTCGAAATTACACTCAAGGGAACAATCAAATGTTTGGTGAAAATATCCTTTTGGATTGTGATTTTTATTCAAACTAGCAACCAAAACAATTATTGGGAAGTACTAAAATACCAACCACCAGAAATTGTATACCTAAACCTCTCTATTTGGAGTCTATATTTCCATAGCAAAGTAGTAGAGCAATTAATTCAACAAGACTTCTCAGAATGCCAACAATATGTATACTTCCACAAATATTCTCTTTATAAACCTTTCTTCATGGTTTTAAATAATTTCGAGGCAAAAAGAAGGTTGAATTATCGATGGCTCGACGTAAAGTTTCAGTTTGCTACATAGTTTTAACTTTGGTTGTGGTTCTGGTGTCTCAGTCTAGTGTCGTATCAGTAAGTTTGTCGAACGAGTATGTATCGGCAGTAGGTGATTCAGGGATGAGAAGGGATGCTCTGAGATTAGCAATAGAATCTTGGAATCAATGCAATGAAGTTGGAGAAGAAACTCCTAACATGGGAAGTCCAAGAGCTGCTGACTGCTTTGACATATATAAAGCTTCTCCTCAACAAGGTACAAATTTGTTCTTCAATTTTCAATTAAATACGTTTTGCCCTTTTTGTTGTGTTTTGAACAAAAGCAACCAATTAGCCTATTATTATTATTATTATTTAATCTCTGCAGGACAAAATGAATGTTCATTATGCAAGTCAATGCCATACATACTAGTCCACAGAGTTATAGAAAAAGAAAACAGACTCGGAGTCGGGCAACCTTTTGAGGGAATTTCACAAGAGGCACTCACTAACGTCAATCTATATGCAGCAGAGAAAGAAGTCTATTTGGGAAGTAAATGCCAAGTTGAAGATAAACCAAAACCATGGCAATTTTGGATGATCATGCTTAAGAGTGGTAATATGGATACAAAAGCAGCTATATGCCCGAACAACGGTCAAAAAGCGAGCCCTTTTGGTCCCGATACCCGATTCCCTTGCTTTGGCAAAGGCTGCATGAACCAACCTTTGATTTATCATAATTACACTACTTTACAAGGGCCTAATCAAACCATGCTCAAGGGAAGTTTTTACGGTTCGTGGGATTTGGATGCTGATTTGAGGAAGGGAATGTTTGGGAGTAATACTTCTTATTATTCAGTCACTTGGGAGAAACAACTTGGAAAAGGAAGTTGGATTTTTCATCATGTTTTAAAAACTTCGGTTAAGTATCCGTGGCTAATGCTTTACCTTAGATCAGATGCCACAGCAGGATTTTCTGGTGGATACCACTATCCCACTAGAGGGATGTTAAAAATTGTGAGTCAAAATCCTTTTCAGGTAAAATTGCCACTTTTCATTTCTTGAAAATATTGTTCTAAAGCCTTCAAAATTTAAATGCAGATACCAGAATCACCAGATTTTAAAGTTAGATTCACTCTTAATGTGATAAAAGGTGGTGGCCCTAGCAGTCAGTTCTACTTAATGGACATGGGGAGTTGCTGGAAGAACAATGGCCAGCCGTGCGATGGGAATGAAACTTCAGACGTAACCCGTTACAGCGAAATGATACTGAATCCAGAAACACCCTCATGGTGCCACGTGGATGACTTCAAGTTATGCCCCCTATACCACACATTTCCTAATGGGACCCGTGTTCATCGCAACGATACTGCTCGTTTTCCTTACGAGGCTTATCACTTGTACTGTGCCCCTGGAAATGCAGAGTATGTAGAGGAGCCTAATGTAAGGTGTGATCCTTATAGTAATCCTCAGCCACAGGAGATATTGCAGATTTTGCCTCATCCTGTTTGGGGTGATTACGGATATCCGACAAGGAAAGGGGAGGGTTGGATTGGAGATTCCAGGACATGGAATCTTGATGTTGGGAGATTGTCTCAATCCCTTTATTTTTACCAGGTCTGTATTATTTTTTTTCCTGTAATTTGATGGCAATAATGTTTTTTTGAATTAAAGGTGGTAAGAAGTATTGTCGGTTTTGCAGGATCCAGGGAGTGTACCAGCTAGTAGGAAATGGACATCCATAGATTTGGGACCAGAAATTTATAAAGCTCCTAATCAAGTGGCAGAATGGACTGTCACTGATTTTAACATTCTTGTAGCCAGAAAATACTAAGGAAAGCTAGAAAACAATGTCACTGATTTTTTTTGTTCTTAAGAACAATGTCAACTTCAAATATATAAATATATCTCAATTAAAGAAAATTGTATAACCTTCCTTGAATTTCGATTTCTCCCTCTCCTGTCTCAAATCGAACAGGTTGTAAATTGTAATGTAATGTAACCTAGTTTAGTTCTCTCTGTATTGAAGACAAAGAAACTGATTGGGTTCAGTCAACTATACAATTGCTGATGTTAATGCAAGTATGGATGAAGCTTCAGGAAATGTGAGTGGAGAGAAATATGACCAGAAAATCAGACTTGCAAATACGTGCAACGGCTACCATAATGATGCCGTAAGTTGAAATTCCGAATAATTGTTTGCAATATGCCATCTGAAGGTACTAATGATCAGGAGGATTATTCAAGTACATTCATGCCTTTTACAAGAGGGGAATATATTGCACACTTTCCAAGGGGCAAAATGGCATGGAAAAAGTTACCACAGAGAAGTAACAGAAGAGAGAGTAATTAATTTTGTACTTGGTAATTAGCATTGTGCTTGTAGTCACAAGTTGAGTATGGTGGCCTCTTTTTTTTCTCTTTAATGTTTGTTGATTTCAAAGGTTCTGATTTCACTAAGATGGCACATTAGTACAAGCTCACTACTGATTGATTCATCCAGTTTCTGTGTTGTACTTATGTTTGGTCTTAGACAAATATCTCGGTTTACCCTACCCCATATCTCAATTTCTATAACGTTCCTCTGAAATTAAACCTATTAAGTTGTAAGGAAAATGAATTTTGAGATTGAGACAGCCAAGATGGAGAAAAGTAGTGTAACTGAAAATGCAGGCGGCAATGGAGGAGAGCGTGGTGGAGGTGATGCGAAGTGGGTGTCGAGCCCGCCTCCTTTTTTGGTTAAAATATATGAAATGGTAGATGATATAGAAACTAACTCAATCATATCATGGAGTTCCACTGGGACCAGTTTCATTGTTTGGGATTATATCAAGTTTTCAGCTGAGATTCTTCCCAAGTATTTCAAAACTACCATTTTCTCCAGCTTCGTCTATCAGCTCAATAATTATGTCAGTATCTAATCTTTAATCTTTATTCTTTGTATTTATGAATGTCTCTTTATTCTTCTTTTTTTAAATAGTAACTTTGTGAGATGTTATACTAGGGATTCAGAAAGATCAGTTCGGAGCGATATGAATACGTGAATCAGTGGTTTCAATTAGGAAAAAAGCATTTGTTGAGGAACATGAAAAGAAGGAACCAGAACCAAAAACCTCAACCCACAAAGAAACGAGGCCGTTTTAATCTTGAACATGACAATGCAATGAATGTTACAATGGAGAGAAAGCTAGAGTGTTTGTTGACAGAACAAAATGACATGAAAGAGCAAATTGAAAATCTCAAACAGAACCAAAAGAAAATGGAAGATCAGCTAGAAAATCTTGAAATAAACATGAGAGTTCCAGAACCTAAAGACGAGAAAATGGACATTGCAGTCTTTTTAAAGCATTATATGCAGTACTTGAGAGAGAAAAAAGATGAGGCAAATGGTGATAACTCAAAGAAGCTGAGATTAGATGGTCCGACGAGCACAGAAAGTTCGATGGACCTTACAAATAAGGTTGAAATTCCAACACAGAAGTTGTTTTCCTCCACAGATGATTCAGGGAGCTCTGTTCAAGAGCAGAATGTCAAGAAAGCAACTGAAATTACTGAACATTGTCCATTTTGGAAGAAGATGCTGGAGTATGATGGGTTCGTCTTAAATGAACAGAAGGGAGATTTAGATGCTCATCACAAAGCCATCATGGAACTTGATGAGATGCAGGCATCCAATATGGCAATACAAACCGAAAATCTGATGGCTAATAGTCCATCTGATCCTGGCATGGAGGAGGAGGAGGATGGTCACCTCGAATTATGGACATAATGGAACTGTATTATCTCATACTTAAGTTAATTATACGAATTTAAATTAAAAGGTAATCTGCATTCTTATACACCTATTGCATTTTCTTTCTTTTCTTTTTTTTTGCAGGAAGCAAGACGGATACTCCTACAATGCTTGTGAAACTTTGATGTTTCGTTTCAGGTTTGGACAATTCCAAGAATCATATTAGTTATAAGACCATTTTAAGGATTATTTGTTAAGAAAATTACAACAATTTTCCTTTTTTTTCCCCCCCTTTCCAAATAGCTACATGCAATGTTCTACTTCTACCCAAATATATCTAATACATAGATCAAGAACTCCTTTACTCTGAACAAACAGATTAAACTTTATAACCTCTCTTTATATTAATATTTGAATGAAAAATTTTGTAACTATTACAGACAAAAAAATGGTGAAGAGTAATGAATGTGAGTAAACACCACCACAAAATGTGCAGATTTTTTCGACTATAATACAGGCACAGAAATGGACACTTGCATTGCCACATCACCAACAAAACTCGTATCCCGAGGCGCACCTGAGTTTCCAGCAAACGCATACCCTACGCCTAACCCGCCAAAATGCAACGATCCATGATCACACCTCTGGAACACTCTAGCAAGTGATGCTGCTTTTCTTCTTGCCCGTTTCGTTCCTGTAAAGAGCAAACTCTGCAATAAACCAGCCAAAGCCGGAGCCTTCACCACCCTCTCAGTGGCAGCGGCCCCACCACTCCTACATAATTCAAGCAAAGCCGCCACAGCATTTTCTTTTCCCCTTGGAGTGCCACATCGCATCATTCCAGTCAACCCGGCCACTGCCATTTCCTCTTTCCCCACTGCTTCAGCGCCTATAGGCTGGCGCACAATAAGCGCTAATGCGCCTGCAGCTTCTTCCGAGACACCTTCACATCCTAACGCCCCAATTAGTGCTGTTATCGCTCCTGACTCAACCATTCTCCCACAATTCTCCGTGTGGGTAGATAAATTAAATAAAGCCGTCACAGCGTCTTTTTTCCCTCTGGCTGTTCCTTCTCTCAATAATCCAGCTAGAGTTTCTACCGCCCCATTTTCTAGGGCTATTTGCTTCTTGTAGTCATGAACAGCAGAAAGACTAAACAATGTTGCAGCAGCATTTTCTCTAGCCTCAGTGGTTTGCCCGTGTCTTAAAACTTCAACAATCGACCCTAAACACCCTTCCACATCCATGATTCTGCTTTTATTCTTATCATAAATAGACAAGTTTAACATTGCAGTCACAGAATTCTCTTGTGCAAAGGCATCCGAAGACGAAAGTAGAATTTTCAAAAGGGGTATAGCGCCAGCCTCAGCTATGCAAGCCCGATTCGCCCTTCCTGTTTTAGCTAACAATCTAATTTCCCTTGCGGCGACAGTTTTGGCTCTCTGGGTCCCATTTGCCAGCTGTTCAACAAGAAGACTTGCTGTGGCTTTAGTTGCTTCAATTGCAGCCTTGCTAGGTAAGGCAAAAACTGAACTTTCAGAAGAATAATCTGAATTCTCCGGTGGATCATATGAAATCCCATTAGCCATACACCATTGCATAATCAAATTTCTCAAGGCACGATTAGGCATCAATTTAGTATGAACAAGCATTTGCCCTGTTTTCGGGCAAGTGCAATGCCCTTCCTCCATCCATCTCGCAATTGAGGCACGATCGTATGTCTGCCCTGTTGATATTATTACTGGATCCTTCATTAAATCCAATGATATAGGGCAACAGAAATCCTTGGGGATTGTAATAAACGTGTCGCCAATTTCCTGAGTAATCAATCCCTTCTTTGTCTTCCTACGCCTCCACTTTCCCAATTCGCCCTCTTCATCCTCAAATCTAAATAGCAAGAATCTACAGTAACGAACCAAGGCCACAAATCCATTAAGAACCGAGGCCGTGGGCTCGATATCACCGTCATGATTCACAATCTGCTCCTCCAAGAACTCAATCTCAGCCCTACAACTTTTTACATTGCAAATCCTCAACTTCTCCACGAAAAACGAGTAAAATTCATCCCTCTCAGGAATCCTCCCATTCTCAAATTCATTCAAGAAATAATAAAACTTAAATCTCAACAAATCATCGTGCTTATCAATGAACAATTTCGACTTCCTCGATTGTCTCCTTAGCAATTCAACTTGCTCTTTAACATCTACAGATAAATTAACATCACACAGAGGAAAAACATCCAAAAGGGTCGAGATTTCCTGATTCATATCATGGAAATGACCCGAAATTGAGTGGTTCTGAAGCAACAGCCACAGCTTACTCGACCCTTTCACATAATCAACCAATATTTTCGACCTGTAAAGCAGGAGGTACAACTCCTTCAAGCATAAAAACACAGTGGAAGCCATTTTCGAGAATCTCACATCCGAAAAGGCATCCAGTAGAACAGAAATCACCTGGACTTTTTGAATTAAAGATCTGCAGTTCTTGCCCTGGAAAAACGGTGCCGTTCTATCGTTGCCTGAAAATGATTGCGCCAGCTCTGTAGAAATAGAACGTAAAGTCTCCAAAAGGGTGGCATCGGATAGATCGACCGGCGCCAGAAACGCCTCCATCGACGGCGATCTCTGCCTCCTCAGCGACGAAAATATCGCCGCGGATGCCATATACTACCAACAAAAATTTAGTTTAAACCTTTTTACAAACACTTGGTGGGCGTGGGCGTGGGCGTGGGCGTTCAATCAATATACAAAATGAAATTGCAAAGAATTTGAATAATGATTATGTGATCTCCTTTTGTGGGTGTGTTTTATTTATGACTTATAATAAATGAAAAATAAATACTATGGGGCTCTGAATCCGCGTTAAAAGAAGAAGAAGAAGAAGGGAGAAAAATGAAAACGGGGTTTGGATTGTATTATGTGATTGATAATGGGGGATTGACTGAATTTTCAACACGGGGGAGGGCGGGGGGGGGGGGGGGGGCCGTTGTTTTGTTTTGCAGGTTTTAATATTCTATTCTATGCAGGCTGCTTGAAAGTGACCTTTGCCCAAGCAAAGTCTGGGTGGAAGGGGCAAAATCTAATCTACTATCAAGACTTTTTATGTCCATTCATTTTGTACTATCTTAGTTTCTCCTCTACATCATCTGTACATACATAAATCAGTGGGCTATGATGTTCTAGATTTGTAAAGAAAGTGGATGCCAACTCACTTCAGTCGGTAAAGACGAATCACTTTTTTCTAGAAGTGTTTAATTACCTTTGTCAATATAAAAGCTGTGTTGATAGACGATATGTAAATACTCTATAAATGACTTGTGATCTTGAAAATATGCTTATGCTCTTCCCCTAATAGGTAATTATAGTCGACCCTCTCTAAACTTTATTGTACCAAAAATAATAAAGTAAAGAAAGTGGATGATGGCGTGTAACGTGGATTTAGTATTTGTTAGTAATAATTCAGGGTTTTACTCAAATATAAGATAAGAGATTCATTTGTTTTCAAGATTTTGACTTTTAGGTGCTAGAAATTATTGTTACCACTTATACACTCAACAATATCAAAATAGAAAAGAATATACGATAAAACTTTGCCTTCTTTGGTAGAGTGATATTTAGTGGGTACCGGGTGTTGGACTCTCGATGAATATGAACCACACACAGTATTAAAACATATGTGGAACCCATTAAAATATATACATATTTTAATGTATAATAACAATTTGTGTGGTGAATAGGCTCCGGGAGTTGGACTCCCAAAGCCACTAAGTATCACCCTCTTTGGTCCAACAGTTAAAAAATTAAAATCTGTGTTTAGAATCCAAATGTCATTTTGATAAAAATTTGGTCCCCTTTCCTATAATCTAATATGGACATTTTTGTGTTATAAAATTACATTTTAGAAAAATTGAAAAATTGTTAATTTTTGTCATAATCAATTATACCATAATCAAATATGAAAAAGTCGGGCTAAACTCACTCTTCGTGAAAATCTAACATTATGAAAAGAAAAAAGATATTTTTTCATTATTTAGTAATATTCCTTTTTATATATAGGGGAAATATACATTTGATGGATAAAACAAGGGGAGAACAAAAGAAAAATGCTCTATTTCCTTTTTCCCCTGGTGCGTAGAAATTTGTTAAAAGGAAAACCCTCATTTTCTACAAAAATTAAATTTATGGGTGAGAATGACTGAATGAGCACAGGCACTTTGATAAGTGAATGTTGACCAACTATTTCCAGCAAGTTTTTTCTTGTCGCATTTAATAAAAGTGAAGAATAATGATAAAAGTGGGGGATGATTTTGCAATTTATTCCAGAGTTGACTAAAGAAAAGTAGCCTCAACAGTTTTTAACCCAATGTGATTGTCTCTTGCCTGACAGCACTTTTACATTTTTTTCTTTTGGAATTTTGTCACTGATTGACCTAACCAAACGGTACCAAAATGGAAAATTCTCGTATAAATTGAATCTTGGGCCTCATTTATGGATCATGTAGATGTAATTAATCCATATTATTTATTTTTTTAAGTTAAAACAATAAAATAAATAATGTGAATTAATCACAATCATAAAATACACAAATGAAACCCAAAATTCGATATATAAAAGTGTTTTCCTACAAAAATGGAAATAAATATGAAATTGAGCGTAGAATTCTTCTGCACTGTCTGGCTGGCGGGCATAGGGTTCTGTCTGAAAGAAGTAAAAAGAAAAGAGGGGAGACTTAATGAGCAATAAAAGTTGGCAACAACCGAGGTTGGGAATCACTTGAAATGTGGGCTTCATCATTATGTTTGTTTTGACTTATATATTTATTAACTCTACTTTCTAGGGATTCAATTTTTTTGGGCCTTCGCAACTCCAACCTTCATTATTACTTTTTTCACTCAACTAAGAGATTCATGAATTTCTATTGAGTTTTTGGGGAATATCGGGTCCATGCCAAATAAATATTTTTAGTTTCGACCTTTTGAAAATAACGGGTCATACCAAATAAAACTCTAAGTTCAAGCACCTAGGCTTGGGGGGGACTTGAGCAAAAAAAATTGCCCCATAAAATTTTTATTTTTCAAACTTTGCCCCCCAAATGAAAAAAAATATCAAACTTCGCCCCTTTTTCCGAACTCTAATTTCTGACTTCATCCCTGTATAGCTTTAAGAGCAAAAACTTGTAAACATTATCAAGCTCAAACTTGATTTATTTTATGTTTTTTAACATCATTATTGCTCTACCGAACTTAATCGAATTGAAAATTAAACTCAAAATTACCTTAAAAAAGAGTGATTGTGATAACTTTCAATTGAATTTCGTCTATTAATTGTTATAGATGATACTATTAATATTATCATTCAACTTTTCTTTTTTACCAATGTATTATTATCATTCATCCTCAATATTTATATCATAGTATTAACACATAGAAACTCAAAATAAAACTTGATATTGTTAATACTCTTATTGCAATATAAAATCATCATTGTTAATGAAGACTAAAGTAATATTAATATTATCACTATTGTTATCCAAAACCTCACTGAACCGACTGAAGTCATCCTTCGTCGCATTACATACAAATCTAGAAGGAGTCTTTTCTTTAAAAAATTTCAATAATTAGAATCACGTTATTACTTTAAACGAAATAATATTGTAAGATGTACCGTAAAGGAAATATGACCAATATCCTTAGATAAACTCGTATTATACTCGTATAATATACATACATATATATTATTAAACATACTTTTTACTTTCGTATATATTCTGAACTTAACGAATAATACTCCTACTTTTGAGATAAATCGTTTAGTACATGTACTTTACGTATCTCGTATTATACTTGTCGAAAAATACGCCGATTTTGGAAAAAAAACTATATTTTTATTTAAAAATTATAATTGCTATTTTACAAATGTTAATTGAGTATTATTCAATTAAAAGCAACGGACATCTTTAATTTATTAAAATAGTAGTTATTCTCGAATAATGACTCATATAAAATATTATTTTTATAAATTAAAAACGAATACAATCTATATATCTTAAAATTTATTTAAAAGTAAGCCGTATTTTTATTCTCGAATACTTTATTTGTATTTGAATTAGATTCGCACATTTACAAATTTGTTTATTTCCCGTTTTCGTCTTTTTTAAACCCATTTTTTTACCAGGACTTTCAATAAAATTTTATACCATACATGTACGTATTAAATGACGATTTTCTTCTCGTCCCGGATCTAACTAACTAAGCCAATATCCACTTACGAGTTGAATTAGCAATAACACATTCAATTACAATTTGCAGCAAGCAGCCCCACCCCAAAGGCTCAAAGCTCCATCGGTACTTGCGTACATGTTGAAAAGCCAACACGGCTTAAACGACGACGTTGCCGGACGTTTCGATCACGCCACGTTGTTGAATTCTGGTCAATGATGACGTCCTTCACAGGTAAGAGACGTAAATGGAAAAATCGGTGCCACTAGTAATGTATGGTGGGTGCATGGGACCGCGGAAATGCTACCGTACCATCAACCGCAAACTACAGTATTGCCACGTCACTACTATCCTTGTGTTTATCGATGACGTGGCTCTGCCTCCACTTCTCATTGGTAGACTGATAGTATTGTCGCCGCCCCCCATGCTGACTCATCTTCCAATGCTTTCTTAATCAGTATTTTGTTTGACTAATTGAATTAGTCCTTTTTTCATTTCTAACAAAAAATCAAACTTTAATTTTTTCCTAAGGGGGCGAGGACTTTAATGACATTAAATAAAAGAGAAAATTGGATCATCCTCCCTTGAACTGTGATCATTTGACATCTACACCCCTTTATGTTTGATATATTAGCATGAACCTCCCTCTTTTCAACTTTTTCACTAGATTTACTAATAAAAGGCTAAAAAGCCCTTCTATTTGAGCTAAAGAAAGGTTAAATTAAATAGGTAGTTGAAGTATGAAAAAGTACCACGAAATTGCATATTAATAAAAAAACAAATAATAAAGCATCTTAAATTAAAAAATAAAGCTCTAAAACTCCTAAACTTTAAATTAATAAAAAATATCAATCTAACCGTGAATCTTTTTATGATCCCAAAAGATATTACTTAAAAATATTAATTTTAGCTCTCTCCTAATTCAATTAATGCGAAATTTTAAGAAAAAGTATGTTATTATTTTGATTGTGCTAATTTAATTTCTTACATCATTTTTCTTATTTCCATATATGGCAATCTTTAATAGAAGAACAAATAGTACTTCTATTTGTTTTTTAATTTGTATTTAGTAGAAATTCACATTTATATTTAAGAATTTATAGTGATAATATGTGTGTTCCTTATATTTCAATTAAGACAATCTTCAAGAAAGAAAAAAACAAATATTATGTTGTGCTACTTTTAAGTTTTATAAACTTTTATTAAATTATACCATTGTTTTTATGAAATAGTCATAAATTGTTGTTTTCTTACAAATATTACTATATATATTTGAGAACAAAAACATGGCGGTATATAAGAGGTGCATTTACTTTTGTTTATATAATATTTTTTTTTCAATAGAATATACTAATTTCAAATTAGCACATTTTCAAAAGAAGTTATTGGATTTGTTATGAAGAAACATATTTGGATCAATAGAATTTTAACTATATAAAAATTTGTCAAGTTCTTACTTATGTACTTATATCTTTTTGAAAAATAAGAAAATTAGAATTATTCAAGTCATGGAAAGCGTTTGAATTGTAATAAAATATTTAAGCAATAAACATCTTAAATCACGAAAAGAATTCACGGTTAATAAAGAGGATATTTTTTTAGAAATTTAGAGTTCTATTTCTAGAATTTTAAATTTTGGATGACACTTTATTTATTTATTATTATTATCATTTGAAGTTATTTTGATAATTTTGGAACGAATATTAGCGCATTTCATTAAACTCAGCACTTTACATCTTACCCAGGCATACCCGATTTTACCCAGACTCGAATTTACAAGTTATAAACTCTCCTATCTTGGCCACTAAACTTTGAACAGTATGCTTTTCATGTATTTTGATAATTTTCATTCTCCACCACATTATAATTAAAAGATATATTTTCTTTAATTCTAAAGTGAAAGGTGTTTTAGTCTTTAACTAGAAAATATAATAAAAAAAGTGAAGGAGGGAAAGGCCATGCCAATTTTTCAAAAGTGAGGAGTGTAGATGCTAAATGCTCATAATTCAGGAGGTCGATGCAATTATCCCTTAAATAAAATGGACAACATACATAAGTATTAAAATACGAGATTGACGTGGAAAATTAACCAGATTCCTCATCACAAGTTTAAACAAGATCATTTTTGTCTCAACATGATTCTATTATTCATAATTAATTCAGAACTTAAACTTTCGAAAACTCTTAAAAAACGACTATCTTGATTTTCTTTCTCGTGTACTTTAGAATTTAAGATAAATAAGTAAATGAATGAAGTGCTAAAAAATCTGCGCCCATAGTTAATTCAGAATCACAATCAATCAAAAAAAAACAAATTATTGTTTCCCCATTTCCCCAAGCAATCTTGTCACTGGCCCCCAATAACACCCCCAACTCATTGAGGTAATGATATTCCCAAATCACCTTGCTAGTGGTAGGGTCTCCAAAACTTCCATAAGTTTCATCATGTCTACCACAATACTTGAAAAAAGACCACACTATCGTTCATCACAATATCTCTTAACTGGTCATGTCTGGAAGGTCTCGAACTCTCGGGTGATCTCCGTCACACATGTGTTCATATGCAGAGGAGCCCACACGTAATAAGGTCCCTAGACCTCCCAAGTGTGATCCTTTGTTAATCTTTGACTAAATAAAAAAAGGTTGTCCAAGTGAAAAACAAGAAGATTGGGCAAGGATATTCCCTTTGAAAGCAGCCGACCACGGAGTTGTTGATGGCCTAACTCTTCCAAGTTTAAACCAACTACGCCTTTCCCCATCCACTAAGGAAATCATGTAAATATTTGTATATACATTATAAATAAATTATTCTGGATATGCTGAAAAAACCATAAATATATCGTTTAGGGTTTGCGGACATTTGTCGCTGACAATATAGTTGTTCCTGGGAATTCCAGGTATGGACAGTGGACATTATTGTACAGAAATCTGGCAAAGAGAAATATTATATGAAATTTCGGTATAATTCTATGGTATAATTCTAAGATAAATCGAATTCAATAAAAATTTCCCAAGTTATGGCACATGCAGAAACTGAGAAAAAGCCTACAAATCCAACGTGTATATCTAGAGTCTAGACTAGACTTTTCCACACGTTCCAGCAACAAATTAATATGAATAGAAAGGCCAGGAAACTACCAAGAAATATCAACCATGAAGACTTGTACCAAAATCGGTGCATCGACAATAAAATTGTTTAAAATAACAGGAAGTCTTCCACAAAGAGCAAAATTATCACTGAAGCAATTACTTTTAATACCTTATGTTCAAACTACATTTATTTAATTTATAATAAAGAAATAAAGAAAGAGACATTATTAAAAATACATTGATGGAAAAGCTGTAATCTTTCATTTGACATATTCTAATTTATTCTCAATAAATAGGATTTTATCTAATGAAAGACCTAAATGGCAAGTACACGAGTAAATCTAACTAACCGCTCCATATGTTAGCCTTTTGAAACAATTCCAAATGATTCTCAATATTACCTTGGAGACCTACCGGACAGACACCTTCCACACGAAACGAATTTCAGCAAAGTTTGCGGTCTCCTTGTTCTTATTTTCAAACGTGAAAGCTGCATTGCACACATGAAATTCCATTTAATTTGGAGCAGAATCCATAAAATTAGTTCAATAAGGTAAACATATACAGATTATAAATTTCAATCATAAAATACAGGATCTCAGATGCAAGTAGCTTAACACAGCAATTAATTTTCCGAGCAGACAAAAGAGATAATGATTGAGGATTAAATGTATAACATTTCTCATTTCTAGTAGCAAATCTTAACAGATTTTATCAAAATATATAAGGTTAGACGTTATAAGAATAATAACCATTACCAACAGAACACACCAATGCATGATTTCTTCACTTGCCAATTCTCATAGCTTTAGCATCAAAACATTATTTGCCATGCAAATGCACAACCATCTCATCCCATTTAAGCATATATAATCACATTTTATTTAAACATTCAGGAAGTAAATTCACTAGCAATACCAAATTTTTAATCCAAAAATCCAAATATAAGATCCCACTCCTACCTTTCGGCGTGTAATTCTTGGAGGGTTCCAGCAAAGCAATCTCCGTGATCTCGATTCCAGTCTCCTGCAGATGGAAAAACATAAGATACTCATGAAATCTTATAATAAATTCAAAAGGAACTTAAATATAATGATATATCACAAAAGTCACACCATACGCAAAAACCACAATAATCTCTAGTTCTGATAAAAACGAATATCATTTATATAAAATGATAATATAGTTGCATTAAGCTGCTTGTGGTTTTATATCGGTTAAATTAAATGTAAGTGTCTGAAAAAGAAATTGTATAGAAAAGACACAAGATCCGTACAAATTTTCTTGTTCGAGCTTCTCAGCAATAGAAACCGCTTTGCGCTTTGACCACCCACTATATTCTGAACATCTGTCTGCCTGCTGAATCACGTGAGCAAGGGATACCTTTCTTCTAACAAGGCTAAGATTCGGATTGCTGTCACCTAAATTTCTTTGATCGCTTGGAGAAGCTGCTATTTCAACAATTTCACTCCTAGTCACGCCACCTGATGAAGTATCTCTATTTTTTATTCTTCTGATATCACTGTGACCTGTCATAGGTGTGCCGTCATTGGTGAGAGAAACTGGGTTAACATCTGAAAGAGACGGTCCCTTGGACGCTGGTAATAAAATTGGTCGTGTCTCGACATCTTTTCTTGATTCACAACGAATTTCAATTGCCACAGGTGATCTAAGAACCGACTCAAATGCTTGTAAGATGTGCAATCTAAATTTTTCCGCCTTGGATTTCGCCACCTGAGAGTTGAACAGCAATTGGACCGATGGAGCTGCAAAAAAGGAAAAAGAATACAATGTTTAGGTTAGATATGTGCCATAGGCCCATATAGATCAGTTTTGTGGGACCGAAATTTATTTATGCTCGATTTGGATAAGACAAAAACAAATAAAAACTCCCGCTATTCAAGAACGAATTGAACTGGAGCTTAATTGTAGAATCAGGATACATACATAGTCCACGTTTATACTACCTGTATTATAACTGAGTGATATCAGCTTTGCTTCCTGATACATGAACTCTTTTATGGTATTAATTGGGATCTTTTCAAGCACTTCCAACCAAATTTCTTCAATTTCCTGATTCATTTGATTTTTATTATTTGAAGCACTGTATACCTGTCGACCTCCAAGATGTCCTTTTCCATCCATACCAACACTACCCTTCAACTTGGCATTATAATACACATCCCCATTATATCCAGCTCCAAGATTAGGCATTTCAGCGTTGCTTTTCCTAGGCCTCTCTCTTAATACAGTGTTGTTTAAGACTACGGGACTATGATTCAAACTAGTATCAGCAGAGGAACCAGGTAGCATGTACTGTTGATCAGGCGCCAGTTGCAGCAGTGCTGCAGTCAGCCAAGTCATCCTGTCATTTGACACCCTAAGCTGCTTTTCCGCTTCAGACAACGTTTTCAGCGCTTGCCGCAGTTTTTCCATATCTTCTTTAGATACTGTAAAAAAGAAAACAGAAAAAAGATTAATTCAAAAATAAGAAAGCAAATAAAAATGATGAAGACGATTAAACAAGAACGGGTAAGAGATAATATTGAGTAATAAGACTCACATGCTTGACGCCTAAAAAACTTTCTTCGAGGCCTTTCTTTCATGATATCGTAGCTGCCAGCAAGAATATCAGTTATAACTGTAGCAAGCTGAGACATTAATGCTAATGGCTCAACACCAGATTCCATGATATCTCTCAGATTCTTCACTGTGTTGACAGTGTCAGCAGATAATGCTAAATCAAGTAGATCTACCAACTTCTCATCTGAAATAAGCCCAACCTGTAAAGCAAAAAAGAAGAGTGTATTTCCACTATGCCCTCTTTTCACAGAATTCAATACACGAAGAACCTTCTCGGATAATTTTCGAAGATAAAATGGTATATAATATACATATACTTCATGAACAAGCAAAAATAAAGACCAAATGGAAGAGTATATACCAGTTCCTGTACAAGGCAAAGAGAAATTCTCTGCCCAAGCAAACTCAATTGTTCCAAAGTCATCTCAGCATCCCTGAGAGATCCATCCGATCGTGATGCAATAAGCTTCAGGGCATCCTTATCTATTTCTAAGTCTTCTTTGGTCGCTATCAAGTGCAGAGTATGTACTATGTCTGCATCCTTCAACTTGGGGAAAAAGAATTTCTGGCACCTGGATATTATTACGTGTGGCAAGACATCAAGACTTGAGCAAACAAGAACGAAAACTACCCGTCTAGGGGCTCGATCAATGACCTTTAATATTGCACTCCAACAATCAGAAGACAAAGTATCACATTCATCAAATATGAAGACTTTGTACTGAGAGTGAGGCTGAGAGACAGTCATACTGTCAAAAAGTTGAATTATACTTTCAAAATCAATATTACTAACTGGGCCTATTTCCCTTACATTCCGGCTCTTCCCCATATCATGTGCAATGCAAGAATCGCAATATCCACAAGGTCTGGGGCTATCTCGAGACTGGCAATTTAATGCTCTAGCAAACACACGGGCACATGCGGTTTTGCCAGTTCCATGAGGCCCATAAAACACATAGAGCAAACCAACCTTCCTTTTCACAATAGCATTTGAAAGAGCCTGTGTTACCAAGTTTTGACCCACTAGATCTCTGAATGTTCTCGGTATGTATTTTTGAGTGAGATTTTGATGCCTATCATTGTGCTGCCTTGTAAATCTGTGTTGCTCACGAGATCTACCTTCTGATGCAAGATCAGAGTCAATTTCCTGCTTTAGCAGATTTTCAGCATAAATGCCTAATTCTCCCGAATAATCATTAAGCCAAGCGGCACGATCGATACTTCCTTGAGATCCAGAAGCTTCTAGAAGGAGAGGCAATGTTTCCCCATCAGATCTAGTAGATGAACTCGAATGCTCTGACTTAACAGGCATGTCTGAGATACCTTTCTTTAACCTTGATTCAGATAAACCACAAGAAATGCTCCTACCAGCAATGTCAAGAAATGACTTTCCTCTATCATGAAGCCTTGACCAGTTCCAAGGAATACCACACCCATTTTTAGGCCCACCGGTGACATTGTGATCGTCGTACTCTAGTGCTTCCTCCTCCATGCGATATTTCTGAGGAGCTTTGCCTTGAGCAAATGAATTAGAGGCAACTGACATTTCATTTTGAGTCTCAGCCTCTCGAGCTGCTATAGACGGCCTGTTTCTTCTTGCGCCTCGAAATTTACGCCTTCTTCCCCTATTCAAACTATTTCCATGACGGCGAATATTTGCTTCGGCATTCTTTTCTACTTGGCTATTATGCCTTTCATCATGGTTACGAGATAATGCTGCGTCATCACTTTCAGTTGGCATATGTTTTAATTGGTCAGATAAGGTCTTTAGGAACCTATCTTGCCTATAATCTCTCATTTCAGATTTTCCACTCGTTTCTTCTCTCATGGCTCTTCGGCTCTCACGAACCCCATCCTTGCTACTATGGTGGCTCACAGCAGTCGCTGCCCGATCATTACGCCTGCTAACTTGAGCTGCGCCCAGTTTTGGTCCAGGTGAACCAGTGACTGGAGGGGAGCTTCCGGACATCCTTCCACACTCCCCAAAACGTTCTACGCCAAATGACTGTCTTCCATTGGCCAAACCATCCCTTTCCCCTCTTTTGAAAAGCACATCAAGAACTGAAGGTGGACTTGCAGAAGGATCCCTTAGAGACCTCGATCTCTGAAGGACTACAAGGTCCCTCATTAGGGCCCTATCCCCCAAGATGGGACTATGCTTATGCATATGGTTCTTCAAATGAATGCAGTTTGTTAAATGAATGTGATTTCGTAGATGATCACTAGTATCACCATTCATATCCTTAAGTATCCTGTCTTGAACAGCCCTTGTCATGAAACAGAACTTAAATTGATCCACTGGAAATGTTAATTCAATTATGCCAAGATGTTAGACAACCTTGCATGCTCTTAACTAACAAGATCTTCTGGGA
The DNA here is from genome assembly GCA_019426215.1 of Buddleja alternifolia. Classification (NCBI taxonomy): domain Eukaryota; kingdom Viridiplantae; phylum Streptophyta; class Magnoliopsida; order Lamiales; family Scrophulariaceae; genus Buddleja; species Buddleja alternifolia. The sequence goes on from CM033392.1 coordinate 3,487,079, forward strand.
TTCTCACATTACAAATACATACAGTAATAATATATTTAACCCAATAACTTTATCCAAACCCAAGCAATCGGATACCCCACAGTAAAAACCCGAGTGCCAAAATTAAATAATCGCCATTAGGTCAACAGCTGTGGCACTGCATGCAATTTGAGTAACAAAAACTCCAATTTTTATTTTTATTTTTTTACTTCAAATTGAACCGCTAAAATTCTTTACTCTCGTGAGCACTAGCTTGGTGGGTAAAAACAGTGTTTCAGTTAAGCATTTTAACAAATAGGTGGACGAGGACGACGGTGAAATCTTTAAATGAGAAAAGAAGAAAAAGGGAGTTGGGAGAAGAGAAGATTACATACATTCACCTGAATCTTGGAGTTATAGAGGCAACTACTTTGCTACCGCTTTTCTAAGCAAGCCACCCGTTGCCACCATAAAGTGTATCTCTCTCTTTCTATCTATCTGTATAAGCCTCGCTATCTCAGATCCCTTTCTGATATACTTGCACATGAATTTCACGAGGGGTTTCTATCAAGAAAATTATTAACTTATATGTATGTAGGATGGATAGAGACATGAGGAACAGTGATACAGTGTTGTTACAGAGTGAGATTTGGAGTGTTGCAATGGACAGAGAAGGGAGTAGTAGAGAGAGAATAAATAAATAAATGTAGTAGTAGTAGTAGTATATAATTGTTTTATGTATGTATAGGTGCTGCTGACAGATTGCATTGGAACTGGACAATTTGCTGCAAGAAAAGCCATGATTCTTTGTTTTTAGTTTTTACTGCCATACAAAAATTGAAGTAATATTAGAATATTACCCAAAATGAAAAAGAGAATATATTTTTAATGATGGAAAAGGAAAAGAAAATGGGTTTATTTATGGGAGTTTATATAGGAGTAATTAATAGTGAAATCATTGGATGGAGAAAAACTACTGCATTAATTAAATGGTTTTTTCACATAGCAATAAGTGAAGAGAAAACTGTAAAATATGGCAGTAAATTTTCCAAAAGAGTTTGTGGGACCCATTCTGATTCAAAATACCGTTGAAACGGCTAAAGGTGGGCTGGACTTTTGGAAGGGTAGATTGGACCTTTTTTGGTTCTTACTATAATTCTTCAAGATAAGCTGCAGAGGGAAATAAAGGTACAAATTTCTTACTTGATTTTAGAAAAATAATTATAGTTTTCATCCTTTTTCATAAATATATATAGCAGCATGAAGAAAAGTAATTTATTAGGAGGAAAATAAATTAAGGGGTTGTGCAATGCAATCAAACTTAGAATGATATGATTATATAATATATATATATATATATATCCAATTGGTGCAACAAAGTCCCAAGACCCATCAATCAGGGTCAAGTCCACGTGTGCACTTCAATGAACCAATGATGGCTCATATTATGAGATTTTGTGATTTTATTGATTCTAGTTTAAGTCCACATCACTAATTAATAAGCAACTAACTACTCTTCTAAATGCATTAAATATCAAACAATAAATACCCTAACTAATTATTATCGTAAAAGCAAATTTAATTGTGGGTGTTATCAATCAATAAGCGTACAAATGTACCAATTACAAGCTTTTATTTTAAATAAAGGTAAATGCATAAACTTATTGTGGGTATTATCAATCAATAAGCGTACAAAAGTACCAATTATTATTGTAAAAACAATTTAATTGTGGGTATTATCAATCAATAAACGTACAAATGTACCAATTACAAGTTTTTTATTTTAAATAAAGGTAAATGTATAAACTTATTGTGGGTACTATCAATCAATAATAAGCGTACGAAAGTACCATTTACAAGCTTTCATTTTAAATAAAGGTAAATGTATAAGCTTGAGTACGTAAAAGCTCTTCTCGTTTTATGATTTACATTCCAATTTGAATAAAAACAAAGAAAAAATGACAAGCAAATTTTCAGAAGTTATCAATCTTCAACTTTAGTGTGGGACTTATTACATTTGTTCACTAATTATAGTCAAATAACATAAATTTAATATACTCATGTACCCGTAAGTATCTCCTCGGATTCTCTATGAAATAAGATGTACGGCATGAATTTGTCCATTTGTGCCTTAGAATGTCATGTGTACGTTCCACATCTCAAAAACTTTTTACAGTTCATATATAGATTATTTCAAGTTGGACTAAAATCATCAAATGAAATGGTTTTAACTCTGACATCACGTGCTTCTGGATTCATGTTAATTAATTGGTTATGAACTAATAAACTAGATCTGAGGTTAATTTGAAAGATAAACAATTAACTAATCATCCTCACATCAAAGTAAAGCTACTGATATGCTATTTACTTTAACAATGTGCATTTCATGTTTCCTGTACTTATATAAAGTTCTTTTCGCGACATCTTAGTTTCATAAAATATTGGGATAATTACACTCACACCCCCTCAATAATGAGGTATTTAAACAAACCTCCCCTCACTAATTAATAATTACAAACACACTCTCTCATGTTAAAAATTTCTTACACTTGCACCCTCCGTGTGTATAACAATTCTTACAATTGCACCCCTGTAAACTGTACAAATAGACCCTCATGTTAAAGATTTTTTACACTTGCACCCTCTGTGTGTGTAATAATTCTTACAATTGCACCCCCTGTAAACTTTACAAATAGACCCCTGAAGGAGGGTGTTTATAATTATCAATTAGTGAAAGAAGATTTGTGTAATTATTTCATTATTGAGGAGGTGTGAATGTAATTATCATACAATATAAATAGTATAAGTTAATAAACTAAAGTCAATAATGACTGAAAGTAACTTACATGATGAAATATTGAAATCTATCTCGTAAAACGATGAGAACACATAACATAGGTGCAACACAACAAACACCTAGAGCAAACTATGATCAAACCTATGAAATGCTATAAGACTATACAGACATATGAGCTGGAATAATTATAACTAAGAAGGAAATATTAATTTGAAAATATAATCAAGGCATGCCTTGTTGATCTTTAACTATACATATAGTATAAGTTGTGGTGGAGAACATCATAGTTGACCATTGAAGACCTCGTTAATGTCTAGTTCCGAAGTGACAATATCTTGGATATGTGAACCAAACTCCATATTTATTTCACACTCCCCTTTAACATTGGGAATATCAGTAATTTTTACTAATATCACAGTCACATGCAATGCAACACAGATTTGGTCTAAAACCTAACTCCAGAAAGTGAAATGAATAGAATTGTTCACTGAACCCAAATAATCTTATTCTTATGGTGTCTAAGATAAGTGCATAAAAACTGACATATATATTCGCGATGAATGCTATCATTACAGTTTTTGTTTCAGCCACATACTGCAGGTTTAGCAGATGGCCATGGAGGCATATGATTAAAATGGGATGAACTTAGAAAAAGATTCAAAATGATGCCAATTTACACAATATACATTCTCCGGAGTACGTTTCAACTCTCACGAATCAGATTTGTGGGCTCACTCAAAACATACTTGGGTAACTCATACCTGGCACCTGCAGTAAGATTTCAGATTAGGAGTACTGGAAAGACTTTGATTAGAGAAGCAAGATCAGAGTACAAACCTCTCTCATCGTAGCAGAGTGTTAAGTCAGGGTTTTGAACAATAACTCCAGCACTATCCACAATTGCCTGTGCTAAGGTCAAATCAGCGTCTGCTGCAGCCCGAAGTGCATCCCAGATCTCTGATAAGAATGAACAAAAAAAAAAAAAAAAATTGGAAATGAAATAGCAATCAAGATAATTGAATGTCATTATTATTATTATTTTGGTTCTGCTGACTGCACAATTATTGTTCTGGGAAAAAGATATACTAATAAATATTAAATAAAACAAATAATTTGAAAATCTCCATGAGTGAAACAGCACCAGAAGATTGTAAAATGTGGAAATATAGCTGCACAAAAGACTGCTCTATCCAGTCAGTCTCAAGGCCCCAAAGAGCAGCAAGTTGCAATAAATACTTGTTGATAACTATGTCCTTGAAAATGATTTCACCAAATACAATGAAATGATCTTGTGTTTGACTTAAACTACATCTGCAATAGTCTTATTCCAGCGGATCGTGGGGAGAGTTTGATTAAATTACATGTACAGTGTTCGTCATATTGCACAAAGAGAATTCTCAAACTTACATGTTTAGCCTGGAAGGTCATACACTAGATAATTCAGGCAACAGAAGATGCAATGATTAACAAGTACATTTCAGGGGTCCACAACCCAACGACCAAATTGGATATTTACCATGTACTTTATCCAGCTTATTGCAATTGAATTACTCTGCAGATCATGCTTATGTTAACCTAGATGGACCACGATAAGTATGTCCGACCAGTTTTTCTACTAGATCATGAAGAAGATGAATGACATTTACCACAACTAGATCATATGTACAACCACATACAATTTGGGTCGGGCCAATTGAACAAAGATGAAGACAACTGATGGCAAAAGGAAGCTTATCAGGAAGCTGAAAGCTTTGTGTTACACTTGAACTTTGTTCTTTTAAACAATCAGAGTAACATTGGCTGATGCAGAATAATTCAGCGGATGGTTTTCTTAGACCTTCTTTCAAAGCACATCCTGCTATGGTACTGCAAAAAGGAAATATACACAAACATTCAAATACGTCACTTATGTTTACATACCTTTCCTACCACCATAGTGTGGAGCAGTATCCCAGAACTCCTCACGCATCTGCGTTAGTTGTGCCCTTGTTATTGCTTCTGAATGCTTCCATGCCTTGGGTTTCCGTATCTTCTTTGAAGATTCTGGGTTCAGAAAAATTGAAGCATGAACTTAAAGGTGAATCATCAGGCAGCAGCATCAAGAAGACTCTTCATAGTTTTGCCATACAACACATGTTAACGATATTAATGACTAATAAAGGCAATCAGACATCATATAGTATTGTGAATATTTACATATAAATCACACTGCTCATTCATCAACCATCGAAAATGATTAGGTCCAACAACATATTTCAGAATCAGTACGCCTCAAAATCTTCATCCTGATTCCCCAAGTACAACATGTTAGTAATTCCGCTTATTGGACACGACAATTCAGTATACTTGGAAAATAAAAACAAAAACTATTACTAATTACTATTATTATTTCTTTACACTAATATGCTGCCTATCAGAACATTATTTTCCGTCTATGTTTTCTTTCATTAATTCTGATGTTGAGATAAGCATCAAAGGTAAGTTTTGAATTGGTAAAATTCATCACAGATAGAAAAGCAGCCAAACTTGTGGGAAGTATGTTTCTGTTTACCTTTATCTCTAGCAGAGCAGGTCTACTGCAAAATGACAATAAGAATCTTAAGCAATGAAATTGGGCTACTGTAAGCTTGCCTTGGCACAATATCAATAAATTGGGCTATAAAGTATTAGAACGAGAGCACATGTTCATCTAGAACGCTGTAACCTTTCAAGAAGACCTGCTTGAGTTTTAATTGATCCAATAGAAAGAGCAGAATCTGGTTGATTGCCATGCATCGAATGTAGGTCATCCCAACTTTCCCAGGATTAACAAGTGTGCGAAAACCACAAGAAATCAGAAGAAAAAAAGCACCGCATTGAAAAAATTTATGCATATATTATTAGACCAACAGAGACTGAGATGAATTTCTGAAGGGGATCAAAATTATGCCCAGTCTAGTGAAGCTCTTAGGCATCCAGAAACTGATTCAGGAAGTCCGAAGTCACTTTTGCTTGTATATGTTACCTAAAAAGAGGGCTAGCATCACACATCACCAAAATCCAAATTCCCAATCACTTAAAGTAGAGTGTGCAGTGCATGCCCTAGTCAATCAACAATCCCACATTCAATTGACAGACTAACCAGGATCACGTATCTCACAATTTCTGTTATAGGCAAATTATCCTCCATTTTAGTTTTCCCAAAAGTAATGCCACGTAAAATTAGAAACTAATAGGATCAACTTCTATGTGCAATCTAAATGTTAGAAGAAATGCAACCCGTTCAAACTTCGACCGAACTTTTCTTTCTCCTTATTACATGAAGACAGAAGCATCATGTGTAAAACCAGTTTTGAGCTAGTTTTCTGAAATATCCAAATTTTAAAGTCATTTGAATTATTATTCAAATTTCAGAGACACCAAAGTTACCAAACAGATCGTTAGAGAACAAAACTCGTGAGCACATAAACTTTCTACTAGCATCTTTATCAGGGTAGAGAGCAGACCAGAAGAGTCCCGGTTTTAAAATCCCCAATTCTTTCGTGAATTTAATACAAATCAATTGCCATAAAAACTGAAAAAGGAAATGTAAAACAAGTCTGCAGAACATAATATTAACATAAAACAAGAAAAAAGGCACCTGTTTACATAAACTACCACAGCCATCAATAAGAATACTAGAAATAAATAAAAGCAAACAAAAGCAATAATGCGCGTCACGCCATCGAAGAGAAACTTTATCAAAAAATACTTTGATATAGTGTGAATTTACTCAAAGGCTGAAAAAAGATTGGTTGAAGACGTCAACACATACAAACAAGAAGAATTAAAATATTTTTATTGAAAATTCACGGCATTCATCAACATCAACGCATGATAAATTGAATAGAACACATGCAGAGTAAACAAACAAACAAACAAAAAAAGCACAATATTATTTGTCACATCATCAAAAGCAAATATTCTAAATTTCTAATCCTAAAAATCAAGAAATAGAAATCAAAAAACGCAAGTCAAACTGTACCATCTCCTTTATCGCGCGATCCAGCGCAACCCATGGCGTGCTGTCCCGCGATTGCTCTCCGGTCAGAGATTCCGAATGCCTACAGTTCCAAGACGGAAGCAAAAAAAATACCGAAAATTATATATATTGCGAATACATAGATAGAGAGTAGAGGGACAAATAGTGAATTTGATATTCGAGTCTTTTGCGTTGGCACGATTCTCTATCCCTTTCTCTCTCTTGATGAAATTTATTTATCTCTCTTCTCTCTCTCACACAGCTATTTCGGAGTGTGAGTGTGAAAATTTGTGTATGATGTTTTTGGCTTTTGGGGAATCTTGGGATTTTTTTTTATTTCTGCGTAGTTTGACAAGGGGAGAAAGATGGGGGTTCACTATATATTATTTTCAACCATCTATAGAATATAATAATTAACAAAAAAAAAATCATATATAGAATATTTTGGGGTCATTTGAGACCTCCCCTTTGCGTATTACAATTTACTATCCACTGCCCCATACATAAGAAATTATATAAATTACAGCTTTTACACCAAGTTTTTATTCTTCGTTTCATTTCGTTCCTTTCTTTTTCTTATTAAATAAAAAAAAGACAAACATATAATTATACTCGTGAAAGTTGTCACTAAAAATAATTTTAACAAATAGTTACTTTTAATTAATATATATATAACAAAAAATATATTAAACTTATTATAAATACTCTTAAATATGTATTTTTTTTAATTTTCTTTGTGTGGTTCTTGAATTATATTTTATAAATTTATTAAAATATTTATATTTTTATAAACTTACATTATTACTTATTGCAATATATAAAAATCTGAAAACTGATAGTGTAATTTTGTTTTAACTTCAAACTCTCATTTTTCTAAGAAGAGAGAAGACTTATAAGAATTAAAAGAAATTGAAACATGCGCTAGGAAAAAAAAAGTGATGATTTAGAATATTTATAGTTAAAATAAAAATGAGCATGTCATATAATGTGTAAGACCTTTTCAGTTTCTACTCCAAAGTCATTTACAGATCCTTCAACAAGGAGATTAAAGCGAAACTACTCTTTCGGTTCTTCTTTTTTACTTTGAACATTCAACCTTCTCAGACAAAGTTAAGGTAGGAATTGATTAGCAATTGAACTCTTTTTACATGGAGATTATATGTTAGTGTATAAGTCCTTCTTCAATGAACATATTGTAAAATGGGTATTTGAGTTGGAAAAGATATATTGTTTTGGATTTTTTGGATATAAAATCATTCCGGGAGGGGTTTAGTAAATTTTCATTCAATATATTATTTGTTATAACTATTTCTAATTTAAAATAATTGTTCATTAAAATTATTTTTAATTAAGAATTTTCATGAGTTTAACTTAATAGTATTTCTTTTTTCTATTTAATTAGAAAAAAGAAAGGAATGAAATGAAAAATAAAAAATAGGATAAAAAATATGAATTAAGGGTAAAAAAAGGTAGTTTATAATATTTTTTAAACACAGGTGTTGTGGGGGCCAAAATTTAATACAAGAGGGGAGGTTAGTGCCAAAGCACAATACCTCGGGCGAGGTTAAATTTGGTATTTAAAGTAATAAAACCACAATTTTTTCCTATTTCATTTAATTAATTTATTCTTAATTTAAATTTTATATTATCCAATTTCTCACTCTTATAACCCCACACTAAGTTCATTATAGAAATCAAAGTAAACTATTTGATGTTGTATATCATATTGATATTTGTTCTCTATATTTTTCCTACACAATAACTTGTGAACATTCATTTCATCTTCTTGCAATATTTGCAGTTGCATTCTTACATGTGATTTTTTGTGGTACTCTTTTAAAAGATTTATTCTAGTGCAATTTAATCATATTTTAATAAAAAAGTTTATTCAAATATTCTAAACACTTAGTAAAAAAATTGTTCTAAATTGTGACATCGCAGTACTAAATCTCTTATAAGAGGAATGCATGTCTTTTTCGCTTACAATTTGTGTTCCTTATGATGTAGTGAAAGAGTATGGAAAAATAAGATGCATGATTAGACGCAAAATATGCTCTCAAGCCATTTAATTCGATCTGACATAATATTATTCGAAAGAGTTTGTTTTCTAATGACTATTACAAAATCAAATAAATGCTCTGTTCATCATTCCCTTCAATAATTTTGTATTCTTTTTTGTTATTTTTTTGAAACTGTTCAATTTTCTTTCAGCCATGTATACCTTAAATTAAGGGGAACAATATGATAGATGAACTGTATAAATCAAAGTAATAATTATTTAAGTATGAAATGAACAATATACGCAATTCACAAAGTATCCAAAAATAAAGAACAAAATTTTCATACGAGAGACATGAGACAATTTTCAACCGTCAATCGAGATGTAATTTTAAATAAATAATTAACAATTAACTCTAATTTTCAATGGGATGATCAAACAGAGGCTAATATTCTCATTCGAGAAAAGCAAAACAACCGCTTAAATAACTAAAACAATACAAAACAAGCCCGCTTATTGACGGCAATATCAATTATAATGCGTAAATTAGAGATACAGGGGAATATCTTGTTGCTCATACTTCCAGAAAAGTGAAACTGACAAAATAAGATCCCGAACAGGCGAAGCAATGAATAAAAAATTAAATTTGCTTATAGTAAGGAAAAAAAAATAACAAAATCACATGTCAATCTCTTTCCATTTTAGTATAATTAGTTCGTAAATTCATAAATCACGAAGAAATACCAACTATGCCACTATGGTACTACAATAGCGATAGGGTTTGATATGTTAAATTAGTATTTGAAGTTGAATTGGCCTTTTCTTTCTTTATCGTTTTCTGTCAAACATTAAGATAAAACTACAAATTTATTCTATTGGACATTTTTTTGTTTTTTTTGCCCACCCAATTCACAGGAGCTTTGCTCCGATTACATTCGAATCCGACCCGCGCCGCACACCTGGCAGTGGTGAGTGAGTCTCCAAGTGGAGTTTTTCTCCATTCATAAGGTCTCGAACCAAAGACCTTCCTTCAACAAAATCAAACTGTTTAACACTCGGACCAACTCCCATTGGTCTTCTATTGGACTTCATGTCGACAATCAACTACGCAAATCAAATTAAATAAAAAACGTTTTTTAATTCTTATTACAAACTTCCAAATTTACCCTCATTCCCCAAAATAGTGAAGCACTCTAGGAAAAGGACAACTATGACCTGCTGTGTACGTGGACACTCATAGCGGTTCCCAGCTGCCACATCAGCCCCACCTCTTTCACATTTCTGTGTCCCCAATTTTACATTTATTTTAAATTTTAAATTCCTATAAACCCCCCCACGACTCTCTCACTTCTTTTAATTGCTTTGCGTTAAAGTTGAAGAAAGTTCAAAGTTCAAACCTCCTCCAATTCACATCACACAAAGGAAGAACAAAAAGGAAATCTATATATTATTCTCTCGAGTTATCTTCAGACTTCACAACCATGAATATTTTCAGATTTGCCGGTGATATGACGCATTTGATTAGTATTTTAGTCCTTCTCCTTAAAATTTATGCCACCAAATCATGCTCAGGTTAACTATTTTCTCTCACATTATTTATTTTCTATATCACACATTTATTTTTATATGTATAAATATATATATATATATATATATATATATATATCTGTGTTAGGGTTTTATGTTGAGCTGCAATGTTGAACATCGAGTCACTCGGAACTTGGATTTAATTTTCCTCTGTTGAAATTTAGCGTTCTTATTAATGTATACTGTATCAGATCAGGTATCGCGTTAGGGTTTCAATTTGTTGAGATAATACTGGTGATACAGGTACCGGAGGCGGTTTTGTTTTTGCACGCGGAGATGATGTATCAGATTCTAATTTGCATTTCCGCGATTTTTAGAGCTTAGTCATTTTTATTGTTAAAATAAAATGTAGTCATCCTGTTTGTCTTGCATTATGCTTATCTTTGACTATTTATAGAGTTTAATTGAATATATACCATCCTTTTGCCAAAGGACTTTACACCCACTGTAAATGAGTTCATCTAAATGCACTCGACACGCTTATGTATGTACATCTATGCCTGCATTATTCTATCTGTGGCTAAGAACCCCTCTAGTTTACTCATTTATCTCATCTATGCGTGCTTGGTGATTTGATCACGTTATCCGTTGATAAAAGTGTTTAGTTGAACTTCATTTTTAATGATTATTCATGAAAAAGCTCCAGTGTAGTGTGCATTATAGACATCATATGCAAAATTCCTCTGAGTTTGTTAAGTATTATTTAATGTTTTATGGAGAGATATTACGACAAAGGATATTTGGTGTGGTGACCAATAGACTCATAGATCCCCCTTAGTGGCTTATATCATGGATACACTTGTATGCTTATCTTTGTGTGTCAGCATGTTTCTCTGTTTGAAATAATGCGTGTAGCTGAGTTTATATTGAGTTGAGTAGGTGTGTTTGAGTTGCTATAACGTCAATTATGTTTATCCCTTGTATACTACCACTTGTCAATTGTCACCCATTTTGTGAACTGCTACAACAGATAAGCCAAACATATAAATAGGTTTTAACTAGGGACCAATTTGATCCCTATTTTGTTGATTAACACAGTGAAGTTCTGCTGTTTTTTTTTCCTTAAATCAAGGTCATATGAGGTTTTTAGGATTCTAGATTTGATGGAACTGAAGATGTTCTGTGCCGGTGTGGGCATTGTTGTCTGAATTGCCAGTTTCTAGGTCTTTATGACATTGAATATTCTGATTCTCTGGGCTCATTATGCTTCACTTATGGATGAGTGTATGAAGAATTATTATGCATATGAAATGGTAAACTAACAGTTACATTCCGCTCAGGGATTTCTTTGAAGACTCAGGAATTATATGCAATTGTGTTCCTGGCTCGGTACCTGGATTTGTTTACTGACTTCATTTCAGTGTATAACACTGTAATGAAACTGGTGTTTATTGGAAGCACTTTGGGAATTGTATGGTGCATGCGGTTTGATCGAGTTGTGAGGCGATCCTATGACCGTGAGCTGGACACCTTTAGGCATTATTTTCTCGTGGGAATTAGTTTCATCTTGGCACTTCTTGTCCATGAGAAGTTTACGTTTCAGGAGGTCAGTTTAATTTCAATTAACTTGGGATTCTTCTTATTATCTGAAGGAAATTTTAAATGGCGTATGAGAATGATGCTTGGTGTTGGGTGTTTTAGAAGCTTATGTTGGATTTAGATTATACATATTCGCTTAAAATAACATTTGAATGCTTGTTTGCTCTCTCTCATACTTGTTTGAATCATGATATGTGTTGCTATGTTTGTGCTCAATCTTATATCACATAGAGGATGCGGTTTTGGATTTGATTTCGTGTTAAAATGTTAACAAGATTTTCCGCTTCTTTTAGCATTTCAATCTGCATACGTAGTTCTCTTGTATCTGATGCATTGAGCATGGTGAGCTCTGTTAACTAAGTCAATGTTTTCTTAGAGTAACAATATATATCTTTTCGTCTTGTTGTAGCATTTTCCCTGTTACTCTCTTGTTGAGCTTTATATATGCGGATTGATCATTCATATGATCTTGTCTTGTACTTAATATATATAGAGCTTAATTTGATTAAGATATTTTTCAGATATTTTGGGCATTTTCAATATACTTGGAGGCGGTTGCAATTCTACCGCAGTTGGTCCTATTGCAAAGAAGTGGAAATGTGGACAATATGACAGGACAATATGTTATATTTCTTGGGTAAGTCAATTTTCCTTTTCAAATAATTGCTGCATGAGAGCAAAGGCAGTAGAAAGAGTGTCTCATTTTGCACAACTGTCATGGAAAAGAAAATGGTAATCGTTTATTGCATTGTGATGTTCTTTGGTTACAGGGCCTATCGAGCATTCTACATCCTGAACTGGATATACCGCTATTTTACTGAGCAACATTTCAGCCGATGGATTTGTAAGTTATGAAAGAATTTTTTATTAGATCACACTTTTGTTTGCTTTGATGTTTGATCATCTTTCTGTTTCTTATCCCTCAGCTTGTGTCGCCGGGCTTGTCCAAACAGCTCTTTATGCAGACTTTTTCTACTATTACTTCATCAGGTAACAAATTCCGGAACCCTTTGAGCTATTCATTTTGTTATGTTAAACTCTTGGCTAACGTTAATCATTCTACTTCAAATATTGCAGCTGGAAAAATAATGCGAAACTGAAGTTGCCAGCCTGAGATAAACGAGATAGAATGGTATATAGATGGAATTGAATCTACATCTCTCTGCTTACGGCCCGTCTGTATATCTGCAGAACCATATCCTCGCATATGAACTGATTAAGTTTTTTGATGGAGTTGAGTTGAATCCCCGATATTTAGGAGGGGAAATTTATGTTCCCAGCTTGCACCTCCCTTTTGTTATACGAAAAAAAAGGAAAAGAAAACCATGTAATAGAGTACATGTAAAGGCTTGAAGGGTTTGAAAACTTGCAATTATTTGTAATACGTGTAATTCCTGTAATCTGTTTGTAAGCGGGGATAGTGATATTCGATAGCAAGACCTCTCTCTCTCTCTCTCTCTCTCTCTCTCTCTCTCTCTCTCAAGCTGGAATGAGAGATGTGATTACTGCAAATTTATTGTGAATTTGTATGGCAAAACATCAATTCTATACACAGTGCTGCCACTTATAGAACGTGTTTGATGGAAGTATTATATGACAATTTAGGCTATGTTTGGTTATGTTTTGGGATGGTATTTTGGTGAAAATTTTATGGGGACACATGCAATTTTGATGGGATAATGTTTGGTTATGTTTTGGGAGTTGGTTTTTGAGTGATTTTTTGGTGAGATAGTGTTTGGTTTTGTTTTTGTCAGTTTTTGTCTGCAGATGATCAAAATGACTTTCCATATATATATAAGTAAATTTGTTGATATATAATTGAATTTGTGATGGCAAAGCATCAATTCTATACGTGGGAAAGGGGTGTGACGTGTGAGGGGGTTGGAGGAGATTGGGGAAAACAATAGTTAAGTTAATTCTATCCAGCTTGTCTAGGGCTCTTTTTTTTCCACATAATATACGCTCTATAGTAACACACACACAAATTTAGTGAATACGTGTTTGATGGAAGTATGAAAACTCCACAAATTTTAATCTGCAGATGAATTACAAACAAACAAACTTTTTTCTGGGCATTTGACAACTATGATGGTCAGTATGTAACTATTTAGATTTCCCCGTGGAGAGCATGTTCTTCGGTACTAAGCCTAAAACCCTGTATTTTCATGTTAGCCACTACAGCCAGTGATAACATGCAATTCTCCATCACACTGTTTAATAGAAAACATCGAGCGATCCAATTTATCATTAAACTATTTTGATATTCATGTAATAACCTATTTATTAGGGAAAATTTTAGTCGAGACTCGGTTTGGTCGCACCCAAGTGTATTTCATAAGGAGAATATATTACATTTGTCATATAATTAGTGAATTCTTTTATATAATTAACATGGGTTTGGCCAAATTAGGAGCGAACTAGAATTTTCCATTTTTCAGAAATATAAAGTGTGTCCAAAAATGTTTAAACGGGGTTGACACGTCAGACTTGACATCCAACGAGTAGAAATGCTATTGGGTAGATCTCCTCGTGCAGTCAAACTTTGACACAATTTACACTTCTTGGTGAAGAGATTGGACGCTAAAACGGTTGAACTTAGTCTATCATAAAATTTTTGTGGAACTTGAATTCATATCACACCTTACTCTACTTGAGCTGAAAGCTCCATTATGCCGGCCCGGCCCAATCGACTCCCCACAAAATCGTTCGCGGCATTCCACTGTACGTTATAGTGATTTCATATCTGTACAGCTGTACTTGAATGTAAGGTTCTCTCGTTTTCCTTTTCTTTTTTTCCTTCCTGTTTCCTTTTTCAAGCTTCGAAATGCGATTTAGTTTACATAATTAAGAGTTGTTTTGTGCATGCAATTATTTGATTAATTACTCTGGGTGATTTATTACTAAATCAGAAGCTATATACATTATTGTTATAAATTCTTGTGGTATGGTTTCTAGAATTGTTACATGCTACTCTATTCACTCTTGGCCTTAAGGGTCGTCTTAAAAATTGAGTTTTTTGATTGCCTTCATCTTGAACTTATGAAAGACTTCAGTGTTTTAAATACAGAAGATAGAACCGCATTATATTTGAATGGATTAAGCACATTTAACATGTCTTCTATTGTGAGAAATGGGAGGAGGCTGCGTATTGTCAAACCATTCCTTTCATTTCTGCCTGAAGTTCAGAGTGCTGACAGGAAGATTCCGTATAGAGAGAAGGTCATATGCACTGTGATTTCCCTTTTTATCTTTCTGTTTTGCAGCCAGCTTCCTCTGTACGGTATACACTCTGCAACTGGTGCTGATCCTTTCTACTGAATGCGTATATTCTCGCCTCCGACCTTGGCGCTGTGATGGAGTTAGGGATCACACCAATTGTGACATTTGGATTGGTGATGCAACTTCTGGCTATTGAAATTGACAATAATGTCCATGAGGACCGTGCACTCTTGTAAGTTCCATGTGTTCTTGTACCCTCTTATGTGTTCTTGTACCCTCTTATGTGTTCTTGAACCGCATTGTTGTATGTAATTTTGTATTTCTCCATTATTGCCTTCTACTTTGCGTTAGCAAGTATTAAGTAACTACTTATAGAATTTATGGTGGTAGCAATCCATCAAGATTTGACAATATGGTGCATTACACAGAATACATTGTAAGATTATTCATTTACACTACGAATTCTATAGCAGCTGCCAAACTATTTTACACCTTCTCCGCCTTCTCCCATTATGTGCAAACAAGATTTAAATTGTACATTTGCTTGCCTCTTGGCTATAGATTGAGTCTTGATGTTTGACAGTATGATTATATCTATGACACAGAATATGCATTAACCTTTTATTTTTATCATCTTTTTGCCATAGGAATGGTATCCAGAATATGATTATGATCTTGCTACTGGAATATCCTTATTCATCGGTACCAATATCTGGTAAACAACCATGGCTGTTTTCATTTTTCTCTTCGCTTGAAATAATAGTCACAGACTAACAGGTGCTTTAAAACAGCTTATCACAGTTTATTAATGAACTTCGATTGTCATCTCTAGTGAAAAAAATTGTCTGGAAAGCATTCAGTCCTACAGCTATCAATAGTGGAAGAGGTGCTGAGTTTGAAGGTGCTGTCATAGACTCATAGTACTGTTCCATTTGCTTATAACTAAAACGGACAAAGTTCGTGCACTCAGAGAGGCATTTTACTGCCAGAATCTTCCAAATGTGACTAACCTTCTTGCCACTGTACTGATCTTCCTAGTTGTAATCTATTTCCAAAGTTTCCGAGTGGTGTTGCCTGCGCATTCTGAGAACGCACAGGGACAACAGCGCTCTTACCCAATAAAGCTTTTCTATACCTCCAATATGCCTATTATTATTCAGTCCGCACTTCTATCCAATCTCTACTTCATTTGTCAGGTATGCGACAGCAAATGACTAAAAATTTAAGTGTACTATGCTCGAGCTCTCTGTGTATTATGTAATAAATTCACTTGTCTTCATACAGTTGTTATACAAGAGAGACAGTGTAATTTTCTTTGTGAACTTGCTGGGCAAGTAGAAAGAATCAGAATATTCAGGTCAATCGATTCCTGTTGGTGGCCTTGCTTATTATGTTACTGCGCCGTCAAGGTAAACATGGTTTTGTTTCTCAAATAATGAACTTTCTTATTGGCATATGAATATCTCTTTATTCTGACAATAGTTTCAATAGGTCAAATAAATTACGTTAAATTTTGTATGGTTGATCAAATTACTAAGCTTCATATTAAATAGCGAGAGTGAAGTGCGTGAATTTAGTTGTTTTGACATACTTTTACCTGATTAGTACTGCTATACACGCTGATGGGGTTTTCCTTCTTTACAATAAACTTTCCAGCTTAGCAGACATGGCAGCAAATCCTTTCCATGCTCTTTTCTATAGAACTTTCATGCTCTCCGCTTGCGCCCTGTTCTCGAAGACCTTCAATGGATTGAAGTTTCTGGATCCTCAGCCAAAGATGTAGCCAAGCAGCTCAAGGCAAGATTTATTAAAAGCAATAAAGTCTCTTTCTATAAGTTTGAGAATCCAAAACATGTTGCATATCAGAGGACCTAATTAAATTGCCGAATTCTGAAATTGATTTTCACTTGACTCTGCAGTCCTATAAATAATTTTTGCTTCTCAATCTTGTTAGGTTCACAAATTCAGAATGAAATTCATCGTAATTGCTTAATTCCATGTTTCATTTGTTCATGGACTTCAAACGATTCACTCACCTATTGTCATGCACATAGTTTAAGTACTTAAGAATGGCTCTCCTAATCGCTATTATCTTGCTGAATTTTTTTCCAGGAGCAACAAATGGTTATGCCTGGACATCGGATTTCCAATTTGCAGAAGGAACTGAATCGTTACATACCAACAGCAGCAGCTTTTGGAGGAATGTGTGTTATACAATTTAACTGTACAAGTTGTAGTGATTTTATTATGCCTGGTGCTGCTCGAATATAAGATGACGTTAACCCGGTTATTAGCAATCGGATTCTAAAAAATGATGTCTAGTCTATTTATTCGTTTGTTTGGATCAAGGTTTTAGTGAGGAAAGAAATGTTCAAAAAGTAAAACCACAAGTTCTAAATTTTGTAGAGTTCGTCTCCCATCATTAAGCACCAAAATCGACGGGGAATCGTAGCCGTTGATCTCTTCTTTTTGGTGATTACTGATTAGACATTTATGCTCTCGTCCAAATGGTTGAAAGCTGGTTTGGGTACCAGGTACAAAAAGTGATACAAGTCTTGTTTCATCTCATTGCATTATATGAACCCTACTTTTCTGAATAATGCATAACCACAACATATTTATCCTCAGTCTTCGATACTAGAGCTGCAATTCCAATAGGATTTGGCTTTTTGTAATTTGTCAGCTTCTTAAGTACAAAATTCGACGCATTTTGCTTGATTAAAACATGTTTCGGCCTATATGTGAAAATATACGAGAAGGCTTGAATGTATGGTATTATATGGGATCATATGACAATAAAGGGTGATAGAAGAAGCGATCTATATAAATTATTAATACAATAACGAGGCAGTCTTTGGAATTCAGTCTATTTTTCGATATAATAATTGTTAGATAGAATAACATCAAATCTAAGAATATTGGATGTTAAATCACTTTTGCTTGACGTAAAATCAAAAATGTCTACCGAACTACCAGTTCCAAAATAGTATACCATAAGCTGAATAATATGAGTATATTATTATGATTATTATCATTGCAAATGTTGGTAGTTGACTTTATCCCCACGTTAAGTACGAGCAATTATAAGCAAACTAATTATCTGATCAATTTTGTTTAATACGGTAGGCCAGTCGATTGACTTGAGTATTTTATTTAATTATTTGTTTCATAATTTGGAAGACGATGTAACCCCCATATATAATAATCTCACTGTGTAAATTATATTTTCTGAAAATAATTTGATTTTCTACATCTCATTTTCAGAAAATGTATCAATTACATTTTTATAAAGAACATTTTCCCACGAAATCATATCAAAGTATTTTTCAGGATATAATTTCATAACAAAAATAAAATTAAAACCTAGCATCTATCACTATGATAATTATAAATGATCCACTTACATTGAGGCTTTATTAATACAAAAGATGGGTGCAACAATCATGTCAATTCATTGGTTCATTTAGCATGCCAGAGGATTGCAATAGTTTATCAACTTTTTCGAACACTGCCTTTGAATTAGTAATACTAAATGTAATAGGAAAACCCTTTACTTGGGACATCATGTCTGGCTAATGATGTCTACACCACCAACGTACATACAAGAAATCAATCACATAAATTGAGAAACAAACATAAGAAATTACATGATTTTTCCAAATCAAACTACATTCTCATGTGAGAATTGAAACAATTTCAATATATTAAAAAAAGGGATAAATACAAAATGCCTCCTTTATTCTTACCGTCGCATATATCTCTCTAAACTTTAAAAGGTACCAAAATAATCCCTCGTGGAAATTTTTAAGCAATTCCAAATACTTCAACCCAAACACAACCTTACGATATTTAAACACCAAATAAACTTGGTTCATTTTTTTTTCATTGAACTTATATGATTTGTAAGAAAATGCAAATAGATTTAAATAGGATTTGTTGGTTAATACAATTAAATAACTTATAACTGAATATGATACAATTAGAAAACGCAAATTTTCGTAGTTTAAATCTACAATTTGTTAATTGATAATTAGTTAATTTTATTAATTTAAATTAAATATTTTTTTAAATTTATAAATTATAAATTTATAGATTACAAGATTTAAATTATTTGTTAGTTGATAAGATTTAATTAAAGAATATTTAAATAATTATAATAATTTTTCATAATTTTTGAATTAACAGATTACAAGATTCAAATGATTTGTTAATTTTGAAGACTTAAATTGATAAATTCATTTATAAAAAATGAAGGAATCATCGGTTCAGTTAATATAGTGCTTAGTATTGCAAGGTTGTGTTTGGATGGGAGCATTTGGATAACTCATGAATTTTCATGAGGAACCATTTTGGTACCTTTTAAAGTTTAAGGGGTATATGCGACATTAAAAATAATTCAGGGGGGCATTTTGTATTTAGCCCTTAAAAAAATTATAGAGATATTAAGTTAGTCTAAAAAAATATCACACATTTATAGTGTATCATATAAGTTAAATTTCATAAATTATATAATTCTCATAAATCTTGAACTTTATGATTTTCACATAATTTTAACAATAAGACTAACCTTTTATCCATAACTTTTATGTTTTTCACGTTGATATGGAGTCACTGGTCCGTAGCATCTCTTTGAAAAAGAATGGTTTATCTCCCTTAACCCCTCTTTCATTGGAGAAATTCCATGCTACCCACTTGGGTACGTGCCCAAGTGGGTTTTAAACCGCTGGATCTGCACATGATGATGTCATCATCATATATGATCTAGCGGTTTAAAACCCACTTGGGCACGTACGCAAGTGGGTAGCATGGAATTGACCCTTTCAATGATGGAACTATACTGATACTTTTATCAGAATAAGTTTTCTGCCTTTTACGTAATCTCATGTGTATAGAGTTGTGTGTTGAGGTAGAGATAGAACCAATCCTCTTTATATTAAAACTCTAAAAGTTGTCTTCCATCAAGACACTTCTTCACTTAGAGTCATGACTTTTCTTTACGTAAAGTCATGACAATTTATTAGCCAATAGGATTTAATTACTTAATGTTACATAAATAATTATTTTATCAAATAAACTTTATTATTGATAAAATAATAATATGTCATTTATAATACGTGAGCCTTATATTTCTTACATATCATATTATTCTGGATAAGCGGACAAAACGAACTTGTCCTTGTCTTTTATAGAGGGCTCATCATCTTGAATAAACGCTTCTTTGATTTTGGATTGTGATTATAAAACATACTAAAACACATCAAGTTACCAACATAGTGTTGGTGGAGTGGGTAGGAGCTTCACCCCCGTAAGGAGGCAAACATAAGTTCGACGCCCGGGAAGCGCACTTGTTGAGAGGGGGACAAACCTTTAATCCTCCCATCCCTCAGGGCTTAGACTACCCTGTCTAAACCTTTTGTAACAAAAAAAAAAAAAACACATCAAGTTTATTTAATCAATAAATTCTTTATTTCAATTCCATTATATATTAGGAAAAATTACACACAAACCCCCCTCATTTATTGTGTAATAACCACAACCCTCATTGCCTATTGAAAATTACATAAATTCTCCTTCATATTAAGATATTTTTTACAATTTGTATACCTTATAAATAAACCATCTGAAGGTAGTGTTAATAATTTTCAATAAATAGGTGATTTATAATATAATATATCGAATTGGAGAATTGCGAAAATCAAACTTCCATTGAAAAGAAGCAAATGAAAGGTTTTTCCAAATCCGGCTTGCTCCCGGCTACGGTTGGACCCTTAGCTTTGAATGGATACATAGATCGGCAATGGAATGAATGCGCATGACAATGACGAGCATTAGTTTATATAACTTTAGATATAATAATAGCATTGCTATTGTTTTGAGATTTGGACCTCTAACGCTATAAAGTGGCCACTTCAAATCCCAAGTCATCAACAAATTCCTGCAACTTATATAATGTTAAAAAGGAGAAAAAGTTATCTAATGCGGCGGGTCATATTTTAATCTGTGACCGTTTGAAACATAAATAAGTTAATTGATAAAGTCACTTCACGCCCTCCATTTTATTTAAATTTTACCATATAAACAAAAATATTTTTTAATCTATTATTAAAGTAATTTTTATCATTTTTTTACAAAATTAAATATAGAATAAGTATTTAAAATTTAATAGTTCATAATTTTAAATTTTAAAAATGATGGATGACTACCGTAAATAATAAATAAAAAAAAAGTTTATAGATATAACTAAAACTTTTATTTATTTATTTAGAACCAAATTAGGATAAATATTATTTTGTTTTGGATAAAATTGAGAATTATTTTTTCATTAAATCTAACAAAAAATAAAATTAGCTAATATTCTACGTGGACATATTGAGTTCACCAGTACTAACTCAGTATAGTAATATAATCTGACAATTTTTTTTTACTTTTTTGGTAATTTTATATTAATTTCTAATATTCAAAAAAGAAATTCTAGGGATGACAATGTGGCAGGATTGGTTTCATCAAATGGGTTATGAGACGGATTATAACTATTAAATTTACAACACACTCGGGTATGGGGCGGGTAGTGGGTTTGGTGCAACTCGCCCCATAACCCCTCCCCTACCCCACCAAAAAAAATAAAAAAATTATTCAGTAAATAGATTTTTTATTTAATATTTTCAGCATAAGTAAGTTGTTTAAATTTGTATAACTTAACATTGTTATCTTTTTATTTTATTTTATTTATGAACCAAAAGTGCTTAGTGAAATTGAGAGTCTCAGAAAGAACATTCATGGCCCTGTAGTAGAATTGAAGTACATGGCTATGGATGTTATTTTGTGTAATATCGTATTGATATGGGTATTAAATTTAGATTTATGAATGTGATTTGATTATTATTTATGTAAATTTTCATGATGTTTGTCTATTTTGTAAGTTTATTAGTTGTTACATTATTCAGATTCGGATCGGGTCATTGCATGTTGGATGGATTAATGAATTTTCATGACTCATTTGTGTAAAACTAGACCTCATGGGATATCTGGCGGGGCGGGGCGGGGCGGTTAGGGAGGCGGGTGGGACGGGTAGCCGATTTTGGTCAAACCCGCCCCATTGCCATTTCTGAGAAATTCTAATATTTATTATGGAGCAAATGAGCAATACATATCATTTAATGAGTTTCATAAAATTATATTAAGGTTTGAATATCCATGACAAGATGATTAGTCCTATTGCATTGGTGAAAAATAATTTTTTTTATTTTAAAAAAGATGTTTATTTGGTATTATTTTCACAAAACAAAAATTAATTAAAATATTCTTCAAATTTTATTTAAAAGGGATTAATTAGTTCACCTTTTAATATTAATAAGAATTTTATATGATATTCAACTTAGTTAATTTAAAAAGGACGCGGAGAGCCTTTAACAAAATATGGAGTGAATTATAGTCAGTTTATAGTCAAGATTTTGTTAGATACGTAGATCATAATTAATTAAACTAACTCATGAAAATCCCGATAATTATTAACATAAATATGCCTTTGAGAAGGAAGAGCTAAATCCAGTACTATTTTTATACACAAACCAACAATATTGTTTGTTAATTAAATTAACCAACTTAATTATTTGGAATGCTTATTTATTGGGTTATCACTTTCATTTACTCGAAATAATAAGGGAAAAAAAGTCAAAAAGTTTTTATTTTTATCTTCTTTTTTTCAAACAAAAGAACTGTGTTGGAATGTTCAACTTTCCAAATTGGAAAAAGACCTGTGGACCATCTTCCTCCTGACAAGAAAAAAGATGTTAACACTGGGACCAAGTGATACATCACTATCAGCAATGTTTGTATGTTATATATATTTACATGTATGCATGCACCGCTACAAAATTTTCAATTCTGATCGTGATGTCACATTAATAAATAACAGACACGTGTCTCTAAAAATTGAAATAATATAACTTATACATATGTGTATTATTTATTGGTGTGAGACAAAAAATGTTATATATCAATTTCATATATATATTTTTTTAATTTGGCCTGTATAGATATTTATTTCTTTTACTTTTCAAAATATTTTAGGATATCATATAAGAAAACTGTCAATAATTTCTTAAATAATTCTCTCAACACATCATCGTCGTCCTTTCCTTCTAGGTTCCTGAATTTTTAAAGTTTTAATGTATATAATTTGCGTGACTCGAACCTTAAACAAATCAAAAAGAATGAATGACCTGGAAAGGACCATCAATTATGAGTCTATTTTTATTGCTAGTTATTTATAATAATAATTTGGATTGTACGTACTATATATGTGAACCAAAATAGTAAAGCGAATTATGGTAACATAATTTTGTTTGTTGAATTGACAAATCAGATTTAGGTGTTGCGAGTGTGCGAATGTAGAATGACAGGTACGATATGGATTCCTTGTTGGAAAAATTTGTTTTGAATTATGGTCCTTCACAATTAAGTCTCACACATTCATTTCATTCCCAATGCAATAATTATGAGATGCTTTGCGGAGGAGTCTTCCATTTTGGCAGTACTGAAACTTATCTGGCTAAATCATTGTTATTAGCTCAATTATTCTTAATTATACTAAGCATATATATATATATAATATTATATATACATATACATATATATATGATAAAATGTTCGCTACCTACTTGCTAATTATAAATCATGGTCCACCAATTATCAAAATATCAATCTTCCACGAAAAGCCCAATATTCCTTTGTTACCTTCTTGTATATTCTTGGGAAAATTATTAAAATTCCCCTAAAATAAATTTTTGCATCTAAAAATCTATGAAAATATTTTTAAATTACAAAGATTCATTCTACATTATTTTTTATTTGAAAAAAAACAAAAATTAATATTATCAACTTTTTTGGACTAAATCGCCCTTCATTTTTTAATTTAACGAATTCATCACTTGATTTTTGTTCATTGAAATCTTTTTGTTTTGGATTTTTCAACCTAATAGATTGAATATTATGAATTTTATTTTTCAAAATTAAATATTCTAAAACTTTTATATAACTATTTAACATTTTAACATGGTAATTATCTAAAAATACTAGTTTTTAAGTGTTTTTAAAAGACTAGAAATCTGGATATTTGAAATTAAAATCATAATTAATATCAATTATGAATACAAAAATTTTAAATAAAATAATTCTATATAAAAGTGTAACCGACTAATTTTTAACCTAGACAGCTAAGGGTTTTAAGTACATGAATTTATTAAAAATTTAGATATTGAGGTTTCTGAATAGAAAGGTGGTGGAATGAGTTTATAAGATTGGAAAATATTATCATGGATCTTTTGACATAAAAGTTCATTTTAAGAGTGTTTTAGCAATTTCCCTGTAATCCGCCCCCCCTTTCTTGTGTGATATTTAAATAATTTTAATACAACTTGAACCCATCATTATCAGGACATGACTGCATAAATTTCAAATGCAAAACCATTCTGAATTTCAAATCGGATTTTCTATTACAAATCGTGTTTTATTTCCTATTTATTGTACTTAAATGCATGATAATTGACAAGTGTATAGATTTTTTTCCTTAAGTAGATAAGTAATATATATTTTATACACTTGTCATGCAGATAAGTACATGAAACAAGGGATAAAACACGATTTAGAGTAGAAGATGCAATTTGTTAGAATTCCCCCTGAAAATGATAAATAAAATACACCTGAAAGTTATCATTATATATTCATTAAAAACGCTGCATTTATGCATAACATGATTAATCATCTTCACGCATGCACCAATAGTCAATTTTCTCCATATTTATTCAGATCACCAAAAATTAAAAAATAAAAATAATCCCATTCTTTTATTCGTTTCCCGCGCTTAGATCTTTTTCTTTACCCTAAAATCTCCGCCTTAAACCACAGAGTCAAACCACTGTCCCCTCCCCTGCTTTTCTTCTCTTTCATAGCCACTCCCAACCCAACTTTTATTATTTTCCCCCTTGCTTTCTTTTCTCAAATACCCATATTTCATTATTTTCATCAACTTCACTTCTAGTTCCCACTCTATACATTTTCAATTTTTCAATTTCAACAAAATTTGAATATGGATTCAACCAGGCCATGCCCACCTCCAAACAAAACCAGCAGAATCGCCAAAACGTTTAAGAAAGTGATTAATCGGAAAACCGCCTCCAAAAACCGCTCATCAAACCCTGGTTTTTGCCTACTAATCCCCCAGGAAAAACTCAGGTGCTGCGAATCCCACCAGTTCGAAAAAGACGACGCTGAAGATGCTAAAGAGGAGTCCAAAAACAGGGCCGCCATGGAAGCTTTCGTCGCCAAGCTTTTCGCCACGCTTTCAGCTGTAAAAGCAGCATATGCTGAGCTGCAAATGGCTCAGTTCCCTTACAACAGTGACGCCATTCAATCCGCAGATCAAGCCGTTGTCGATGAATTAAAAGCACTTTCAGAGCTTAAATACACCTTCCTGAAGAAACAAATTGATTCTTCACCGCCACACGTCACATTAATGCTCGCTGAAATTCAAGAACAGCAGTCCTTAATGAAGACTTACGAGATCACCATGAAGAAAATGCAGGCCGAGATTGAACGCAAGGAAACCCTAATCTCATCCCTTCAGCAACAATTGCAAGACACCATTCAGAACAATAAGTCCCTGGAGAAAAAGATGAACGCTAGCGGATCTTTCTCGATTCTCGACAATGTTAAATTCTCCGATGCGAATCCTAAAGATTTCGTCCTGGTTTTGCACTATTGTTTGAGATCTGTACGTAATTTTGTCAAGTTCTTGATTCGGGATATGGAATCGGCTAATTGGGATATTGAATCCGCCGCGAGTGCAGTGCAGCCTAATATCATTTTCAGCAAGAGGGATCATAAAGCATTCGCTTTTGAATCATTTGTGTGTAGAGAAATGTTCACCGGGTTTAACGAGCCGAGCTTTTCTATACAGAACAACGATCACTACTCTTTGCCTGGCGATATATATCAGCGCCGGGTTTTTTTCTATGAGCAGTTTAGAAAATTGAGATCAGTGAATGTAATTCATTTCCTGAAGCAAAATCCGGGTTCTTTACTGGGGAAGTTTTTGAAATCGAAGTACCTTAATTTGGTGCACCCGAAAATGGAGTTTTCATTTTCGGGGAATTTGAATCAGAGAAAAATGGTGAATTCCGGGGAATACCCGGAAACAGAGTTCTTTAAAATGTTTGCTGAGATGGGGAGGAGGGTTTGGCTTTTACATTGTTTGGCATTTTCGTTTGATCATGAAGTTGAGATATTTCAAGTGAAACAGAGTTCCAGGTTTTCTGAAATGTACATGGAAAGCGTGACGGAAGATGTCTTCGCCGCCGCGGACGGTGATCTTAGGGTGGCGTTCACGGTGGTGCCGGGGTTTAAGGTTGGTCGGTCGGTGGTACAGAGCCAGGTATATTTATTTCCAGCCAATTCTCCGAGTAAAAGTTAGTTCCGGTGTATGGGGGTTTCCATGTCACGCGCCGCTTTGGGGGTGGTCTGCCAATTAAGTGCAAATCTCAAGTAAAGGCTAATGGGGGCTCACAAATCTAATCTTGAAATGGGATCCTCTAATTATTTTCAGATTACGATGTGACAGTTTCTTCATTCTTGTATGACCATATCTTCCTGTATCTATTATTCATCACATAATAAATGCAAGTGGTGTTAAAAGAGGATCCATTTCCAGAGGATAATGGGTGGTGGAGAGGTCGGAATGGTGGTTGCGCGTGCGGCGGCGCGTGTTCATGTCATGTCATTGTTATTTTTGTACTTTATGGTCTACATATAATATGTGAAATGAAACAAAGTCCAAGAATAGTATAGACCATAGAGTAGCATTAAGGGGCGTTTGGACCCACAGGTAAAGCAATTCGAGAATAGAGGCAAGCAGCAGGATATGAACTGGAATTTTGGAGTATAGCATATTATTATTTGATATTAGGACGCGCAAAGCGGGCGGTGGACAAAGGCAAAATAGGCGGTCAGATTGTGGGGACAGTGAGCTTCTGCCTTTGTTCTTTCGCGTACAAAAGTAGAGGAGGAGGAGGGGGTCCCTTGATAAAAAATAATATATGATCATGTTTTTCTTTTTTCTTTTCTTTAATGTATGTATTCGAAGAAGACAGATCGAATCCTACAACTTGTATGGAATAATTAATCTGTATGTATGTATATATATTTATTATAGTAGTGATAGTAGTGTATATGAGTAGATGAAACATAATTATGTCTTTCCTCCTTCCTTTGCTTGTTACTTACATGTGTTCATTTTCTTAGTATTAATTGATTGTGCAGTAGATAAGAAGTATTCATAGAGTAGAATTATAATACAATAATCTACAGAAAATATGCAAATACAATGTAGATTTTATTTTTATCTCCATTAAACCGTCAATTCTTAAAGAAAATAATCCAAGTAATATTATTATACCAAAAGATTCAAATGGTGTATATTGAGAAAGTGATCACTAGATTTTTACTAAATATCATGACAAATAATATAATTAGTGATGTGGGGTTAAAATACCACTCTTGTAACTGATCAAAATGACTCCGGTGCGCGCCACCTAGACATATGGACTCAAGACGAACCCGATTTGAAGACCCGAATTGACCCAAAGTTTCACGTGCGCAGCTAAAAAGAGCACGTGACTCGCTTGGAACATTACACATGTCCTGATCTCATTGGATCCATTGTTAACAACATATAAAGGTCATTGTGACTGTTTTATTGGTAGCCATCCAGGAGATCTTGTAAACTATAATGTGGTCATTTTGGATCCATATTGGATAATATATAATGTACCTTGACTAGGAATTGCGATTTACCATTTCTCATCAATTAGTGAATCTTGTTTTTGTCCTAATGAAATACTAACTAAAGGTCCAATCATAATTAGGAAGAGTAGCTTCCTTAACGTGGGCCTATATTGGGCCATCCAAATCATTGTGGAAGCCCCAAATAGTAATAGTATGGGGCTATGGGCTAGGAAATCATAATTTCTATACAGCGTGCATAATGGATGCAAAAAGCCCTTTACATCCTAAAATTGAAGTATAAATTAGTTGGACTATTACATTAATTGATTATTTTTATAAGTCGATTGTTAAATATTATAATATTAATATTTAATTAATCCACAAAGTATCAAACATTCTACTTTTATTTTAGACCGTCAAAGCAGAACTACTTGAGGAGCCATGAAAAAAGTTTATTATTGATCAACAGATGAACACTACATATTTATGAGAAATTCTAGCTCGCTCCCGGCTCGGCCAAATCTATTTGTAATTTTAAATATAACTTACCAACTATATAATAAGTGTAATACACTCTCTTTGTGAAATACACTTGGGTGCGGCCAAGACGGGTTTGGGCTAAAATTTTACTATATTTAGATATGTTTCTTTATTGTACAAGCAAATACATAACGTCCCCACTTATTAATGGTATGTGGACATTTGCTTGGAAATATGTCTATGTATATATATATATTTATTCATTCACGTGTTCACGGTCGGTCTTACTAATATTCATATTCAAGAAGTAGTGGTTGGAGGTGGAGCAGCGGTTGTTGGAGGTGGAGCAGCGGTTGTTGGTGGTGGAGGCGGCGGTGTTCGATGTCGCCTTGGTCCTCTTGGACGACATAGAGCACGAAATATCAAGCTTGATTCTTCAGGGGTTGCTCCTAGTGGTGGTGGTGGTGGCGATGAACTTTTCCATGGTCGTGGCCTTGTTGGTCTCGAACATAAGTAATTCATAAGATCCAAATTAATTGCTTTATCTTGAACCTGATCAAGGGCCTCGCCTTTGTGTGCGAAATTTGCAATGAAGAATATCATAACAAAGACGAATACAAAAGCAGTTCCCCGATAAGCCATTTTGAACTAATGTATATATATATATATATGTATGTATAATTCAGTGTGGTGGTGTGATTTGCCAGTGGATCAGTTGATTTGCTTATATAGAGGAGTTGATGCATGCAATACATATGCAACGCCAACCACACCACTTTACTTAATTCATTCTATTTGTATAATTAATTAATTAGTCGTCAAAATTAAATATGAAATGGGGCTACCTTTTTTATTAAACAAATAGCTTGACCAAGGTCTGGTGCAAGAATTCCATATTTCATGTCATATTTTCTAGTCCACAAGACATAAGAATTCATCCAAGCCTAATTCGAATTGGAATTTCTTGAATAACTTGTACGTAAAGTTTCTTATATAATTAATTTGATCCCTTTATTAGCCTCTTTTAATTGACTTACTAGGTACTGCTAATAAACGACGCCTTCATTTGTGATTATGCTATTGTATTAACCAGCTGGGGCTATTTTCTCCAATTCCCTTTTTATTGGATAATGTAACCTTTTTTTCCTGATTCTTATTTCCATTGTCTCATAAATCTTGTCCACAAATTAAAATCATCGTTTTTTTGCTTTATGAATTCTCACATATATTGTTAATTACTTAAAATGTTGCAAATCGTACCAAAAAACACAATATATATACACATATATTTTATATATTTTTTTACGTTTACGTACATAAATTTCCATTTAATTATCATTATATAAATGAAAAACGTTATGGCGACAAACTAGATGAATGGTAGTGGCTAAGGCCTAAGATGGTGAGCTGGCTAGCAAGATGAGTTAAGTTCTGCAGTGCCTATATTGTGTTGGTTAACGAAAGGGGCTCAAATATATAATATACTTCTTTCATGCTCCTAAGAAGTAGGCAACCAGTTTTAAGATGAAGAGTCATGGATTATGGGGATATATCCAAACATGACATGGCACTTTTCCATTCGGGGAAACTCTAGTTCGAGTTGGATTTAGTTTTTTTTTTTTAGTGAAAAGTTTAGGTAGGGTTGTTCCAGTCACCTACCAGGGTCGGGGCAAGACTCCGGGCAGGGGCGGACGCATGTGTATCCAAGGGGGATGAGTAGTGCCCCCACTCAATTTTTTTTAATTATACTTATTTTTTTATTTTAATTTATAAATTACATTAGTGCCCCTACTCAAATTTTCAAAAGCCCCCCTCAAGGTCCAAAAATATCACGTTTTCTTCCTTTACTTTGAGTTGTCCCCCCAAAACCCAAAATCCTGGCTATAACGAAAGAGGTATAAGAGTATAAAGTATGTCAAAAGTTGTAATTGAACCTAGTTCCTTATTATATTTTCCCCTATAAATATAGCGTACCGTACCGCGGGGGCAAGCCCTCTGCACCCCCCTTAAATCCTTTATCTATTTGGCTGGCTCCGTCCCTGGTGCCCCCACTAACCCAAATTTCTAGATCCCCTACTGCCTCCGAGACCAAAGGTGGCTTCAAGAGGTGTTTACAGATCTCCAATTATCCTCACATAGATAGGGAGAATCAAACCCTCAACCTTGTGAGGGGAAGTGGCCCGTTCCTTACCAACTGAGCCAACTAATATTAGTCCGAATTGGATTTAGTTGATTCTAGATACAATTCACTTATTTGGTTATCAATCACTTGTACACAAATAATTCACTCATGATCTATCACGCTAGGGCTCGCGGGCAGTATCTGTCTTCTATTAATGGCTAATGCTTGGGCTTTACTATAGTATTGGATCCTTCTAGTCTGGTCTACCTCAAGGATATCGTATGATGCCGGCTCACCTGATTAAAACAAAATAGACTAACATTTTATAAAGCCCATAATTTTAATCATATGAGTTACATTGAACAGCCACTTGGCCACTGGTTATGGTATCCCCCTTTTTTTTTTTTTTTTTTTGGAGTGTTACATCTTCGGTCTCCCTCAATTAGAGATGTAAATAAGTCGAGTCGAGTCGAGCCGAATGAGTTGTTGTTCAAACTTATTTGAATTACAATCGAACTTCAAAAATTATGTTTGAGCTTGTTTGATTGTTAATCGAGCCGAGCTCAAACGAACTTTAATCGAGCCGAGCATTAAAATTTATCAAACACAAAAACTTGTTCAAGTTTGGTTTGATACGCTGATGAACCGAACTCAAACGAGCTTTTAGCGAACTAGCTCAAGTCGAGTATCGAGATGCTTGGTTCATCTTTCAGCCCTACCCATAATTATTTAGAATTTGGCTTTTAACTCTTTTTTTTATGAAACTAGATTGAATCTTTACGACTCGGGATTATGACTATCAACCCTGATTTGTCAAACTAGATATTTAGGGTATCCCCTTCGTCTTGTATTAAAAAAAAAAGAATTCGGCTTTTAGTATGTAATTAAGTGAAATTTCAATAATATATTCCCATAAAAATGGCAATAATATTTTTTTTAGGTCAAAACATGTATTTTGCTCACCATTCTTAGTTAATTTTCACTCGATGTGGGAGCTTTTTTTTTGTAAATTCGATTTTTATGAAGTTAGATTTTATTGATGGAAAATAATGATTATCAACACTGTTTATTTGAAAGGTTAAAGTTGGGAGTTTTGTATTTACAAACCGTATTTGACGTTTATATATGTTTATTATTATTTAATGCTAGCATTTTATAAGACTAGTTACGAAAATATGTTAAATCTTATTTATATGAATTTAATTAGTATGAATACTCTATTTACATTCTTTTTATAATAAAGAATTTATTGACTTAATGAAAATAATACCCAAACATAAAAATTTATATAGTAAAATATCCAACCCATCCCCCTTAACCAAATTCTTGACTGCATCTCTATTTATTTTAATCTATATTATTATTATTATTATTATTATTACTATTATTATTATTATTATTATATAAAGTGGGAGAGGTCTAGAGTGACTAATTTGGGCTGTCAAATTTTGGTGAAACCTTCATCCACTCAAAATTTGACAAGTGTCCCAAATAACTTCCATTTCCCCTCTAAATTTTATTCTCTCTCCTATTTTCTCTCACATTATCTTTATATATCACGTTTATTTTCTTTTTCTCTCTCATACCTTTTTTTTTCTTCCTACTATCTTCTTTATGTTTTATTTATTTGATTTTAGTACAAAAAATAATTATCAAATTGATTTTAACTAAAAGAAATTTTTTTTTTTTTTTTGCACACGTAACGAGTGTGCGGCGTTTGCTAGTATATATAATATGTATGTGTGTGTTAGTGATATATATTCGATTCAAATTGTATCTTCAATATTTTTAGAATTAAGGTATCCAAACTGTATCTTTTTATCGGACCTATTTATATTCAAAACTTGTTTGCATAGTGATATCAATTTTCACTCTCAGGAGACCATGATTAATTCAATTCCAACACCTTTTGTCTCCTAATTTGGAGTTTTATAAGATATGTATAACCCATGATTAAACACTATCGACCCGGGTTTGTCGGGTCAAGGTACCCCTCGTCTAGAATTAATAATAATAAAAAATTATCAGACGTATTTATTTTATATATATATATTATATATACAGGAAGAAAAACAAAAGGAAATTGTTGTAATGGTTGAATGTCGCATTGACAGCTAAGTCAAATTGGGGAACTATAAAATCACAATAACCAAGAACAGGTGCCCAACTTATAGTTATCGACAGTTGATCATACAATTAGCAAACAAGAAACATATCAAATCAAAGCACACACACATGAACCGACAAGCAAGAAAGAACAAGAAACGGCTGGAGCATGGAGATTCCTCCAATGCTGATTCCGAAATTCGTTTCCTCGTATCTACTATTACTACTACTCCTACTAATAACAATTATTAGAATGTTTGTTGTGAATCAAATTCTTGGTGGGCTATTGCGATGGCTTCTACTAATGGCAGCAACACAACTTCTCTGGAATTGGCCATCGGAATTGTTGGAAAGTGGAAGCACACTTATCAATGGATACCCATTTTCGGCGGCGGCGTTGCGGTAGCGATGGCGTTTTCTGCCGGTGCAAATAATATCCCTATTTCAGTAAGAATTTATGTTTGGGATGAAGAAAAAGAAAAAAATAACATCTTTTGAGTTAAAAAGAGAGAAATAAATTGTATATTTTCTTTTGAATAGTTCTCTTGGAAATATTTGGATTCTTGGTTTCGTTTACTTGATTGATAATTAATAATATCTTTGGATATATTTGGGCAGTTCTCGTCGCTGATAGGGTCAGAGGCACTAGCATTTTTTAAGGTTGCAATAATGGCGTTTGTAATCTATATTCCTGGAGCAACATTTGCTTGCAACAGTGCGGTTACTCCTCTCCTCTCTAAAGTAAGGCAAATAATAATGCAACTAAGTTTAGTGTTTGTTCTGTTTCCCCTGTTTTTTTTTTCACTTTTTCCTTTGTTTGTTGATATTTAATTGCTTTCTGAATGCCTTTGAGATGTGCAGTAATTAAATAGAAGAACTTTCATAATTTAGAGAGCTTCAATTAGATAAGCCATTAAGGGTCAAAAGGAAACGAAAATATTCGTACTTTTTGAAATAGTTAAATTCTAATGAGGGAGATGCTGATGAATATTATCTGTCTATGCAGTTTGTTAGAGAAAATCAACCGAGCGAGGGTTTCATCATGTGGAGTATGGTAGTTGTCCTCATCACTGCAAGTAATTCGTAGAACTCATGTAAATCTGTATTATTTTCGGTTACTAACAAGAACAATGCAGAACTATTAGTATTATATTTTTTAAATTTCTAATGCATTTTGTTTTCCCCGGCAGCTATTTGGCTTGCTGTTGCTACTTACTTTGCATTACCTGTGTCCTCCCAACAGTCAACACGGGCTGCCCTTTTGGGCACAATGCTTGCTACTAAAGGTTGCAAATTTCTGACGTTGTGGGAAAAGGTATATATATCCCGTCTTATCAAATATTGACATTTCCCGAAGAAATATGTACAAATATCCTTTGTGATAGCCAAGTTATTTGAGTGCAAAAATGATTGTGCAGAGTGCAAATGACAATTTTGATGGGTTTGATCTTCTTCGGTTTTTCCTTGAATGGACTGTAGCTCCTTTGATTTCCTGCGCCTGCACATTTTGCTTCTTCAAGGCCTTTAGGAACTTTATACTTCGTCATGAGAATGGGGAGAAAAGAATTTTCATTTTTCTTCCTGTTTACTATGGAATTTCTGCTGGATTGCTTTGCCTCTTTATTATGGATGAGGTACTCCAATCTCTTGCCAGTTTCAAGTGTTTATTCTATCATTGGTACTTGTAGTATTCAAAGCTATGTAAATTACATTCAGAACGAGTTGAAAAGGAAAATATAGCATGAATCTTGGTCTAATCTCTTAGTTTTGGGATATGATGCACGTGTCTTTAATATACATTATATATGAAAAACAATCTCTTATATTTTTCAGTCCGCTGACATTCATAATCCAGAGATCCATATATTATCAAATACCTTTGGATTCCATCTGCTACACATTCAGAAGATTATAATCTGCATCATTATACTTCTTTTCTTGATGTTTACAGTTTTTCGTTACTTCTAATAATCGATCAGGTCATACCATATTACATGAGAGGCTTTAGAAGGACTATTATTGTTGCTGTTGCAATGGCTACCTTGCTCGGAGCATTGTTATCTTTGGTGAGTTTTGAGCAAGTGACATTTTCAGCTCTATTTGCAAATATATATTATTAGTTCTTATGTATTATTTCTTTATTGTCTCTTTTATAATGTTTGGCAATGGTAGCTTTTGATTGTTCCCTTGGCAAAGATGAGAATGGATTCTACGCTTGCTTCCCCACCGCAGCAACGCACTGAAGGACAGGATCAAGCAATTGATGCTAAAGAAGGTAGCAAAGACAATTCTGAAGATGCGGTGAGAGATTTTATACAGATGAGGGTTCTTAATACGGTCTATGAAGAGGATGAACAGAGCTTGGCTTCACCTCAAATATCTCAGGAGATTGAGCATATTCTATCACCCCCTCAGCCTTCAAGGGCACAGTCAGCTGCATTCAAGCAGCTGCTCGAGTCTACACCAAATATGTTAATACGAGAAAGGAACTCTCAGACAATTGAGAAAAGAGAAAATGTTTCTATATTCATCAGAGATTTCATAAAATCCATATTTTATCCAGTTAAGTACCCTAAATGGTCTTAGCTCTCAATAATTTTTTTTATGTATGGTAGCTCTGAGCCTCCGATATTATTAATGGAAAATTACATTGGATACCCTCTTACTTGTTGTGTACTTACCAGCATCCCCCTGAGGTTGTGCAACTTACCAACACACCGGGTGAAATGGGTGAAATTATTATATGTTTTTACCGACATGTGGTGAGATTGTGTTGTGACAGGTTATAGCGTGTGACAGAAAGACATTGATACGGCATGCCTTAGCTGAAAAGTTTGATGAGATGGAAGATTTATTACGGTTTCCACATATTCTTACTTCATCCATTTTTGCGTAAGGTTTTAACTCATTGGATACAGCTTCTATCATTTCTTTCATGGCTTCTATTACATACTTTCCCAAATTAAATTTTTTTATTTTCTTCCCTTTTTTGCAGGCTTGTTCAAGGTGTACGTGAGACTGCTGCTCTGATGAGCCCCTTCCAAGCAATTTTAGAGATTTTTAACTTCAGATCAGAATTTTCCAGAAACGACAAATATGTGGTGACTCTTACTAATAACGATTCCTAAGTGCAAATTTGCAACTATTGACTAATAATGATTCCTAATAAACACATTAACCATGTATTATTTGCTTGTAGGGTTCTTTATCTGTTGATTGGTGGTTTAGGACAGCTGGAGCACTTGGGGCCTCACTCGGGTTCTTGCTATGCGGTTGGCGCTTAACACAGTGTCTTGCTAACCGGTTATCATATATAAGCAACTCAAGAGGAGTAGCGTTCCAGTTGTCAGCTGTGGCTACAATAATCCTTGTAAATAAAGCAAATTTCCCGGTGTCAAGTGTCCATACTTCTATTGGAGCTTTAATCGGACTTGGTATTGCTGATAGTCCCCGGGTATATATATTCTTACTTTATGATACCTTTTTAAATGAGATCCGAATATCTTGTTAAATGTTGTAACTTCATATTTGGGTTTAATTATGTGGTGTTTGCTGAAGCTTTGTTTTGATACTTGCAGAATGTTAACTGGAAGCTGTTGCTGAAATTTGTGTTTGGGTGGGTTATGACCGTTATATTTTGTTGTTTGGTTGCTTATGGGATCTTTTTCTCATCCATACATTCCCCTTCATATGTGGTGCCCTGATTTTCCCTTGGGCAATTTCTTCACTAAAATTCTTCATAGATTCTGAAATGGCGATATTATTATTTATTTATTTTAGTATATTTTTCGGATTACTTACAGAAAGCTTTTGGTGAAAATTGAGTTATAATATACTGTGAGAATACGTACATGCATTGGAGAAATGAGAACGTGCATCAGTAATAGTAATAGTAATAGGGGTTGATCAACGACCCGAGCAGACTTGAAAAAAGCTTGACTCGAGCTCGAACCCCAAAAATGCATGTTCGAAGGCTCGTGAGCCTGAATAAAAAAATCATTTATTTTTAATTTTTTTTAAATATATATAATATAATATTTATGTATTTTTTAATATATACATACATATAATATAATATCAAATAATACTATATATGTATAAATAATAATATATTTAATTATTATTATGATTATATTTTATATATATATATTATACAAATTAATAAAAATAATATATAATAATTAAAAAATAGGGAGTTTATATTCACACTTCAACTTTTGTTAAAGGCACTCCGTATTTACTTCAAACTAATTAAATAGACTATAATACCCCAGAATGTATAACATGAAATTCTTATCAAGTTTTTAAACTAATTATATTTTCTAAATAACTTTAACTTTAAATCTGCTGAACTTTTCTTTGGTAAACCTTTTTGAAAATAATACAAAAGAAAATTACCCAAATTCTCAAGCATTTTTTCCTAATGCAATTTTGAACATATAATGATGCCGTGAATTTTAAAAACAACTATTTTTTATTTCATGCAATAAGATTAATCATTTTGCCATAGATATTCAGACCCCAATATAAGTTCATCCAAGTCACTCAAATAATCTATGTTGTTAATTTATTCCATAGTAACTATTGGAAATTAATATAACATTAAATGCCTAAAAACTAGCAAAAAGGTAAAAATACTTCTTGTGCGATATTGCACTTAGTTAGTATGAGTGAACTCAATTTGTCCACCTAGAAACATGTCTATTTTTAATTTTTGTTAGAATTAATTAAACATGATTATCAATTTTATCCAATATAAAATAACGTTTATTCTAATTTGAATTTAAATAAAAAAAATATTTTTTTGTTATATCTATATATCTTTTTTCTTCTTCTTCTCCTCATATTGGTAGCTATCCATCACAACAAATTTTAATATTATCAACTATCGAATTACGAAATATTATCTTTATATTTTAATTAGAAAAGTGCTTGAAAATTACTTTGTCAAATTAAATGATAAAATTATATTTAATAGGCTAAGGGGTATGTTTGTCAATCACATGATATTTAAATAAAAATGGAGTGTCTTTAACACAGCTTGGAATGCCTTTATCAATTCTCTAAAAAATAATATATATAATTTTTTGGAGCTCGAGCTCATTTTTCCCAGGCTCATTGAGCTTGAGCTCAGAAATTTGGTCAGTCTCGCTTCGAACTCGGCTCGTGGTACCCTTAATCACTAATCTTAAGAACATGGACGAATCCAGAAATTTGTTGTTGGGAGGGCCAAAGTACTATTAACAAAAAAAAATTAATATTTAATTATAAGTATATAGTCAAATTTATTTTTGCTTTAATAGATAAGTGAAATAACAACAATCAAGTGCAAAACAAAAAAAAAAAAAAAAAAAAAAGAGGAAACTAACTTATAATTAAAAAGTAAAAAGTGGGGCTTTTAAAAATTAAAAGGCAATAAAAAAAAGTGGGGCTGGGAATCGAACCCAAACTCTCCCAACATCCTCATTTCAATGAATTATATCCATGCCCTTTACCAACTTCGCCAAGTCTATTTTTAGTTATTCATATAAAAGGTAAATTATACATTCTTGAAGGGGCCATATCTTAAAATTAAATATACCCTTTAGAAAAAATTTAAAATCTTGCGGCCTCCAAGCCCCCTCTAAATTCGTCCTTGCTTAAGAAGTCTTAAGAAGTCGTAGATATAAGTTATATGCCATTGACTAAAACTAAGATTGCTGCACACGAAAACTTTTGATGGGGGGAAATCATTAGAGAATATTATTCTTAAATATAGAGATAGAATCAAAGGTTTTAGTCAATATTCCTCAACTACCTTAGAACTTATTCCTTTATTTGCGCTCTTTCTTTCATTCATTTCCATAATATTCACTCCAAATGAGTCCATCAATTGAGTTTGACAACTATCGTGTAACATTTTCTTTTGATAATTAAGTTTGACAACTATAGTGTAATTGATTATGAAAGAATAAAGAGTTAATTTTCGTACAGTTAAGTATGACCAAATTTTGAACTATTAGCTTTTTTTTAAAAAATATGATTTTGCACCACAAAAAATCCAGTTAGGAAAAAAAGGGGGCAAACGCGCTCCGAATTGTATAATAAATCATTAATTATATGATATTTGTCCTCTAAATTTTTTTTTCCCCCCAAAATGTGAGATTTGGTAAAGTTATTTACTAAATTGTTACTTCCTAATTCATATAAGATAGGTAAAGTGTTAGCTGTGGCATTCAAAGAACGACAAATTAAACTAGATTCAAAACCTATTAGTCTAGTGGTATATATTGGAATTCTTGAATTTGTGTTCCTACAAAATCACAATCAAATCACAATTAGTGAAGTACAATTGTAAATTATATACATAAATAAACAACACGAAATTAGAGTTAAAGAACGTTTGTCCTTTTGGGAGTCACGACAAAGTCGTTGTCCTAAAGTCGTAATGTCTCCTATGATGCACCGACATGGACACGGGGAATGGGGAACAGGGAACGGCATGACACGGACACGGGAAACGGGGAACGGCACGACACGGACACGGGAAACGGGGAACGGCACGACACGGACACGGGAAACGGGGAACTGCACGACACGGACAGGAGGAACGGCATTTGTAAAAAAATAGGAAACGACACGGCTGTCCAATTTTTTTTTATATATATATTATATATAATCACATAATTCAACACAAATGAAATATAAAAAGCCAAAAACACCCCAAATCAAACACATATAATAAATGGATCTATATAGATACATATAACTCAAACAAATTCAATCAACAAACCTTGGAGAGATACCTCATACCTTCAATTCTCTATTTCTCTTATATAGTTTTCTTCAATTTGGGGATTTAGGGTTTCCAATTTGTGAAATAGGAGTTGAAAAGTAAGAAGATAAACTTGCGATTGTGGCTGCCGGACGATGGCGACGGGCGACTGGCGTGTCGGAGGAGTGTTGGTGTCCGAACGCGCCCGACACCGCCCGTGGTGGTTTTTTGGAGTGTCGGTGCATCATAGGATGTCTCCCTACGTGCGGGTACCAACGGCTTGTCACCACCCCAAAATAAAACCCAAATGCACACTACGAGTCTCCCATTGTGAGCACGTTCACAATGAGACGTATGAACTTAACCACTCAAATTGTCCTCAAAAGTATAAGTATATATTATTCTTGTGTATATGTATAACTGGTTGATAAGTATAGTTTTTACAAGAAGGTAGAATATAAGAAGTATTATAAAGTTGATGTGTGTATAAAATGCTAGAAAAATCTTCCTTTTTATAGGCATAGAAAATAGGAGTTACACATTATAATAATGATCATTTTTAATATTTTGTAACCACTACAATTATAATAATCATTGTTTTAAATATTTTGTAACTTACGTAATGACTCTTTGATTAGGAGTTTAAAATTTTTAAAATAAAACAGTGAAGTTTTAAAACTTATATTTTAAAATTATAACAATCCCCCACAAGGTTTAAAACTTCATTAAAAATAATAATAATATAAGAGGGCAATATAATACTATGCAATGGGTGCAGGAGCCTTCCGGGCTTAAGCCTACACTTAGTGTTGACAATTTCCATTTGAGGGAGCCATAATGGACTTGACCTTGAATTAGGTGCCTTTGGCCAAATTTCAGTATGTCACACACATAGTACTGAGTTTTGATTTTTTAGTTCGTAGCGGATTGCGCGGTTAATGGCCATGCGCATTATCTTGATTCTCATGAGAGTATCCAGGGTTGCCCAAATCCATAGCCATGGCCTCATGGAAACTCTCATTTAGGTGAGTCCTCCAAGGGTACGTGTGACCTCTACCCCGCGGAAATTCCGCTTTGGACTCATTAAGGGCAAAACCCAACCTCCATCACACAATTGTAGCACTATCATCATAGCGATGGGAAGAATGTATCTCTCAGACACTTTTCATAGTTTTGTGCTTTATACATATATGAGTCACGCTTTACGGGTTGTTCCTACCCATTGAACCTTCTTCATGGGATCGCCAATCACAATGGTTGGGTTACTCCCGTTGGTGACTCCTTTGTGGGCATAAGCCCATCCCCCTCAATGATTACAGACCTAGCCTTAATGCTAGTCCACATATGCTCACAACATATAAATTACGCATGATTAATGATCTAGCATCATTGCTAGTCAACATATGCTCATAGCATATAATTTATATAGTGCTTTATTTCTTATCTTATTTCTCTTTTTTCTTCTTGTCTTGTGCACGTGCACCTGTTTCAAGACAAAACTCACAAGAGTGATATATTAGATTAGATGAATCATGAAATAAATTATCATAGAATTCATATGGACATGATTTCTTTAGTCCTTTATTCTTTGTCGATTGCCCCATTTCATTTAGATCCACTTTTTGCTACCGTCAAATTTTTGGTGTTTTGCTACTTATGTTTGCACTGTTTCAGTTCCTCTAATTCTTCTAATTAGACATTAGCATATATACAGTAGCATATAAATTTAATTGTTAAGAATCTCATATTTCTTAACCTCAAAACAATTTATAATTTGCAATTAAATTTGCTCACATATAAATGCAACAAACCCCCACAATTTCTTGCGCCTTGGAGAAATACTCCATATTAATTTTATTTCCACCATCCATAAAAAATTTTAAGGCAATTTTAACATCCATTTAATATGTGATTTACCTTGATTATATTCTTTTATTTTCATAATATTTTGTTTTCACAAAACAAAACTTAGATAAAACTTTGAGGAGAAACTAGGAGTGAAAGACGAACCAAACTACTCGATACTCGACTCAAGCTCGATCGCTAAAAGCTCGTTTGAACTCGGTTCGTTAACATATCAAACCAAGCTTGAATAATTTTTTGTGTTTGATAAGTTTTGAAACTCGGCACGAGCTCTGCTCGATTAGTAAAAAATAATAAATATGTACAGAAAAATCAAACTACTCAAGCTCGACTCGTGTTTGGCTCGATTAAAGCTCGTTTGAGCTTGACTCGATTAATAATCAAACAAGCTCAATCACAAATTTTGAAGCTCGATTGTGTATCAAACAAGTTTGAACAACATCTCGTTCTGCTTGACTCGACTCGTTTTCACCCCTAGGAGAAACTTACCCCCACACTTATCCGTATTTGGAGAAAATTAATTTCAAAGGCATAATCATTTTTTTTTATTTTAATAAGTAAGCTTGCTAAATATAAAAAAATTAAAACAACTCTATTTTGTATATATATTACATCTCAATGACTAAACCAAAATCATCAAATCTCATCGTAATGACTATGAATCCCCACATTTCTCAAGGTTTTTTTTTTTTAATAATAAGATCCAATAGTCTAGAAATCAATCCAATTAAAAATTTTACTTCTAAGATTTGATTGTTGCATCTTGCAGGACATATACGATAAAGTATGATTCTAGTGTAGCATAGAGTATCTTTATCACTTGAATCTTACATCGCACTTATAGATCTTGTAAGGAGTTATGTAAATAATTTTACGCATACAAGAGAATCTCACAAAATATTGTCCTATATATGTGTGTGTATATATATATATATATTTTTTAATTGAATAAACATACGCAATTTATGGTAAAATATATAATTCATCTCTTAATCACATTTAAGGTTATAACTTTATATATTTAGAATTAATGAAATAAAGAAATTAACCAGTCTTCAAGTAAACTAAACACATACCAACTAAGAACTATTATAAATGTAAACAAAGTTTGGTGTAATCTAACTAAATCATTATTCAAATTTATCTTTGTATAAAACAACATTTTTTTTAAAACAAATTAGCACGCATTATAAAAGACCCACTCATAAATGATTGAAATTATAATACTCAATTTTTTGCATATATTTTACTTCCAGGCAAATTATGTGATGCAC
The DNA here is from genome assembly GCA_019426215.1 of Buddleja alternifolia. Classification (NCBI taxonomy): domain Eukaryota; kingdom Viridiplantae; phylum Streptophyta; class Magnoliopsida; order Lamiales; family Scrophulariaceae; genus Buddleja; species Buddleja alternifolia. Next base: position 3,529,557 of record CM033392.1, read on the forward strand.
TGTTGTGATAATACTATCTTTGTTATTTTATCATATTTCTTCAGTAACCATGATTTAACTAATTTCCGATCAACTCAATGCAAATAAATACCTAAATCACAAAATTTAGGGGTTATGCATATCCTTTTTTATCACAAAATTTGAGAACATACTTCAAATTTCCACAATAAATATGGATTAATGAAATACTTTAAAACTTGGTCCAATCATGACTGACCACTAAAATGATTGGTTAATTCCTTGGACATAGCGTAGATGTCTTTCACGTCTAGCAACTCATTTTAACAAACTTTCATAAGTTCATAACCATGCAAGCAAATAGCTCAAACATTTCTCATAAAATGTTGTAGTTAATTATGTTTTCCAGGAAAACTTAATCCACAATAATTTGTAAACTCACAACCATTGAACCGCAATAATCTTTCATAAAATAGGAACAAATCAGCAAACATACCTCATTTACGGAGAACTCCTAAAAATTATAATAGTAAAACAATTAATAGCTAGTACATGGGCAATGAAAAATAAATTCATTTTGAACCACCAAATGTAACCGACAATAATTATGCTAGCATACTAACTGATAAAGGAGACAATAAATTCATTGTCGAATTTATCAATTCATAATGACATTTAATTTGTCAAAATAGCCGTTTAGAAATAGAATAGTAATCATGAATATATACTGATAATTTATTTTCTTCCACAAACTTAATTTTTCAAAAATTTTAAATGCATGATGTGACTATAATAAATAATAGCACATGCAAAAGGAGTTGCTTGATTTTTTTTTCTATCCATATTACAAAATTCTTATTTAAGATAATTTTAATCATTTTTCGTTCGATTTTACTTTAAAGAAAAGAAGATTAAGTCACATTGACTAATTACAATGGTGCAAAAATTAAAACATAACAGACTCACTAAATTTCCTTTCTTTTACTAATACAAAATCACTTAATGAGAAATTATAATTCTAGGAACCAAATTTAACTCCAGATGAGTCTCTTAAAATATACTAAGACATACTTATTTCTCAAACATTTATTTTTTAAAAATTGAAACAAAACTTACTAAGTATTTAATAAATAAATAAATAGAATAATTAACTTTCTCTTTCAAAATTGAATATACGTTGATGGACAAGATTTGTTAATAATCAAGAAGTTTCTCACACTAATCAAGAACAATAATTTAGAATTACAATATATAGAAAACTTTGAAACTTTTAATCACGATTTGAACTAAATATCAAATGTAATATCAGCTACACAAGAAGTCACTTTTAGAAACGAAGAATAAACTAATCCAAACTCAAAATTTTCACAATTTGTCAGATTTGTAAAGATGCACGAGTAATACTGTATTATTCCTTTTCCTTTTATTTTCTTTAAAAGAGATATTAGTAATAGAGAAATATTTTTTTCCCTTTAAAATAGAATACGAATTTTTCAACAAAAAAATGTATAACAGAAAATTTTAGTAACAGTAGCTGGTCGTTTAACTTGAAAACATAACTATTAGTCCAACTTTGATTTTTTCTTAAAAAAAATATTCAATTCCAAAACCTTGCTATTATTAAATATATTTACCTTTTCCTCTTTTCAGTTTTGATAAAATCATGAAAGAAATTTCACTATTTAACAAAAGAAGCTTAATCTGTAATTTTTAAGGAAAACTTTACTTAAAAAAAATCTTTGCCAGAAAGTTTAAAGCTTATATCAATACTTCATTTTCCTTTTATTAACAATTATACTTTCCAAAGCTTGTATCACTTTGTAAGAAGCTTTGTTGATAAAACAATTAAATGGACAATAGATCGAGTAAGCAAAATTACTATATGTAAAACATTTTTTCCTAATATTTATTAATAAATAAAACTGAAGATTAACCAATTCTAACAAATGACGTGTATTGTATTATTGTATTCCTATTAGTGTTAAATTTCTTCAACTGAAAATATTCCATCTAATGTTAAAATCGTGTTATGAAGAGATGAACTTGTTAACACCGATAAAGCTCAAGGGCATGTAACTTAAGGCTACAATAATCAAATATTTGATGATCACGTTTTTCTAAACACAAGAAAGTGTACCAATTGTCGTATATCAAAATAAAACTGAAATAATCTTACAGAATTGGTGTCATCATCGAAGACCACTACAAAGTTAGAACACAAATCCCATCACTAATTTAGATTGTTGGAATTTTTGAATTTGTGTTCCTACAAAATCACAATCAAATCACAATTAGTGAAGTACAATTGTAAATAATATACATAAATAAACAACAAGAAATTAGAGTTAAAGAACACTTGTCCTTTTGGGAGTCCGACAAAGTCACTATCCTAAAGTAGTGATGCCTCCTTACGTGCGGGTACCAACAACTTGTTACCACTTCAAGATAAAACCCAAATGCACACTGCGAGTCTCCTATTGTGAGCACGTTCACAATGAGACGAATAAACTTAACTACTCAAATTACCCTCAAAAGTATAAGTATGCATTATTCTTGTGTATATGTATAACTAGTTGATAAGTATAGTTTTTACAAGAAAGTGGTAGAATATAAGGAGTATTATAAAGTTGGTGTGTGTATAAAATGCTAGAAAAATCTTCCTTTTTATAGGCATAGAAAATAGGAGTTACACTACAATAAAAAGTAATACTAGCGATAAAATTTGAAGTTGCAATGTTAAAATTGTCACTAGATATAAAGAATGAGTGACAAGAATGTGTGCTTTGTCACTATAAGAATGTTTAGTGACAAGAATTTCTCTAAAGTTGTCACTATTGACAATTAGTGATACATGTATAGTGACAATTTAGTGACAACACAAATAGAGTGACAACTATAATTGTTGTCATTAAGTTATCACTGAAGGTGTGTCACTAATTGTCAGTAATGACAACAATTTCCTTGTCACTAACTATCAAGAGTGACAACTTCTGCCACAAGTTGTGACTCTCCCCTCCTTTATGGAGTTAGATTGAGCCTTTATAACTCAAGATTGTAACTATCAATTCAAGTTTATTGGGTTAAATATTTAGGGTATCCCATTCGTCTTAAATATATATATATATATATATATATATATATATATATATAAACGACAACTAAACAAATTACTTCAAATTTGGCAGCTTAAGAATTTAGAAAAATACAGCTACATTATTTCCAATTACCTTTCCTGCACGGCTGCACGTATTGGACTTTATTATATTTTGTTTTCACTTTGAACACTCAAATCCCTTTAGATTTCTTTTTCTCCTTTTGTTTATTTTCTTCTTCTTTTTTAATTTCTTTTAAATGTCAAAAAAGAAGAACATACAAAACAATTCTACCTAACTTCGGGTGATGAAATTTGAATTAATGTCACAGAAAATGCTGAGAAGTGAGAACGTGTTTATATCCAATATCCATTAAATGCGTTGCATTCCATCACAAAAATTGACTTTAGAGTTTAGAGAGATGTAAAAGGTTGTCCTTATGCATATTTCCTAAGATTTGTCCCTTTATTTTTTATAAATTTTTACCTTGTATGGGTAACAAAGTCAAAGGAACTAGTCACATTTATACAATTTCGGACAAAATTAAATTACTTGTTCATCTTAGATTGGACTTTAATTCCGCAGGCACGTGAATTAATGGTATTCTTTTTCCCTGTGAAATGATATATGAGAGACTCAAGCACGTTACGGAGGGCCAACGTTCATGTTCTCCAATTGTTGAGAAAATGCAATTGGATGTTTGCAACTGCACGCATAGAATATTAGGGATCATTCTTAGGAGGTTTCGAGACCTCAACTCCCATGTGATCGACACATTTTCTCATGTAATTGTTCACTTGAGATCCATATGTATATATTTACTTACATGTGTGATGGACATCAACCAAGGACTTGAGATCCCGAGACTTTCCAAATATGACCTGGATCCACTAGCAATGTAATTGTACCTATCTTACGTTCATTCATTGAGCAATTATTGAACTCAATATTCATACATCATCTAGACAGTGTTCTGAAAACCGGACCGGACAGCGAACTGGAAAAGCGACTGGGTCACGGGTCACCCGTTCAACCGTCGGGTCAACCGGGGTCGAACCGGTGACGTCATAATTATGCAATAAATAATAATTAATATACTATTAAATATATAAAATATGAAAAAAAATATGTATTTCCTAGATATATATGAAAATATGAAAAAGAATATGTATTTCCTATATTTTGGGTGGCCAATTGCAGCTTTTTAGATTTTAAAGGGGTCAATTTTAGATATTTTAGAATTTAAAAAGTTGAATTTCATATATTTTCAAAATCGCCCGATTTAACCGGTTTTGACCCCTGAACGATTTTTTCGCATAATTGGACCGGTTTTGATGGCTGGTTCTGGTTTAACCGGTCGGACTGGCCGGTCCGATCCGGTTTTCATAACATTGCATCTAGACTGAGCTCGTTTCCAAATTCTGTTTAAATATTAATGATTTAAATCAGATTATCACAAGAAATTACATAAGCAGCAAAAGTATCACAATGAATAAGAAGTTCAAAGCTACATTTTCTTCTTTTTATTTTTTATTTTAATTTATTTCAGTGAATTAAGGATAATGGCATTATGACAATCATTTGCGAATATCACAAATTGGAAAAATAAAAGAAATCAGATCCATGCATCCTGTCCACGTCCGCCACGAAAAAGAGAAAAATCAAAGTTGATTTTGCTCCTCATAACCACCGGCGGTCCACAACAAGGATAGTGATTCAAGCCTAATAATACTGTCACTTTCTTTATCTTAGTCAAGGTGAAAATTAACTGACTTTAGTACCATTTGCCTACCATGACACGTGAAGTGACTAATAGGACTTTTCACGACTTTAATTTTTTTTATATTTCTATTCATGGATTGACCCACCGACCTCAAATTAATAGTGTATATGTACATAAATAAAACCTTATCATGAATAATATATACATATTACCAATAGTCGATCTTCCCTTTTTTTATTTTTTTATTTTTCAACTCTATTGATTTGCGAAATACTTATTTGTATAATATCAAAGTGAAAAAGTGCAATAACTTTTTGCCAAATCAAAATAAGTATAAGTGCAGTAGAGAACAATCCATGATAATTATTAGCGTTGTTAGCTAATTATTAGTAATAAGTTAAGTAAAGTGCAGTAGAGAACAATCCATGATAATTATTAGCGTTGTTAGCTAATTATTCGTAATAAGTGACTTTTTATATATATAAATATGTTTAAGATTCATATTATCGTATCAAAATATAACTTCAGTCGTGGTGCATCTTACTATTGTTTTCGTCCATTTCCATTCTTTTGCAATTAACATTATAAACTAAGTATCACATATTGGACGTCGATTTTTTTATGATAATACATATAGATTAACAAAAGTGTGGGTGAGAATGTGAATCTTTCTTTTTAGACATAATCAACAAACTTTTTGGCCTAAAAAATCAAGAAAAAAAGTTTAATTGGCTTTTACCTATGTGCCAATACAATTTAGGTGGACTTGATTCTGTGAAGGAAAATTGAATCCACTAAAATTGGAGAGAAGTTCTTGAAGCATCTTTGGTTTTGGGTTATGGCTCTTGTGGCCCTGGACATGCACTTAAAACACTTCGAAAGTTTAATTCCAAACTTTACAAAAAGCAAACGACAATGTACCTAGATGGGAAAGACGTCTTAAAAGTTAAAACCCGCTCCCTTCTTTAAGTTTGCCTTTTCCTCCTCCAATTTTCCATTCTTGCTGAATTAATTAACGCTATGTTTGGTTCAAGAAAATTACTAAAAAAATGAAAAGAAAACACAAGTAAATAATTTTCCTTTTCTCACCATTTTCCTCATCAAATGGTGAGGAAAATGTTTCGTCACAAATTAACTTTATATTTCCTCTTCTATTTTCTTTTCCTTTTCATTTTCTCTAGTAATCAAACAATCAAAAATGGTTTTCTTTATGTTACTTTTTCTAACTATTTCCTTAAATCAAACAGAGCGTAAGAGAATATGTAGAAGTTATAGTGGAAGCGTTCGAGCCCCATCTTCTATAGCTTATAGTTTCTTGGGATAATTATGGACATATTTATACCCCATCTTTTAATATGTAATTATCAAAAAAATCCTCATGTTTTTGAAATTACCAACACCCTCTATAGAGATAGAGACTGATAAGTTTTTAAAGGTTAAATTGTAAAAATTCTTAAATACAGATACGTAATTGTAAGAAGTGCTTTACATGGGAGTCTTATGTAATTTCAAAAACAAAAAGGAGCAATTGGGTATTTACACATTTCACAAGGAGAGATTTGTGTAATTTTCCTGAGTTTCAAATATGAATAACTCTAGACTGTGATCCAAACGTTTCATAACTAATAATAATAAAAATAATTGGTTATACACGTGTCATTCATAATTATATTTACTTATTTTGTGATTGAAGTATAGGTAAAGCATATAACAAATATAGATCTATTTAAATTTTTTGTACAAATAACTAGAGTATGATACAACTGAGCTTGAACTAGATTTTCCATTTTTAGGAACATTTAATGATCAATTAAATTGATTGATCGATCAAATACTGGAGTTACCAAATTACTTGTCAAAATAAATTAACTTAACTAAAAAGATCACGTTCCATTTGTCAAATCTTCGCACAAAATCAAGTATATATACAACTCTCATAACGAAAAATTCTAGCTTAGACCCGACTAGCCACATCTTATAACTAATGTCTAATTAATTACAACAACATCTGTTTCAACAAACAATCGTTTGGACGATGTATGTATAGTGTAGCGGGACCAAGTTAACGACTTTTAGTCCCAGTAATAAAAGAATAAAAGTAGATCGATCACCGCAGATCAAGAAAAAAAAATAAAAAAAATACAACTACTCCCTATACCATTTTCTTGCTATACACTTCCATGTATACAGAATTCTAACCTAGCTACTGATCTAAAGGCCTTCGCCTATCCAAAATCATGATCAACAAAAGAATCCAAAATTGTGAAGAAAAGAAGGTTATAAAGAGATATATATAGAGAGACTATGATATATATATATAAGCTAGTGGCCGATGCCGGGGCTAGGAACGGAGCGGAGAATCCGGTCGACGGAGGTGAGGTGACGGGCGATGAGCTTTCGGTCAACGATGGCGGCGTGGCCTTTCTTGCTGGGGGTGGAAGCCGGCACCTTGCCCTTAGGAAGCGCCGATAGATACAAGCTCATGTCTGCCGGAGATGGAACCTTGTTTTGATGCACGTTCATCAGTAGCTTCCTTCCGTTTGTGGTGGACACTAAGGTAGAGAATATTAGTGCTAGAAACACCACAATTACTACACCTTTTTGAGCCATTTGTATAGCTAGGATTTCTTTCAACAATTAAATATTTTGTAGAGAGAGAGAAGCGAAATTTTGTGTGTGTTTTTTGGTGGGAGAGAGAGGGGAGGAGGAATGAATGAAGGGGAGTGGAAGATATAGTATATGGTATATATACATAAGAAAGATTTAGAGGGAATAGGAACGCGTGACGGCTTGAGAGAGGTGCTTGGGTTCAAGCTAGTAATTGGGCCAAGTCAAATTTCAACATCTCTTTTACGTTTAAATTATATAATCCCTTCCTCGCCAAAAAAAAAAAAAAAAAAAGTTCACTTCCACCCATTTTTTACAAATTATCAAAAGTCCATTGTTTCCCAAGAATAATATTTTCATAAAAATAATAATAAAAAATAATATTATATTCTTAAACATGTCATAATTTTTATTTAATCTATGACTATTGTCTTTTATCCATGTATTAATTATATATTTTTAAATTAAAATAAAGAGTAATATAGTTAGATTAAAGAATAAATACATACTTTTATAGTAAGGGACAAACATTTTGGGGTAAATAAAAGTGGAATCCTAGATATCTTTGTTTTGGGACATAGGGAGCATATTATTGAAGGACTTCGGGAATGTATACATGTACATGTTTTTAGGAAGTTACTATTAGAAGGTAAATATTTTGATTCACATAAAATAATATAAAGTAATACTATGTGCGTAATTTTCCATCCTTGTATAATGATTTTTGATATGGCTAAGATATCAATTAATTCAATCAAATAGATTTATTTTATTTTTGTTTTCCTACAAAATAAAAAAAAAATTGACAAAAAAGGAATGATACTTGCATTAGTCAGTAATATACTACTAATTTTAAAAAGATAAGCATCTAAATTCAATTTAATTTACATTAAATTTTTTCAGAATGAATGTCAAGTCCAATCTCCTTCCCCTCTTACTGCAGCTAATATAACTATTCTTCATTAAGTAGTTAAATAAAACAACAGCACTCCTCCTCCAAAAAAATAAATAAAAAACAACAGCACTCATATTAATTATTGCATTAATAATTAATTGGCAGTACTAATTAAGTTTTAGTTTTTAATTATATATATATTAACATACGCCGCGTGCAAGGTTAAATTAGGTGGGGAGTGAGCTAAGCCGCCGGCCAATTTTCCTAGCAACTTCATGCATGCACCATCGATCAAATATATTAAGACTTGAAGATTTGAATTTATACTTGAGACCGACGGCGGTGCTTGGGTTCACCCATACTTATTTCAACATATATAGTTTTAATTATATTATAACATAAAGTCAAATTTCAAACTATTTTAAATTATAACATGCTACTTTGTCAGTTCGTTTAATTTGATAGGAAAATAGCATTGCAATAAATGCATTTGATTGAATTTTCATAATTCATGTATGTTATAACACAACTTACTATATACCATATTAAGGACCAAGGACAAATTGATATCTTAGAAGATCCTAATCCATCTTGCAATTTATAGGTTTATTGTAGTAACGGCGAGGTCACCATAATGATTGCTATTTTAAGATTAATTTTTAACATATATATATATATATATATTGATTATTCTTCATACTAAAATTACGTTCAGTACATTCGGAACATTATACTCGTACGATGAAATATGAATATTAACAACTAAATGATTGAAATAAGAATGTTTTCAACTAAACATTGCTATCAAGAATGGACACCTTTTTAATTTAATTTGGAGATAATGCGAAATATTTAACTTGTTATAGGAGAATGAGGCTTGCACGATGGAAGTAATTGTGAAAAGGAAGTCATGTTTCGTTGTATTCTAAACACTTGTCGCCAACTCGATTGGACCAATCTCTTAGTCATTAATTAGTGCATATATGCAAAAGTTATTTTTTAAGGTTGCAAGCAGTATTTTGAAATATTAGGCAATGTTTGGTTATGTTTTCATATCATATTTAGTCCAAAATTCTCACCAAACTCTGTTTGGTTCACAAAATATTTGGTAAAACATACACTACTTTTTTGGTCCAAAAAAAATATAATAATTATTTTTCATTTTTCTACACCTACTTTGTCCCTATACTCCTCTCTATGTGCTCTCTCTCTTCTCTCTCTCTTCTCTAATAGACAAAAATTTCATGATTTGACTGCTACAGTAACTTTTGTTTCCTCAGGAAACAAAACCAAACATTATCTCACCAAAAAAATATACCAAAAAAACCAACTCCCAAAATAAAACCAAACACAATCTCATCAAACACGCACGTGTGCCCATAAATTTCTCATCAATAATTCTCACCAAAATACCATCCCAAAACATATCCAAACATAACATTAGTCTTCGGCCTTCGAATCAAGCAATACATCAGAGAAAAAGAATACTACTCAACAGCCAATCGACACAGTCTATACTCGGCAGACCACTTTACTGATTAAGCACTATTTCACCCATTAACGAAGAATTGTTTCGTTCACGTCAATTAATTGTCATTTAACCTCTAAAGAGTAATGAACATAACAATTAACATATACATTAAATTAGTTTTGGACCAAATAGTGTGACAAATTACAAACTCTCTATCGTGGATAAACGTGAGACAACTAAAATTTATCTAGGTTATTATGTATGTATAACTAATATGTGATTCTGTTTTGATTTCGTATTTCATCACATATACCATATCATATCATGATATATGATAAATATATAAAATATTTATTTAAATAAGCACACTGATTTTAATCATTTACAATTTAATAAGCTAAAGATATCTTTATGATGTTAAAGTCAAATGAAATGGTCCTACCAAATTTCAAGAATAGTTTTCTTTTCCTTTTTCGAGAGATTCATAAAAGTTTTCTAGTAATTTAATATTTTCAAGTTTTTAGGCACATGGCTCAGTCCAGTGTAATGCAACATACTTATCTCCTCGAGGGTTGTTTATTATTGCTAAATTGGGTGGGACAATATTAAATGAACACGTCAAATGGTATACATATGTATTTCTTTGGAGCATACAATTAGGAACGATTGAATTAGAACTTTCATTTTGAATTTTGAGTTCATCATTTTGCGATCTGCCCTTTTATCAAGAGTTAAACTCTTTCACTCAAGTTCATAATTATTCAGTAATATTTCTATACTTAATTAATTTCTATGCATACGATTTTTAGTTCCATACATTCAAATTCATGACATACAAAATATAATTAATTCGGACCAACAAAATCATGACTAACTGCCAAAACTACATATGGCCTTCAAATTGAAATCGTATGGAACATCCGGAATTTCTTAATAAGAACTTTTTGTCTGTTCTTCTTAAACCTTATCGTCTGCTATATATACAAAAATATCCAAGATGTATATATTGTCCCCTATCTATTCAAAAAAGACAATCTGAAAAGGTTAAGTTGAAAGGCCTTCCCTTCTTGCTGGTTGTTAACATGTACATGTCCGAATGCTGCCGTCACCACTGCCCATTCGCATCTTATAATAACAATGAAAACAAATAATTAATAACTTTCCAACTGCTAATTTATGCGTTTAGAAATTACCGGTGTCGATTATATTCAACACGCTTGCATGGGTTGGGAAATTGTCACTTAGTTTTATATGCATGGATCATAGTTTTGTTTTTGTTACAAATCTTTAGACTTGACGCTTGGTCGACCCATAAATTGTTAAACTTTGATCAGGGTGTTTTTTTTTTTTTTTTGAATGAAACGGTTATATCATTACATAGGATATCGAATCAACAATCGTAATTAGAAATTTGCTATTACAAATCTATATAATTTTACTGAGATTTGAAGTCATAGGGATTTGAGTATACATCAATATCGTGCTTCGTGAGAGTACCTTATAAGATTTGATAGGATAATAAGCGATTTTAAATAATATTAGATCACGTTTAAGGTGTTGGTAATGAATAAAGTAGAAAATAGATTCTGGATATAAGAATATAATCCTCCCAGAATAGGTTAATTTAGAGCGATATTTGGACTTCGAATGTTATTCTCCTAATCACAAAACTTCATATTGAGGAAGATGCCATATTTGTTTTCATGTAATTCATGATTTTTTCTTTCGTTTTTTTGCAAACTATATATGTAATGTGTTGACTTTTGTAATCTGTCCAATATAAGATTTATAGACTATAAATATTAAGGAACGGAAAACTGGCATAACAACCAGTATGGTTTAGTTTTATAATGATAAGCATGATATCTTACATCAATTTATAATTAAGGTCAACGGCATAAATTTGTTTCCTAAATCTCATGCTTTAGAGGAAGGATTTTATAAGATCATCACTTTCTCTTTCAACTATATATATATAGTACTTTATGCACAAAAGATCTGTGTCTAATTAATCAATGACTATATCATTAAGCACGTAACTTCAACTTAACTGTCCTAAATCAAAAGCTTATCTTTTATTATTAATTGATGGGTCCCTCGATCAAATATTAAGATAGTGAAATATTTTTTTTAATTTACATAGATCGATCAGATTGAAATACATATAAATAAAGAATCTATATGTAGCTTGATAGTTTTGTCTTGTTTGCTCTCATGAAGTTGAGGAATTTATGAAGGCGCATAAAATTGTGCGTAAGCACAAACTACCATACATCTTCAGTTAAATTAAAAACAAGCATCCCATTATATATATATATATATATGTATATATATATACATATATCATGCTAATTCTGTATGGTCACGAAGTGTACAAAGTCGGAATGTTTCTTATTTTCTGTTGAAAGATAAAGTCAACTAGGTCTGTCAAATAAAAAGAGCAGCAATTTGCATAATTAATGTCTTCCCCTTGGGAAAGATCAAATCCCGCAAGAGCACGTAGAAAGTGAAAATACTATTAAAATTGTTCACAACCGTCTTTTAACATTATACTATTATTTAAAATAAAAGATTTTGAAGTCGATTACGTGGAGAAGACGAGTCCTAACAAATAAAAACAAAACAAAGAGCTAGATTCGAAAAATTGTTGGTTCTTTAATAAGAATAAGAGGAACTTTTACAATTGGGAGCGGAAATGTAAAGGTTGTGTTGGAACACGAATTGTTTCTTTAGGCATTTCTCCTATATTTTTCTAGATTTTTCCTCAAATGTTCTTTTTCTTGGTATTACGCTAAACGAACTATTAAAATTATTTTGTCCTTCACTAAAGTCCTTGCAAGTGATCTATGTAATGACAAATTCGCTTTATAATAAGTACAAGCCATGTCGCCCTTAGAAATTTATCATAGCCAACAATATATATTTATGTATATATCATATACGTATATGTATTTATATGCGTGTGATACAATTACAAAACAAGCCAGCACAATAAATGCATAGTGATGATATGATGAAAAGGATACTGTTGAAGTGTGTTGAAAATGAGTGAATTGTCGGCATCAAAGGGTGTTAGAGAGGTGATGTTGCCGGGAAGAGTATGTACACTTGGTCCGTGGACCATTCGCCCTGTTCTCGTATTAGGTGTCCGGAGTGTGACAATATTTCCTATTTCCCTTTGCAACTGCCGAAAGTGTTTCTATTGTCAATGGTGGTTCTATTTGATGCTAACATCTTAACTACAATTTATAGGAACGCATTAATTAGTGCGGATTATAGGAGGTTGGAACTTGGCTCAATTAATCTAAGGTACTTGAGTGTTTGCAATACTTTGAGAATATTTCTTAGAGAAAAATGCAAAATTAGTCCCGTAATTATAGGGGTCTGACACTTGTAGTCTCGTATTTTGTGCTAGTGGCAATTATGGTCCTGTATCTCCAAAAAAATCGCAATTTGAGGACAAATTGGCCGGAAAGCCTTAATTTTGGCCGGAGTTTGCCATGTGGCATTGAGTTGGGTTTTTTTTTTTTTTTTTGGCTGAATTAGTCTTGTAACTATGGGGGAGTCTGGCAAACTTAGTCCTGCAACTATAGGGGTCTGGCAAAATTAGTCCAATTTATTTACCCACGTGCGTGACACGTCAGCAATTCAGGCCAAATTGAAAATTTCCGGTGAAACTTGTCCTCAAATTGCTATTTTTTTGGAGATACAGGACCTCAATTGCCACTATCACAAAATACGGGACTACATTTGCCACACCCTTGTAGTTAGAGGACTAATTTTGCATTTTTCTCTATTTCTTAAATCTTTGTGGTGAAATAAATATAACAGGAAAAAAATACTAATGCCACCTTACAATAATTTTTTTACCAAAAAAAAAAAAAAAAGGAAACTATGATGTGCCAATTTAAAATATTGATACCACCAACTTTTTATTCGAATAACCCAAAATTAAGGTTTAATAAATTTTTGACTCCATAACCCTTGGCTTTTAGACTTATGAAAATTCTAAATTTTGATATAATTTTGTATCTTCTAATAGAAAATAAAACTATTTTAAAATTGATTAACGTGTTAATCTCAAAAAGATATACATATATAGAATATTTTAATTCTAAACATTAAAAAAAAAAAAAATCTTGTCAGGTGGGTTGGAAAGATTGTTTGGAGGCCCAACTTGATATGCGAGGTGGTTATAAGAAGGTAGAGACCTAGTTTAAGGCCCAAGTTGGAAGACATAATAATTGGACTGGCATCACATTATTGAAAACCCAATTTGGAAGGCGGTTATAATTGGGTTGGAAACACAGCTTGGAGGCCCAAAGCAGATGACAGTTGTCATTGGGCTGGTTAGTGAAAACCCAATCCGGAAGCGGTAATAATTGGGCTGGGACGCGTTTCCTTTTGTGTATAAATTAACAAGTCCAGAACTCCAGAATCCAGATAACGCATTCAATCAAATAGTTGAATAGGGCTTGGGTTAACGGGTAGGCTACAATGAAGTCGCGTTCCTTTTCATATTCAAGAACATCCCCTCGTTTAGCGACTCTAGTTGAAATTGGAGAATAAAGAAGAAAGAGCATGGGAGAGAAATACCCAACGTCTTTTCTTGCAAGCACACACACGTCTAGTATGTGGTATTCATTAACTCCAGCAGTGTCTCTATAATATAATCTTGCGCAGTAAAAATCTTTACTTCTATTCTCTTTGTCTGTGTGTATATATATATATATTTGTGTATGTATATCACTTGGTGGAAATAGAGATGGACTGTCATTACCTTTGTACGGTGACCAATCCTTCTTCCTTTACACGCTCAAGAATTCTGAACTTGCAGGTATGGCGTAATCTAGAATCTTCTTTCATCTATGTTTTTTTCCGTTCTTTCTTACTTCCTTTTGTTTATCGGCTTTTCTTTTCTTTTTGATGTGTTTTAATAACATGAATTTCGAGTGATGCATGTGAATGACTCTGATTATCAGTACATGAGGAATATGGCTGTAACTATAGATTGTAGATGATCTTAAGATAACGCCGTGTGTGTGGGGCTTGAATAATGTTCTACTTTCGCGGTTTTATCTTTTGCCTAATGCGTGTTCCACAGACTTTATTATGATTGATCATAATATTATCATACTGTTTGGTATTTTATCTGATTGTTGAATGTTAGTTTTTCCGATTAGGTTTGATAAAAGGAGTCCTGGATGGTGTTGCTAATTGTATCTTTCTACTTTCAGTGTTCCCACGCAATCTCCTTCCTAGAGACCTCACGGAACCTTTTCTTTTTCTTTTTTTGTTTAAATTGATTTATTTTAACTATTTTCTGGAGTGGCCTGTTTATCTGATCCTCGAGAAATTACTGGATATGGGAAAAAATATATTCGAGAGGATTCTTTTTATGGTTGTTTATGTGATCTAAACAAATTGTTCTCTGCTAACCGTTATTAACACTTGAAGAATCATCAGGAAGCAATAAAAGTCAGTAACATTAGAGTGTACTAATGTTTATGGTGGTAATTCCGTTCTTTGCATTAGCATACTATTTGCAAAAAGAATATATCTTCAGCAATCATTTTTATTCGATGTTGTAGGGTGTTTCATTTGTTGGGAAAAGATTACCGGGGACATCTCCATATCCGTTTGTGTTATCTTCTCCACTTCCAAATCCTTTTCTTCAACCTAAATTTCAGACATCTATTTACCAGAAAAAGTCATCATTACATTCCTTGAGAACCTATAGAAGATCCATTCTCTCAGAAGCTGGAAGGCAAGGTTGGGACGTAGGTAGATTCCTGAAAACATTGTATTTCTTTAATGGGCCTCCCTCTCCTGCGAAGGTTCAGCTTGCTTGATCCTTTCTTGATCTTTTTCGAAATGAAGTTATCTACCGTTTGATCTGACAAGATTCATTTATATGTGAAGTTTTTTGAATTTCTGATTGAGAAACTCTCTGGTCCATCACCTAGCGAAGCAGTAAAAGAAATGGACACTTCTGGGATCATACTGGTGGCTGGAGGTACTGGTGGTGTTGGCAGAAGAGTGGTGGATATCTTACGCAAAAAAGGGCTACCAGTTCGAGTGTTGGTACTTTCTCTTGTGTGCATAAATGTTTCTTATTGCACTTATATTGATTAGTGACTATAAAACCATAGGTGGCTAAGAAGTTTGTAGACCTAGAGATTCCTCTAAGTTTGGATTTTTATCATATTTTCATGATTTTAATCTTATATTAACATTGTTTCAGGTCAGAAATGAAGAGAAAGCAAGAAAGATGCTGGGTCCAGAAGTTGACTTGGTGAGTTTTCTGCCTTCTTCAACCAAGTGTAGGGGAAGAGCCATGATGTGAGTTTTCTATTTGTTGTGTCCAGTAGTTAACATAATCTTAGGATGATGTGTTTTATTGTATATAACCAATTTTTATATTTTTTTTATTGTTTACTTCTTGTTGCTTATTCAAACATTCATCTGATGCAAAAAGCCAAATAGTGTTATGAAACTTCAGTTATTTTTACCCATTCTTTGAGAAACATGCTGATTTTTCGAAAACATGAATCTCATTGCACAAAAAAGAAAAGGCACTTAATATTTCCTCTTCCCAACTTGAATTTCTATGTTTGAACTTTGAAGTGAGATGGCGTATTGGGTTAAAGTAAAAGTATTGGATACATATACAAATTTCACCAAAAAGTAGTGGTGAATAACTTAATTGCTCTATTTTTTGGACACGGTACATCATTTGTTTGCATCACAAAAAGGAAATAGGAGTCTTCGTGTGTACACTGTACATCAAGTTAGAGATCACGAACTCATCAGTGTTTAAGACAAATAAAGAGATTGCCGGAGGTTGAAACACCAGTTTTCTTCAATTATCTCTTGAAGATTCATGGCCTAGACATTACATTACTGCATAATGTTCATGGCTTGGCCTTCAAAATATCTTGAAATGCTCTTATATTGTGAATCTTCTTTTGCTAATAGGAGTTATTTGAATTATTAGATACACAATCTCTCTCACACACACACACCAGATCTTACTTGAAAGTGATTTTCTTTAGCAAATAATATCACTGTGCTTATATCGCATTGCGGAGCCCTTATGAAAGCTGGTTGTGGATATCTAAACCGTTCAAGGTGGCTGAAAACGATTTTTTGTCCTTAATGAGTCTGATTCTTTTTTTTTTTGTTCGTCAACTTTGATGTGGATGTGCAAGTGGTCAATGGCTAAATTAAGTTTAGTTTCCTGCTTGTCAGTGTTTTCAGTGATATGAAAGCTAGAAGCACCTTTTTGAGGTGTCAATTTAAACATTTCTGATTGTAGATTTAGTAACAAACAGAGCTTCAGTGTGGTTATTATCTAGAGCTTTACGATTATTTGATTTACCAGTTAAACTTGTTGCAAAAATAACTATTCTTAATTTAGCTACTTTCGCGCTTGCAAAAATAACTTGTCAGATCGTTGGAGATATTACAAAAGCAAGCACATTAATGCCAGAGTACTTTAAAGGAGTAAGAAAGGTTATTAATGCTGCTTCAGTCATTGTTGGTCCAAAGGAAGGGGATACTCCAGATAAGGCCAAATATAGTCAGGTGAATACAAGTTCATAATCAGATGAGGGACCTTCATTTCTTTCTTTTTCTTTTCCTTTACTAAAAGCATGTTCTCCGAAATTTTGTGCCTTTTTCTATTTATTTCTTCTGTGATATGTTTCAACAATATTGAGTCTGTTGCTCTTGGGTTGTTGTCTAATCTCCAACCACATCGTGTTTTCACAGGGAATCAAGTTCTTTGAACCGGAGGTTGGTATTTACCTATAAAGCATCTGAAAAGTCTTTCAGTTTGTAATTAAATGACTCAAACTCTATTTTCTGATTTTATCAGCTTGTCAACCTGAGCAATGTGTTATTAATTAATTGTGGATGTTTATTTAATTGGTGAAAGCAGATTAAAGGTGATTCTCCTGAAATGGTGGAGTTCATCGGTATGAAAAATCTGATTAATGCTGTTAAAGAAACTGTTGGACTTTATAATGGAAAACTGATATTTGGATTTGAAGGTATGCTCTTGTGTGGTTATTCTTATCACTGGTTTTAACCTCCTCTTTGGTTTACATTTTACCATTAACTGCACAGACAACTTATCTAGAGAACTTCCGTGGGGTGCATTGGACGATGTTGTCATGGGAGGAGTAAGTGAAAGTACATTTCTGATTGATCCTAATGGTGGCGAAAATGGTAGACCGACAGGAATTTTCAGAGGTTTGTTTTTCTCACACTTATGAATAAATCTAAAAGGCTTGGTAAGTTGTTTTTCTTTAATCAATCTATTTACATTTTCTATTTAGGAGTTGTTTCCACTGCAAACAATGGTGGTTTTACCAGTATCAGGACAAAAGTAAGTTGGTATTTTTTTCCCCATCCTTACCTTTTCTGTTATGTAAATGGTACATTGTTCAATTGTAGTCATATGCTAATGCATTTTTTTTTTCTATGATAAATACGTTATCGATAATACTAATGGGGATTATTTGTTATATGGTTAGTACCAGTAAGAATACTTTTTCCTTTTTGACTTCTATTTTAATGAATCTGATTTGCTGGATATTTGAGAAAAATCGTCAGGTGTCATTTTAAATGGGGAAATGTCACTTATAGTCCCTGAACTATTACATTTGTCTCACTTACGTCCCTAAACTAAAGTTTATTATGCTACCGTCCCCAAAGTAATAATTTCGTCTCACTTTAGTCCTTCCTAGCTATTTGTGACCGAAACTGTCGGTTTCGAGCGCTTGGGTCCCCGAAGTATCAAATTTCACGTTGGTCCCTAAACCCAAAAAAGTGGAAATCTATGGCAATGTTTGGTTATGTTTCCATACCATATTTGGTCCAAAATTCTCATCAAACCATGTTTGGTTCACAAAATATTTGGTAAAAAATACACTACAATTTTGGTTAAAAAAAAAGCATAATAATTATTTTTCATCTTTTTACACCTTCTTTGTCTCTACACTCCTTTCTATCTGCGCTCTCTCTTCTCTCTCCTTTCTCATAGGCAAAAGTTTCATGATTTGACTACTACAGTAACTTTTGTTCCCTTTGAAAACAAAACCAAACATTATCTTACAAAAAAAAACCCACCCAAAAACCAACTCCCAAAATAAAACCAAACACAATCTCATCAAAAACGCACGTGTCCCCATAAATTTCTCACCAATAATTCTCACCAAAATATCATCCCAAAACATAACCAAACATAGCCATAATGTTTTTGACAATTTTGCAATTTACCTTATTTTAAGTGTTATTATTTAACTAATATAAAGTAGTATATACTTATATGTAATGTCTCATTGAAGAATAAAAATTAATATATACTAATAATTAATTCCTAAATTAAAGAATAAAACCAAACTACCTTATTTTAATTGTTACAATTTAGCTAATATATACCAGACGCAAGAACCTCATGCCCAACTGTACAAAACCATACGTATAAAGGTCCTTTCTTAACATAGCATGGATAAATTCTAAGTTGGTTTTTCTAGCATTCATTGTGAAAAACTAATTCGTTAGTAGGTTGATTGCTTTAGAAGTGACCAAAATCATAATGCAAATTAAATTACATGTCTGAAACTGTGGAGATGGCGGTTAACGAATATTTTCTTTTTATTTTTTTATGGTTTTTTTTTCCTATTCTTTAACGAATATCATTTGTTGAGATCATAATTAATTTTTTCAATAAAAATATAATTTAAGTATTATTATTCTACAATAGATAATTAATCTCTTAGTATAATAAATATTTAATTGATTATAGCTAATAAATTTTTACTTATCTTGTTAAAATATTCTTCTTAGTATTAGAAATTAAAATAACTCAATTATAATTATCATGTAATGTGTAAAAAGATTATTTTTAATTAAATTAAAATTTATTAATTGAATGATCAAGTAATTATTTAATGAGTAAAAACTAATTATTATTTTTTATCATTTTATTTAGACATTGACTATTAGTAAATTAGCTAAATAATACAAAATAAGATACTTGTTTCTATTCTTTTATTTATGAATTAATTATTAATATATATAATTTTTACCTTCTATTCGACATTACCTATAAGTATATACTAATGTATGTTAGCTAAACAATAATAATTAAAATAAGGTAGATTGTAAAATTTACATAAACAAAAAATTTCTCGCTTTTTTCGGGTTCAGGGTAATACAAATTTGATACTTCGAGGACCAAAGTACAACTCGAAACCAACGATTCCGGCCACAAATCATTGGAAAGGACTAAAGTGAGACGGAATTATTACTTTGGGGATGGTAACGTAACAAACTATAGTTTAGGGACATAAGTGAAACAAACGTAATAATAGTTACGAAATATAAATGACATTTCCCCTTTTAAATACTTCATGTGAACGCTTTAATTTAGCAATGGATGCACATATTCTCTCTACCTGTTCAGGATCGTTCAAACCTCCTCGTTTGCCTCGAAGCTGGATTTTGTTGTAAATTTATCAAAGCAATATTATCATCAGTTTTGCAACATTTTGCAAGTCAAAGTTGTTATTTCCATCCAAAATGCTGATGTCAACTTCGGGCTTAATAAAAGCTAATCACACAGTCCTTTTCTCCTTCAAAAGGCATCACTACACATTCATGATTATAGAATGGAGTAAGTTGTTAAATTTCATGTAAATCGTTGAGAAACCAGGGAAAATAATGATCAAGGGAGTATGAAGTTCTTAAGTTATAAAAGGCACAATAGCTTTTAGTTATTTTTTAAAATGTTAATTTTTATATAAACCACTTTTAAGTACATCCTAATTGTAGTTTCTTTTTATTTTAGCAAAACTTTAAATCCTCTTATCTTTTACAACAAATTTTGCCTCAGAATTTTTCTATACCAGAAGATCTTTCTGCATATGATGGTCTTGAGTTACGTCTTAAAGGTGATGGTCGTCGTTATAAACTCATTGTTCGAACGAGCCGTGATTGGGACACTGTTGGTTACACTATTGGCTTTGACACTGTGAAAGACCAATGGAAATCGGTTGGTGATATTTTACTTATTTGCATCAAATAAAGACCAGTGAATTATTGAGAGATAAATAATAACGCTCAAGCTCTCAATTATTTGTGTGTCAGGTGCGTTTGCCTTTCTTGTCTTTGAGGCCTATATTTCGAGCACGAACTGTTTCTGATGCACCACCATTTGATCCTAGTGAAATTATATCACTGCAGGCATGTTCAAATAAAGATTTTCCTTTGATTTTCAAATATTCGTCTTTGTTTGCACAGTATGTTGATATACAATAATATTCACAGCTCATGTTCAGCAAGTTCGAGTATGATGGGAAGTTAAACCCAACTTTTGTAGAAGGTCCATTTCAGCTTCCCATATCATCGATACGGTCTTACTTAAAGGAGCCAATCACTCCCAGGTTTATAAATCCGATGGTTTTTTATGAAATATTTGCACCTCGGAAATTTTGAGTTACACAAATATTCTTTATCTCCATCTTATTAAGTCCTTAATTTCATAGGTTTGTGCATGTGGGCTCCGCTGGGGTCACTAGACCCGACAGGCCAGGACTTGATTTGAGCAAGCAGCCTCCAGCTGTCCGCTTGAACAAAGAATTAGATTTCATTCTCACATACAAGTTGAAGGTTCTTTACCATTTCTGAGAATTCGTTCTTCAAGATAAATATTAATTAATTCAAGTTATACTTCAAATATGCATGTTTAACATCCTTTTCGTGCTAGTTAGCCTATTGCATGATGAAATGTTAAAATCAGGATGATGGGGATCTTATCTAATTTAAGATAGATGTCATAAATATACTAATGCAGTTAACTTTCTAATCCATATAACTGTGTCGTTGATTTGCAATGATCATCTTTTTCTTCTTAGTTGTCATGTATAGACTAATAAGCATTTCACTGGTAATCGTTCCTCAGGGGGAAGATTTGATCCGGGAAAGTGGGATTCCATATACAATTGTTAGGCCCTGTGCATTAACTGAGGAACCTGCTGGAGCTGATCTCATATTTGATCAGGGAGACAATATAACAGTATGAGCATCAATTAAAAACATAAAAATCTGTTATATCTGCGATACCTTGGGTAATTTTGCTTTGCTTAATGTGACCTTTACATCTATCTTTTACAGGGAAAGATTTCTAGGGAGGAGGTCGCTCGTATATGTATTGCTGCTCTGGAAAGTCCATATGCACGTGACAAGACATTTGAGGTTTGTGCTTAAAACTTACTGGAGAGAGTATTTATGTAATATCATTGCGTTGTTTTTTAGAAATTGGTGCATTAATTCGGTTGTAGCATATTGGAACTATATGTTTGGATGGTGTTTGAGAAGTTTCTCATTTTTAGGTCTTATGAGATTCGTTTAGGCCTGGCAATGAGCGGGCCTAGAATCTAAGAACTTTTTTTATTTTAATACAAAAATTCCGCGTGAAACAAAGTCTGATTCAGCATTAGTATAACTATACGTTTCTGATGTGGAGCGAGTCGAGAAGGGCAAGACTACCGAGCCATTGATGGATGATCTAAAACCCTTGAGGGTGTACGTGAGACGCAAGAGGGGTGGCACCAGCGAGTAGTTTAATTTGATTTATTAGTCATGTTTAATTGAGTTGCTTAATTATTTCCTTGTTAGTAGTTTCCTTTTTGGAGTTGGAGTCTTGTTAAGTACAAATACTTTCTTAGGGTTTTCATATTGTTTTATCGTTTTTGGATCATTGGAATTGGAGGGGCAAGAACCGATTGTTCTTGTTTTGGATTGTTGGTGTTATTTTTATTGTTACGAAAGTATCACTCATCAACGGAGAAGATGGTTGATACGCGAGCCAGTAGTAGCAGCAAACAGCGGATTAGCCAATTGGAGGAGAATTTTGGTGTGATATCGGAGGGCGTTCGTCAATTGAAGTTGCAGATGGAGGAGTTCATGAAGGAGATGCCTGAAAATCGCGCTAGTGGCCGCGCGATGCCTACAGCCTCCACGGCGGATACGTCAACCCACTAGCAACCAGCGCGCGCCAATCTAGAGGGGGTGCAACTATGCCCGGCACTGCCGAGTTTTGATGGGGTCGATCCGCTGGGGTGGTTAGCCCGGGTCGATCAACACTTCGATCTTTATCCAACTCCGGACAAACAGAAAATTCCACTATCAATGATGGTTATGGAGGGATTAGCTTTGAATTGGTTTCGTTGGCTTAAACATAAACGACCACAATTCACGTGGGTGGAATTTATGCATGCACTCATTGCCCGTTTTAATGATCGGAGCGACGGTAAGGCATATGAACAGTTGGCATCGACCCGACAAACCGAGACTGTGGAAAAATATATTGATTCGTTTACCCAGTTAGCGAAACAGCTACCCGCTTTGACAGACGAAACTCTTTTGGGGTTGTTTATGCATGGGTTGCGTGAGGATATTAGAGTGCAAGTTCGTATGCTGGACCCGAGCGATTTGGATGTGGCGATGAAAATTTCTCGTAATGTGGAAGTAGTGCTACGGGTCCAACAACGGGGCATTGTGACTGCATGTCCGTCATGGCCACCCGAGAGGCCAACAGGGGCTCCGCGTACAACAACGGGGCCGCTGTGGCTGGCCCTTCTGGCCCCAACCCAGCCCGGAGGAACCCGGGTCAACCCGCTAGCCCTCACGGGAAGTCCGGCCCCGACACTTGTACGGGCCCAGTTCGTTCGAATGAGTGACTTTAAACGGGATGAATTACGTTGTTGGGGGTTATGTTTCCGTTGTGAGCAACCTTATCATCCAACGCAACATAATTGCCCGATGAAATCTTTGAATGTGTTACTAGTGTGTAATGATGAGGCCCCGGTATTGGAGTTGGAGTAGATTCAACTATCGGATGTAGCCACCGAACCGGTTGAGTGCATGGAAAGGGAGACGGGCGATGAGATGACCTTATCAATGTGTTTGACAATGGGGATTTCTAGTCCGCGGACATTACGACTTCGCGGGATAGTGGGCGGACGAGTGGTGACTATTCTGGTTGGCAGTGGGGCGAGCCATAAATTCATCTCACAGATGCTTGTGTCCAAATTGCAATTACCGGTTGATCACATGAGCCGGTTTGGGGTCAAGTTGGGGGATGGTATGCGTACGGAGTCCACGGGGCTTTGCCGCGAGCTTCTGATATCATTGGATTCTATTGACATTAAGGTCAATTGCTATATATTTCCTCTAGGGGGCGGTGATATGATCTTGGGAATTGCTTGGCTAGCCACGTTGGGTAAGATAGAAATAGATTGGGGGCGAATGTATATGAGTTTTGTGCAGGGGGGCCAAATGGTCCAATTCTCGGGTGATGGATCTTCGGGCCGAAGTGAAGTGTCTTTAAAGGTGTTATGGCGCACGGAAGAGGTCGAGTTCAGTGCTATGTTGGTCGAGCCGAGTTCGTGTTTGGTGGTCTCGGTCTTAGTCAATTTGAAGAAGTATTCGGTGATCCATCGAGGTTACCACCTAGCCGACCCACAGATCACCTGATCGAATTGGTGCAGGGGGCGGGTCCTGTTTCGGTTAGGCCATACAGGTACGGACATTTGCAGAAGGATGAGATCGAGCGATTGGTGTCTGATATGCTTACTGCGGGAATAGTTCAACCGAGTTCCAGCCCTTTTTCTAGCCCGGTGCTTTTGGTGAAAAAGAAAGATGGAAGTTGGAGGTTTTGTGTCGACTATCGTGAGCTCAATAAGGTTACCGTGCCCGAAAAATACTCTATCCCGGTAATACAAGAGATGTTAGACGAATTGGCAGGGGCGACAGTATTTTCAAAAATTGACCTAAGCTCGGGTTACCATCAAATTCGCGTGAGCCCCAGAGACGTGCAGAAGACCGCATTTCGGACCTACAGCGGGCATTATGAGTTTCTTGTGATGCCGTTTGGCCTGTCCAATGCCCCAGCTACCTTTCAACAGTGTTCTGAAAACCGGACCGGACATCGAACCAGAAAAGTGACCGGGTCACGGGTCACTGGTTCAACCGTTGGGTCAACCGCGGTCGAACCGGTGATGTCATAATTATGCAATAAATAATAATTAATATACTAATAAATATACAAAATATAAAAATATGAAAAAAATATGTATCTCCTATATTTGAAACAATAACATGAAATAAACTAATCAACCATTACTGTTATTTCATATATCTTTAAGACTCAAATGTCAAAATCTATCAATTACTACTTTACCAAATCAAAAATAATCAACACATAAAACAATTAAAAAACTCACAGAGAAGAAAAGCAAAAATTAAAAAAGAAGACACACACACACACACACATATATATATATATATATACACAGAGAGAGAGAGAGAGGAGACACACACATATATACATATACATATATATAGAGAGAGAGAGAAGGAGAGACAAGGAGAAGACATCAGACACACACACACGCATAGCTTATAAAAAAGAAAAAGAAACACACGCATATAGAGAGAGAGAACTCAGAGAAGACACACGCAATACATACATATACATATATAGAGAGAAAGAGGAGCGAAGAAGTGAAGAAGCTTTGGCCTTTGAATAGGCTTCTGCTATCCTCTCCCTTGCTTTCTGCGTGCTGTGAAGTGAAGGGCATCAAGGAAATTGTGAATTTGGGAAAGAAAGGTTTTGAATTTCAGATCTGAATTTCAGATTTCTTGCAAAGGTTAGACCCGCCCGGTTCACTTAACCCACGAACGGGTTGAACGGTCAACCGGTCCAACCGGCGGGTTGAACGGTTTTCGGCGAATAGTACCGGTTTTGAGCTTAAAACGGTTTTGAGAGTTAACCGGACCGTTTTTGTGCCCGGTTCCGGTCCGGAGCGGTCGGACCGGGCGGTCCGATCCGGGTTTCAAAACCTTGCCTTTCAATCCACCATGAACGATATCTTTCGGCCCTTGTTACGTAAGTTTGTTTTAGTTTTTTTTTATGACATTTTAGTTTGCAGTCGTTCTTTCGAGGATCATTGCAAACATCTTGCCCAAGTATTATGTATACTTCGAGAACATGAATTGGTAGCAAATCGAAAGAAGTGTGCTTTTGATTGTACTCAAGTTGAATATTTGGAACATATTATATCGGGATCGGGGGCGGAGGCGACAGTGGACCCGGCCAAATTCGAGGCTGTGGTGAATTGGCCCGTTCCACAGTCCGTTAAGGAGGTTCACGGGTTTCTTGGTTTGACGGGGTACTATCGGAAGATTGTGTGGGAGTATGGGCATATAGCACGTCCACTTACACAATTACTAAAGAAGGAGGCCTCGGCAAAATTTGCATCTCCAGCTGCGGCCGAGATGTCATTTTAGGCACTGAAGGCTAGGGGTGTTCATGGTTTTTCAAAACCGCACCATACCGACGCACCGTACCGTAATATTGGTTTTTTTTCTAAAATTTATAGGTTTTGGTACGATCTTGTACCGTACCAGCTATTTTGGTATGGTTTTGGTTTCAGAAAATTCGTACCGGTAAAAACCGTACCGTACCGTATATATACTATTTATAATTATTTATTTTATTTGTATAATATATAGTGATTCTATTGAAGGAATTTTTAGAACTTAGAGATACAAATATACTAGAAATCAATATATTACCAAAACTTGTGTGGTGATGCATGATATTTTTAGAAATATAAAAATTAACTCTATTAAATTTGGGAATTAGTTAAAAGAGAGACTAAAATTATTCTCTAGAGTTATTTGAAAACCTAACCTCTAGGATTAGAATATCAATATTAAAAATTTGAGTTTGATTATATCACTATTTGAGCCTTAAGACAGAACACGTTGTCATAGAACTCAGAGAACTCACTTCAAAAGTTTGTCAAGTTCTCCCGCAGAAAATCTAAACCTATTATTAGTATGGTATGAACTTTTCATTTTCTTTCAAAGTAATCGAAAATTGCATGTTTTCTTTCATTTTACTTCTTGCAACAATATTAGTTTTTTGCTAATTTTTTCTGATAATTTATGAAGTTTCGGATTATGTAATTGTGTTAATTATTATCGTGATTGCTTAATTCTTGTGATAATTTGGTTTTGTAATTGTTTTTAATTTTATTATGTAATTTATAGTAAAAATACTGTAAAACCGTACCGTACCGTAATGAAATCGTACCATACCGTATACAATGGTACCGGTTTCAAAAAGTCCAATTTTGGTATTAGTTGTCCCAAAACCGTAACTATTGGTATGGTATAATTTTATAAAAATACAGCAAAAATCGAACCGTGTGCACCCCTACTGAAGGCGACCCTTATTTCGGCTCCACTGCTCAGGATGCCGAATTTTGCCAAACCATTTACCATCGAGTGCGATGCTTTGGGGACAGGAGTGGGTGCAGTATCGATGCAGGAGTGGAGATCGTTAGCCTATTTTAGCAAGGCTTTTATCGAGAACTCGTTGGTAAAATCGGCGTATGAGATGGAGCTAATCGGGTTGGTATTGGCGGTACAACATTGGCGTCCGTATTTGGTGGGTTGGAAATTTGTAGTTAAAACTGACCATCATAGTTTGAAGTATTTACTGAACCAGAAAATTGTCACTCCTTCACAACAGAACTGGGTCCCAAAGTTATTGGGGTATGACTTTGAGATCTTATACAAAACGAACAAATCTAATTTGGCAGCGGATTCATTATCACGTAGGAGACTGTAGAGGCCGAGTGTTTGGCTGTTAGTGGACCAGTTTGGACATCATTAACCAATGTTCTTGATGAGCAGCAATGGGATATGGACCTTCGAGAGGTGATTTTGGGATTGGAACAGAACGCCGATAGTCATTCAAGTTATATATTAATGGAAGGGCGGTTGTTTCACAAGGGCCGGTTAGTATTACCGAGTGGTTCGGAGTGGATACCGCGGTTACTTCATGAATTTCACGATACACCAGGCGGCGGACATGCGGGAGTTTTGCGTACCTATCGGCGTTTGGCATCGAGTGTGTACTGGAAAGGGATGTTTTGTCGAGTCAAGGATTATGTGGCTAGTTGCTTGACTTGTCAAAAATCTAAGTTTGAGGCACAATCCCCGGCTGGCTTATTGCAACCTTTACCTATTCCGGAGATGGTGTGGGAGGATTTGTTGATGGATTTTATTACGGGGCTGCCCAAATTGATGGGTTACTCGAGTATTTTGGTGATGGTGGATCGACTATCAAAATATGGCCATTTTGTTGCATTGCGAGCTCCCGTTTTGGCAAAAGGAGTGGCTGAGATTTTCATGAAAGAGGTGGTTAGTTTGCATTGGGTGCCTAGGTCAATCGTGTGTGATCGGGATCCTTTGTTCATGAGTTCTTTTTGGCAGGAGATCTTCCGTTTGCAGGGAACAAAGCTGCGGTTCAGCACCATCTATCACCCGAAGACAGATGGCCAGACGGAGGTAATGAATCGAACTTTAGAGACCGACTTACGATGTTTTACTTGTTCACAACCTCGTAAGTGGGTCGATTGGTTATCCTGGGCTGAGTTTTGGTACAACACATCGTTCCAAACAGCGGCGAAGATGACACCTTTCGAGGTAGCTTATGGGCGGCCACCGCCAAGTGTATGGCGTTATTTTTTGGGTGAATGTAAAGTGGCGGCGGTGGCGGAAACTTTGGGCAGGGACGAAATATTGAGACAATTAAAGTGGAGTTTAGAAAGAGCTCAAGAACAAATGGTGACGTATGCCAATAAACACCGGCGGGAGGTGTAGTTTCAAGTTGGAGAGAAAGTTCTCTTGAAAGTTAGACCATACCGTCAGACATCTATGGTTGCGAGGGGATATTCGAAGCTTTCAGATTGTCAGAAGAATTAGACCGGTGGCATACGAACTTCGTTTACCGGCTGCAAGTCGTATTCACCCTGTTTTTCATGTTTCACAACTTAAGAAGATAGTGGGTAACCATGACGTGGAAACCGAATTACCGCCCATATTAGAGGTGTCGGATTCTGGCTTTTTTACCCCGATGAGGTGGTACAAGTTCGAGTACATCGGGAAGATGACACACGGGTTCAGGAAGCATTGGTGGCATGGAAGGGTAAGCCACGTGAGGAGGCATCTTGGGTTCCAGTCGAAGAACTAAGAGCACAATTTCCATCCTTTTGCCTTGAGGACAAGGCGAATTTTGAGGGAGAGGAAATTGATGTGGAGCGAGTCGAGAAGGGCGAGACTACCGAGCCATTGATGGGTGATCCACAACCCTTGAGGGCGTACGTGAGACGCAAGAGGGGTGGCACCAGCGAGTAGTTTAATTTGATTATTAGTTATGTTTAATTGAGTTGTTTAATTATTTCCTTGTTAGTAGTTTCCTTTTTGGAGTTGAAGTCTTGTTAAATATAAATACTTTCTTAGGGTTTTCATATTGTTTTATCGTATTTGGATCATTGGAATTGGAGGGACAAGAACCGATTGTTCTTGTTTTGGATTGTTGGTGTTATTTTTATTGTTACGAAAGTATCACTCATCAGTTTCTCTCACACAAATAAGCTAGAAAATGATCCCTCTTTTTCTTGTAATCCCACGGTCGCTACTAATGCTTGGTTATTAAATCCATGGTGTGTTCATAGGTTACAATTTGTTTAAATTCCTTTATTCTTAAGGAATTAATGTGGGACTAATAAATCTTTAGGTGGCTGAGGAAGGATTTACTTCTTTGTGTGCTTGTTTTTCTTTCATGAAGCTAAAAGTGAATTATTTTAGTGACACTATTCTTTCCCTATCTTACAGGTTAAGAGTGTGATTCCGTTCAGCGAACCATATACAGTAGATCCCGAAAATCCTCCTCCGGAGAAAGACTACAATGTTTACTTCCAAACTCTGAAAGATGGTATTACAGGCAAAGAAAGCTTAGAACAAACTCCTGTTCCTGTCTAGAAGCAAGCCCAGTGAGGTCATTTCAACAATCTACTTTTTATTGGTAGTGTATTTCCATCTCAAGCAAAAACTGTTATTGTTGAATAAAATTATTTCTTGATTTTCACGGAAAGGTACTTTCAGAACTTGTTTAATTTTCACATGAATTTCCTGAATGAGATACTTCATTTCTATGTTATACATTCACCAATTGTATTTTGGGGTGTGTTCTATTTCTGTGGCACTAAATTGATTCAGAGGCAATTGAAATTTACAGGTTTACTTGTATACCTCTGAGTGTTGGTTGATGTGGAAGAGCCCTCATTTTCACTACACGGACGAAGATCGTTGAGAAAAGGAGTGAATTTTGTTTGTCTCATATGTTGGCTTGTGAAATATACTTCACTTGTATATGTCCTTTATGTAGTTGCAGAAATGAAGATTAGAAACAGGAAAGAAGAAAACCAAAGGAAAGGTAAAAATTAGTATATTTGGTCTTGGCCTCTCTAATATATATTACCTGGAAAATTGGATGTATTCTCTTATATGTAATATGATTATAGTGCAAAATATGTTGTCAGTTATTAATCATTGTCACGGACACAGGGACAGGGGGGGCTGGTGGGTGCCATCGCCCCGTCAAATTTTTAAAAATCTCACTTAGGCCAATAAAATTTGTAAAATTTGCAATTTCACCCCCCCTCAAAATTTTAAAATTATCACTTCTACCTATAAGATTATAATATTTGCAATTTTGACCCCCTTCAAAATTTTAAAATTGTCACTTCTACCTATAAGGCTATAACATTTGTAATTTTGCCTCCCCTCAAAATTTTAAAATTATCACTTCTACCTATAAAGATATAACATTTGTAAATTTGCCCCCTAAAAATGACAAAAATAACCCCCTCTATTACTCAAAAATATTTAGTATGTCATTTGACTTTTTCAATTCATTATTAATTCTCGAATTTTCACTTTCTCCCTCCATCACACATTTTTACAACTCAAACAAAGGGGATAGCAGAAATCGTAGATTTATGAATAGAGTAATTTTAGTTTCTTATTATATTTTCCCTCATAAATATAGTGTACCGTACCGCGGGGGGCAAGCCCCCTGCACCCCCCTTAAATCCTTCATCTATCTAGCAAAATTTTGCCACCCCTCAGCAAAATTCTTGGTTCCGCCCCTGCACGGACAAGAATATTTTTGGCAGTGATGAAAGTGAAACACCTTCCCGATCATGGCCCTCTTGGATTCAAATTCAATGGTACATTTATCACTGCCTAAGTTGGGTCGTTTGCCAATGAGGCCTAGCTCGAGTAATGAACCTGAGATCCCATGATGAGGAAATCATATGTTCACATTCGCATTCCTTCATAAATGTGGGTCTTTCTATTTCCTAATAGTTTATCAATTGATTGTATGTTGACAATTGTTAATTGTTGATCGTTAATAATTGATATATTCGTGGTATAATGATGTTTATAATTGCTAGTCCAATGCTTTGGGTCCGATTAACAATATAAGATCTTGCAGCTTCTATTGCAAGATTTTGGGTAAATTACATATTTCCAATAAAATTTTCAGCAATTTCACTCGCCATTCAACTAATACCACAATGGAAGATCTCATTTGCCAATTACCACCGTTTGGCATTCACTTATGAAGTTTCCATGAATGATACCATATAAACGGTAAGAAATACTGAACAATCATTAGAAATTGAATAGGCATGGACCATCGTACTTTCTTTACTTGATATTGGAGTTCACAATGTCCTTTCCTCCTGGCAACACCAAAAATTAGAGTTACTTTAATACTGGATTCGGTGCAGACAGTACTCCCAGTATGGGATGGTTTTTCAGCCTCCTCTGAAATCTATGATAAAGAAGGTGCAATGTTAATGGTGTCTATTCTCTTTTTCACACGGTACTGTGTATTGTGTGTGATCTTTACACACAGTTGTGTCCAAAAGATAGATGGTCATGGTGTCTATCTCTTCCACACAGTACACACGGTTATGTGAGAAAGATAGACACCGTTTGATATGGAATGACCAATTGTACGAACTACGAATAACTCCAAGATGGGAATGGATTCTCGATTTCTCATGTAAAAATGAAGTTCAGATTTCAGAAAAGGATGAATAAAAATGCATATATATGCCCATAATTTTGCATCTTGTTAATTATATACAAAGAGAAAAAGACATGAGATTACAATTGGGAGACAATTTTTGGGGTCTGGAATCTGAATTCAGCATCTCTTTGGAGAACACAAGCATGCCTGCCGAACAATGCAAAATCGACAGATAAGCATTCCCGCACTTTATATTTCAATATATGAAACGAAAGCCTGTGTCTTCTTCTGCTATGCGCTTCCACTTCCAGAGCGCTTCTTAGCTTTTCAACCATGTCGTGTTCCGTGAAAATCTGTCCTGGCGAGTTCATAAACACGCTTCTTCTAACTGGAGGTGACCATAGCCCACTTTGAGTGTAATCAAAGTTGAATTCTGAGACGTCACAAAATTTGGATAGCAGTCTTTCAGATACAGACTTTGACACCAATTGAATTCTTTGTTGTGAAGAGAGTGAGAGTTGAGATGTTGGGGATGAGATTTCAGAGATGGTCATTTTTCGTTGAAGTGACTAAACCTCAAAAGAAGTGGAAAGTGATGAATAAGATAATGAAGAATAAAACAGTGAAATATAATTTGAAAAGGGAGGGGGGGGGGGGGGGGGGGGGGGGGGGGGGGGGGGGCGCTTTTTATGAAGATTGGTGGGGTATTTTGAGAAGAAGACAACATAACGTAAGCTTGGTATGAGAGATGTGATATATAAAGCAGTTGGGCTCATGATTAAAGACGCGTATGGTTAATATTCAATCATGGAGTTGGACGTGGGAAGCACGATTATTGGCCAACATTGGGTCCTTTTTTCATGTGTTTTGAGTTGGGAAGTACATGTGCTATTCTTAATTAGTTGTGTTTTTTGTCTTTTAAAAGTTCATCGAACTTCATTTGAAACCTCCCTCACCTTCGATGCTCACATTTTGCTTGGTAATTACTTGGTATTGAGTTTATCTTCATCACGTAATGAAAATCTATAAACTTTTTCAAGTTGCTAACTCAGTAATAGTGATATCTAGGGAACTCTAGAGTTTTAACTCTTAGAGCGAGTTTGACCCAACTTTTAGATAATTGATTATGTGATAATTGATTCTAACAAAATTGATTATGACAAAAGTTAAATTTCTAATTTTATCAAAGTGTGATAAAAAATATAAAAGAGGGCCAAACACACACAAAACTACGGCTAAGAGTCCAAATGCATTTTTTAGTGTCTCAAAAGTTGGGCCAAACGGCCTCTTAGTATAGTTGTTAGCACCTACATACGATAAATTTCATGTGGTTGCTTAAAATATATCGGGTAAAAAACATTCCCCCTTCATTTAAGTTGCACCGAGCAATTTGCCCCTTATTCTAAAAATTTTACACTTTGCCCATCAGCTTTTGATTTTTGTTGCAAAACACACCTTTGTGCAGAATATTCCATGAGTATTCGTCGAATATTCGAATTTTAGTATGGTCGGCAAAGTGCAAAACACAAATTAATTCTTTACCCAAATATATTGATAAAACTAATTCTTTACTTGACCACACCACAAATACAAATGGGCCTGAAATAGCCCAAATCTTGTCAGCTTTGATGGGCTAAATGTGGGCTTCAATGACCCAACCCATCTGATTTAATAAAAAGTTAAAATAAATCCCACCCAGTAATAAATTTCAATTTTCACCTCGTTGCCCTCCCCAACCAGCCTGGTTGACAGCAGTCTTCTCCCATTTCCCACTCAAAACCCACTTTTGGTCAAAAAGAAAAAGCTCAAAAACACAAAAGAAACCATCAACCTTTTACACACACACAGTAGTAAAACAACAATAACAAAGATATTTCAAATTGCTCTCTACTGTTTGTTTACATCCCACATTATAGATATATAACACACACCTTGAAAAAGGGTATATCTATATCATAACCTGGATCCTGTACTCTGTAAGAATTCAAAATCAGTAAAAGTAAGTAAAATGGCTGGGTACAGAGCAGAAGATGACTATGACTATCTCTTCAAGGTTGTTTTGATAGGGGATTCAGGCGTGGGTAAATCCAACTTACTTTCCAGATTTACTAGGAATGAGTTTAGCCTTGAGTCCAAATCAACTATTGGCGTTGAGTTTGCTACCAGAAGCTTGACCGTTGATGGTAAAGTCATCAAGGCTCAGATTTGGGACACTGCTGGACAAGAAAGGTGACATTTTTAATCATGTTTTCTGATCTCTTCTTTTTCATGTTTTCGGGTTTTTGTGAACTGGATCTTACTGTTGGTTTATGTGATATGTTTGGTCATGAATTGATGGTGTATCATAATGTTGGTTTTATGTATAAGGGATGTGTGTGTGTGTGTGTGTGTGAATTTTATGTCTTGATGAGTAACATAGAGGCTTTTCGAAGTTTCATGTTGTAGATTCAGAAAGAAGTAAGTTGCAAAGGGCTGATAGATGATTAGGACAGATCTGAATCATATATGATGCTATAATGAGCTTTTAGTTTTGGACTAAAAAGGGTTTTTGATCTGCGATTAAATCGATGAACATACTGTTTGATGGGCGGATTATTGATTGGCGCTTAATACTTGAGCTAAAGGGAGATGATTGTCTGCCTTATTAGATCTTGGTTTTATGCTAAGTGATACCAGTTGTACAATCTGCTATGGTGTTAACTGATTAATAGAACCTTTCTTTTTTTTTGATGATTAATGGACTTTAAAATGCAATGATAATTGATCTTGTAGAATAGGGACGGAGATGTAAACATCGGCTATATAATCATGATAATGCGGTCTTATCCAATCTTAATTGCGAAGGTAGTACGTCTATTTCCCCTACATTAAATCCTATAGTTAATGAAATATGCTAAATTATTACACCTTCAACCACAATGATTTGTGGAGAAAGTGATACTTTTCTAACTAATTTTCTATCGGTTTTAATGCTGAATCTTTTTAGTTTTTCTGGATATCTAAGATGTCGGTGGTATCCAGTAGGTATGGGCAGGTTGAACTTGTTTACTTATTGGTATGTTATTTTTTTATGCTAATAATTGTTGAAACGGCATGTTTTATCCAACTTCAACATAAGAGTTATCTACTTTGGTGTTTCCGCTGGACCATGAAATCTAAGAATCTACTTCTGAGAATCCATTTGTCAGATTTTACTATGTTCATCTGCATAATGAACTTCTTGGACAATGTAATAGTAAGCATCAAAATGGATCTAAGGATCTCTAGAAAGTCTTATTTGGGAGTAGTATGACATAAATTGTACACCTTATTTGTCAGTAACCATACATAGAATTGCCAATTGCATTAGTACGCCACAGTTCTCATAAAATCAATTCTTTCTGTTGGTATTCCCCAACTCTCATTTATGAGATTCATTTATGTGTCTGTTACAAATTGGTCCGGATTCTATATCAATCTGAATGACATATCAAGCGAATTCACTTTTGGCTAATCGGAAGATACATAAATAAACACATTCAAACACAGTTACGAACACACACATACACACACTTGCGCCCTGTGTACTAAGAAAAGAGCTATTGAAGAACTTTAATCTTTTAAGGGTAGTGGCTGCAATTGCATGTCTCTTGCTTTGTCTCCGTAGTTACGTTGTGAAATAATTCTTGTAGAAGGGAAATGAAATCTATTAGCTGGTTAAGTTCTTTAATAATATTAGCCCAGTTGGATTAATGTAAAAGATTTCCATGAACTTTTTTCAAATGACGGGCTTTGTAGACATTTTAAACAAAATGCATTGCAATGAGAATGGGCTAACGGAATACATTGAAAATATTGTAATTATGATTCAAAATATCGAACTTCTGTCAAAGGTAGTGCTCAGTTCCAATGGGCTCTGGAGATAGATTTGCTAACGTCTTGTCATGTCACTCGCAGCTCAAATCTGAGATCAGAAGTGTGAGATTAACATAAACCATGTTCATCCAGAGTTGTTAAATTAAATGCTAGAATTGATTTGTCAATATCATAATTCAGTGTTGAACTAAAGGAACGGACAGATGAATAAGATTAGTCTAAGTGACCAACAGCAATTTCTATTACCATATTTTTTATTTTTGCAATTAACTTCTCTATTAATAGGTACAGAGATCAACAAAAGAAAGTATTTATCTCTTGTTATTTGAGAGAGATTTTGTTGTTGCCACTTAATGATAAACTCCCTTCCACTAGTATCTGCAATACTAAAAAACATAAACTTGATGATTTCCTTTAAGTTGTGTTTGGATTGGTTTATTTGGGTCCAAGGATATCAAATCCATTGGGCTCCCATTTTGAGCTGATTTTTCAGTCATATGTTGGATTTCAAATCCACATAAAATCGAGTCATTTAGAGGGTGTTTAGCTAAGCTTATAAGCTCCTCTAAACATCTTATAAGATGTTTTAGAGCTTATAAGCTCTATAAATTTGTTTGGTAAATTTAAAAAAAAAACAGCTTATAAGACTAAAAAATAAGTTGTTTGGATCTTATAAGCTGTTTTTAAAAAAATAACCCACCCCCACCTTTTTTTAAAACATTTTATAAGATGTTACATCTTATAAGATGTAGGAGCTTATAAGATGTTTTGGATAAGCTTAGCCAAACACCCTCTTACAATCCTTCAACCATTATTTTGTTTTTTTTTTTCTTTTTTTTTTTTACCTTTTCTACATTTTAACAGTTTTACTTCCTCTCCGTGTCTAGGTACCGTGCCATCACAAGTGCATACTACCGTGGTGCAGTCGGTGCATTACTCGTCTATGATGTCACAAGGCACTCCACATTTGAAAACGTCGAAAGGTGGTTAAGGGAATTAAGGGATCACACCGACCCCAACATTGTGGTCATGCTTATAGGCAACAAATCCGACCTTCGACATTTAGTGGCAGTTTCAACTGAGGATGGGACATCTTTTGCTGAGAGGGAATCGCTCTACTTCATGGAAACTTCTGCGTTAGATGCTACCAATGTTGATAATGCATTCTCAGAGGTTCTTACTCAGATATATCGTATAGTGAGCAAAAAGAGCATGGAAACGGGCGACGATGGGGGTGCTTCAAATGTCCCTTCAAAGGGTGAGAAAATTGATGTTAGTAAAGATGTATCAGCTATCAAGAAAGGTGGTTGCTGCTCCTCATAGGACTCTTAAAAGACATAGGTATAATTCCAGATTGTTTGTTTTGCTGCGTTTATTTGAGTATTTT
Source organism: Buddleja alternifolia (assembly GCA_019426215.1). Lineage (NCBI taxonomy): Eukaryota > Viridiplantae > Streptophyta > Magnoliopsida > Lamiales > Scrophulariaceae > Buddleja > Buddleja alternifolia. Next base: position 3,566,518 of record CM033392.1, read on the forward strand.
ATGGTGTAAAATTTTCAACAGACCAATGCCTCTGCAGATATTAGCCGGCAAAGAGAACTTCTTCCTTATCATTATTATTATTAACATGCTTTACTTTCTGTTACTTTTGCTTAGTGATTTGTTAGGTGGAATGTTAATTCACAAGATGTCTGGGAACACAATTCTAAATCAAAACCCAATCTGTGTCATTGCTTCGGCTTCGTCTCTCTCTCTCTCTCCCTCTCCCTCTTTTTGGTAATTCTTTAGTTGTATTACTTCTACTGCTGTTATCTAATAGTTTGTAGCTGGTAATTCAAACTACGGTGATTCTTCGTTATGGCTGACTCAGAAGAGGCAGAGGTGTGGTGCAAGTTGGGATATTCTGGCGTGAAAATTACAATACTGGTCTATCATCATAGAGCATATTGTAACTAATTTCTGTCTTATTGTCTTCAAAGTTGCCAAATCATTCCACAGGGTGGTTTTTTGCATTATTTGGTTTCATTTGTTAAAAAATGGATGGATATTTTGCATGTGGATTCCACGCGTCGTTAAAATAACTACCGATCACGAACAAGACTCGTGGCCAAACTAATGTTTCCATCCGGCTTTCGACAATTAAGCTTAAAAATGCAAAAGATGACATTCTATATAACAATTTGCAAGTTTGTCAATGATGAAAGTAAAATTGCAAATGAACCCATTTTATGGGATGAATTTTGTAATTTTCTCTCTTATGGCTTATCTTTTGGAGATTTTTGAGACAATGAGGGGTTTAATCGCATGGCAAAGCAGAGACAGGAGTACAACCCCTCCGTCCCCCGGAACCCAACTTTGAGAGAAATAAAATCCGCCCCCAAAATTCAAATATATAGGGTATGTTTGGTTATGTTTTCAACTTATGTTTGGTCCAAAATCCCCACCAAACAATGTTTGGCTCATACAATATTTGATAAAAAATACACTACTTTTTTGGTCCAAAAAAAACATAATAATTATTTTCCATCTTTCTACACCTACTTTGTCCCTACACTCCTCTCTATGTGCTCTCTCTCTTCTCTCTCCTCTCTATCAGACAAAAGTTTCATGATTTGACTGCTACAGTAACTTTTGTTCCCTCTGAAAATAAAACCAAACATTATCTCACCAAAAAAACACACCAAAAACCAACTCCCAAAATAAAACCAAACACAATCTCATCAAACACGCACGTGTCCCCATAAATTTCTCACCAATAATTCTCACCAAAATACCATCCCAAAACATAACCAAACATAGCCATAGTTTCCCCCACCTTTTGTATTCGCCCCCTAATCCCTAAGTCCTGGCGTCGTCCCTACTTTAGTACAACCAAGACCGATTTGGGCTAAAAAAAATTCAACGAGGGGTTAATTCACTATATATTTTTTTGGGCCCTCACATGGATGCTGAGTTCCCATGACTTGTGACGTGAAGATGTCCGGGTTCAATATATAGCTGGTTAGACTTTCCAGGACTTGTGAGTCCAGAAGCCCTCCAGTATGACTCAACAATTAATTAAAAATCAAACCAAGGGGATAAATGTGAAGTTTATTAAACATAACATTTACCCGAGACTTGTTAGCATATTGTTATCAGTTTCTACTTTTATATTTAAAAGGTTTTGGGTTCATTTTCATGATGTCATAAGTTGTGACTTTCTATCTTTAATTGGAGTCTTATAAAATTTGTATAACCCATGATTAAAAATTATTTGCCCGGATTTGTGGGATTAAGATATCCCTTCGTCTAAAATTTAAAAAATAAAATTAAACATGACATCTTACAGCAGATATTTGCTAAAGAGTTGACATTTTGAGCATTTAATTCGAAAATATTGTTATTCAATGTACCAAAAAAATCAACAATGTTTAAAAGATTCTCCAGATCTACTAGGATTATTTTAGTCCTTAATTTCTTAAATCATAAAAACAGGCAATTTCATCATGCATTTATTTACCGAATGCTTAACTGGATAAGATAAGACGAGGATTTAGAGTTGTTAATCCATGATTTTCATGGATTGATAGTTTATTACCAATGACGTTATTAATGAGCCGCACTTTGCGCGATGACTTGCACGTGGAACATGTGGGGACCCACGACGCCATTAAAAGTTCTTAAGATACGATTAGGGACTACTCTTCCAATTACAGATGCAAGATCATCATACAATAAAATAATAAATATACATCGATTTGGATATTTAATTACTAAATCGGGCCCCCCATTATAATTATGGCATCTTCACCTACTACTATACTTAAATGTTTATCAAGTATCCGATCTGGTGATCGTTGTGAGAAAATGTAGTAATTTTTAACATTGATTTTGTCGTTGTTTGCATATTAATTAGTATATAACACTTGTAATTTATTACCTTACATTTTAGTAATTTTCAGAAAGTTTTGATCACTTTAAATCACAATTTAATCAATTGTATATAAGAAACTCTACATTAATCCAATTACATATATAAGTAATTTTTAACATCTTGAAATTATGCATCCCGAAGCTCTTAAGCATAAGCCGTATCGTTTTACCGTTATCATATAATTATATATATATATATATATATAAAAGCAACACAATTTCATGAAAATCATGTGCAACCACTATTCATAAGTAATAATAATATTTTGTACCAAAATAACATAAAATAATATTTTTAAGGGAGAACGTTGGATCCAACTATCTTAAACTCAAAAGTCAAACCTGTTATTAAATTTGACTTTTGAGCTCATTAAGCCAGCAAGATATCGTCCTGCATCATGAAATCATTCAGGAATTATAGCTAAAAACTCAATGTTGCAACTTGCAAGTCATACAGTTAAAAAGTCATTGGCAAGTGACAACTAGCATGAAAGGGTAAAAGAAATATAAAAACAAAATAATTCAATTCTAAAAGTAAGGAAAAATATTATTGATCCAATCTGTTTTAATCCAATTTAAGTGTAATAATTTTTTAATTTTTCCTCTTCGCACACGCATAGAGCGTGCAATCGTAACTAGAACAATTTAAGCGTGACTCTCAATGTCAATGACCAATTATATGGTAATTATAATTTACTCACTAGTCACTAGTGCATCACAAATATACATGACTAATATTATATTTATTGATTTCCGGCAATTATTCGTTGTGTACGGGTGTAATCAATTGTATTACCAAAAATAACATAGGATCGCTGGATTTGGCTTTACAATGTTGTTGCTTTCTTACTTTTTTTTGGATAATTCTATGGTACACAGGGAGTATTATTTCAAGATGTACCATTGTGTCTATCTTTTTCACACAATTATGTGTGGGATCACATACAGTACACCTCAGTGTGTGAAAAAGATAGACACAAGAAGCATTATTCCCGGTCCACCATAGAAAAATTCCTTTTTTCCTTTTCTTTTTCCTTTTCCTTTTCCTTTTCCTTTTTATTTATTTATTATAGAATATGAATTTACAAACGTGCCTTTTATTATTTCTCTTTATTATTTCTACTAAATTCACAGTCAAATGTAGCATTGGTACTGAAATAAAACTACTAATAGCAAGTCTGCTCGAAGGTTTCATTTCCTATCTTTTTGTTTTCCATAACCTGATCGGTTACTCTATAGAATCTATACCATTGTTGTCTAAAAATGGGGGGCCTAACATTTTATTTTGTAATTATAATTGACAAAATTAATTTTCATGGAGATTCACAGTGACCGTGCATATAATCTCGATTCATATGGGGAAATAACACTCTATTTACTCGGGATCTCGAAAGTGGAAAAATCTATTGAACATGTTTATATGTATGTGTTGATCTCATTAACTGAAAACACAATCTTGATTCATATGGGGAAACAACACTCTATTTACTAGTAAGGGTGTAAACGAGTCGAGTCGAACCGAACGAGATGTTGATCAAGCTTATTTGAAATACAATCGAGTTTCAAAGTTTGTGTTTGAGCTTGTTTGATTATTAATCGAGCCGAGTTCAAGCGAGCTTTAATCGAATCGAACACGAGTCGAGCTCGAGTAGTTTGATTTTTTTGTACATGCTTTTATTAATTTTTACTAATCGAGCCGAGTTTCAAAACTTATCAAACACAAAAAGTTGTTCAAGCTTGGTTTGATAAGTTAACGAACTGAGCTCAAACGAGTTTTTAGGGATCGAACTCGAGTCGAGTATCGAGTAGTTTAGTTCGTCTTTTACCCTTATTTACTGGGGATCTCGGAAGTGTAATAAAGCTATTGAACATGTGTTTGTGTATGTGTCGATGTCATAAATTGGAAAAACAATCGAAAAACAAGAATATATATGTAGAAGTATTTCGATTTTAAATGTAATTAATACTCGGACTCATGAATATGAATTTAACTAGGATTGAGATATCAGTAGTCATTTTTAAGCGCTTAAATAAAGTGTTATCCAACTATATCTACTAGCTAATTACCCTAAAATGTAAATAGATAAGTTAATATAGATAACATGGAAAGTATAAATAGATAATGTAATTTAACAAAACTGTCAGCGTTATTTGAATAGTTAATTTTCAATAAATCTAATTCTAGACCTCCGAAACCCCAGAAGAAATAAACCAAGAAATTTGAAGTTATTGTATAAGCATTCCAATAAACTAATCGAAGATACTCCAATAAACAAATGTTTAATTTTCTGAGATAACAATATAATGTCTCTATCGCACGAGAGTATGCATAAGATAGCAGTTAGAAACCGACGGCTATGGTGCTAATTACAAGATGATTATGACATCAACCCGCCAATCAAACATTTTATTTCCTAACCACTACACTGAAAACAATTAAATTAAAATTGCATTAAAATAAATGTAAAAAAAAAAAAAAAACTTTTCATGAAATTAAAAAACTAGGTTATCTTGAAGCGTACGATATTCATTTCTTCACTGAAATCAAAATAATCTGTTCATAGGCACATGGTCTTAATTAGCTGGTGGTGGCCAAGCTATGCCGCCGTTGCTCCGCCTCTCTTTGCGCTATCCCACGGCGGAACACAGTTGAACATTCCGGCAACTCACCTAGATCGGCGAAAAGTGACTCATCGTCTTCTCGCATTGTGAAGATCATAGCCATTTCATTGTCTGTAGAAATTCTGTCCTCAGTTAAAATTGGGCTCTCTAGCATGATGCAAGATGTGGATTCAAAATCAGTAAACCATCCAAATTCACTAGCTTGAATTAATAGGCCATCATCAAGTTTAGCAAATTTAAATTCCGGAACAATTTCATGAGATTGATTGGTTTGATTGATTATGGGCTTCTTCTCTTCCTCCTCCTCCTCCTCTTCGTCTTCCTCGGAAACCGAAGTCGCGGCGTTTGCAGCCGCGGCTGCGGGCGCGGCCGCGGCGTGGTGATTATTGTTGTGGTGATGATTTCTAGAAGCCGGCCAAGGGTGGTTATGTTCACAAGAATATGTAACAACTAGCATGTTAGGGTCCGCTCTACTTCTCTCCACTTGTTTTCTTGCTGGACATCCCTTAGAGCTACTACACCTATAGTATCCTCTGCAATATTACAATAAATTTATCCAATTAATTCAATCTAATTCAAGAATTAATTACACCCCCAAGATTGATTTTAATTAGTTTAATAAATTACAAAATTGAGAGTTTAATTATAATTAATTACCTGGGGTAAGGGGAACCTTTGATGGGCTTTTGGCCGTATTTTCTCCAAGCCCAAGAATCGGACGGTGGAGCACTCATCTGATCACCTTTCAGTCTGAAGCCTTCAATGTCTTTGATTGGCACTGACACCACTCTCTTCTGTATGGCTCGCCTACTGTAATAAAACCAGCAAACTTATTTTCTTAATATATTTTCTTCAACTAACCCGTATGCATGCACATGAAATTAAACCCGCAATTAATCAAACACTACAAAGTCTTCACTTTTATTTAATTATTTGATTTATAAACCAGAGTAGAATTTAATGAATTTAAACACATATAGGCAGATACATATAGAGAGGCATGAATTCATATTTGCGTATCAGAAACATATATATTCATTTCATAGTAATTCAATGTAATTAATTACCTTCTTTTAGAAGAGGAAGTAGAGGCGATTTTGGTATCATTGGACACGGCGGAGCGCGGCGAATCTCCGCTGTTTTCAGGCGAATTCTCAGATTCTTCTAGCTGGCTAAAGAAGTTGTTGATGAATCTACCGCCCATGGTCTTGTACTAATGAATCTGTGATGATTATACCAATATATAGTTGTCTCTCTGTGTGTCTCCGTTAAGAGAGAGAGAGAGAGAGATTGATGGAGGTGGTGGATATTAGGTGGTGTGTATTAATATGGGAGAGAATGCAGAGAGATGTGAAATGGTGTAGTTTATAGATCAGGACGTGCAAGCAAATGTTGAAGTAATCCAAAGTTGATTGGTATTTTAATACAATGTGAAAGGGACCCTAACGTTGATTTGTGTGTTGTAATTGCTATAATATTGTGAATAATTAGTATACTCTATTTCTAATGCGTGAATCTGCACGTCTCGCACCAATACTTAATTAAGGCAAATTTTCTTAATTTCTTTTATCCAAACCTAGCTATATATAATTTGAATAGGCTTTATCCATATAGATCATCAATTTTGTCTTATCAACAATATTTATATTTACCTTTCGGAATTAAACCATAGCTAATATAACATTTTATCTTATTTGCATATAATGTTTATTCCTTTGAACGTGCAGTAATATTACACATATTGAAAAATGAAAAGGACGATATTGCAGAAGAAAAAGACGAAATTACGTGTTGGTTGATTTTGAAATAAAACTTTATTTGAGCTTGATTTGATGAACATAACAACGTAACTCAAGCTTTAGCATATTCTCTCGTTCAATGAGATTTAAAGTTCGTCCGGAGTTCAATCAATTAGTTAAAATATAATTATATATGAAAAGATTAAATTACTCGAAATGTTTGATCCAATTAAAGCTCGTCAATGCTCAATTTCGAGGGTATTTGGCTAATTAAGCATATAAACTCTTAGGCTCTATTTGTTTAATTTGTATTTTTAAATCACTTTTTCCATTTTCATTTTCATTTGAAATTGAAAATACACACTTTATACTGTTTTTAACTGAAAATATTTTCATTTTCATATGCATTTTTACTTTCCCAATAAATTTCAATTATTTCAGTAAAATTATATTTCACATCAATCATCTCACAATTTCTTTATCACTTTTCTCTCTCACTTCCTTTCAATTTTTTAAATCTTTCTCTCTCCTCTCTTTTAAATTTTTAAATCCAAAACTATTCATCTAATCATTATTTTTCAATCATTTCACACATCACAATCACCAATTTCAACCATTTTAAAAAACATAACCAAACACAACTGCTATTTTCATTTTTCTCACACAAAAATAAAAAAACTTATTTTCCCATATATATTAGAAAATGACGGTTGAAAATGAAATGAAAACACATCCAAACAGAGCCTTAGTGTTTATAAAATATTTTTAGAGTTTACAAACTCTTAAAAAATAAGTCGAGATTCTCTTGATTATTTTTAGGAGCTTATAAGCTCCTCACATCTTATTTTGAGAGCTTATATTATTTCTCCAAAAAAATTACATACCAAATACTTGTTAAGAGTTTATAAGCTCTTAAACAACTTATACAGATTATAACAAATAAGTTATAACTTTGGGAGTATATATCAACAACCCTTTCTTAGTTGAGATTGACGAAATGGTTGTTAATTAGTAAGGACATTGTATTTAGAGGTAAAAATTGACGGATAATTGTTTTTTTATTTTATTTTTGTTAAGAAATAATTGTTGATTGAACCTGATATATATAAAATTGGCTCGAGGCTCGTAGCCTCGTATAGTTATATAGATCACTTATGACTGAGGCTCGTAGCCTCATTGCCTCGTTGCCTCGTATCTGCTAACGGTCAGCTAAATTACCACTGTTATACGAGGTTTGGGCATCATAGAAGCATTTACATGAAAGGTCCTTAATGGCACCATAATTGCATAATACTACAAGATCCGCGTGTTTTTAAGTGATCCGGGTCGGGTTGATCCGTGACCCGACCCTACGACCCAAGATCCTAACCCTTCATAGCACCACGTGTCATCATCTGTGTGAAACTCCTGTCACTATCAGATCCGTACAACATGAACATCTATAAATACCTCCTCTCAACACATATTTGGGGGGACAATCTCTAGTTCCAACTCTCTTGAGCTAGCATCATATTCACTAATACTTTGACAATAGACTCGAAGTACGTTCCCAATATACAAATTTGGGCTACTCAGCCTCGTAGGCATACGACCCAACAAACCAACGACCCTACATATACGACCTACACATACGACCCAACGAACCAACGACCCTACATATATATACAACCCTACGATACGACCCAAAAGGATACAAACTTATTAATAGAATTTAAACTTTTGAACTACGTTATGACTTGAACCTCCAAGAAAGTACGTAGGCAGCTTGGACTAGAATCCAAGTGCAGTCATGAATTTATCATCACCACCTTCGTGTGTCATACGAAGCAGCCCAGATTGAGGCAGATCGATACCCCAAAATCGAGCTAAATCAGAACCCACATCATATTATCGATTAAGTATGAGATATATAGTTATGCTGATAAATTTTAAATCAACTCCATACCAACGCATGACAACTTAGTCTATGTTTAGTGAGATAGGGGACCATTTGAATTAGTTCACATGGTCATCCGATTGAAATAATGGAGAAACTGTAAATGGAGTGCTAATTAATTCTTATTATTTAGTTTTATATAGTATTTTATTATAATTAGCATTTAATTATTGTTGAATGGTTCTTGGTCTAATCCGTTCCAATTATTAATATTCTATTATTCATAAAAGAAAAGTCATCAACTTGTTATCTTTGTTAATGTTTTAATTTCTAGGTTTGTGGCTATCTTGTCCGTATGCATAATCACGTCGTCATGGGGTTACTGTAGTAAATTGGCGTAAGAGTACTGATTTGTCCCTCTGGAGTTATTTTAGATGGATACTGAAGTCAAACTTGGCATTGTTGAGAAATTACACTACAATTTAAATTAAATTTTGCTTATTACAATTTACATATAAAGTTCCACTTAAATTGAGAAATAGTGAGTATGAAATCAGATAAGTATATATTATATATATACATATATAATAATATACATATATGACTTTATTATAAGTATAAACTAACCAACATAGAACATCATATACACAGAAAGTAAATAGGATGTGGTATGATATGTAAACTCCAAATTCATGCACCAATATACATATTTAGCAGCACATGGATGCCTAATAACAATAATTAACATTAAATGCGTAATCAAGGAACAGAATCCAGAATCTTTTTCGGGTTTATAGATTGTCCTTTATTTAGAATCAACTATCACTTGTCCTTTTTATTACTTTGCATGTAAGTCTTCTTAAATCTCTACTTCAAACTTTGATAAAAAAAAAAAACTCTTCTTCAAACAAGTCAGAAAAAAAAAATAGGAAAAGAAAGTGACAGCTTTTAAGAAACTGGTCTGAATAACATTAGGATAATTACAGGATTCGACCGGAAATTTCGTGCTAATTAATATATTGTTAAGTGAATTGTGATTTTTCAATGAGAACATTATGATATCACGAAGTAGATATTATCAAGCATAATTCAATAATTCATAAATTTCATTTCGAGAATATTTAAATGGGTATTATTTCATAAACAGGAAAGTACGATGTGAACTGCTTGGTAAAAAACCAAATCATTGCGAAATGTGTTATTAGAATTCGACATCGTAAGAGTGAAGCAAACGTGTTTTAATATTGTTCTTCTAGCTGATCAAAACGAGAAGTCATCGTGGCCATTGGATGACACCATTTATTATTCCTCTCTCTCTCCTCTCTCTAACAGTGACGCAAGAAAAGAGATATTATAAATTATAATTGAGGTGATTATTTCTGTATGATCATATGCAGGGATAATAATTTTCTAATAAATGGTCAAAGCCCATTTTCTATTGGCTAGTGTCCTCAGTCCTCACCACTATTCAATTAAATAATAGAAACTCTCTCTAAGAGATTCCTCAACATTTACTCTGCGAATTATTAAATATTATTCTTCAATTTTCTTCCATGTATAATATTTATATATATATATATATAAATATATTTATAGGGAGAATTGGTCCAATTGTATCGATACTAGTAGACAGGTTTCTTCGTTATTAATTTTAGATGAAGGGGATATCCTGACATAACAAAGAGGAACCGATATTTTTTAATTATGGGTTATACAGACTTTATATGACTCCAAATAAGGAGTAAAAAGTCACAAATTGTGATAGTTTGTAATTAAACTCGGGACTTCTAGCATGAAAATAGAAACTAATATCATTAGGCTAACAATCCTTGGGCCTAGTAGATGGGTTTCTGGGCCATTGTTTGAAAATTCTTAAAATATCTTATTAGGGAGCCCCAAAGAAATGTGCTCCCATGAGTCCATGACCCATTCTAATTCTAAGTTTCAAGAAATATCCAAACAGTAAAGGATAAAACTGACATGCGTGAGACTTCCACATCTGGGCCGACAGCGGCCCGTTTATTATATTTAAGGGCCACCTTAGCACATGATGGCCCACGTGCTCGCTGATACAAATAATTATTTAAGGTTATATAATAAGTAATATTCCGAATAAAATAAAAATGACGAGAAAAGAAAAGAAAAATGAAAGTGCGGCATCATCTTGGTTAAAAGTTAAAACTGATTCGAAAATCAACAATAATTTGAAATAAACAAACAAGGAGTAAGTTAAGCCCTTAGCCGTTTGTTTCTTCCACTCTGATCTAGGTCGGTTTCTACCCTACATTATTTCAGTCAAGATGATCTCGTACACGAATTGACGAACGTACTCTCAAGATTATAGACTGCACTTGAATATGGCCAAACTGCCTATGTACCTCTCAGGGATTAAATCGAAACGTAGTTCAAATAAAGTTGTTGTGATATCTATGATTCGTATTCCAAAGGTATCTAGTATTTGTATTATAGGATCGTACTCTCAAGTCTTTGGATTATCGTGAACTATACGAAATATATCTCGTAATATTTAATACTCAAATTATCCATCCCCGAAACTCAATAAATGAACGCATTTATAGAGTTTCCACTCTGTACTATAGAGTGAATGACAGATGAGACATCTCAAACTGGATGTCTAACAAGTGTACTTAATAAACGGTCTTGATTGCATATCGTAGGGTCGGGTCATGGGTCAACCCTACCCGGACTATTAAAAACACGCGGATCTTGGAGTGTAATGCAAATATCATTGCATTAGGGATCTATTTGCTAATTTGCCTTGTACCCTCGTAAACGAGGTAGTCTAAAGCATGGTTCGCCGGAACGCCGCGAAAGCGGCCAGAACGGCTGTTCCCGTCCTCCATTCCAAAGTTCCATGTCATCTCGTTTTTGTACTCGAAAAGCGATGGAACGGCCGAAAAACTGCGAGACGGGGGGATAAGGTTGTGATGCGGCCGTTCAGGCGATTTTTTGGCAACGGAACGGCTGGAACGGGATGAGTAATTTTGCTTGGTTGTGGGTCGCTTATTAGAATTAGAGAAAGTCATGGGTTTGGAATCTTGAAAGAGAGAAGTGTAGTTTTCTGAAAATGGGAAAGATGAGATTTCTATGATGTGAGTAAATATGGCTGGTGTGGAAGTGAAGGTGTTTGAACCATGGTTCAAAGTCGCAGTATCGATGATAATATCAGCAGGTCTTGTTCCATATCGGTCGTGGTGTATCGGGATATTATCGGGCAATACGAAACAAATGCATTATAGGATACTAAAAAAATTCTAAAAAATTAGTAAATGTGTAGCAAATATAAATAACATAAGTTTTCACTAATTGGCACATTCTGGAAAAAATTATTGGACTATATATAAATAAATCTAAACATAATGTTATTGTCAATTTTAAATATGTAATTGAAGTGAGTTTATTAATAATCATATCATAAGTCTTCATTATATATAAAATAATACATCCACCAGATCATATCACAAAACATGTTTATAGAAAATAAGCAAAAAATTTATTATTGAAAATTATACCCGAGATGTCCGATATCATCCGATATTATTGTCGATAATATCGCGATACGACCGATAATATTATTGTATCGGCGATATCATCCGACACTATCGGATATTATCGGCGATAAATATAAAAACGGAGAATAATAGATATCGTCCGATATTATCGGATAGGCATAGACCGATCCGGCAAATACTTTGAACTATGGTTTGAACAATGGCTGGTGTTAAAGTTACATACCTCATTAACTTTAATTTTTATACTTAAAATGTATATTTGGACAATAAACGATCAATGAATTTTACATGTTTTGATGTTTATTAATGTAATATTTTAAACTTTAAATTTTTTAAGCAATTTAACAAGCAAAAGTGTGGAACGGTCGCGACCGTTCCGCGACGGGGCAATGTTCCATATACGAAGTATCGAAAGACGTTTATATAATTTGGTATATCACACTCTATTCTTGGTTTGAGTAGCCCGGGATTTCACTTTCTCACATTATATTTCCCACTTCAAAAATGAAAGTGAACCCTTTACAAGCTTCCAAGATAAAAATAAAAATAAAATCTTAGATATTAATATCATAAATTTTAATTTTAAATAATTAAGGGCATTTTTGAGTTTGGCTTTGGATAACCTTGAGAATAGCTTCATTCAAGATAGTGGCATCAATATTATCTTCAACAATGGCTTCCATCCCAAAGAAGTGTTTACAGGTAACCCTGGCTTGGACTACATTCACATTCATTTCTTCAAAGGCTTCCAGAATTGAAACCAGCATTTCTTCACATTTCTTGCATGTTACCCTCACTATTAAATATCCTGCTCCAAGCTTCTCTATTTTCACTTCCTGTACAGTTCATGCACGTTATATATCTTGCCATCAAATTCTTGCAAAAAGGCCAAAAGTATATATATATATATATATATATATATATATATACTACAAGGACATTATTATCATATTTTAATATTAAATTAGACTTGAAACTCCTATAATAATTTGTGAAGTGCCAATATCTTTCCCCAATTGTTATACTCCGAATAAAATCTATCAATGGGCTGGGCCTATGTCATTTGACTTTCCTTATATAATCCAAAACAGCACGAATATATTGTGTTGTGAATCTGGTTCGTCGTTCAGAAAGCACAAAATCATAATATGCTCTCTCCAGCTTCCGCATAAACCAACACCTTTTTGCGGTTCTTCTTATGCTCAATTCGAGCTAGCTAAAAAGGAGGAATATTCATGTACTATGATTCAGCACGACAATTCCAGAACATGCTCGTGGATATGCGGATGCGATTAAATAAATTTCTAAGCAGAGCTTATGCAGTAAGTTTTCTTGAATCATTCTTGTTGATATTGTTTTTAACTTTATGCTTCGATCACTCATTCATGTTATTTGTGCTACAATATCTATCATTCAATTTTTTTATTTTAATTTTACCTAAGTTACATATTGTGCTGTCTAGTGTTGCTTTTATGGTGAAGTGCGTTTCGCCGGTGGATCATCATTTGAAGCTTGAGTGGTTGCATGTTTCAAAAGCGCTTTAAAATGTCCTGAAGTTTTTAAGACATGTCATGTGGATGAAATGTGTGTAATTTCATTGATAGATAAGCTATAAACGTGTTACTATATTTTTAGGAGAAGCAATATGATGTTTGTGGTTGTGACACGAAATGTCGTGGCCGTAAATAGGTTTCTTCGTTATTAATTCTATAGGGAGAATTGGTCCAATTGTATCGATACTAGTAGATAGGTTTCTTCGTTATTAATTCTAGATGAAGGGGATATCCTGACATAACAAAAAGGAACCGATATTTTTTTATTATGGGTTATACAGACTTTATATGAGTCCAAATAAGGAGTAAAAAGTCACAAATTGTGATAGTTTGTAATTAAACTCGGGACTTCTAGCATGAAAATAGAAACTAATGTCATTAGGCTAACAATCCTTGGGCCTAGTAGATGGGTTTCTGGGCCATTGTTTGAAAATTCTTAAAATATCTTATTAGGGAGCCCCAAAGAAATGTGCTCCCATGAGTCCATGACCCATTCTAATTCTAAGTTTCAAGAAATATCCAAACAGTAAAGGATAAAACTGACATGCGTGAGACTTCCACATCTGGGCCGACAGCGGCCCATTTATTATATTTAAGGGCCACCTTAGCACATGATGGCCCACGTGCTCGCTGATACAAATAATTATTTAAGGTTATATAATAAGTAATATTTTTCCGAATAAAATAAAAATGACGAGAAAAGAAAAGAAAAATGAAAGTGCGGCATCATCTTGGTTAAAAGTTAAAACTGATTCGAAAATCAACAATAATTTGAAATAAACAAACAAGGAGTAAGTTAAGCCCTTAGCCGTTTGTTTCTTCCACTCTGATCTAGGTCGGTTTCTACCCTACATTATTTCAGTCAAGATGATCTCGTACACGAATTGACGAACGTACTCTCAAGATTATAGATTGCACTTGGATATGGCCAAACTGCCTATGTACCTCTCAGGGATTAAGTCGAAACGTAGTTCAAATAAAGTTGTTGTGATATCTATGATTCGTATTCCAAAGGTATCTAGTATTTGTATTATAGGATCGTACTCTCAAGTCTTTGGATTATCGTGAACTATACGAAATATATCTCGTAATATTTATTACTCAAATTATCCATCCCCGAAACTCAATAAATGAACGCATTTATAGAGTTTCCACTCTGTACTATAGAGTGAATGACAGATGAGACATCTCAAACTGGATGTCTAACAAGTGTACTTAATAAACGGTCTTGATTGCATATCGTAGGGTCGGGTCATGGGTCAACCCTACCCGGACTATTGAAAACACGCGGATCTTGGAGTGTAATGCAAATATCATTGCATTAGGGATCTATTTGCTAATTTGCCTTGTACCCTCGTAAACGAGGTAGTCTAAAGCATGGTTCGCCGGAACGCCGCGAAAGCGGCCAGAACGGTTGTTCCCGTCCTCCATTCCAAAGTTCCATGTCATCTCGTTTTTGTACTCGAAAAGCGATGGAACGGCCGAAAAACGGCGAGACGGGGGGATAAGGTTGTGATGCGGCTGTTCAGGCGATTTTTTGGTAACGGAACGGCTGGAATGGGATGAGTAATTTTGCTTGGTTGTGGGTCGCTTATTAGAATTAGAGAAAGTCATGGGTTTGGAATCTTGAAAGAGAGAAGTGTAGTTTTCTAAAAATGGGAAAGATGAGATTTCTATGATGTGATTAAATATGGCTGGTGTGGAAGTGAAGGTGTTTGAACCATAGTTCAAAGTCGCAGTATTGATGATAATATCAGCAGGTCTTGTTCCATATCGGTCGTGGTGTATCGGGATATTATCGGGCAATACGAAACAAATGCATTATAGGATACTAAAAAAATTCTAAAAAATTAGTAAATGTGTAGCAAATATAAATAACATAAGTTTTCACTAATTGGCACATTCTGGAAAAAATTATTGGACTATATATAAATAAATCTAAACATAATGTTATTGTCAATTTTAAATATGTAATTGAAGTGAGTTTATTAATAATCATATCATAAGTCTTCATTATATATAAAATAATACATCCACCAGATCATATCACAAAACATGTTTATAGAAAATAAGCAAAAAATTTATTATTGAAAATTATACCCGAGATGTCCGATATCATCCGATATTATTGCCGATAATATCGCGATACGACCGATAATATTATTGTATCGGCGATATCATCCGACACTATCAGATATTATCGGCGATAAATATAAAAACGGAGAATAATAGATATCGTCCGATATTATCGGATAGGCATAGACCGATCCGGCAAATACTTTGAACTATGGTTTGAACAATGGCTGGTGTTAAAGTTACCTACCTCATTAACTTTAATTTTTATACTTAAAATGTATATTTGGACAATAAACGATCAATGAATTTTACATGTTTTGATGTTTATTAATGTAATATTTTAAACTTTAAATTTTTTAAGCAATTTAACAAGTAAAAGTGTGGAACGGTCGCGACCGTTCCGCGACGGGGCAATGTTCCATATACGAAGTATCGAAAGACGTTTATATAATTTGGTATATCACACTCTATTCTTGGTTTGAGTAGCCCGGGATTTCACTTTCTCACATTATATTTCCCACTTCAAAAATGAAAGTGAACCCTTTACAAGCTTCCAAGATAAAAATAAAAATAAAATCTTAGATATTAATATCATAAATTTTAATTTTAAATAATTAAGGGCATTTTTGAGTTTGGCTTTGGATAACCTTGAGAATAGCTTCATTCAAGATAGTGGCATCAATATTATCTTCAACAATGGCTTCCATCCCAAAGAAGTGTTTACAGGTAACCCTGGCTTGGACTACATTCACATTCATTTCTTCAAAGGCTTCCAGAATTGAAACCAGCATTTCTTCACATTTCTTGCATGTTACCCTCACTATTAAATATCCTGCTCCAAGCTTCTCTATTTTCACTTCCTGTACAGTTCATGCACGTTATATATCTTGCCACCAAATTCTTGCAAAAAGGCCAAAAGTATATATATATATATATAGGTAGGTGTGTGTGGAGAGAGAGACAGAGAGAGAGTACTTGGATATGATTTATGAGGTAGTGGTACTCTTGTTTGATTGCTTCAACTTGGAGCTTCAGCTTGTAGATGTAAAGAAAAGCATCCTTGATAATGGAGCTCTTTTTCACCTTCATAGATTACAAAAATGATATTTATTTATATATAGCCTACATGTTTTGAACAAAAATCATAATTTAAGCATGAGCCCTTACTGATTTAGAATTGGTTAGAGTTCTCAAAATGTGAAGCT
The DNA here is from genome assembly GCA_019426215.1 of Buddleja alternifolia. Classification (NCBI taxonomy): domain Eukaryota; kingdom Viridiplantae; phylum Streptophyta; class Magnoliopsida; order Lamiales; family Scrophulariaceae; genus Buddleja; species Buddleja alternifolia. Next base: position 3,583,492 of record CM033392.1, read on the forward strand.
TTCTGCGCAATGCCATTCTCCTTTGCATTTTGGCTGCCATCTCTCTCTCCCCCTCTCTCTCTCTCTCTCTCTCTCTCTCTCTCACTATATATATATGGTGTGTGTGTATTTCTTACTATAGTATTATAGATAAATGGTCATGGCCGCGTGCTATATATAGAGACTGCAAAAATGGGAGGAATGATGATGGGTTTTGGGGTCACGGAATGTCAAGATATGTACTGACATGCTTGTCTCATTATAAAGAATTATGAGTAATAAAATTGAAAAGCACTATAATTATTAGTACAAATTAAATGAGTAACGTAGGTCGGTAGGTGGAAATTACTGTAGCTGACTCTAATCAATATATAATAATTGCGACTGATCATGCAGTTAAACCAACCAGCGTTAAGTGGAAAATTAATAATAAAAACAAAAAAAATTATTAAAGACAATGTAAAATACAAAAGGAAAATCTGTACTCGAATTTCAATAATTGTGCTCGGATCCCTCAAGAATTACAGTTATTCTAGTATTTCAAAACTTGATATATAATTTTGTATAATTATAAATGTATGCATATGTTAAGGTGAAATTACTTATTGATGGAAACAAGCAATATTCTTAATTGTTACATAAAAAATGGCGAGGCTAGAAGTTTTAATTAGGCTACAAACTCAAATTAGAAAAGTTTAGGCCAAACTATTGATCTTAAGTGTTATTGTCGATGTGTGTAAATTGTATAGAAGTATATATCTTACATATGATCGATCAAACCGCATATGGATTAAATTTTTTTCGAAAATCGAACTCTTTACAACTCATAGGGTTAACTTTTATTTTTATCTATGCATCATTATGGGGCGCAATAACAATTTGATCCAATAACCCCATTTCGTCCAGAATTTAAGCAAACTGACGTGATGTTGCTAAAGTGTAAAACAATTACTATTTAGGTGTAGTTTATAATATAATTATGTTATTCGCAATGGGCTGATTATGGAGTTTGGCTTGATATATTTAAAATTATTGTCGCATATGATTAATTTCATATAAATTTCATTACATTATGAGAACTCAAACTCGAAAAGCTCATATATAAATACATAATGGTTTATGGTTATTTTTTTCTCTAACAGAATGGAAAAAAAGGTTGCATAGGATGCTTGTGTAAAATAATTGGTGTTTTAGTGACCAATGTGAATGTGATGATAGAAGAAGATGATTGGAATTAAGAAGCCCCTACACTCTTAAAAAGTGTCAAAATCAGTAACATACATAGGATGAGCTGAAAAGGACCATATGCATATATACATATATGGCAGCAGTAGAGACCAATTGCAGGCACCAAAAAGCATCAATATCTGCAAAATTATGCAGCTATAGGAAGAGTAGCTATTTTCTGCTGCCCATCTCACAACACATATACATACACACATATATGTATACATATAAATATACTTTTAGCTGTACTCTAATGATATGCTCACGAGCGCTCAATTGTTCATTCGTCCTTTGGTTATATCATTGTGTGGTTTCAGTTTATCTTTCGAACTCTTTTTACAGTGTCTGTCAATAGTCACATGCTCTGCTAACAGGCTCCTTATCTGCTCCCCTTTTACCAATTTTCAAATTTCTTGGATTGTTGGATTATTTGCAATATGGCGCCAAGTCCAAATTAAGTAGTCTCATTAATGATATGTGATGCGGGATCAGTAAGTATGTCACGTGAGGACCATGTGGGGAGGAAATCCGATCTGACACACTACAAGCTGGACATTAGGTTGATTTATATTTAGACTGCACTCGCTCAAGACAAGCTGCCTACCCACCCACTTTGATAGGATCAATTTTCTTTGTAGTTCTATAATGAGCTAACTCTTTCTCTAGCAGTTTATTGTGAAGAGAGCAGATAATGAATTTTCATCAGCTCATTGTGGTATTTATAGAACTGAAGGTGGGCTATGGGCCGAAAGCCTCATAAGCGGCCCATCCAATGGTAAATAAAAATAATTTTTTATTTAAATAATTACTTTTAACCACATATTATGGCCCAACTAATTATTTGGACCCCTTTGGCCTGGGATATCCTGTTTGGGTCATCCCAACTCAATTACAAGTCCTTACGAAAAATTGCCCACAACATGTATATGGTACATTTTTTATTTTTTTTGATAAGAAGCATTTATATGGTACATCAATATGAAAATTAAAATATTTTATTATTTTAACCTCGAAAAAGAAGTGAAATGCATGGGGTAAAAGAATTTCAAAAAGATATTTGAAATGAATGGTCAATAATGAAAACCGTTGGGCACGGGGAATAGTAAAAATTGAAAGTTTCGTTCATTCTATTGGAAAGGACAAAAGGCCAAATAGAGAGGAAAACAAGAACCGTACTTGGTGATAGTAATTTGACGAGACCTCTCATTTCATTTTCTTTAATGGCATGCATAGAAATGCAGAGGCAGAATACCACAAACAAAAGGTTAGAGAAACAAAAACATATTGGAATTTAGCAGTGTAATTTGTAAACATACCTCCTAAGATCACTCTTGTGAGCTTTTGTTGTTTAGCATATGGCTATAACCACTAGCCCCTTTTTGTGGGTTTTAGGTCACTTTCTGTCTACTCATTTTTTGATATTTCAATGTTACAAGCTCATCTCCCCATCCTTTTCTTTTTGTCTCCATCTTCTTGACATGTTTCTCTCCGCATTTTCTTTATATTATTATTACACTTTTTTCATAGTTATAAGTAAGATAAAGATGAGCAATATAACAATCTCTTCTGTAAGGACGTGATCATGAGAGTTCCTCACGTCTGGAAACGTCTAGATATTGATATCGATTAGTCGAGTCCAACATTTCAATCCTAATAAAGTTCAAAATAACTTGAATCAATTCACCATTACACGAGAACAAATCTTTTTATTTTTATTTTTTGGTTAATCAAATATACTAATATATACAAGTTCATTTTTAAGTTTAAAGACATTCAAAATCATAGTTATAAGAAATACTGGCCCCTACCACTCGATTTGCCACCCATGATATTCTCCTTAATTAAGATATTACACCACTCAATTTAAACATACCTATTTTTGTCTACATATTGAAGCTTTTTGTTCTCCATAGAATCTAGCAAAATATATAGCTCAACATGACCGCACTAACTCCCTTTGAAATTAAAGTTAAATTTGCTTTAACTCGTGATATTAAACATATATTTCATAAATTCCTTTTTGACAATGCATGATAAGGTAGCAAAAAAGTAACATTTTGTAGGTTAAGACCAGCAGCCAAAAGAAAATGCAAATGTAAGATAAGATAGCTAATTTTGGCCATAGGTCTAACTCGAGATAAGAGTAAATAGTGGATTTATTGTACTTATATTTAACATTTAAAGCTAATACAAATTGGCTCAGTTGGTAAGAACATACTACTTCCTCTCAGAAGGTTGTGTTTTCGATTCCCTTTACCGATGTGAGGGCTGTGTTAGTGGACAATCTGTAAGTACCTCTATGAGTAACCTATGGTTCCGAAGGCATGCCCTGACCTGATAGGTGACCGGAGCCTACCCTACCTAAACTTTTTTAACAAAAAAAAAAAACATTTTACAGACACAACTTTCATCTTGACTTTTCACTTTCAAGTTTCTACTAAAATATCAAGTCAAGTGTGTTAAATTAATTAAAAATTACAATTAAAAATATTTAATTAATAATTTCTCCAATGGTCATATAGTCATATTCAAGGTGTCAGATCATACATTCTGTACAAGTCTTAAAAGTTGGACCCATTTATTTCTACTGTTGTTAAGAAATGTTGACTCATTCATGGTCAGATCAGTGAATCGGATCAGATTTGGATCATGATCCGGATCCATTATGCAATGGACTGGGCAGGTGAGGAAAACAAGGAGAAATATTTGGGTCAAAATTTGGGCTCTCCAGAACAGGCCCAATTAGCCCATTAAGATACCTATCTGCTAATAAAAGAATACTTAAGGGAAATGATATTGGAGCGTCACAACTTACTATTGGAGCTCAATTTTTCTTTATCTCTCTAGGCAAATGGCAATAGTATCCATTTGTTAACAAAAAATTAATTGCTAACAAATTAAAAAATAAATGTTCCTTTTAATAATCAATTCATCCATAATAAATTATCTAAACAATTGCTTAAAAATTGCATAATTGGATAATGCTTACATCTACGCAAGCACAAAACTAATAACTTAAGAGCATGCAAAATTTAAAGAATAATTTATTATCATTATTATTGTGGTATGTAAATATAAAATATATTTATAGACTTTGGCTCTTTATACACATATGAAGAAATTATTAGCTACATCTAACAATATCATCATCTTCATCATCGTTATTACTATTAGTATTAGTATTACTACTGCTACACTTTTTTATATGAATTAGGTTTATCTGGGCAGTACTTATTTATGCCTAATCGTAATTTACTACTATAATAAACTATATAAGATTGATGGTTTGGTGTTAAAATGCGGTAAAAATGAAATAATTTTTAGGACAAAATGCACTTTACCCCCTCAAAAATCCACCTTTTAGCACTAAACTCCTCTAAAACTAAAAAAAGTTACCACCACCCCCCCAAGAAAATTAAAATGTGTAACACTTTGCCCCAAAATTAATGTTTAGATGATATTTTTATCGGATATTTTGTTGCATGCCAGTCATTATAAACTTGTAAGGTCATGAATGTCATTTATCATCTCCTACGCAAATCAACTACACTTTTATAATGTAAATTGGCACCAAATGGGATTAGGTGACAACCTGAATTCTAACACCTGCTTATGCGTTCTGGAAAAACATGGGTTTCGAGCTAATAATTTATATTTTATGAGTAAAAAATTATTGAAAAAAATATTTTGATGCGAGAATAAAAAATAACTTCCATATTCATACAATTAGACAAAGACTAACATGATCTTAAGATTCTAGTAAAAGTTTCACTTGAATATTGATTGTGGGACAAAGTGCTACATAATTATATTCATATTCTCTTTTTCTAATTTTGAGGGGGTTTAGTGCTAAAAGTTGAATTTTAAAGGGGGTGAAGTGCATTTTGCCCTAATTTTTATTTGAAATTCGATGTTTTGTCATTTCTAATTTGACATACTATGTATGGTACTATGTTATATTGTTGATGATACTTTAAAATTTTCATTGACGAGCTGTTTTCCTTATAAATATGCAAAACTATATGATTTTCAAATTTATGTATTAATTATTTGATATGTAATAAAATAGTGGAGTATAATAACTTGTTTTGATTGAATAAAAATACTTTTAAAATTTAATTTTGAAGTTTATATTATTTTTATACTACAAGGTCATTGTTATCATATTTTAATATTAAATTAAACTTGAAGCTCGTATAATCATTTGTGAAGTGCCAATATCTTTCCCCAATTGTTATACTCCGAATAAAATCTATCAATGGGCTGGGCCTATGTCATTTGACTTTCCTTATATAATCCTAAACAGCACGAATATATTGTGTTGTGAATCTGGTTCGTCGTTCAGAAAGCACAAAATCATAATATGCTCTGTCCAGCTTCCGCATAAACCAACACCTTTTTGCGGTTCTTCTTATGCTCAATTCGAGCTAGCTAAAAAGGAGGAATATTCATGTACTATGATTCAGCGCGACAATTCCAGAACATGCTCGTGGATATGCGGATGCGATTAAATAAATTTCTAAGCAGAGCTTATGCAGTAAGTTTTCTTGAATCATTCTTGTTGATATTGTTTTTAACTTTATGCTTCGATCACTCATTCATGTTATTTGTGCTACAATATCTATCATTCAATTTTTTTATTTTAATTTTACCTAAGTTACATATTGTGCTGTCTAGTGTTGCTTTTATGGTGAAGTGCGTTTCGCCGGTGGATCATCATTTGAAGCTTGAGTGGTTGCATGTTTCAAAAGCGCTTTAAAATGTCCTGAAGTTTTTAAGACATGTCATGTGGATGAAATGTGTGTAATTTCATTAATAGATAAGCTATAAACGTGTTACTATATTTTTAGGAGAAGCAATATGATGTTTGTGGTTGTGACACGAAATGTCGTGGCCGTAAAACAAATCAATCTACCTGATATTCGATCCGAGATCAGTCGTTAAAAGCCTATTACAGCTCGGTTTTTTGCTAAGGTTGAACTAAAAGTTTGAGAGCTTTAAGCTCGGTTTGTCACGTGTAATAAACCAAGTTTTAATGCCTGTTATCACTCGATAACTCTAATGTCGGATTTGAGCTAGAGTCAAGTAAGAATTTAATAAATATGCCGCATGTGACAATATCAAGATACACGAGCTCGAGTGGTTTCCGAGTCATTGAAGGTCATTGGCGTTCGGCTCATTTAGTAATCAACCAAAGTCCAGCAACAAATCAAACTTGAACAATATGTTAATCACTTCGACTAGATTCGTGACACTTTACGTGTTGGTATTGAGAATAAAGCTATAAAACTTATCGGACAGCAAAAATCTTTTTTATTGTTGGATATGCTACATCCTTGATGGCATATTCAAGATCCTTGACCTCATAAATGCGGAGTGTTTCCATGGCAATCACTACCAACATCCAGCTGCAGCAGCATTACAGGGCAAAAACTCCGTTGGCAGGCAGCCACTTAAAAATGCTATTGGAATGTGTTCTTTTATAGTGTGCCCACTGCCAAAGGAGATTTGCCTAGCAATTCTTCTGCAACCCTACTTCTTTCAAGAAAATATTGTTGCTTTTCAGACTACTATGTTTTTGCATAACATTAACTTCTGCTGCAGCTCCATTCAACATTTCTTTTTGAGATTACTATGTTTCCCTCCCATATGCCCGTGTTATTTAACTTATTCTCCTCACACGTTTAGGTCTCAAGCACTTGTGATTTCTATTTCACTCCACATCACCGCCACCAAGTGTCTATTTAATACTTCCATCCATTTACACATTCTCTTTAATATACACATGTAGTGCATCTATAATGTGGAGTACAAGATGAAGCACCAATTTGGGATAGAGGACTTAAGTGGGTCTTAAGTTGTATCTTGTTGTTTCCCTACTTGGGTATAGTTTTTTTCATTTTAAATAATAGTACGCATAGCACCCAGGATGTTATTAGTTTCCTCCCTTCTGCATCAGAATTAGACTCTTCATATATGAGCTTAGAGTGCCTCCTGAGTCTCAATATTTTTACCAGTGAAGTTACTGATTTTTTGAACCGAGTATCACCTTCATAAATTGAATACTTATTTTGCATTATGTATGGTCATTCTTTTCTGAAAGAAGCGTGCATCTTGTATAGAAATTATAAAAGTATTGTACACAATGACTATTGTAGCAGTATTTTTGTGTACATCCTCTTCTGTTAATGTCCTACATTACCAAAAGTCTCTTCAATTTAGAAGGCATCCTGGTAAGAAGGCCGACCACTACATAAACTGAAATCATTTCAGGAAAGAAGCAAGTTGGCTTTCTTTGATCTACCTTCCTAGGCAGGGAAGATGACGCAAATGGACCGAGATGGTGGTCGTGGATCATGGTAGATTCGAGTCTTTACGCAAAGAAAGGGTCCCTTCAACAGTTGGACCTAAACAAACATAGATAGCGTAGGACTTTATACTGTCAGCTTGTTCCCGATTCAGTCATGTTTACATATGGCGGATTAATCTCTCATAGAAAATTTTGAAAGTTTACATACAGACACAAAGAAAGTGATTTAGATGGCATGCCACCTTACTCCTGTATCTCAAGACATCAACTCCAGCAGACTCATAGTTGTGAAGAACACTATTATATTTGTTTTAGTATGTGAAGTGTGCCTTATACTATTAGCATTGGAACTTGTTTAATACAGCAAAAAGCGTTTGTTTTGATCACACGTTAATAGATTTATTCTATTAATTAAATGTTATCACTTATCAGCATAGTAAGAGAACCTAAGCTGTTTAAAATATTCTATTAATTAAATGCTGTTTAAATTAACCTTCCAAACTCATTAAACATAGAATTCAGCTCTTAGACAATCATCAGAAATATATCAAATCCATACATGCACACTAGAAATACATAGCCTTCTTCTCCAGTAAACTTTATAGAATTCTGATTCAGAACATGACAGTTAACGCATGAGTTTCCTGTTTAATCTCTCTCTCTCTCTCACACACACATCACACAAAGAGGATGTTTTGTACTTTAAATTCACCATAACTAACACTTGTTATCAATAAAAACTTAATTTTGGCTGTTTCAGAGTTTAAAGTCACTGAAAATTAAGTCTGAAAGTACTGCACGATTGAAGGCTAATAAGTTGGAATTTTCCTTCATGTTTAGTCATCTTTGGATATTTGAACAACTTACAAGACAAAAGAAAATAATTAAAAGTCTCGGAGATGAAATTCAATACATGTAACTGATGTTCCTACATTTAGTATATTATTACATATGTTCCACACTAGGGTGTGTCATCAAAGTTTCTGAGCTCCTATGCATTATTGGAACATCAACTCATTCTGTCTTGCATTTCAAAATCCACAATGAGGGAACAACTGAATGGCAGCCCAACACCATTATGTCATAATGGACTTTAGCTTTCCCATATCTGGTTTCCATCTATACGTTCCCCCACAAGCTATTCTTAATTCACATTGAACTTCATCTTCTTTCACCACCCATCATCTGCCAAACTAAGAGATACTAAGAGCATACTGAAAGAGAGAAAAATTTGTGAAGTGGCAACTGGAAACATGAGTAGAGATGCAGAATGGCAGGGCAATTCTCCTTTGGCGGAATAGTTTTTGCAATTTTACTAGCAATAACATTTTTCTGCCAAAGGAGAATTGCACTGTTATTCTTCTCCACTTCCCTTTCTGCTTTGCACCGCATAGCTCCTGTTTGCCTCTGCCTCTATTCAGCTTCAACGGTGGACTTTTATACTCAACTATTCGCACATTGCATGGATATTCTCTGGAATTCGGTGGTATATGCTAAAGAACAATGCTTTGAGGATTTTTTTTTTTCACTTCTTTTTTCTTGATGTCATGGTCCCCATTACCTTACAATTGGTTTATGTGTCATCAAGATAATGCCTAACTGCTTAAATTTCATGACATTCACTTAAAATGCCACATTTTTCTAGGGGAAGGACCACACATCTAGAATGTAGACCACTCTTTCAGCACTAGTCAACTCATGAGATTATTTACAATAATTAAAAAAAAAAAACACAGCTAACATGAAATTCTCATGCTCCCTTTCTCCCACCCGCTAACGTGCACATGTGTGCTTGAAATTACACGCACACGCATTGATTACTATATAGAACCTATGTCGAAAGGGTGGGCTGATTAAATTAGCCAAGTTCCATGTTTGATTTCGAACTCCATTAGTGATAATGGAACAAAGAATTATCCTCACTCTTGTCGATATGCCTTTACCTGAATATGATCCCACTGATTTTATTAAAGCATCTACATAAAAATTAACAGAAGCAAGGGGGAGAGATTTATCTTCAATATTTTGGTGCTTAGGCCTTAGAGTAATTGATGTTGGACAATCTGAAAATATATATACCAGTTTTCCAACCTTTTCTTACATAGTTTCTGTGGTGGAGGTGAATTATTGAGCAGTCTCCTTTGGCAGACAGTCAGTGGTTTAACCAGGATTTGGTCCCTGCCAGAGAAAGTTTGCTCACTAATTGTCCTGTAATATTTGCTTCTGATCAACATACTATCCTGAAATCACTCTGATTAGAGATTTTCAGGTTGTACTATATCAGAACAATTTTGTTTTTTGCTTTTCATTGTAATTGGTCATCCTTTTCAGCTTTTGATGATATTGTAAGTGTTCTTTTTTTTCTTGTCAATAACATTTCTCCGTTATATATTGTTGGTCTTTTGATTATAGCCTATCTATCTTCATAGGTGTGCCACCAGTTGTTTAACTCTTACTGCTGTGAGTCAAAAAAACGTTTAACTCTTACTCCTGTAAGTCAAAAAAAACTTATTTTTCTGGGCAAAAAAAATATTTGCTGTTTTTACATTAGACACCTGGACAAGTATACCAGAACAATATTGTGAATTCCCACTACTAATGCAAAGATTTCATCAAATTTCAGAAGCGTGAATCCTCTTAATTTATATTAAAGCTAAAGATCACGATGGTTTCAACGGTTCAGTGGCGACTAAAAGGATGAGACACTGTGAATACAAGAGATCACAGATATCCCTTTATTAATGAGTTCAAGTCCTTCTATTTAGCTGGTGGGTTTCGTTTGTGAATTGCTACCATTTATTTATCCCTCTATTAAGAATGGATTGGATTTATTTTTGTTGTTGATTGTACTAAGCAGCTTTTGAGCTTCAGACAATGGATGCACGTAAATCAACTTTACTGTGATTGTTGAGAATGGAGTCCACTTGCATAGTTGATCATTCATGTCAGAGGATCTTATCAGAAGCCTCCAATTCGGGTAAGTTTCAGATCTTAAGTTACACGAGAACTTGAAGTTAATACTCAGCACCACAGTGTTATAGAACTTTTCAGTGACATTATTTGTTACGATACCATTAAGTCATTACTGTTCCTTGAAGTACTTTTTGTACTTCTTTTTGTTGGCTTATTTGTGTTACCTTGGCCCGATGTCTGCATAAGTAAAGAGGAAGATTTTACACAGCTTTCATTCTATTAGTAATATGGATTTGAAATATACTTCAAGTACATTTAATCGAAGACAATGAATTAAACCTTCTGGGCATGAGAATATATTAAGAGACCGTTGGAAACTGATCAATATGTTCTTCCGTAACAACTCATTAAAAAATATACTCCTAGTAACAAAAGGAAAACAAAGAAAAAGCAACATGTACTATCAGAAATCTTAGCCTTATGGACCTGTTAGTTTTAATATCAGCTTATACATGTCTAAGAGACATAATGCTGAAAGATGTTCATGAACTCAATCGCGCCTTAATCCTTCATCATGTTATTGGACTGGCATTTGTATGCACCTGTACGGTTTCACAAAATTAAGAATAATCCAGAAAAGAAGTCGAATAATAAATAATTAGCTGCTGAAGAATAACATTACTAATACAGGTACCAACAGTATGAAAAACATCTTGGAATAAAAATCTTTACCATAATATTCTTTAATTTCTTTTGGATGGGGTTGTATCGTAATATTCAGCATTAGCTAAAGTTTCAAAAAGAAAATAATAATAATAGCTGTAGAAAAAAACTTAATTACAAGAAAACAATAAAGTTGAACGAGAATAATTTCAAATCACGAACTTCTATACGTCGATATACAAAACTTAGCAATTGTTTTTCTAAAAGAAGATGATTCCTGTTGTGCTTGATTGATTGCTGCATTGTGGGATTGAATGGCAGGGCAATTCTTCTTTGGCAAAGAAAGAAGTATGCATGCGCATGTCCTCCCTGCCAAAGAAGAATCACACTGTTATTCTTTTTCCCACACAATTATTTATCTTCCCTCAAATAAAGCTGGATGCCCTTTACACTCGAGTTCATGTTGTGAATACAGGTGAGGCATGCTTTATATATAACCCACCTGGTTTGGCACCTTCATTTGGATATGCTGAAAATGGCATATGCCTGGGACTATTCATCTAAGACTTTCTCATTTTACTTTTTATCGGGACCATGGTACAAAAAATTCTGACCTTCACTTTGCCTTCTTTGTCTATGGATATGCTTTTCTTTTTTCATAGAGAAGATTAAAACACTATATGTTTTGCGAATTTACAAGGAATTTGATCTTGCTTTGCTTTCATAAGATTAGGAATATAAGATTCCTCTACACACAGAAGATCGCTCCGAATTGAAAATAGGAAATCTCCGGCATTAGTTGGTCTCACATGAATAAGGAACAATGTTATTTGTCTCAGATTAAAATTATAAATGATGTGATAGATAAGTTTAGGACTCCAAGAATGGTGTCTTGAATTCAATTTGAGCTCCATGTTGACATGCTTGGATCGATCAGTTACTCCAAAACATGAGTATCTCTCGAGCTCTCTAGAATAGGCTAAGGCCTAATGATCCTGGGAAACTTATTTTATATACATAAAAAGTTAAAGATGGGAATAAAATTATAGAAATATTTAGGAGGGAGAGGGGTCAATATCATTTTCTTTTAATTATATGTATGAATATATAAACATGTTATATAATCAGAAAGAAAATATATAGTGGATACAAGAACGTGATTAAGAACTACTACTTTAAGAATTGTTAACAGAAAAGGCCTTTCGACATGCTATTTGTCTATGTGGAATTACAGGTTAATTATAATCATTGACAGAGATTACATGATTATCAACTATAATAATCTTGTGATAATTACATTTTAAACACGATGCTTTAAATTTAGTTATAAAACGATCAGTTTTGAGAAGAGTTGAATCAAAGTTGTCCTATACTCAATAGTTAGAAAAAAACTTAATTACAACAAAACAATAAAGTTGAACGAGAATAATTTCAAATCACGAACTTCTATACGTCGATATACAAAACTTAGCAATTTTTATTTTTTGAAAACAAGATGATTCTTGTTGTGCTTGATCGATTGCTGCATTGTGGGATTGAATGGCAGGGCAATTCTTCTTTGGCAAAGAAAGAAGTATGCATGCGCATGTCCTCCCTGCCAAAGAAGAATCACACTGTTATTCCTTTTCCCACACAATTATTTATCTTCCCTCAAATAAAGCTGGATGCCCTTTGCACTCGAGTTCATGTTGTGAATACAGGTGAGGCATGCTTTATATATAACCCACCTGGTTTGGCACCTTCATTTGGATATGCTGAAAATGGCATATGCCTGGGACTATTCATCTTGGACTTTCTCGTTTTACTTTTTATCGGGACCATGGTACAAAAAATTCTGACCTTCACTTTGCCTTCTTTGTTCTATGGATATGCTTTTCTTTTTTCATAGAGAAGATTAAAAAACTATGTTTTGCGAATTTACAAGGAATTTGATCTTGCTTTGCTTTCATAAGATTAGGAATATATGATTCCTCTACACAGAGAAGATCGCTCCGAATTGACTCTAGGAAATCTCTGGCATTAATTGGTCCCACATGAATAAAAAACAATGTTCTTCGTCTCAGATTGGAATTATAAATGATGTGAGAGATTAGTTTAGGGCTCCAAGAATGGTGTCTTGAGTTCAATTTGACTCCATGTTGACATGTTTAGATCGATCAGTTACTCCAAAACATTAGTATCTCTCGAGCTCTCTAGAATACCCTAGGGCCTAATGTTCCTGGGAAATTTATTTTATATACTTTAAAAGTTTAAAGATGGGAATAAAATTATTGAACTATTTAGGAGGGAGAGGGGTTGATATCATTTTCTTTTAATTATATGTATGAATATTTAAACATGTTATATAATCAGAAAGAAAATATATAGTGGATACAAGAACGTGATTAAGAACTACTACTTTAAGAATTGTTAACAGAAAGGGCCTTTCCACATGTTTTTTGTCTATGCAGAATTGCAGGTTTATTATAATAGTTGACAGAGATTACATGATTATCAACTATAATAATCTTGTGATATTGACATTTTAAGCACGATGCTTTAAATTTAGTTATAAAAAAGATCAATTTTGAGAAGAGTTAAATCAAAGTTGTCCTATACTCAATAGTTAGATTAATATTAAGGGAAAATTACACCAACACCCACTGCTATAATAGGTAATTACACAAACTTACCCTTTTATAATTGAAATTACAAATACCTAACCCACTATAATTGAAAATTACATTTACCCCTCTGAGATCAGTTTTTTGATGATGTCATCATGTGAACTTCCAAAAATGCCCCTGTCCAAATGTCATTTAGGAAAAATTACACCAACCTTCTCTCTTATTTTTGAAATTACACAAACCTCTCTTGTTATAATGCACTTCTTACAATCACTCCCTATCTATTAAAAAATTCTTACAATTCAACCCCTAAAAACCTTACAATTAGATCCCTGTAGGGGGATTGGTAAGTTCAAAAACAAGAGGGGTTTTTGGGTAATTACACATTATAAGAGGGAGTACGGCCGTAACAAAAATATTAGTCCAGCCTTTTTTTTAATAATTTAAGTGAAAGGCAAAAATGTCATTGAGTATTGTTTGACCATTGATCGAGGATTTCTAGGTGGGTAAATGTAATTTTCAATTTCGTGGGTTAGGTATTTGTAATTTCAATTATGAGAGGGTAAGTTTATGTTACCTATTATAGTGGTGGGTGTTGGTGTAATCTTCCCTAATATTAATGGTTATGGGTGTACAGATACTAGAAAACTTCACTATGCAATTGACAACCCTTTCCAAAATCCCGTGCTTCGAGAAATACATATACCTAGCTTCTAAAAAGAAGAAAACTATAACAGATAAAAATGAACAGTTTATTCCTCTGATTGGAGAGTATAAGTATATGCTTCAAATATCCTTGTAGCATGTTGAAAGACCAATAGTTTCATTCAGCTATAAATAAACCGAAGGGCTGAAAACTGTTCATCAAAGCACACTTGAAAACGTAAAATGTTGTATGGAAATGTGGGGATGCATTACCGGGCAAATACTCCTTTGGCAGTAGGCCAGTAAATGGCTTATTGGCTATGCAATCTGCATTCCAAGAAGTAATATAGAGCTCACTGCCAAAGAAGATTTGCCCCGCAATTAAGCCATACTGGTCATGTTTTTTCAATTTGCCATAATTACAAGTTAACAAGATGAGGTGTAATCTTGGCTCTTTATTATGCATCACCTTTTCTTTTTCTCATGTTATAAGTGAAATCTAATACTCTCTTAAAAATAACAATACTTGCATTGAATTCTGAGAGCTGTTTATTTGGTTTTATAATTAAAATTCACATTTGATATTTTTTTAAACTAAGTCTTTAAGCTATACAAGTCCTTTTCTTAGTTATTTAATCAGTGTAAGAGTAGTATATGCTCTCTTGCAAGTCCTTTTTTTTGATTCATATATTTTTTAAAAATTTACTTTTCAAAAAAAGAGATTGTGTAGAATCATTACTATAAAGAAAAAAGAGGATACAAATTAAAACAACCATCTAGTTCCCCCCACCACACACACACACACTCAGACGCACACCAAAAAGAAAAGAAAACGAGATGATGAACTATCTGATTTTGTGACAAATAGAAAAAAGGTTTTTGAATTTCTACTAAAGAAATGAACTTCCATCTTTGAGATTTCTGAGCATGAAAAATAACATGATATTTTTGTCTCTGATTTAACTTGTTTTACGTCATCTGCTTTTAAATCCCTAAGCTACGTTTTAACCTTGTGAAAAAACTGAAAGAAGCTTTTTTTTTTTTTTGGTTGTGAAGTTTAAAGTCCCGAGGAACTATTATTCTGGAGTTAAAAATAACAAGTCTTTATCGTTTTACCTGTTTTTCTTCTTTTTCCTTCCTATCTAAAAATTGACATAGAGGAAAGAAATGAATGATTTGATTTTCAAAAAAAATCTTTTCTGCTGTGGATCATAATTTATTTGACCACCCCAATACCTGCTTGTAAGTAGAACTTATTTCGTTTTCTTTTGGGGAACATGAAAGTATGACATAATAGTAAGGTCATAACTCGATTCAACCCCCGTAAGGCATCCATCATTTGAATCAGATTCTTCATCGTTCTCAATTACTTAGGGTGGTAATTATGACTTTCCAGGAAAGATAAAACATAGAATTGACATTTGGAGATTGGAGACCAGATTTTATATCGATTACCAAAGATAGGGTTTGTTCATATGTTCTTTCAAATATGGCTGAAGAAAAATGAGAAATTGTTTATCCTCATAATGGACTACTAACCTCTTATGCTTTAAGATAATAAAATTCCTGTTCGACGTCCAATATTAACCAATTATTTACAAAGTTGACCGTTACAAACGAAAAATAACAGGGAAAAAAGAAATAACAAGATTTTCATTACAGGAATTTTGGTAAGTAATAATTACATGTGGTAGAATTTTCATAAGAAATATATTTACATACACACATACTTACACAGACAGATATTAAAGCGAAGTAAACAAAAGATTTACGTTTATTTTAAGGAGAAAGGATAGTACGCATGTGCATGCATGGGGTGTTTCCTTTTTGCCTTTATTATCATAACCCCACTTTTGGCTCTACTTTTCTTCTTTGAACATTTGTTTTTGTGCTGCCGCGTTTGCAAACCATTCACAAACAGATCTACTATTTACTATACGTTGGCACCAATTTTACATTGAGATATGCAGGAGAAAAAATGGCATATGCGAGGACTATTCTTGTAAAAAAATTTCTCTATATTTATTCTTGTAGTTAATATTGAGCACAACCCAATTATGGATTTTTCTGTGACATTATTTGTAAAGATTACCAATAAGACAGTAAACTGTTTCATAAAGGACATTTTGCATTTTTTTTATTTGGCTTATTAGTGATGCGTCTGTCTAATGTATACATAATTAGAGAGGAGAAAAGGGTCTTCTACACAGCTTTCTTTTTATGATTTTAGCTATTTAGTAATAATAGTTTGAAGTATCCTTTGGATACCTTTTCAACTAATAGAAGAAAATGATATTAAACCTTCTGGGCATGAGAAAATCTTAAGAGACCTCATTTTATGGGAACTGATCCATATGTTCTGCAAATAAACTTACTCATTTAAGCTTCGGTGCTGTTAGTGGGGGAAAAGGAAGGGAAAATAAGCAAAAACAAAGAAAAAGAATAGCTACTATCAGAAAATCTAAGCCTTAGGTGTTGTTAGTTTTAATATCAGCTTATGCATGTCTAAGATATAACAATGCTGAAAGATATTTATGAACTCAATTGTGGCTTAATCTTTTATCATGTTATTAGACTGGCAATTATATGCTCGTGTATGGTTTCACAAAATTAAGAATAATCTAGAGAAGAAAAGAAGTCGAATAATTAATAATTAGCTGCTAAAGAATAACAGTACTAATACAAGTACCAATAGTATGAAAAATATTTTGGAGTAAATTTTTTACCATTATATATTTTTTGGGTAAGGACTTTACCATAATATTCAATATAAAGGAGTTCATGAACTGAATCAAACCCAATACTCCTTTGTTTTCCAGCATTGGCTGAAGTTTCAAAAATAGTAATGGTGGTGGTGGTGGCCGCCGCCGCCGCCGCCACCACCACCACCACCACTACTTCAATATAAAGGAGTTCATGAACTGAATCAAACCCAATACTCCTTTGTTTTCCAGCATTGGCTGAAGTCTCAAAAATAGTAATGGTGGTGGTGGCCGCCGCCGCCGCCGCCGCCACCACCACCATGCTGGTCGTAATAGTAGTAGTAGTAATAGTAATACTAGTAATAAAAGTTATAAAAGTTATCAAAGAAAACTTAGTTATAAGAAACAATAAAGTTGAAAAATAATCAACTTTATTGTTTTCTAATAACTAAGTTTTTTTATTATAATAATAATAATAATAACAATAATAATAAAAGTTTTCTTCAATAATAATAATAATAATAAAGTTAATAATAATAATAATAACAGTTTTCTTTAACAATAATAATAATAAAAGTTATCAAAGAAAACTTAGTTATAAGAAAACAATAAAGTTGAAAATAATCAAAGAAAACTTAGTTATAAGAAAACAATAAAGTTGAATGAAAGTAATTTAAAATCACTAACTTTTATATGTTGATATACAAAATTTAGCAAATTATTTTCAAACGAGAAGATAATTCCTGCTGTGCTTGATCCATAGCCGCATTGTGGGATTGAATGGCAGGGCAATTCTCCTTTGGCAAAGAAAGAAAGTATGCATGTGCATGTTCTTCCTGCCAAAGGAGAATCACACTGTTATTCCTTTTCCCACACAATTATTTTTCTCATTCAAATAAGACTGCATGCTGCTTACGCTCGACTTCATTTTTTGAACACAGGAGAGGCATGCTTTATATATATATATATATACCACCTGGTTTGGCACCATTATTTGGATATGCTGAAGGAGAAAGCATATGCCTGGGACTATTCCTGGAGGGTTTCCTCATTTTACTTTTCATCGGTCCCATGGTAAAAGAGTTCTGACCTTCACTTTTGCCTTTTTATTTTCTATGGATATGCTTTTCTTTTTTCACACAGAAGATTGAAACATTATATGTTTTGCCAGTTTATAAGGAATTTGATCCTTGCTTTGCTTTCATAGAAGTAGGATTATAAGATTCCTTTACACATGGAAGATCACTCTGCAATTGACACTAAGCAATCATCTTTAGCATTGGTTGCTCTCACATGAATAAAGAACATTATTTTTTATCTTAGATTAGCATTATTAATGATGTGATACTAAGTTTAGGGCTCCAAGAATGGTTCTTGAATTCAAGTTGAACTCTAATTTGACATGTTTAGAGCGTTCACTCCAAAAAAAGTTAGTATGTCTCGAGCTCTAATTTAGAATAGGCAAGGACCTAATATTAGTTCCTGGAGATGTTTAAAAACTTTTAAGATGGGAATAAATTATTGACATGCTAGGAGGGGGAGGGGTCATTATAGGTTTTTTCTTTATATATATATGCATAAATATATGAACATGTTATGGAATCAAAAAGGAAATACATAGTGGATAGGTGACCGCAATTTGACTTCTCTTAGATAATCCAGAATCACATACAAGAACGTGACTACGAACTACTTTAGAAGTATTAACAGAAAGGGCCTTTCCACATGCTTTTGGTCGATGCAGAATTAAAGGTTTATTATAATCAGCGACAGAGATAACATGATTATCGACTATCATAATCTAGTAATAGTGACATCTTTAACATAGTACTTTTAACTAAGTTTTCAAGAACTTGGTTTTGAGAAGAGTTTATGTATCCTGCAGGATCATAAGTGAATTAAATCAAATTGGTCTCACACTCATAGCTAGATTAGTATTAATGGTCGTGGGTCTATGTGGATACCAAAATCATTGCACTTCACTAAATAATGAACAACACTTTCTGAAATCCCATGCTTCAAGAAAAACGTAAACCTAGCTTCAAAAAAAGAAGAAAATCATAAATCTAGCTTCAGAAAAGGTACAGATAACTTTTTGGTTCTCTAGATAAAAATATACAGTTTATTCCTCTGACTGGAGAGTATAAGAATATGCTTCAAATATCCTTGTAGTATGTTGAAGGAGACCAAGACTTTTTCATTCAGCTATAAATAAATCGAAGAGCTGAAAACTGTTCATCAAACGACACTTGGAAATGCAAAGTGTTGTATTGAAATGTGTATGGATGCATTACTGGGCAATTACTCCCTTGGCAGTAGGCCAATAAATGGCTAATGGCTATGCAATCTGCAACCGAGCATTATTGAGCTCACTGCCAAAGGAGATTTGCCCCGCAATTAAGCCGTACTGATCTTTTCTTTTTGGCCATCATTATAAGTTAACAAGACGAGGTTAAATGTTGGCTCTTTATTACATATCTCCTTTCTTTTCACATAATAAGTGAAACCTTGCATTGAATTTTGTGAGCTGTTCATTTCGGTGCATAATTAGAATTCACATTGATACAATTTTTGAAAATTAAGTCTTCATACTATACAAGTCATTTGGTTAGTTATTTAATCCGTGTGATTAAGAGTATGTATATGCTCTCTTGCAGGGCCCTCTTTTGAATTCATATGTTTTTATTAATTTACTTATCAAATAAAAACAATGTGTACATTCTTAACTGAAGGAGAAAGAGGATACATATATGAGAACCATATAGAAGAATATACACTTATTGACATGATGACGACCGTCTTTTAGATCTTCTGAGCATAAATTATAATGATATTTCCACCAGTGATTTAAAGTGTTTCAAGCCGTTTGCTATTAAGTCTCTAAGCTATATTTTAACCTTGTGAAAAAAAAGATGTCTTTTTTTTGTTCTTCTTATTTCATTATAAGGGAAAAACCAGAGGAAATATTAGTCTGAATATAAAAATAAAAGGTCTTTTTCCTTTTAATTTCTTCAAAAGGAAAATGTAAGGTTGTGTTTTGATTGATGAATTTGGATTAGAGGAATTAATTTGGAGGAAAATTTTTAAATAATACAAAATCAGGTGGATTCAAAATATACCGTAATGATGTAAAAGATAACTCAAAATGAGTATTAATGGATTTATAATTCATTTCGTAGCTTGAAATCATCACAGTCTCAATCAATTTATTGATGAAATAGAATTTATTTTTCTATGTTTTCCCTTTCCCTCTTCTTTTTACTTACTAATTAAAATTGACATCGAGGAAATGTTTTAATTAAAGAAGTCTTTTCGATTGGATAACGAAGATAGGGTTTGTTTGTTTGTTTAAATATGGCTGAAGAAAAATGAGGAAGTGCTTATCCTCGTAATTGACTACAAAGCTCTTAACCTTAAGATAATAACCTCTAACCTCATTCCACTTCATATATTAACCAATTTTCTACAATTTTTAAAAAATAAAACAAATTGACGGGGTACAATAATAAGAGACCGCAGATATCCCTTTTTAATAAGTTCAAGTCCATTTATTTAGCTGCTGGGTTTCGTTTGTGAATTGCTACTATTTATTTATTCCTTTATTAAGAATGGATTGGTTTTATTTTTGTTGTTCATTATACTAAGCAGCTTTTGAGCTTCAGAGAATGGATGCACGTAAATCAACTTTACTGTGATTGTTGAGAATGGATTCCACTTGGGTAGTTGATCATTCATGTCAGAGGATCTTATCAGAAGCCTCCAATTCGGGTGAGTTTCAGATCCTAAGTTACACCGAGAAACTTGAAGTTATCACTCAGCACCACACTATTATGGAACTTCTCAGTGACATTATTTGTTAAGATACCATTAAGGCATTACTGTTTCTTGAAGGACTATTTTTACTTCTTTTCTTTGGCTTATTTGTGATGCCTCGTCCCGATATCTGCATAATATAAGGGGAAGATTTTACACAACTTTCTTTCTATTAGTACTATGAATTTGAAATATACTTCAAGTACTTTTTTCAATCAATCAAAGACAATGAAGTAAACCTTCTGGGAATGAGAATATATTAAGAGACCGCATTTTATAGAAACTGATCAATATGTTCTGCCGTAACAACTCATTTAAAAATATACTCCCAGTAACAAAAAGAAAACAAAGAAAAAGCAACACGTACTATCAGAAATCTTGGCCTTATGCACCTGTTAGTTTTAATATGAGCTTATACATGTCTAAGAGACATTATGGTGAACGATTTTCAGTCATGTTATTGGACTAGCATTTGTATGCTCTTGTACGGTTTCGCAAAATTAAGAATAATCCAGAAAAGAAGTCGAATAATAAATAATTAGCTGCTGAAGAATAACATTACTAATACAGGTACCAACAGTATGAAAAACATCTTGGAATAAAAATCTTTACCATAATATTCTTTAATTTCTTTTGGATGGGTTTTTATCGTAATATTCAGCATTAGCTAAAGTTTCAAAAAGAAAATAATAATAATAGCTGTAGAAAAAAACTTAATTACAAGAAAACAATAAAGTTGAACGAGAATAATTTCAAATCACGAACTTCTATACGTCGATATACAAAACTTAGCAATTGTTTTTCTAAAAGAAGATGATTCCTGTTGTGCTTGATTGATTGCTGCATTGTGGGATTGAATGGCAGGGCAATTCTTCTTTGGCAAAGAAAGAAGTATGCATGCGCATGTCCTCCCTGCCAAAGAAGAATCACACTGTTATTCTTTTTCCCACACAATTATTTATCTTCCCTCAAATAAAGCTGGATGCCCTTTACACTCGAGTTCATGTTGTGAATACAGGTGAGGCATGCTTTATATATAACCCACCTGGTTTGGCACCTTCATTTGGATATGCTGAAAATGGCATATGCCTGGGACTATTCATCTAAGACTTTCTCATTTTACTTTTTATCGGGACCATGGTACAAAAAATTCTGACCTTCACTTTGCCTTCTTTGTCTATGGATATGCTTTTCTTTTTTCATAGAGAAGATTAAAACACTATATGTTTTGCGAATTTACAAGGAATTTGATCTTGCTTTGCTTTCATAAGATTAGGAATATAAGATTCCTCTACACACAGAAGATCGCTCCGAATTGACAATAGGAAATCTCTGGCATTAGTTGGTCTCACATGAATAGAGAACAATGTTATTTGTCTCAGATTAAAATTATAAATGATGTGATAGATAAGTTTAGGACTCCAAGAATGGTGTCTTGAATTCAATTTGAGCTCCATGTTGACATGCTTAGATCGATCAGTTACTCCAAAACATTAGTATCTCTCGAGCTCTCTAGAATAGGCTAAGGCCTAATGATCCTGGGAAACTTATTTTATATACTTAAAAAGTTAAAGATGGGAATAAAATTATAGAAATATTTAGGAGGGAGAGGGGTCAATATCATTTTCTTTTAATTATATGTATGAATATATAAACATGTTATATAATCAGAAAGAAAATATATAGTGGATACAAGAACGTGATTAAGAACTACTACTTTAAGAATTGTTAACAGAAAAGGCCTTTCGACATGCTATTTGTCTATGTGGAATTACAGGTTAATTATAATCATTGACAGAGATTACATGATTATCAACTATAATAATCTTGTGATAATTACATTTTAAACACGATGCTTTAAATTTAGTTATAAAACGATCAGTTTTGAGAAGAGTTGAATCAAAGTTGTCCTATACTCAATAGTTAGATTAGTATTAATGGTTATGGTCTACAGATACTAGAAACACTTCACTAAGCAATTGACAACCCGGAATCCCGTGCTTCAAGAAATACGTAAACCTCGCTTCTTAAAAGAAGAAAAATATTACAGAAAAGGTACAGATGACTTGAGGTTTTCCAGATAAAAATGAACAATTTATTCCTCTGATTGGAGAGCATAAGTATATGCTTCAAATATCCTTGTAGTATGTTTAAAGACCAAGAGTGTCATTCAGCTATAAATAAACCGAAGGGTCGAAAACTGTTCACCAAAGGACACTTGAAAACGTAAATGTTCTATTGAAATGTGTGGATGCATTACTGGGGACTGACTCTTTTGGCAGTAGGCCAGTAAATGGCTAATTAGCTGTGCAATCTGCATTCCAAGAAGTAATATAGAGGCACTGCCAAAGGTGATTTGCCCCGCAATTAAGCCATACTGGTCATGTTTTTTCTTTTTGCCATAATTATAAGTTAACAAGATGAGGTGAAATGTTAGCTCTTTATTACACATAATCTTTAATTTTTCACATTGTAACTTATAAGTGAAACCTTGTATTCTCTTTAAAATAACAATAATTGCATTGAATTTTGAGAGCTGTCTATTTGGTTGTATAATTAGATTTCACATTTGATACTTTTTTTAAAATTAAGGCTTTAAGATATACAAGTCCTTTTCTTAGTTTTTTAATCAGTGTAATAGTAATATATGCTCTCTTGCAAGTCCCTTTTTTTTTTAGTTCATATTTTTTTTTATTAATTTACTTTTCAGAAAAAGAGATTGTGTAGAATCTTTACTATAAAGGAATACAAATGAAAACAACCACCTAGTTCCCTCCCCCCCCCCCCCCCCCCCCCCCAACACACACACACAGTCAGACGCACACCAGAAGGAAAAGAAAACGAGATGATGAACTATCTAATTTTGTGACAAATAGAAAAAAAAATTGAATTTCTACTAAAGAAATGAACTACCATCTTTGAGATTTCTGAGCATAAAAAATTAAACATGATATTTCTGCTGCTGATTTAACTTGTTTTATGCCATCAGCTCTTAAATCCCTGAGCTATGTTTTAACCTTGTGAGAGAAGTATTTTTCGTTTTTTGGTTATGAAGGAAAGTTCAGAGGAAATATTAGTCTGGATTTAAAAATAACAGGTCTTTATCATTTACTCGTTTTTCTTCTTTTTCCTTACTAACTAAAAATTGACATAGAGGAAAGAAATAAATGATTTTTTATTTTTTAAAAAAAATCCTTTTGGCTGTGGATCATAATTTATTTGACCACCCCAATACCTGCTTGTAAGTAGAAATTATTTCGTTTTCTTTTGGGGAACATGAAAGTATAACATAATATTATGGTTATAACTCGATTCAACCCCTGTAAGGCCTCGATCATTTGAATTAGATATTTAGATTCTTCATCGTACTCAATTACTTTGAGTGGTAATTGTGACTTTCCAGTAAAGATAATACATAAAATTGACATGTGGAGATTGGAGACCAGATTTTATATCGATTAACAAAGATAGGGTTTGTTTAAATATGGCTGAAAAAAAATGAGAAAGTGTTTATCCTCATAATTGACTACTAACCTCTTATGCTTTAAGTTTAAGATAATAAAATTCATGTTCGACGTCCAATATTAACCAATCATTTACAAAGTTGACCGTTCCAAAACAAAAATAATGGGAAAAAAAGAAATAACAAAATTTTTATTACATGAATTTTGGTAAGTAAAAAATGCGTGTGGTAGGATTTTCATAAGCAATATATTTGTACACACACAGACGCAGATATTAAAGTGAAGTAAATGAAAGATTTACGTTTATTTTAAGGAGAAAGAAAAGTATGCATGTGCATGCATGAGGTTTCCTTTTTGCCTTTATTATCCTAACCCCACTTTTGGGCTCTACTTTTCTTCTTTGAACATTCGTCTTTGTGCTGCCGCGTTTATAAACCATCTACGTTGAGATATGCGGGAGAAAATGAATGTCATATGCAAGGACAATTCTTGTAAAAAAATTCCTATTTATTCATTATTGTAGTTAATACTGAGCAAACCCTATTATGGAATTTTTCGGTGACATTATTTGTTAAGATTACCAATAAGACGTAAACTGTTTCTTAAAGGACTTTTTGCATTTTTTTTATTTGGCTTATTAGTGATGCCTCTGTCTAATGTATACATAATTAGAGAGGAGAAAAGGGTCTTCCACACAGCTTTCTTTTTTTGATATAGCTATTTAGTAATAATAGTTTGAAGTGTCCTTTGGGTACTTTTTTCAACTAATAGAAGAAAAATGATATTAAACCTTCTGGGCATGAGAATATCTTAAGAGACCTCTTTTTTATGGGAACTGAACCATATGTTCTGAAAATAAACTACTCATTTAAGATTAGGTGCTGTTAGTGGGGGGGAAGAAGGGAAAAATAAACAAAACAAAGAAAAAAGAATAGCTGCATCAGAAAATCTAAGCGTTAGGTGGTGTTAGTTTTAATATCAGCTTACGCATGTCTAAGATATAACAATGCTGAAAGAAATTTATGAACTCAGTCGTGACTTAATCCTTCATTATGTTGTTAGACTGGCAATTATATGCTCGTGTATGGTTTCACAAAATTAAGAATAATCCAGAAAAGAAAAAAAGTCGAATAAATAAGTAGTTAGCTGCTAAAGAATAACAGTACTAAAACAAGTACCAATAGTATGAAAAATATTTTACCATAATATATTTTTTGGGTAAATACTTTACCATAATATTCAATATAAAGGAGTTCATGAACTGAATCAAACCCAATACTCCTTAGCAAAAAAAGAAAAACCAATACTCCTTTGTTTTCCAGCATTAGCTGAAGTTTCAAGAAAAACAAAAGTTGTCAAAGAATAATTGGCTATAAGAAAACAATAAAGTTGAATGAAAATAATTTAAAATCACGAAGTTTTATACGTCCATATACAAAATTTAACAAAATACTTAGAAAGAGAAGATAATTCCTGCTGTGCTTGATCCTTTGCTGCATTGTGGGATTGAATGGCAGGGCAATTCTCCTTTGGCAAAGAAAGAAAGTATGCATGTGCATATACTCTCTGCCAAAGGAGAATCACACTGTTATTCCTTTTACCCACATAATTATTTTTCTTCCTTCAAATAACGCTGCATGCTGTTTACACTCGATCATGTTTTGAACACAGGAGAGGCATGCTATATATATATATATATATATACACACAACAGCTGGTTTGGCACCTTTATTTGGATATGCTGAAGGAGAGAGCATATGCCTAGGACTATTCCTGGAGGGTTTTCCTCATTTTACTTTACATCGGTGCCATGGTAAAAAAGTTCTGACCTTCACTTTTGACTTTTTATTTCTATGGATATGCTTTTCGTTTTTCATACAGAAGATTGAAACATTATATGTTTTGCCAGTTTATAAGGACTTTGATCCTTGCTTTGCTTTCATAGAAGTGGGAATATAAGATTCCTTTACACATGGAAGATCGCTCT
Organism: Buddleja alternifolia; assembly: GCA_019426215.1. Lineage (NCBI taxonomy): Eukaryota > Viridiplantae > Streptophyta > Magnoliopsida > Lamiales > Scrophulariaceae > Buddleja > Buddleja alternifolia. The sequence goes on from CM033392.1 coordinate 3,609,801, forward strand.
GCAATTGACACTAAGCAATCATCTTTAGCATTAGTTGGTCTCACATGAATAAAGAACAATATTGTTTATCTTAGATTGGCATTATAAATGATGTGAACTAAGTTTAGGGCTCCAAGGATGGTTCTTGAATCCAAGTTGAACTCTAATTTGACATGTTTAGAGCGATCACTCCAAAAAGTTAGTATGTCTCGAGCTCTAATTTAGAATAAGCAAGGACCTAATATTAGTTCCTGGAGATTTTTGAAAACTTTTAAAATGGGAATAAATTATTGAAATGCCAGGAGGGACAGGGTTCATTATAGTTTTTTCTTTATATATGAGCATGTTATTGAATCAGAAAGGAAATACATAGTGGATAGGGGACCGCAATTTGATTTCTCTTAGATAATCCAGAATCACATACAAGAACGTGACTACGAACTACTTTATTAAGAAGTATTAGCAGAAAGGGCTTTCCACATGCTCTTGGTCGAAGCAGAATTTGAGGTTTATTATAATCATCAACAGAGATTACATCATTATCGACTATCATAATCTAGTAATAGCGACATCTTTAACATAGTACTTTTAACTTAGGTTCAAAGAACTTGGTTTTGAGAAGAGTTTATGTATCCCAGGATCTTAAGTGAATTAAATCAAATTTGTCCAACACTCATAGCTAGATTAGTATTAATGGTTGTGGGTCTATATGGATACCAGAACCATTGCACTTCACTAAATAATGAACAACACTTTCCAAAATCGCATGCTTCAAGAAAAACATAAATCTAGCTTCAAAAAAAGAAGAAAATCATGAATCTAGCTTCAGAAAAGGTACAGGTAACTTTTGGTTCTCCAAATAAAAATAAACAGTTTATTCCTCCGACTGGAGAGTACAAGAATATGCTCCAAATATCCTTGTAGTATGTTGAAGGAGACCAAGACTTTTCATTCAGCTATAAATGAATCGAAGAGCTGAAAACTGTTCATCAAACGACACTTGGAAATGCAAAATTTTGTATTGAAATGTATGGATGCATTACTGGGCAAGTACTCCCTTGGCAGTAGGCCAATAAATGGCTAATTGGCTATGCAATCTGCATTCCAAGCAGTATTATTGAGCTCACTGCCAAATGAGATTTGCCCCGCAATTAAGTCGTACGGATCTTTTCTTTTTGGCCATAATTACAAGTTAACAAGGCGAGGTTAAATGTTGGCTCTTTATTACACATCTCCTTTATTTTCACATAATAAGTGAAACCTTACATTGAATTTTGTGAGCTGTTCATTTGGGTGCATAATTAGAATTCACATTGATACAATTTTTTTTTCAAATGAAGTCTTCATACTATACAAGTCATTGTTTTAGTTATTTAATCAGTGTGATTAAGAGTATGTATATGCTCTCTTGCAAGGCCATCTTTTGAATTCATATGTTTTTATTAATTTACTTTTCAAAGAAAAAAAATGTGTATATTCTTTACTGAAGGAAAAAGAGGATACAAATTAGAACAACCATATAGTTCCCCACCACCACAGTCCACCACCCCCACAGTCCACCACCCCCACACACACACCAAAAAGAAAAGAAAAGGAGAAAAAAAGCCGTGTAATTTGTGACAAATATAAAAAGGTTTTTCAATTATCTACTAACGAAATGTAGAAGAATATACACTTATTGACATGATGACCACTGTCTTTTAGATTTTCTGAGCATAAATTATAATGACATTGCCACCAGTGATTTAAAGTGTTTTAAGCCATTTGCCTTTTGGTCTCTAAGCTATGTTTTAACCTTGTGAAAAAACTAACAACGTATTTTTTTTTTCCTTCTAATTTCATTATAAAGAAAAAGCCAGATGAAATATTAGTCTGAATATAAAAATAAAAGGTCTTTATCCTTTTAATTTCTACAAAAGGAAAATGTAAGTTTGTGTTTTGATTGATGAATTTGCATTAGAGGAATGAATTTGGAGGAATTTTTTTAAATAATTCAAAATTAGGTGAATTTAAAATATACCGTGATGATATAAAAGATAACTCAAAATGAGTATTTAGGGATTTAAAATTCATTTCGCGCTTGAAATCATCTAAACAGTCTCAATGGATTTATTGATGAATTCGAAGTTCACATCTTTGAAATCCTTCAATCCATCACTAGCTAATTGAATTTATTTTTTCTCTGTTTTTCCTTTCCCTCTTCTTTTTTACTTACTAATTAAAATTGACATAGAGGAAGTGCTTTAATTAAAGAATCTTTTCGATTGGATAACGAAGATTGGGGTTGTTTGTTTAAATATAGCTGGAGAAAAATGAGGAAAATGAGGAAGTGCTTCTCCTCGTAATTAACTGCTAATCTCTTAACCTTAAGATAATAAACTCATATTCTGTATTAACCAATTATCTACAATTTTAAAAAAATAAAACAAGTTAACGGGGTATAATAACAAGAGATCGCAGATATCCCTTTATTAATAAGTTCAAGTCTGGGAAATTATTGCATTTTTCGTCCCATAACTTTTCCATACTTCAATTTGTTCTCATCGTTATGAATATCTCACTTTTTAGTCCTATAACTTTCAAAATGTTTCACATTTAGTCTCAACCAAAGTTTCCATCCAAAATTTTGATGGTCAACTCCGTTAGTCAACCTTTTGACCTTTTTTTTTGAGAGAAGGGGGGGGGGGGGGGGGGGGGGAATTCGTGCATGAATGCACTCACACACATTATATTCATTATCAGGATGTTTCTATTCAATATCACGTATCACTCACGCACAAAATTTTCCCAAAAAAACCCGGTTAATTTGACTAACGGAGTTGACCGTTAAATTTTGGATGGAAAGTTCTATTGTAAGTTATAGGATTAAATTTGAGAAATCTGTAACGAATGAGGCCAAAATTGAACTAGGGCAAAGTTATGGGAAGAAAAGTGTAATTTTGCCTTTCAAGTGCTTTAATTTAGCTGATGGGTTTCGTTTGTGAATTGCTACCAATTATTTATCCCTCTATTAAGAATGGATTGGTTGTATTTTTGCAGTTGATTATATACTAAGCAGCTTTTGAGCTTCAGAAAATGGATGTACGTAAATCAACTTTATGGTGATTGTTGAGAAATGGAGTCCACTTGGGTAGTTGATCCTTCATGTCAGAGGATCTTATCAAAAGCCTCTAATTCGGGTAAGTTTCAGATCTTAAGTTACACTTGAGAAACTTGAAGTTAATACTCAGCACCACACTATTATGAAACTTTTCAGTGACATTATTTGTTAAGATACCATTAAGGCATTACTGTTTCTTGAAGGACTTTTTGTACTTCTTTTCTTTGGCTTATTTGTGATGCCTCGGCCCGATGTCTGCATAATTAAAGAGGAAGATTACACAGCTTTCTTTCTATTAGAATATAAATTTGAAATATACTTCTTCAAGTACTTTTTTCACTTAATTGAAGACAACGAATTAAACCTTCTGGGCATGAGAATACATTAAGAGACTGCATTTTATGGAAACTGATCAATATGTTCTGCCGTAACAACTCATTAGAAATATACTCCTAGTAACAAAAAGAAAACAAAGAAAGCAGCACGTACTATCATAAAATCTTAGCCTTATGGACCTGTTAGTTTTAATATCAGCTTATTCATGAACTAATCCTTCATCATGTTATTGGACTGGCATTTGTATGCTCTTGTACGGTTTCACAAAATTAAGAATAATCCAGAAAAGAAGTCGAATAATAAATAATTAGCTGCCGAAGAATAACATTACTAATACAGATATCAACAGTATGAGAAACATCTTGTAATAAAAATCTTTACCATAATATTCTTTAATTTCTTTTGGATGGGGTTTTACCGTAATATTAAGCATTAGCTAAAGTTTCAAAAAGAAAATAGTAGCAGTAATAATAATAATAATAATAGTAGTTGTAGAAAAAAAACTTAATTACAAGAAAACAATAAAGTTGAAAGAGAATAATAAAAATAGTTGTAGAAAAAAACTTAATTACAAGAAAACAATAAAGTTGAAAGAGAATAATTTTAAATCACGAACTTCTATATGTCGATATACAAAACTTAGCAATTTTTTTTAAAAAAGAAGATGATTCCTGTTGTGCTTGATTGATTGCTGCATTGTGGGATTGAATGGCAGGGCAATTCTTCTTTGGCAAAGAAAGAAGTATGCATGTGCATGTCCTCACTGCCAAAGAAGAATCACACTGTTATTCCTTTTCCCACACAATTATTTTTCTTCCCTCAAATAAAGCTGCATGCCCTTTACACTCGAGTTTATGTTGGGAATACAGATGAGGCTTGCTTTGTATATAACCCACCTGGTTTGGCACCTTCGTATGGATATGCTGAAAATGGCATATGCCTGGGACTATTCCTCTAGGACTTTCTCGTTTTACTTTTTATCGGGACCATGGTACAAAAAATTCTGACCTTCACTTTGCCTTCTATGGATATGCTTTTCTTTTTCCATAGAGAAGATTGAAACATTATATGTTTTGCAAATTTATAAGGAATTTGATCTTGCTTTGCTTTCATAAGAGTAGCAATATAAGACTCCTTTACACACAGAAGATCGCTCCAAATTGACACTAGGAAATCATCTTTGGCATCAGTTGGTCTCACATGAATAAAGAAACAATGTTATTTGTCTCAGATTAGAAATATAAATGATGTGATAGATAAGTTTAGGACTCCAAGAATGGTGTCCCGAGTTCAATTTGAACTCCATGTTGACACGTTTAGATTGATCGGTTACTCCAAAACATTAGTATCTCTCGAGCTCTCTAGAATAGGCTAGGGCCTAATGTTCCTGGGAAATTTATTTTATATACTTAAAAAGTTTAAAGATGGGAATAAACTTATAAAAATATTTATGAGGCAGAGGGGTCGATATCGTTTTTCCTTAATTATATGTATGAATATATAAACATGTTATATAATCAGAAAGAAAATAAATAGTGAATAGTGGGCGCAATTGAATTCTCATAGATAATCCAACATCACATACAAGAACGTGATTAAGAACTACTTTAAGCATTATTAACAGAAAGGGACTTTCCACATGCTTTTTGTCTATGCAGTATAGGTTTATCTTAATCGTTGACAGAGATTTGTAGAATATCAACCGTAATAATGACATTGTAAACACGTTAGTTTTATTTTAGTTTTAAAAAGATTGGTTTTGGGAAGAGTTCAATCAAAGTTTTACTAATTCATAGTTAAATTAGTACTAATGGTTATGGGTCTACGAATACTAGAAACACTTCACTAAGCAATTGACAACCCTTTCCGAAATCCCATGCTTCAAGAAATACATAAACCTAGGTTCAAAAAAGAAGAAAAACATCCCAGAAAAGGTACAGATGATTTCGGTTTTCCAGATAAAAACAAACAGTTTATTCCTCTTGACTGGAGAGCATAAGCTAAGAAATGAATGATTTAATTTCAATAAAAAATCTTTTCGGCTGTGGATCATAATAATTTGATCACCCCAATGACTGCTTGTAAGTAGAACTTATTTCATTTTCATTTGGGGAACATGAGAGTATGACATAATGTTATGGTTATAAGTATAACTCGATTCAACCCCCGTAAGGCATCCATCGTTTGAATTAGATTCTTCATCGTACTCAATTACTTTGGGTGTTAATTGTGACTTTCCAGGAAAGATAAAACATAAAATTGACATGTGGATATTGGAGACCAGATTTTATACCGATTAACAAAGATAGGGTTTGTTCATATGTTTGTATAAATATGGCTGAAGAAAAATGAGATAGTGTTTATCCTCATATGTAATTGACTACTAACCTCTTATGCTTTAAGATAATAAATTCATGTTCGACGTCCAATATTAACCAATTAGTTACGAAGTTGACTGTTGCAAAAGAAAAATAATGGGGAAAAAAGAAATAACAAATTTTTCATTACATGAATTTTGGTAAGTAAAAAGTGCATGTGGTAGGATTTTTATAAGCAATATATATATATATACACACACACATATATATATTAAGGAGACGTAAACGAAAGATTTACGTTTATTTGATGCATGGGGTTTCCTCTTTGCCTTTATTATCATAACCCGACTTTTGGCTCTACTCTTCTTATTTGAACAGTCGTTTTTATGCTGCTGTGTTTATAAACCATCCACAAAAGAATCTACTGTTTTCTATATATTGGCACCAATTTACGTTGAGATATGCGGGAGAAAATGAGTGGCATATGCAAGGACAATTCTTGTAAAAAAACTCCTATTTATTTATTCTTGTAGTTAATACTGAGCACAACCCTATTATGGAATTTTTCGGTGAATTATTTGCTAAGATTACCAATAAGACGTAAACTGTTTCTTAAAGGACTTTTTGCATTTTTTTTTTATTTAGCTTATTAGTGATGCCTCTGTCTAATGTATACATAATTAGAGAGGAGAAAAGGGTCATCCACACAGCTTTCTTTTTATGAAATAGCTATTTAGTAATAATAGTTTGAAGTATCCTTTGGGTACTTTTTTTCAACTAATAGAAGAAAAATGGTATTAAACCTTCTGGGGATGAGAATATCTTAAGAGACCTCTTTTTATGGGAACTGATCCATATGTTCTGCAAATAAGCTACTCATTTAAGCGTAGGTGCAGTTAGTTGAGGGAAAAGAAAGTAAAGATAAACAAAAACAAAGAAAAAAGAATAGATACTATCAGAAAATCCAAACCTTAGGCGTTGTTAGTTTTAGTATCAGCTTATGCATGTCTAAGATATATATAACAATGCTGATAGAAATTTATGAACTCAATCGCGGCTTAATCCTTCATTATGTTGTTAGACTGGCAATTATATGCTTGTGTATGGTTTCACAACATTAAGAATAATCCAGAAAAGAAAAAAAGTCGAATAATAAATAATTAGCTGCTTAAAAATAACAGTACTAATACAAGTACCAATAGTATGAAAAATATTTTGTCGTAATTTTTCTACCATAATATATTTTTTGAGTAAGGTTTTACCATAATATTCAATATAAAGGAGTTCATGAACTGAATTCACAATACTCCTTTGTTTTCCAACACTAGCTGAAGTTTCAATAATAATAATAATAATAGTAATAATAAGGGTAAATTATACCCAACCCCCCTGTGATCGACCTTATTATCACTCCACCCCCTGCGATAAAAAAATTGTCAACTTACCCCCTTGTGAATAAATTAAAGAAGCAATTTAACTCCCCACGCGCCTCACTCGTGTGTCTCATCCAATTTTCATCAATGAAAGACTGTTTTGCCCTTAATCTCACAACCGTTGGATCTGATCTACTAAAATCAACGGTTCATAAATTTTTATAATTTAAATTTATAAACAATATATTAATATTATATATATTTACAAATTTAACAATATGTAAACTTATATATATATATATATTTAAAAATATAAAAATATATAATGTATATATATATAGTCCTACAAACCGACGTCCCACCGGCGACCACCTGCAATCCACCACCTTCAACCTCCAAATCCAAATCCACCACCTTCAACCTCCAAATCCAACACCTTCAAATCCAAATTCAACCTAAAAAACCCACCAGCCATCGCCATCGCCATCGCCCCCGACCACCGCTGAGGCCACCATCCGCCCGCAGCCCTCTGCAAATCACCCCTGGCCCAAGCTTCAATGGCAAGTTCAAATTTGAAATTGCAGATCTGATTTTCATTAAAAAAAATATTACTCAACCTTTACCCGCCTCCGCCCCACTACCGGCAACCTCCACCACTGCCTCCATGCCGCCACCATATTTCAAATATGCAGATTTGAATAACTTTGCGGAATTTGAAGTTCAAATCTGCAAATTTAAAGATTTGAAGTTCTTCAAATCTGCAATTTGAAGATTTGAAGAACTTCAAATCTGCAAATTGCATATTTGAAGATGATAGATACGGTGGGGGACGGCCGACAGGGCAGAGGCACTGGTGGTATCATATATATATTATTAGTTATATTTTTAAATATCTTTTGATGATTATAAAATTTAAATTGGATGGGGAAGATGATTAGGATGATGGTGTATTTAGAATAGGGATTTGGGGGGAAGGAATGAGTAGATGAAAATAAAAGAAAAATAAAAATTACAATATAAAATAATTGAAATAATATAAAAAATTAGAGTTAATATTAGTGTAAATATTTTCAATAGCCAAGGGTATTTTGGTCTTTACAGAATTTTTTAAAGGCAAAAATATTCGAGGGAGGCGGTGGATATCTTTTTAGAAATGGCAAGGGGGTAAGTTGGCAATTTTTTTATCACAGGAGAGTGGAGTGATAATAAGGTCAATCACAGGGGGGTTCGGTGTAATATACCCGTAATAATAATAATAATAATAATAATAATAATAATAATAATAGCAATAATAATAATAGTAGTAATAGGAATAATAAGAGTAATAATAGTAGTAGTAGTAATAATAATAATAATAAAGTTATCAAAGAAAACTTAGTTATAAGAAAATAATCAAAGAAAACTTAGTTATAAGAAAATAATCAAAGAAAACTTAGTTATAAGAAAATAATAAAGTTGAAAAAGAATAATTTAAAATCACGAAGTTTTAAACGTCGATTTACAAAATTTAGCAAAATACTTAAAACGAGAAGATAATTCCTGCTGTGCGTGATCCTTTGCTGCATTGTGGGATTGAATGGCAGGGCAATTCTCCTTTGGCAAAGAAAGAAAGTATGCATGTGCATGTAATCCTTGCCAAAGGAGAATCACACTGTTATTCCTTTTCCCACACAATTACTTTTCTTCCTTCAAATAAGGCTGCATGCTGCTTACACTCAACTTCATGTTTTGAACACAGGAGAGGCATGCTTTGTATAAATATCACCTGGTTTGGCACCTTTATTTGGATATGCTGAAGGAGAAAGCATATGCCTGTGACTATTCCTGGTGGGTTTTCCTTATTTTACTTTTCATCAGTGCCATGATAAAAAAGTTCTGACCTTCACTTTTGCCTTTTTATTTCTATGGAGCTTTTCTTTTTTCATACAGAAGTTTGAAACATTATATGTTTTGCCAGTTTATAAGGAATTTGATCCTTGCTTTGCTTTCATAGAAGTAGGAATATAAGATTCCTTTACACGCGGGAGATCGCTCCGTGATTGACACTAGGCAATCATCTTTAGTATTAGTTGGTCTCACATGAATAAAGAACATTATTGCTTATCTTAGATTAGCATTATAAATGATGTGATGCTAAGTTTAGGGCACCAAGAATGGTTCTTGAATTCAAGTTGAACTCTCATTATGTTTAGAGCGATCACTCCAAAAAGTTAGTATGTCTCAAGCTCTAATATAGAAGAGGCAAGGACCTTATATTAGTTCATGGAAATTTTTAAAAACTTTTAAGATGGGAATAAATTATTGACATGCTAGGAGGGAGAGGGGTCATTATAGTTTTTTCTTTATATATATATATACATGCATGAATATATGAACATGTTACAGAATCAGAAAGGAAATACATAGTGGATAGGGGACCACAATTTGACTTCTCTTAGATAATCCAAGATCACGCATAAGAACGTGACTACAAACTACATTAAGAATTATTAACAGAAAGGGCCCTTCCACATGCTTTTGGTCTATGCCGACTAGAGGTTTATTATAATCACTGACAGAGATTACACGATTATCGACTATGTTTTAACTTAGTTTTAAAGAACTTGGTTTTGAGCTTAACATGGTACTTTTAAGTTTAACTTGGTTTTAAAGAACTTGGTTTTGAGAAGAGTACTTTACGTATCCCAGGATCGTAAGGGAATTAAATCAAATTTGTCCTATACTCGTAGCTAGATTAGTATTAATGGTTGTGGGTCTATGGATACCAGAACCATTACAACTTCACTAAATAATAAACAAACCTTGCTGAAATCCCATGCTTCAAGAAAAACATAAACCTAGCTTCAAAAAAAGAAGAAAATCATAAACAGAAAAGGTAATTAAGGATAACTTTTGGTTCTCCAGATAAAAATAAACAGTTTATTCCTTCGACTGGAGAGTATAAGAATATGCTTCAAATATCCTTGTAGTGTGTTGAAAGAGACCAAGACTTTTCACTCAGCTATAAATAAATCGAAGAGCTGAAAACTGATCATCAAACGACACTTGGAAACACAAAATGTTGTATTGAAATGTATGGATGCATTACTGGGCAAGTACTCCCTTGGCAGTAGGCCAATAAATGGTTAATTGGCTATACAATCTGCATTCCAAGCAGTATTATTGAGCTCACTGCCAAAGGAAATTTGCCCCGCAATTAAGCCGTACTGATCGTTTCTTTTTGGCCATTATTATGAGTTAACAAGATGAGGTTAAATGTTGGCTCTAGGGCTTTAAACGAGCCAAGCTCGAGCCGAGCCTTGCAAATTTTACAGGCTCGAACTCGAGCTCGAGCTCGTCTTAAAAAATTTGAGCTCGAGCTCAAGCTTATTGAGGCCATTTCTTTTGAGCTCGAGTTCGAGCTCGAGGCAAACGAGCCAAGCTCGACCTCAGATCGTTGGCTCATTCGAGCTCCAGCCGAGCTTGAGTTCGACTCATTTCGTTCAAGCTCGAGCCAAGCTCGAGATTTTGGCTCATTTGCAAGCTCAAACAGTTTTTTTTCTATTGAATGAACATATATTTTAAATCCTGAGATTTGTAGAAAAATTACGCAAAGACGAACAGATAATAGAAAGCACTCGGGTCCTTAGCAGGGAAGAGAACTTGGAGAAGAAAATAAAAATTAAATTTATTCTTTACGAAAATATATACATACAATTATATATTCCGAAATGAATATATGATAAATAAACAAATATATTTAGTGTGAAAGACAATAGTTAGATTGGATTCTTCAAATTATAAGAATTGAAATTTTGGATTAAAAGAACTTTCATAATATTTTTAATATATTATTTCGTAATTACTTAGTTATTATTATTACATTATTATTCATATAATTTGTTATTGTTAATATAAGTAAGACATGAATAATAAAAGCATTATTACTAATATGTATACATATACGAAAGTTAGCACTTAACTGGTGAAATATTTATTCAATATTATTTGATCAAATATAATGTGCAGGACCAAGATCACAAAAAAAATTGAATATAATATTAAGTGAGCATAAATATAACTATATATATATATATATAATACAATAATAGTAAAAGCTCGTGATCCGGCTCGCGAGCTTATGAGCACTCAAATGCAACTCGAGCTCGGTTCATGAATAAGCTTGATACATCTAGAGCTCGAGCCGAGCTTTACTTACACCCCTACTTGGCTCTTTATTACATACCTCCTTTCTTTTCACATAATAAGTGAAACCTTACATTGAATTTTATGAGATGTTCAATTGGATCAATAATTAGAATTCAAATTGATACAATTTTTTTGAAAATTTGGTCTTCATACTATACAAGTCATTTGGTTAGTTAAGTAATCAGTGTGATTAAGAGTATGTATATGCTCTCTTGCAAGGCCCTCTTTTGAATTCATATGTTTTTGTTAATTTACTTTTCAAAGAAAAAAAATAAATATATTCTTTACTGAAGGAAAAAGAGGATACAAATTAGAACCACCACATAGTTCCCCACCACCACCCGCGTACACGCACACCAAAAAGAAAAGGATAGGAAAAAAAAACATCTAATTTTGTGACTACTATAAAAAAGTTTTTCAATTATCTACTAACGAAATGTAGAAGAATATACACTTATTGACACGATGACAGCCGTCTTTTAGCTTTTCTGACCATAAATTATAATGTGGAAATATATCTCCACCAGTGATTTAAAGTGTTTCAAGCCGTTGTTTTTAATTCTCTAAGCTATGTTTTAACCTTGTGAAAAAACTAAAAAAAGTATTATTTTTTCCTTATCTATATATAATAAAACACAACCCTTGAGGTTATCCAAGTAAGCGTACATATGGATAGGCTAATTGATATCAATTGTGCCACATAAGAAATTATTACATATTTTTTTGATTTAATATATATAAATGTAGTTGAATTTAAAAATAATGAAATTTAAAAATTCAAATAAGTTAGTTACCAATATAATTTGAATTCAAATAATTATATGTTTCTTTTCTATATATATATTTTTTAGATGATAATTGTCGATCGTTCATTTTTATAGCCTAATTGATCTCAATTTTGCCACATAAGTAATTTTTAAATATTTTTCAATTGAATATAGATAAATGTAGTTGAATTTTAAAATAATTAAATTTAAAAATTCGAATAAATTAGTTACCAACATAATTTGAATTCATATAATTATCTGTTTTCTTTGTTTTCTCTCTCTTTTTATTTTTTGGTTAATGATAGTTGTCACTTGTCAATCATTTATTTTTTAAAAATATTTTACTAAATGTAATGATCAAGCATTATATTTTTAAAATTAAATTATATGATTTAATACTCATATAAAAATATTTTTCGAATATAATCGTCAAGCTTGAATCGAATCTTTTAATTTTACGGATTATAAATAAAGAAATTGTATATTGATAGATTTTGTTATTATTAGCTTTAACATAATATAATAAAACTAGTTTCATTATAAAGGAAAAGTCAGAGGACTTATTAGTCTGAATATAAAAATAAAAGGTCTATCTGTTTAATTTCTTCGAAAGGAAAATTTACGGTTGTGTTTTGATTGATAGATTTGGATTACAGGAATTAATTTGGAGGAAATTTTTTAAATAATTCAAAATTAAGTGGATACGAAATATACCGTAATGATATAAAAAACAACTCAGATTGAGTATCAAGGGATTTAAAATTCACATCGTAGTTCGAAATCATCTAAACAGTCTCAATGGATTTATTGATGAATTTGAAGTTCGCATCTTTCGAATCCTTCAATCCATTCAGAATATAATAGAATTTATTTTTGTATGTTTTTCCTTTCCCTCTTCTTTTTATAAAATGTTTTAATTAAAGAAATCTTTTTGATTGGATAACGAATATAGGGGAGATAACGAGGATAGGGTTTGTTTGTTTGTTTGTTTAAATATGTCTGAAGAAAAATGGGGAAGTGCTTATTCGCATAATTTACTACTAATCTCTTATGCTTTAAGATAATAAACTCATGTTCCACTTCCAATATTAACCAATTATCTACTAAGTTGAACATTAAAAAATAAACAAATTAACGGGGTAGAAGAAATAACAAAAAAATTATTACACAAGTTTTGGCAAGTAAAAAGTGCATGCGGTCGTATTTCAATAAGCAATATATATAGTAAAATGAAGCAAACGAGAAATTTACGTATGATTTAAGGAGAAAGAAAAGTATGCATGTGCATGCATGGGATTAATTTCCACTTTGCCTTTATTATCCTAAGTTTAACCCCACTTTTTGGGCTATACTTTTCTTTATTTAAGCACTCGTTTTCGTGTTGCCACATATATAAACCATCCAGAAAGAAACGGATCTACTATTTACTATTGGCACCAAATCTGCATTGAGATATGGGGGAGAAAATGAGTGGCATATGCGGGGACAATTCTTGTAGAAAAATTCTTATTTATTTATGGGGGTCAAGGTATCAGTTCTTTACCCCAGTAAATCATCCCTCATGGAAGATCCAACGAATCCTCTTTTATTATAACTTTTTTTTTTCTTATTTACTCATTTAATTATTTTAATTCCATCTGCTACGTTTGGATCAATGATGTGTTAATCTCTGGCTTCTCTAACGTTGACCGTTAGTGGACTTTTTTTTATTTAGTTTGCCTGATTGCCCGAATACTTAAATATTTTGAACTTTGATTTTACCATGTTTTCGGAAAGAATCTTATTATTGTTTTAATATCTATTCTGATCTATGGTTTTGAGATTTGACAAATTTATCGTGGCGAAATGAGAAATCATGAATGTTGGAAGTTGGAGTATAGATGATTATTGATTTTTCAACTACTTAAAACAATTATTCGCATAATTAATTGTGGATGGTGAAGTAACAATCTGAAACGCAGAAATGCGGTAAGTTAATTTGCAGGAAAGTATGGACCGTTCTCATATTTTTCTTCTTTTCTCCTTCTATAAATCTCTGAGAATTTGCGGGCAAAAAGCTATCGACTTTTCAAAATAAAATTGAGGATCCAGAAATTTATTCTGGGGAATGTGCTCCTTCCTTTCTTTCTCCTAAAGAAAAGTTGGATCCGAACAAAATCAATGTAGTGGCTGTGGTAGTAGTATTATTTGTAAAAATATCATTTTTCTTTAAGATGGACATTATAGTTTTATCAACTAGTAAAAAAAGTGAGGCACAGGCTGTAGATGCTTAACTTTCAATCTCTTTTTTACATAATTTGCCTTCAACTATTACGTCCCTTTGAATGTCAGAGGGTCAAAACTCTTACAATTTTCCAACATTAACTCAAATTCAACAAACAAATAATTTAAATGAAATGCTAGCATTGTTGAAAAGCTTGAATATACAAAATATTTAATAAGAAAAAAATAACATTTTTCTTTCCTTTAAAGAAATAATCAAAGAAAATAATAAAAAAAAAACAAAAGAAGAATTAATGCTATAAAATGAATAAAGAAAACTAAATTCTTTCGTATAGCCCCCTTTATTAAAAAAACTAATCCTTTATGGTCAGGCTTCTATATTTTCATTAGTAAAATTTGAATTAATCTGTATGGAGACAGTTAAAAGAAAAAGGGAAATTCAACTGGCTAGCTAGCTAAGGAAATTGTGGGCTAGGAACAAAACGCTATTTTTCACAAATACATAATAGCATAAAAGAATGATTTTCAGAATATACTGTTTGTACGAAAAGAAAGTGTTATCTGGGCACCCTATATATACACATTTACTGCCTCAATATTTTTCATCGGGACAGCCAATCAGATGTGTATATATGCATTACAGGGTAAATACTCCTCTGGCAGAAGCAAAAATACTGCAACGCAATATATAAGCTAATAATATTAGCTGATTTACTGCAGCAGAACGAAATGAGCTACTGCCAAAGGAGATTTGCCCGGCAATGCAGCCATGCAATTAAACATATACTAATTATTCAATTATGTTTACTTATATCTGCTGCCTGCCCATCTTCATCCATTAAAGCCGAGGTAATAACTTTCGATGCATTCTTTGTTTTTTAATCTACCTGATTAAGTTAAATTTGAGTAAGGTTAATGACTCGGGGACTTGACTTAGAGTTTAACAAGGCTCGGCTTTAGATACGCTTGGGTTAATATACAATGCAATAAAGTTGATCTAGAAATTATCTTCAATTTTAAAGCAATTATCGTTTAGTATGTATACGAGCTATGTCATAATACTTGTTAATTTTCGATGTATATGTTTTTGTCGTATGATTTCTTTATGTATATGTATAGTTCTTTATGCTTCTTGTTAACATCTTTTATTTATATCAATTTTACTAATAAAGTTTTGTATAAACTGCACTAATTTAAACCTAAAAATTAAAGAAAAAGATATCATCCGACTTTGAGTTGACTTGGGGGAAATAACCTGAATTTTCTTGTTCTTTTTGGAACAAAATCTGAATTGCCTATTATTAGCCTAAAAACTTGGTGAATATTTGGATATGAAGTCCACAATTAATATGAACTCCTGTCGTCAAAGTGGACGGGAAATTGCAATCAATTCTCTTATTTGTTCGCTTTTATTTCAGAGACTTTACAGTGATTGGCCCTAAATGATGGGAGGCAGCAAGCTGAAGTAAAGCCCAAACATACTCGTCTTTATTGCCGAAGTAGTCTAGACAAATTTTATTTTCTCGATACTAATATTACCCACCTTTTAAAATGAAAATAAAAAAAGAACAGAAAAAATACAAAACAAAAAGATTTAATTTGATGAAAAATTCTTGTATACACTCTTTTCTACCCGAAACTGTTGCATAGTCTATTAGGTTGATGCCAGCTCGGATTTTCTATTGCAAATGTTGTTGCAATTTTCTATTGCACTTCACATATAAATGACATGTGTAAAAAATATTTCATGAAATATAAATTTATTATGAATTATGTACACTTGTTGGGCAGGCATGGTATGCAGTACGAGATGCAACATCATTTTGCAATGGAAAATCTCATGTGGGTTGATGCACACTAAATTGTTGATTGTATGATAAATATCTTATAATTTTATAAATAAATAAACAGTTTTCATACTTCTCACTTATTATATATCCATTAGAAATAATATAAAATATATTCGATGACATTAGTATAGTGATAACAAAGCCGAATTGGAATAAGAATGTTTCGATATGGTGTCTCCCAATTGTATATATGAACCATTGGGTTTGTATTATGATGACGTAAATTGACATGATGCTATCATCATACATTATCTACCAGGCTTGCAACCCACTTAGATACTTACTCACCCACTTTTTTTTGCCTTTTTTTCTTTTTTTTGTACTTAAAACATTTAGGTAGTGTCGGTTCGGATGACCTACCACGGGTTAAGGCATGTTTTCGGGATAAAAGATTAATTACATATGTCCTTACAAGTTACCCATCAACGCTATCCTCACATTGGTAGAGAGAAACTGAATTTACAACCTTCCGACAGGAAATGACTTATTCCTTACTAACTGAGAGTGCGGGTATTGACACTTACCCACCCACTGGTGATATGGACTAAATGTTTCGATGGTTTGTTTTGTCACTCAAATGGGTAATATTCATGTATATTTATGAATCGCTAGATATGTACATATAATAACATTATAAAATGAAATAATGATGTGATCATATATAATTTAATAATTTAAAATTAACTTGGGTGCATATCTATTTGAACAACATAACATAGAATGACCCGTTTGGATATACATCCTTAATGTTCTTTAGCCTTTTCCTTTTCTCCAGCTGGCAAGCTTGATTTGGTCTTTCTCTTTCCTCTTTCGTGCTTTTTCAGTACAGAGATGATGACAGTGCATGGACTTCCTTTAATTGTTGCACGTGGCACTGGGAATGGGATATTTTAGATAATCCCGCAGCCTTTCATTTAAAATTAGTACTTTCTCTTTTGGTGAACGAATCAAGTGGGACTTTCACAGTCTTCAAAGAAGCGTGTTTCCCGACACTATGGATGTGTTTGTTTATGTTTTGGAATGAAATTTTGGTGAGAATTATTGTTGAGAAATTTATGGGGATATATGCGTGTTTGATGAGATTGTGTTTGATTTTATTTTGAAAATTGGTTTTTGGGTGGGTTTTTTTGTGAAATAATGTTTGGTTTTATTTCTAAAGGGAACAAAAGTTACTACTGTAGCAGTCAAATCATGAAACTTTTGTATGTTAGAGAGGAGAGAGAAGAGATAGAGCATATAGAGAGGAGTTTAGGGACAAAGTAGGTGTAGAAAGATGGAAAATAATTATTATGTTATTTTTGGACAAAAAAAGTAGTGTATTTTTTACCAAATATTTTGTAAATCAAACATGATTTGGTGAGAGTTTTGGACCAAATATGGTATGGAAACACAACCAAACATTGCCTATATTCTCGTGAAGTGTTCGTCAATTTACGATGTCGCCCTTCTAAGGAACCTGAAATTTCAATTGGATAAATATTAATTAATGTACAATGTGATTATAAAATATGAAGATTAATTATTATACAAACATATTCTATGCGTCGTGGTTTACCTTTTTGGCCTCAGGGCAACCGTAGACTTCGTCTTGATTGAACAACCAACCAACTTGTAATTTATTTGGAATACATAGTTTGAAATCAATGTGAATTCTGAATCCTAAACTTGCACTTAATTACAGTCAAATACTTATATATATGTATGTACATATTCACGTGCATGTCCAATGCATTAAACGTATAGGACTATGTCCGCCTTTCTCTGGCTTTATTTGTTTTTTCATAGAGGAAAACATGGATTTATAACAAATTCTTGTAACTAAAAAAAAAGGAAAAATTTCACACAGATCCCCATACTTATTGTGTAATTATCAAAGCCTCCTTTGATTTATTTGAAATTACCAACAAACCCCTTCATTTGAGGATTTCTTATAATTATACCCCCGTGTGTTAATTTTTTTTTACAATTTTACCCTTGTAAACCTTACAAATAGACCCTTTGAGAGGAGTAGTTTTTGATGAGTGAGGGGAAATTTTGGTAATTACACATTAATTTAGGAGATCTGTGTGTAATTTTCTCTTAAAAAATTAATAATTTTATTATGTTAATCTCATTATATTCTTTTCTCTAATGCATTAGCAATTATGAATGATATGCGTGTGGTTAATTGCGTACTCATTCTTTACAAGTCAAATAATAAGATCACATTTTTTATGCTATTTCATAAAGATTAAGCTCAACTTATGTTTTATAAATTTTATTGATCAGATGACTATCATAGGGAACTTATTTCTAACTATTGATGCTTCGCATCACAAGGCCAACGCTACAAGTACAAAGCCATATATGTCTCAATTTTTGCGCTCAAGTCACACACACACACATGGATCTACATTAGCCCCGGGGGGGGGGGGGGGGGGGGGGGGGGGGGGGGGGGAGTGGGGCCACTCAATTTTTTTAAAATATATACATATTTTTTAATTTTAATTTGTAAATTACATTAATGCCCCCACTCAAATTTTTAAAGGCTCCCGTCAAGATCGAAAAATATCACGTTTTCTCCCTTTACTTTGACTTCAGCCCCCCCAAAACCCTATAACGAAGAGGTATAAGAGTATAAAGTATGTCAAAAATTGTAATTGAACCTAATTCCTTATTATATTTCCCCCCATAAATATAGCGTACTGTAACCCTCCCTTGAATCCTTCGTCTATTTAGCAAAAAACAAATTGTATAACTATATCACAACAATCTCACCCCCTCGGTAAAATTCTTGGCTCCGTCCCCTAGTGCCCCCACTGACCCAAAATTCTAGATCCGCCACTGCATAAAGAGAGACACACTCCTGTACTAATGCTTAAACCCCTATAATGTAAATTGGGATGGTAAAAGATATCGTTCCTAAAAACAACCTTGCGTATAATTAGTCATTTTTACTCTTGTATACGTATCAATTGGTTAAGTATAGTAAAATTAGTTTCTCAAACTAATCTCATGTTTTCTTCTAATGTATTCAAATTTTCTCTAACTCCCCAAATCACCGTTCTCCTCTAATTTCCCCACATTTTCTCCAACTCCTCGGATCATCGTTCTTCTCTAACTTGTCCATATTTTCTCTAACTCCTCAAATTATCGTTCATTGAATTGAAAGATGGGAGACGTAAACTAAAACTATACATGTTTGTTTATTTTTATTCACTCCAACTTTTTCTTTATTTGTGACAACCTACCTACTTATTCATTAATAATGTCTCTTGAACTACTTCTCCAATAGGGAACGAGAAATTAAAGAGCATAATCATTTTATCTTCCGGCATACACACCAAAATTGAAAATCAACATCTCGATCACTTGAAGAGGACTCCATTAGTTTTGATTTGAAAGAAAAAGAAGAGTAAATTTCAGAGGTGGAACGTGACTATGATTCAAGTATACGGGCAACTAAGGTATAATGTGAAAGGATATTTAATGTATATTTTGTTCATGGACTTGTTTTCTTAAAGTACATTTTTTTTTATCTTACACTTAAACTTTTGTATAACTTTATGTATTTGTAAATCACATTAAATATTTTATGTTCTTTAGGTACGTCACAGAAATTCTTATTGAAGAATTTTACAGTCAGCCACAGCATTTATTTGCCAACTTTATGAATAAGTTCCATGATAAAAAAAAATTGCATTTTAACATCTTCGTCCTTTAAATGGAGTGTTATCTTGCAAATTCAACTGCGTCCTTTCGATAATTAGTAGTGTTGCACATGCATCAAGTATATATGCTTTTTTAATATATATTTAAGTATATATGTTGTTACTATCAACACAAATATATTACATATTGTGGTGTGTATGTTAGATGTGTGATTTTAGGCAAATGTGGTCATTATTGCCAAGAAAATTATATGAAAACGTCACTCCATCTTACATAATAAAGTGATTAATTACTATACATTAACATATCATAAAAAGAAAATGAAATTTCTCAATGCATCCACCACCTACCTGCATGCATACATAGTCAGAACCTAAGTCACATAATTCGCGCATATATAGTGCCGCTCTTGCGCTCCGGGCGCGAATTAGCGAATCGAGAGCTGGAGCGGCGCTCTAAGAAGAATTAAGAATTGTTAATTCGCACTTTAAAAATTAATTAGTTGCGCTCTAAATTTCACTAAGTCGGGACTTAACTTTTGTAAGGCGCGGATTAGTTTGTGTAAAGGCGCATCTTATCGGTTGCTGAGTCGCGCTCTTAGTTATTTTATTGTATATGTGCATTACAATAATCGAATTTTGACAAGGTTTCAGGATGATTATGAGAAGTTATACAAGAATTGAAATAGAAATACGTACGAAGATTTCCTTAAGGATGATTTGGAGGCCGTCGAAGATGAAGAGCTCGCTAATCTTCATGTGGGCAAGTAATGGTCATTATCCGAGGTAAATTTTTTAATAAGCATGCAAACTTTCTTTTCATCTTTTCCATTATCAGAAAGATTAATTAGAAATAAAAGAATGGTCGATAAAGAATAAGTTAATTTATTTTTATTACTCTACTCATTATTAAATATGAAGCAAAAGCTAAAAAATCACATTTAGATGCTTATTCATTTCTTCTTAAATTTCTTGTGCAAAAAATCAACTTTTTTGTTCTTTTTTATCACTAATATGGTTTTTATTTTTTGGCCTTTTTTCTTGTTTGTTTTTTCAATTTCAGGGTATTGGAGTTGTGATTTCAGAATTATGGAGTTGAAAGTTCAAAGGCGGATTTGATGCATGGAAAAGGAACTAAGGACTACTTTTTGAAGAAACAACTTTTTGCTTAATGAAATTGATATTAGGAATATAAAACATTATTTTTGTTGGAAAGAAATAGGCAACATTGTCTGAAGAATCGGAAATGTTATTATTGGAAATTTTAATGCTCAATGAAAATAGTTTTTGGATATTTTTCTCTATAATTACATTTTATATATACTTATATATATATTTATATTATTATTTTTAAAATAGGCGCTCTAAGGCGCTCCCGCTCTCAAATTTTTTTAACTTTTGCCGCTCCCGCGCTCCCGCTCCCGCTCCCGCTTTATGTGACTTAAGTCAGAACAAGCATTGTTTGGCTGCATTTATATATGTATGTATGTATGTATATATATATATATATATATATGTACATACATAAACCCAATTCCTTATATTTTTTCCCACCACACGCTCAAATTTCTTTCAAAACGTGAATCTCAAGGAAAGTCCAACAAACTCTCGTTACCCTGTTAGCCATCAAATTGGTCAATAAATCAATACAATATAAAAAGATATTCTAGTATATGCTATATACTTCTCGTAATAAAATATTCAGCACAAAACGTGTAAATTAACAGGTTGAAGCCCTTTCGAAATACTTACGCAAATCGAAGGGCATTTTCGTAAACCTGCTCCTATATATAACTCCTCTCCCCTTCCTTAATCCCTCAAAACCTCTACTCAAACCTATATTCTAAGATATTTATTTTTCTAACGTCCAATATTTTTTTATATTTTTCAGCCGCCATTTATGGACCCTGAATCTGTTCTAAACCTCTTTGATTCTTTCTGGTTCCACCTCCAAATCTTCAAAAAACAATCTAAAACCTCAAATTCATCAACCCCTGAACAAATCCCTGAAAATTCATCAAAACCGAAGTTTTCACGACAACTAACGATTCATACAAGGTCGAAAAGCGAGAATTTATTACACTCCAACACAGGTTCGATTAATATTTCCTCCCCAGATTCAGTCCTCAAACCCCATCTCCAAACAATCCTCTCGGAACGAGAATTTTCGGCGGAAAATTCAGAAACGCCAAAATTGATACAACCGAACGAAGGATTGACTAAAAAGAAAAAGAGATTCAGCAAAAGCTTATCAGAGCTAGAATTTGAAGAGGTGAAGGGCTTTATGGATCTTGGTTTTGTGTTTTCTGAAGACGATAAGGAGGATTCGAATCTGGTGGGAATAATTCCTGGGCTGCAGAGATTGGGCCATAAGGATGAAGAAATTTGTGGGCCGAGAGCAAGGCCTTATCTATCGGAAGCATGGGGAGTTTTAGAGGAGAAAAGCCCATTAATGAACTGGCGAGTACCTGCAGTGAGCAATGAGATTGATATGAAAGATAATCTGAAATGGTGGGCGCACAGTGTTGCTTCTGCTGTTAGATGAGTCATCAATGCGATGAACATAATTTAGGATCCCTTCATCTCACATTTTTTTCTTCTTGTTAGATTTTTTTTTCTTTATGAAATTGTAAATTGATGTTTTGGGGTTTGTATAATTGTATATATTTCAATAAAAGTAGATAAGGGTTTTTGGCTCATTTCATGTCGACAAGTCGGATCATATATAATGACGTTGTCATTTTATTTTATGACATTGTTATATACACTAAAGCGAATGACATAAAATAAACTATAATTTGTATTTTCCAATTCATTAGAAGATGTAATAATACAAAGCCAAAAGAAGCAATTATGGAATTAGTGCGGGGAAAACTAAAGATATTATCATCAAGTAATGGGACCAGACAATACTACGGTGTAATTGATGTGTCATGATAATAATTGAGGATAATTTAATAAATGGTAAAATAAATGGGGATATTATGAAATTAATTTATGATAACTCATTAGAGACACTATAAATACTCATAATCATTGTTATTTAATCATTATCTAATCTTTATACCAAAAACTCTAATCATCGAGTCATCAATTTGATAAACATAATTTAGGATCCTCACATGTTTTTCTTGTTATAAGATTTTGTTTCTTTTTCTTTATGAAATTGTAATTTCGTAAATTGAATTTTCGGGTTTATATATTTCTATATATTTAAATAAAAAAGTAGATAAGGTTTTGGTTTGTATAGTGTGGGACCTATATGAACTATTTTGGTGATAGCTAAGTTGGATATTCTAAGAATCATTATTGGACGATAAAATACTTTCTTAATGCGTACTCAAGTAATGGAACTAGACAATAATACAGTATAGTATTATTTAAGGAGAGCTTTCACGTATTATCGGATTTTGGTTTTATGTAAGGAAAGCTTTTACTTATTCAGGGGGAAAAAATACGTCAAACTGATGTAACTATTGCTTTTATTTAATTTAGGAAAAAAATACGTCAAATTAATGTAACTATTGGCTTTATTAATGTCAAATTTTTTTTTTTTTTTTGAATACATATGAGGGGGACCTAATGAATTAGCCCGATAGACTCGAGATCGTTTGTCTTAGCCAAGTAAGTCCATTGCGATCTTGTTCCAAAAGATTCTCCAGATTCGGACTCGGGAATTGCATGTGAGTGAGGGTATGCTCAAAACTCTTCTTAGCTAATTTTTTTGACACTTGATTGACTTCTCGCCAAATATTGACAATTGTAAATTGCCAATTTGGGAAAATTCTAAGACAAACTGGATCCAACAGAACTGATCTATCTAACACCATTGGATGCACGTGATTTAAATACTTTTTATCATCATATCCTGCATCCAATGATGTTAAACAAACCGACTCTGTTGGATCCGATATTTCGTAGAATCACCCGCCAATTTGTAAGTAGTACATCTTATAGTAGCATAAATACGACACTTCTCACACAATGCAGCGCCATTTTGCGCCTGATTTGATCAATAAGAATGTAAGATCCTAATTTGTCCAATAAGATCGTAATTCCTAGCCAACTTATATTTTGCTATTATTTAAGAAACGTTTTTACTTATTTTTAGGAAAAAAGAAAGATATGCACGAGGGCATAAACGTGTTGGCTTAATGACGGTTTCTGTCAACACTACCTATATAAGGATCAGGAAAAACGCGACTTTAAAGTTTCATCATCATTAGCGTTCAGGGGTTTAGGAAAACCCGAATAATTCTTCTTCACCGGCGCTACACTACACTACAGCTATGACGGAGCCGAGACGATTGAGAGGGCACAACGCCGCAGCCACATGCTGTATCGCTTCTACCGTCCGCCCTGGCCTCCTCGTCACCGCCGCCGAGGTATGACTAAATCCATTATTTCTTAGAAAGGAGTTGCAATGAAGGAATTTGAGTTTAGAATATATACAAATATACTTTAATGTTCTTGGACGAATTCTTTGTCTGAGAGAGAAATTGATCGTTTCTTGATTTACTTTTCGATGTCGAATAGGATGGTTGCGTCTGCTTGTATGACTTGCGGTGCAAAGACGTGCTGTTTGCTATGGATTTGGGGAATGGAAACGCCATTTCATCTTTATGTTTCAAGCCAGGTTGTTATTTCTATTTCTGAACTGATATCTGTTTTTTTACGAGTATCTGAACTAAAAATGCGAAATTCTTCACATTTGAGCAATTTTGTTGAAAGGAACGAGGGGGAGTTGCCTGCCCTATTTATGCTGAGGACATATGTTTTTTAATTGTTCTAGTGTTTCATAAGTTAGGGTGTTGTTGGAGGAAAAAGTCACTCGTAGTTTGTTTTCCCTTTATTAACAAAGGTTTTGGTATTTGATGTCGAGATTTAAGGCATTGCTACAACTAGGTATACGTTGACTGACCTTCAAGTTTATAGTGATTTCTGGAAGACCTCAGTTCTCTTGTATGATTTAGTGCTTCTGTTTTCTGCATTATAGGCATATTGCAGTTTCTTCTTCATTAAATTGCCAACAGTTATCTTATGATTTCATACCGTTTATGTTTTGTGCAGGGAGTGAAGATGTTGTTTATGTTTCTGCAGGAAATGAAGTCAAGTGCTTTGATTTTCATATGGTATGCTTTGCTTTGATGTTTATTTTATAGCACTTCTGATTGATAAATTTTTACTCTTGAGATGTAGCATGTGGTTCTGATAATTTGTTATATGCGGATTTGTCTACGAGTATGCTGACTTTTGCAAATGACATGATGACTTCAACGGCTTCTGAAAGATGAACATGCAATTGATATTATCATATCTTTAAGGCTGCCAATCATAAAGATTTGAGTTCCAGGATCTTTTACTTCATATAAATAATGCTCAAAACTTGATCTTCCTTATCAATTTATTCCATTGACTTATCTAGAATAAACTTGATTGCTTCTGACTCTTTTCTGTGTATCTCAAATTTATTTCTTCGTATACTTTTGCATCAGAATCAATTTGGTTATTTTTTTGTTTACAACCAATTTAGGCTGGTTTTGCATTTGATGTGTGTCTGTTCTTAATGTTTCGACCTTCTCTCACTTGAAGAGAGCTCCTAATTTTTCAGACATTATTTATTTAGTCGGTAGCTTAGGACAATCTGCTCCCTCGGCCTCTCCCTTTTCTGATGGGTCCTTTTCTCTGTCATGTTCTTATGTTATATCGTGCTTGTTCACTGCAGCTTAAACTTATAACCAAAAGTGTGAAGGTTTTATCTGTCTGTTACCCTTTGTTCTGAAACCGCGACTTTCTTAACTGCAACTAATGCTAATACATGAATATGATCGCAATCAAAATTATATTTACAGATAGTTCTGATACTAAACAGTCACCTCGGTATCTCAGACAGCTCCATGGAATCAACTAAGAAGTTACAATTATAACAAGGATGAGATAAATCAGGTATGATGTCTGAAGCATTTGTATTTAATTATTGTTCTTCTGGACATTTGCTTCTTATTATGAAAGGTTTCTACAGCATTTGCTCATTGACTATAATATATGTGTTCTTAAAATAGTGAGAGATTGGAAATGGATTAATGTTTTTCCATTTCCACTCCCCCCCCCCCCCCCCCCCCAACCCCCCTCCTCAGAACCCTCTTCCTTCCTCTTCGGACCTGCCCATCTCTTCTAAGGAAAGTGACTGGTCGGACTAAAAAGGAAGAGGATTCTGAGGGAGGATTTGAAAAGGAGGGAGGGAAATTGGAGAGAATAGTAAGATGAAAAATAATGAGGATAATGTTGGTGACATGGAGTAGAAAAATAACTAGGTGAAAGAAAATAGTGGTCCCAGATTAGCAATTGAGGAAGTGAAAGAAAAGAGGAGTTGGAAGAAGAAAGACTATTCAGAGAATGGATTCGAAGAAAAGGGGGTTTCTTCTGCTGCCGAGAAAGATAAACTGAAACCTGGACAGAAGAAGACATGGGAACTCCTGTATATAATTTCCAACTATTATAGACAAGATGTACATTTTTCCCTTTGCCCGGGAGAGTTAAATTTTCCTTTACTTGCACCATGGACAATCTTAATCTTTCTGTACTTCATTATCAAACAGAATTGTGATAGGCAGTACATTTTACAATTATGTTATTTCTACCTTGCAGATCGCTTGCCACTCAAAATCATCTTTTCTAGCTGCAGCGGATGATGCTGGAGATGTTAAGGTATAGTCATTTGGTAGGATTGGTTTTATGTCATCAAAGTCCTATTGGACTGTAAGTTACATTGCTAAAAATTTTAGTGTGCCTACTTAGTATGCCTACTTCTCAGACTAAAAAAGACTAAAGCTCTGCAGATTTTATTGTTTATGAAAATAAAAATCTGTCCTCAGGTGAGGAAGAAAGCAGAACATTTGCAAATCTGTCAAATGGTGTTGGGTTGGGGGGGGGGGGGGGGGGGGGGGGAGGGGGGGGCAGGAACTTTTGAAAGAAGAAAATATAAAAAGTATTCGAACTTTGACTAGAGAATTATCAACCAAGGAAAAAGAAAGTTGAGTTCTTGCAATTTTATAGGAAATTGAGATGATGACTATTGTTTTGTTGCAGATCATTGACGTCCACCAACGATGCCTATACAAAACCTTAAGAGCTGGCCACAAGAGTGTATCCTTTCCTGCATAGAACTTCTTGCAAATGGGTTTGTAAAGAAGGATGTTATTTCATCCTTGTATCTTTTTCCCCTTTTCTCATGCTAATCCTGTTGACTTTTAAGTTTACCAAGGTTAATGTACATTTACTGTTAATATTTCTTTTTCGTTCCCGTAAGATATTTTTATGCATTTTCTTTGATGGTTTATTCAACCTCAAACCTGTTGTTGCCATTCACTCTTTTCTTCAGATATGCAGTAGCGTTCAATTCCTTCCTTGGAGATCTTGGGAAGGTATTGTTATTAAAAGTTGTTCTTTGTTTCTGCCCAAGTCCTCGGTTTGTTTGGGTCTGTGCATTATTTTTCTGTAATTTTGGATATCGATGTTCTTGCAGTCATCACAGGGGGTCTTGATTCAAAGCTTGTGATGTGGGACTTCTCCAAAGGAAGGCCAAACAAAATTATGGACTTTGGTATCAGTGCCTTCTGCTATAACTTATGTTTTCTAATTTTTTCTTATACGTTGGAATTAAAATATGGGGTTGTTATGGCATCTTTGGCATTCCCACTGTGATAGGAAAACCCTTGTGCAGGTAGTGAAGGTGATGCAGGACAGTGTTGTAACCCGGCTTTTGTCCATGCTATAATAGTTCCTGACCTCGAAATTGTGGATAAAGTTGGCAAGATCTGTGTGGTGGCTAGAGGCGACGGTGTTGTCAATATCATTAATATTGAATCAGAACTCGCTGCTCTTAAATCCAAAATTTCAGGAAAATCCAAACATGGCACTAAGTCAACATCAAAAGATTCCCAGCCTCAAGATCTAAGTGATAGAAAGGTGCACTTGGACTACTCGGTGGGCGGACATGTTGCTGCAGTATCCTCTGTGTAAGCAATCTAGCTATGTAGTGTTGTTTGTTCTAGAGGACTTGGTAGTTATTGTTGATCTTGTAATTAAAATTAAACAGGACCTTTTCTATGTTTGGAGAGAAAGGGAAGTTTATCATTTCAGGTGGGAATGATAAATCCGTGAAGGTGTGGGATTGGTCGAAATCTTATGATGCTGGCCAGACTAGTGAGGGTAATGATCTTCTACGTTCGAATATTAGTCTAAGGAAAAAGGTCAGTAACATTGTCTGTATGATTTATTTAACTTCTAAGATCTTTACCTTTTTTTCCCGATTTGTATGGGCATTTTTATGACTGAATTGTTGCCTGGTCAGGTCAATTGGCTGTGCACAACTCCCTCTGATTCAGAAAATCTAGTTGTCTGTGACACATCCAAAGTAGTGAAGGTTTATACTGTTGGGTGAATTTGCGCGGGGACTATAGAGGACAGGCAATTAAAAATTATAGACTTCGACTTGTAACGTTTGATATCTGTTTCACATATGAATAGATTTATTTATTATATGTAACAGATGAATCACTTGATTGTATTTGTAATTTAACAGTGTTTGGCTTTGCGCAAGTCCTCCCGCCTTCTTGTCAGCCATGATGGTTGAGTCTGATCAGTTTTATTATACTAGTGAACAGCTTATATGACGATTTTGTTCAGTTTGCAAGAAGAAATGCTGTAGTTGTCGTGTTAACACTTAGCATTGTACCTGTACCTGAAAATAAAGGATATATATGATTGTACTGATAATAAAAGGGTTGTCATCACATCAAGATGGTGAAAGAAACAAAAAGATCAGCACCATACAACCTTACCCGCCGTTGTTTTCTTTCAATTTCAGGGCATGTAGTATACAAGCACTTCTACACTTCGTTCGGTTCAAGAAAATTGCAAGAAAAAAGGGAGGGAAAAAAAAACAATGGAACTTAGATTTTCTCTTCTATTTTCTGTCCATTTTCATGTTTTCAAGTAACCGAATAATGGAAAATAGGTATTTTTTTGTGTGTGTTTTCTTTTTCTTTTCCCTAACAATTTCTTTGAACCATACCGTTAATGTTGATATAACAAATATTAGGTCTATTTTAACTGCAAATGATGTTTTTAACCTCCCATATAAAGTGTTCATTGGTCGATTTTTTAACCGAATTGAACTGGATTTTCGGTTTTTTGAAAATTCGGACCGAAAACCGAACTGAACAGGTTCGGTTCGGTTAAAAATCGACCGGTTCGGCTGAAACATAAAAAGAATTTTTTTATTTTTTTTTGCTACCGTTTTTTCAAAAATCTCACTGGTTACTGTTTTTTGGCTATTGTTGTTCACTTTTTCTTTGGAATGCAAACATTTATATATTTATAATTACGTTTAGCATGACCAACTAAAATTGACACAATGAAATTAAAAAGTGAACCGATCCTGTTTGATTTTTCGGTATAAATAAATAATTAAAATTTAATTATGACTAATTTTAATTCATTTTCTTTATTTTCCTATAAGTTGTCACTAGGAAACACATTTTTTTTTATAGTTTTTGGTCTATATTATACTATATAAAAATAAAATTAAAATTTAAAAAAAATTAAAAAAAGTTTGGTTTTTCGGTTACCTGAACCGACCGAACCTCAAAACCGAAAACCGAATTTTGGTAAACAAAAAAACCGAAAATCGAACCAAATTTTTCGGTTTGCGGTCGGTTCGGTCAATTCGTGAACACCCAACAACATGACCCGACCCCCATTCTGTATTTATTTTTCAAATATATTCACCAATAAAAACTTCTATGCTAGAACAGTACTGTAATGGGCAATTCACTAATAAAAATGCTACTTTTTTTTTCTCTTAATCTTTCTTTTTAGAGCAAAATACACTTTGTACCCCTGAACTATTTATTTTGTCTCATTTAGGTTCTTGAACTATCAAATGTAACAAAATGGTTCCTAAATTATCAAACATAACAAAATAGTCCCTCGATTTGATTGACGTGTTTTGCTTGCCATGACATGTTGATGACGTGACACTCAGTATTACCATTGTAATGTGACAATTGAAAAAATTTACCTATTTTGCCCTCACTTGCTTTCAATAAAATGCATTTTTTGTATTTATATTTTTGCTATTTTTTAACCATTTGGTTACCATTTTCTTGCACTTTTGTGTAGAAAATAATACACCTATTTTTTACTAATTTCATAGGGAAATTTACTAAAACCTCCTTAAAATAAACTTTATACCCAAAAAAATATTTTACAGTATTTTTTAATTCAAAAACTCATTTTCCCAACTTTTCTTTTCAAAAAATCCAACATTTAGGGTTAATAAATTTATGGATATAATTGTCCGTAGCCTTCTATAGCAAAAAAGAATCAATTGTTGTTTTATCTAAAAAATTATTTATGTAAAGATTTTATATCTATAATTGATACTACTTATGATTGTAACTTTCCATTTTAAGTTTTATAATCCTCTTAAAAAATTTTAAAAGTATATTTTTAAATAATTACCATATTAAAAATAAAATAAATTATATAAAAATATTTAAAATACTTAATATTTAAATATTCACGATTGATTGTTGGAAGAGTTTTCACCGAAGCCCAGTCGTATTATACTATTTATCAATTTAAAAACTTAGCCAAACATATCCTTAAGTCGAGGGACTATTTTGTTCCGTATGATAGTTCATGGACTATTTTGTTATATTTGATAGTTTAGGGACCTAAATGATACAAAGTGAATAATTCAGGGGTACAAAATGTATTTTGCCCTTCCTTTTATTCTTTATGTTATGGTTCCCCCACTGGTTAGGACAGCGTCCTTGAGATTTAAGGATGGTTGTTGGTTGAGATGTATGAAGCCTAACCATAACCTTCCTTTCAATTCCCGCAAATTTTCAAATCTTCCCACCACCAAAAATGACATTGCTTCCCATCTCTCTCTCTCTCTCTCTCTCAAACTTGTTGACGCCAACGCCTCAACCCCCATATTATTCAACAACCTTTGCCCATTTTCCAATTACAATAATATTTCTAATCGGCCCCATATCAAGCAACATTCCATTTTCTTCATCTTATTTATTTCTATGATTTTATACACACACACACACATATATATATATATAGAGCCAGGCAGATATAGAAGTCCATTGTCGGAGGGCTGAGGGAGAAGGGAGTGAGGATAAAGAGTATATTAGTAAAAGATGATGGAGTCAGGGGTTCCTATATGCAACACTTGTGGTGAACAAGTCGGATTTAACCCCAACGGTGAAGTGTTTGTGGCCTGTCACCACTGCAATTACCCTATCTGCCATCATTGTTTGGACTATGACATCAAGGAAGGCCGTAATGCTTGCATTCGCTGCGGAAATCCTTATGGCGATGGTATTAATTAATCTTGAATTTTTATTGCTCTGTTCTAAAATGTTTGCTTTGCTTACCATTCATGTCTAAATTTGCTTTATTAAAACTTCTTGTTGTGTTGACTGCTTTTGAAGCAAGATATAGGAAACTCGTTAATCAAAACTATTCTCCGAAAAATTAAATTTGCTTTTAGCTTCACAAATTTAGGAATAACTAGTTGACAACTAAATGATAGACGACGCTGTGGCGGCTGAGGTTGGAGCTGAAGCATCTGAGAGTCATATGCAAGTCGGATCACATCTAGATACTGTTCAGGTACGATTCTATAAAATGTTTGTACTGTTTTAGATGAAATTAAATTGAATGTATATGAGTATATGACCATGTCTATTGGGATGCAATGTATTTCGACGTTTACTAAGTTTTTAAATGACTGAAAGTGTAGCATTAGTAAAACTGACAAACTTTGGATCTGTGTTGGTTTGATGTGTTGCAGGATGCTGGAATTCATGCTAGAAATATAAGTACTGTTTCTACATTGGACAGTGGTGAGTAAACAAAACTAATGATAGTCCACACCAAAAAAATAAATAAAATTATAATGGTTTTAAATTGCAGAACGAGAGTTTGTAATGAAATTTCTATTTTCTTAATTTTGAAGAATACATGGACGAGTCTGGAAATCCGATATGGAAGAATAGAGTGGAAAGTTGGAAAGACAAGAAAAACAAGAAAAAGAAAGCTGCAGCGAAAGAAAAAAAAGAAGCACAAATGCCAACTGAGCAGCAGATGGACGAAAAACCAGAGTAAGTATAGTGAAACTTGCATGATCTCTAAATATAAACGGAAAAATAATCAATAAGGCTAAATGGA
The DNA here is from genome assembly GCA_019426215.1 of Buddleja alternifolia. Classification (NCBI taxonomy): domain Eukaryota; kingdom Viridiplantae; phylum Streptophyta; class Magnoliopsida; order Lamiales; family Scrophulariaceae; genus Buddleja; species Buddleja alternifolia. The sequence continues at coordinate 3,641,840 of CM033392.1, forward strand.
ACCCGATTATGCAGGTCAGCTGATGCTACACAGCCACTTTCAAGAGTAGTTCCTCTACCAAAGTCTCAGCTAGCACCTTACAGAACTGTGATCATTATGCGGCTTGTTATTTTGATCCTTTTCTTCCATTATCGTGTAACACACCCTGTTGATAGTGCCGTTGGTCTGTGGCTCACTTCTGTCATTTGTGAGATCTGGTTTGCATTTTCCTGGATTCTTGATCAGTTCCCAAAGTGGACTCCTGTAAACAGGGAGACATATATAGACAGGTTATCTGCCAGGTGTGTTTTCTTTGATCTTAAACTACTTTACGTGGGAAAATATTATCCCGTGTGCTGAAGTTACTACAGAAATGTATCAGAATTTGATTTTCCTTTGATGATATGACAGGTATGAGCGAGAGGGTGAACCGAACGAGCTTGCTGCTGTGGATTTCTTCGTGAGTACAGTGGATCCACTGAAAGAACCGCCTTTGATAACTGCAAACACGGTTCTCTCAATCCTTGCTGTGGATTATCCAGTTGATAAAGTCTCTTGCTATGTGTCTGATGATGGCGCAGCTATGCTTAGTTTTGAGTCTCTTGTTGAAACTGCTGATTTCGCGAGGAAATGGGTGCCGTTCTGCAAGAAGTTCGCCATCGAACCCCGTGCACCTGAGTTCTACTTCTCACAGAAGATTGATTACTTGAAGGATAAAATACAACCTTCTTTTGTCAAGGAACGTAGAGCAATGAAAGTAAGCATACCTGTCGACATTCATTTCTTTTCTTCTTTCAAATCCTTAATATTTAATTAATCACCATATTGTTTATCGTCCACGGCTTAATATATATATTGACATAGAGTCTATACACTGTTTTTGCATTTTCAGAGGGACTATGAAGAGTATAAAGTGCGGGTAAATGCTTTGGTAGCAAAGGCCCAGAAAACACCAGATGAAGGCTGGACCATGGCAGATGGAACATCTTGGCCTGGAAACAACCCACGTGACCATCCTGGCATGATTCAGGTTTAATTCAGTATTTTTTAGTATTCTGGTTTTATTTTTGAATTCGAAAAATTTCTTTCTTCAGATGCTTTATTCGTTGTGCATAAATCTTTAAGATTCCCTTGAGAAATGTTCATACAGTTGAAAAGTTACTAACTGGTTGGCCTTTTTCGTTTCATTTTCAGGTGTTTTTAGGCAGTACTGGTGCACTTGATATAGAGGGTAATGAGCTTCCTAGGCTGGTTTATGTCTCTAGAGAGAAGAGACCTGGTTATCAACATCATAAAAAGGCTGGTGCTGAAAATGCTCTGGTACGTTACAAATGATATAGAGGGTAATGAGCTTCAGGTATTTACTATATGTTATTTCACATTACAAATGATGATTGTTTTATTTCAGATAAGAGTATCCGCCGTTCTCACAAATGCACCCTTTATCCTCAACCTTGATTGTGATCACTATGTTAACAATAGCAAGGCAGTTCGTGAGGCAATGTGTTTCTTGATGGATCCTCAAGTAGGTGGAGATGTATGTTATGTGCAGTTTCCCCAGAGGTTTGATGGAATTGATAAGAGTGACAGATATGCCAACCGAAACACAGTTTTCTTTGATGTAAGATTCTTGAGCTATTAAATATAAAATTGCCACAGCTGGTAAAAATTCAAAATTATTGCTGTCTTGCAGCATGTTCATTTTACCCAAATTAAGTTTTTGTCATCATTTAAAGTTACTACTATATTTGGTAAATTAGTTCCGTAATGATGTCAGGTTAACATGAAAGGGTTGGATGGTATTCAAGGACCGGTTTATGTTGGAACAGGCTGTGTTTTTAATAGACAAGCTCTTTACGGTTATGGGCCTTCATCTCTGCCCACCCTACCCAAGAGTTCTTCATCTTGCTCATGGTGTGGAAGCTGCTGTTGTTGCTGTCTTCGCAAGAAGCCTACAAAAGAAAAAGATCTGTCAGAAGTTTACCGCGATGCTAAAAGGGAAGATCTTAATGCTGCAATATTTAACCTTAGGGAGATTGACAGTAAGTTTCTTGCATTTTGATACGCTGAAAGCATGTGGCATCATATTTGCAATCTTTAGGAGTGAATGCATCTATATGGTTGTGTTTGTAGGTTATGATGAGCATGAACGGTCATTACTCATTTCTCAAATGAGCTTTGAGAAAACTTTTGGCTTATCATCTGTATTTATTGAGTCCACTCTGATGGAAAACGGAGGAGTAGCCGAGTCTTCTAATCCATCGTTACTAATTAAAGAAGCAATCCATGTCATCAGCTGTGGATATGAAGAAAAGACTGCATGGGGTAAAGAGGTTAGAAAATTGCTTCTACTTTTCTTTTCTTTTCCTTTTCTTTTGTTAAATAAATAATTCTCGTAACTTCGTTTGCTTTACCATGATTAGAAAGTGAGATTATTGGAGCTGATATTTTCTTTTCCCTTTTTTTTTTGTTGTAGATTGGTTGGATATACGGGTCAGTTACAGAGGATATCTTGACGGGTTTCAAGATGCAATGTCGTGGGTGGAGATCAATTTACTGCATGCCTTTAAGGCCAGCGTTCAAGGGATCAGCACCAATTAACTTGTCTGACAGGCTGCACCAGGTACTGAGATGGGCTCTGGGATCCGTTGAGATCTTCTTGAGTAGACATTGTCCTCTGTGGTATGGATTTGGAGGTGGCCGCCTCAAATTGCTCCAAAGGCTTGCATATATCAACACAATCGTCTATCCTTTCACATCTCTCCCCCTCATTGCCTATTGCACACTGCCTGCTATATGCCTTCTAACTGGGAAATTCATCATACCCACGGTAATTCTTTTACTTTCCTCCTTCAAGCATGATAAATTTTCATTCTCACTCACCTTTTGAAGTTAATCAACGTATTTTGGTCAATTGTTTGAAATTATGCCCTCTGAACTTTTGGAAACTTAAGAGATCGCAACAAGCTTTCTTGCTAGGCCATTGTAATTGAATTTTCTCTTGAAATATGTAACACCTGAAATAACCTTTTGAACTTGCATACACCAAGTATTCCACACTGAACAGTAATGATCATGCGGGTCTAATTGCTAACTGACATGATTCTCACTGTTTGGTTTAAAAATATCCAATATAGTGTAGGTAGGAATATTCCGATATCATATGCACATCAGCAAGCCTAAAAGTTCATATGTTCACCTGCCTTGAACTATTTACCAATCTCGCCTGTATTTACTTTCCTTGATTTAGCTATCCAACCTTGCAAGTGTTCTGTTTCTTGGGCTCTTCCTCTCTATCATTTTAACCAGCGTGCTTGAGCTGAGGTGGAGCGGGGTAAGCATAGAGGCCCTATGGCGTAACGAGCAATTTTGGGTTATAGGAGGCGTCTCGGCCCATCTCTTTGCAGTCTTCCAAGGATTTTTGAAAATGCTGGCTGGTTTAGACACCAACTTCACGGTAACTGCCAAAGCATCAGATGATGCTGAATTTGGAGAGCTGTATATGATCAAATGGACGACAGTTTTGATCCCTCCAACGACTATACTTGTAGTGAACTTGGTTGGAGTTGTTGCTGGATTTTCTGATGCTCTTAATAATGGGTATGGAGCCTGGGGGCCTTTGTTTGGCAAAGTTTTCTTTGCGTTTTGGGTGATTTTACATCTCTACCCATTCCTCAAGGGTATGATGGGTCGACAGAATCGGACTCCGACTATTGTTATCTTGTGGTCTGTTCTTTTAGCTTCTGTTTTCTCTCTTATTTGGGTTAAGATCGACCCGTTTGTCAGCAAGAATGATTCTTCCATGCTTGCTCAAAGCTGCATTGCCATTGATTGTTAAGCTTCGGATTGTAAGAGGATGTTCATATGCAATTAAGAAAAGCCTCATCACTGTGAATTTTGGACATATATCAATCACATTTTCCCTGCCTTTTTAGGTGAGAGTATTAGATTTATGAAATACTCTCTTTCCGATAGTGGAAGAATTGATAGGCGATTGAAAGTCTGGATCTTGATTTTGTAATCTCATCTATATCTTTGAATACTATACAATATCTTTGAGAATAGTGCTGTCATTTCTGAATAATACACATCGAAAATTTTTGTACTTGGATTTAGTGGGTAAAATATTAAAGAAAATATTTCTTTGCTTTTCCTTATTATGTTTCGTGCCAAAATTCAATGCCCAAACTTGAACAAAGTATTATAGCTATATGAGTAGTGTGACCTTTGAGAAATCAAGTGATGTTTTAGTGGTCTCATTTTGGGGATTCTATTGAAGATAGTGAAAGATGCAACCCATAATTACTAATTCCCCACCCCCGCTGCAATTATACTTGGGGCTCCGGAGATATAGGATCTCGGATGGTTTCCATTATCACATACACATGTGATGATGAACCCCTCAACATCTATATATTTATACGTATAGTGTGGAGATCAATCGAAACCCTAAGTCCACGAGCCTCCAAGTACCTATAGTGGGATAGAAGATCCGTTCCGCCAAGTACCATCCCTCCTCTCTTTTTCCCCATTTCCCAAATTAAAGGAAGCATATGGATTTTGCAATAAGTCATAATTATAGAAAATCATGTCATTGCCACATCAAATGCCACTTGGGGTGAAATCAAAAAATTCTTTATGATTCGAGTTTAGCTTACTTCAAATGCCACATCAACATAATAATCATATCATCAATAATACACACAATTTGATGCTCAAAATTAGATTTATTGAAGAATTTTCTGAGAGTAGCCGTTGCGTAAATTCTAAGTCTAACATTACCAACAAATGCTTCTTAATTAACGATAACCTCTCAAAATTTGATCTGTCGGAACAATAAAGAACTTGGAAGCGTAAGGCGTTTGAATTGGAAGGTGCCCTTCTGATGGAACGACTCAAACAAGAATTTTAAATTTAAATAATATTAATTTAAAAAAATGAATATTTATACTTCCTGAGAATAGATTTTTTGAAAAAATAAATTTACAAATTTATCCTTATTAATTAAAAGTATAATATTGCAACAGAAGTACAAAATCCGAGGACACCTGTCTCCAGCTAAAATATTGGGGTCTGTAACTTTAACGGACAGCAAAGCAAACGCTTTTACATTTATTTCCTCTCACTCACTACTAAATAATACTTTAAAACTTATATTATTGGAACTCGCATTTGACCCTTTGACTTTCACTCATATGCTGTGGTTGGGTTACCAAACCCAAATGTAATTTTACTTAATTTGCGACCAATAATCTATATATATCTACTTAGTATGAATTTTGGAAGTTATTTTTTACAATTGTATATTACAATTTTACCTTTATTTAAATTTATTACCACATTTGTTTAAATAATTAACTAATTATTTGAGACTCTACATTAAATTATTAATTACCCTTGCTTAATTAAATAATTAAATTAACAATATTTTAGAGTATACATTTTCTTAAAATCTTTCACCTGAAAGTGCCGACAAACTTAAAGATCCCTAATGAATCCTAATATTAAGAACTAATAATTTCTATTAAATATTTTTCTTCAATAGATGCTATGGCGTATACATAATATGTTGACAATGCACTACTAAATTCTTTATGAAAACGTACTTACCATTATGATATATTGATAATTTGACCATCATCTTTATTATAACAAATAATTATATAATATTTTAAATAAATTTTTTTGTTTAAATATATGTATGAACTGATTGTTTATGTGCAATGCACATGTAATTTATTAATATGACAAGTGTATACATTCTCTTCAGTTTGTACTTACCATTATGATATACTAATAATTTTACCATTATTTTTATTATAGCAAATAATTATATAATATTTTAAATAAAATTTCTTATTTAAATATATGTATGAATTGATTATTCATGTGCAACGCCATGTACTTTACTACTATGACAAGTACATACATTCCCAGTAAATTTTAAATTACATTTGGCTTCGGTGTGAACTAGATTTTTCAGGTAATTGGCTTGCATATTTCCTCCGATGTACTTTATTTATCTCTCTCTCACCAGTTTGGTAGATTGTGTAAATATAACCCAATATAGGGCTATTAAATTGTCCATCCAGCTGTCACTCTACCCCCATAAATTTCACCCCCACTTCACATTACAGCTTCACTGAACTGAACTGAACTGAATCTTCCATTACAATGGGACTACATCCTTCACATCTCCTCCTCCTCTTCCTCCTCATCTCCACCGCCCCCTCCATCAGCGCCGCCGCTGCCGCCGTCACTATCTCGCCCACCCCCTCCCCCTCCCCTAAACCGCCCACCTCCTCCCCTTCCCCCAAACCACCAACCCCCTCATCCTCCCCTAAACCACCCACCCACTCCACCCCAATTTCCTCCTCCTCCACCCTTGACCCAAAACAACTTAGAGCACTCCAGTCCCTCAACATCCCCACCTCCAAAGATCCATGCTCCTCCCCCCTACACTCCACCGCCGCCGCCACGTGTGACTCCTCCACCCCCTTCCGCCACCTCACCTCCCTAACCCTCTCCAACTGCTCCGACGACGTCGCATTATCCCTCACCGCCCTCAAATCCCTCTCCACTCTCACATCCCTCAACTTCATTAACTGCCCCATCTCCCCCATCCGCTTCCCCTCCGAACTCACCTCTAATCTCCACACCTTCACTTGCGTCAACAGCCTTAAAAAATTAACCGGGGTTTGGTTAAGCAAACTGCAAAATGTAACAGATTTGTCCGTCTCAAAAGTCAGCATAACCGCCAGTGGCCCTTCCATTATACTCAACTCCATGAAATTCTTACATTCTGTTACTCTCTCACATACTAATCTCACCGGCTATCTCCCTAAACATTGGCACCCAAATCTTACTTTTGTCGATTTATCAGGTAATCATCTCAAAGGTAAAATACCCCTTTCATTGACTCGCCTTGAAAATCTTGCACACTTGAATCTCTCATCCAATACCCTTAACCAAACAATTCCCTCCACCATTGGAGACTTGATTTCTCTGCAGAATCTTTCATTAGCGTCGAATTCGTTATCGGGCCCGATCCCGGACTCTATAGCTGCATTGTCAGCGCTAGTGCACCTTGATCTGGGCTCTAATCAGCTCAATGGGTCGATCCCTACTTTCATACGAGATATGAAGAAGTTGAAGTACTTAAATCTTGGTAGTAATAACTTCCATGGGGTTTTGCCTTTCAATGCATCATTTATAAAGGGATTGGATGTGTTTAGGGTTGGTGAAAATTCCAATCTTTGTTACAACCACACCACATTGGGATCGAAAGTGAAGCTCGGGATTGCTCGTTGCGATAAACACGGGTTGCCTGTGTCGCCACCGGCTGCTAAGGATTCGTCTGCCGATGATTCGAGTGACAATTCTGATGATCAAGATTATGGTGACAATGTGGATGGACAGAAGCATCACAGTGGACCAAGTAAGGTTGTTCTTGGTGTTGCGATTGGGCTTTCGTCTATTGTGTTTCTCATTGTCTTCTTGATTCTTTTGTCTAAATGTTGTAAATAAATTTGAGACAAAAAATTATTTGTTGGTTAATTAGGTTAGAGATTGAATTCAGCCCATTAACTATGAGATTTTGTTCCTATTAGTTATCGCGGTAAAAGAGTTCCTGAAAGAGATGTGTGAAGGAAAGGATGATCCTTTTGTGTGTGATTCTTTTGATTGCTTTTTCTTTATATATATTATTATTGGAGCAGGAAAGCTCTATTGATTGATTTCTGCTCTCTGTTGTTGTTTTACTTTTGATGTGGAGTGTATAGATTTACTATTGAGCCAAAAAAAGTGGCTGATTAGTACCATTTAATGGCATTCGAGCTTACGTTACTATTGTTCCTCATCCTCTTTGTTTATCCTGAGATGTATGAATTTGCTTTTTTGCACTTTCCGCAATTTCAGCCTTAGATTTTGTCTTTTTGAACTTTGCTTGTTTAATTATTCTTTTGAGAGGCATCAGCATGGTTTGATCCGGTTTGATGAATTTCTGAATCCGTTATGTTATCCGATGACTCTTAAAACCTTTTTGTGGTGATGATCCCACAGATTGTTTTGTTTGACTTGTGGCGCTTTAAACAATCGGTTTTGTACGAAGAAAGAAAATGCTAGATGAGTTAGGGTTACGAGTGCTTGAACTTTGACTGTGTGTGATGATCATGGATTCCTGATGGTTTACCTCGTACGGCACTCGATCATCAACCGTGGACAAGTTTTATGCCCTTGTTGAGAGTCGAATGCCACTTGGTTGTCCTGTTTTGTGAGTGGTACTAGAGAAGATTGAATTTTTAGGCAAGGTATTTAATAGTACTTTGTCTACATTTTGTTACTTGCTTGTATTAATGGCATTGGCGAAAATGGCTAATTCGGGAAATTGTTGGATGTAATCTGAAAGACTTTGAGTATCCTGAAAAGAAAATTAATGGTTCAACGACGAGAAGAAAAGGATGTCTTTCATGATAAAAGAGTTCGAAGAAGGCAGTTTCGTTTTCCTTTGGAATTTCATCATCTTCTCCATTTCTATCATATGCTATCTGCTTCATCTATTGACGTGTAGTTCCATTTGAACATGCTGCTTCACAAACATAGATTAAGAATCATGATTGGATCAGTTTTATTTTGAGAAACACTAATCGTGAAAATCTAAGATATAAAATTGGTTCTGAGTATATGTTGCTGCATGTAATGATCCCATCTGGGAATTCCTTGCATGATCAACAGTCAAAGAACTTTGTTTAATTAGTAGAATTGGTCTGCTTGTGCTTATAGAAAGTTCAAGGTGATAATGAAGTATGATTGTGTCTGTGCAGTGTAATCTAGATGTATAGATCTTTCAGGAACTTCTATCATAATTTATCACTTGAATTGCTCCGAGTGTGATATGATATTTTGTCACTTTCCATAATTCCAAGTTTCCAACTATACTAATCATATCTCCCGGAAATTTCATGCTACAAGGTGGGTAATACTCAAGTGTATTTGTCAACCACTGGATATGAACATAATGATGTCATAAAGTGAAATAATCGCCCATCGTGTATGATTCAACAATTTAAAAATCACTTAGATACATACCCACTTGGGCAGCAATCTCATTCCCCATATCTCCACTTCTGTGCTGCCACAGTTAAATTAAGATTTAGTACAAATGCACTGCCTTATGTGCGGGCTCATTAAACATAATTAGTGTTGTGGGCCAATGCCAGGTCAGTGAGAAGTCATTGTTTATATTCTAAGAGATGATTATTTATGGCTAATGATTATGTGGTCCGGATCCAGGTTCACAGTTAAATGTTGGGGTCCAGAAATGAAGCTCTAAGTTCACATATTACTTTGTTCACAAGGAACATCAATGTGTTTCACTTGGAAACCGAAGCTTGGCAACTAGTTTCATTCATTGTTCTGTTACTGTGGAACGAGACGAATAGGTCAGTCGATATACAAAGTTGAATTAGGGTAAGCGAGATGGATTTTATCAACACACTCCTATAATAAACGGTGTTGGGTGAATCGAATCCATTAATCTTGTTCCATCCAAGATGTACCCTTTCATTCGGTAAACATAAGTATGAAAGTTGAAACAACTACCATCTCACATTATAAATTCAGAATTTAATTAGAATTAGCATCCCACGTATTATATTCATTCTAAAAGAATTTTACTTTCAAGAGCCCTTCTTTCCCCCTCAACTAAATGGGCCTTCAATTGGGCCTGTATACAATCTTTACTTGAAAGAATTTTACTTTCAAGTACTATTTTCCTGTCTAATGAAAGAAAGCCCAGAAGCATTATTCTTGCCGAAGTATAGGCCATGGCCCATCACCAACTTGGGTCTGAATCTCCCAATGCGATTAATTCTCAAAATCCGGAGGAAAAAAAATTGACAAACAAAGGCCCGTAAAAAATGTCGAGACACCCCGTGTCCTCACGCGCTGCAGCGGAGCGTGATGAAAGTGCACTCCAAACAGGATATACCCACGTATGGCTTTTGCTACATACATTATACATACATACTTGTGGTGTACTATGTGTGTTTGGTCATAGATAGTTCAACTGAGCATCCAAAATTTGAGCTAGAAAATATGGGAGGAGGATCTCTTCTCTATCCGAATTCTGTTCTTCAATTGCCATCGTTTTCTTCCTTCAGCACACCCAAATTCAGACACCCAATTTTATCTCTAAAAGGTATACGCTTTTGCATTTTGCTTAAATTTCCTTTCTTAATTCTTGATGTGCTATAATCTTGATTTTGTTCGTTTATCTCCACCTTATTTGCGTTTTTCTATGACTGCAAAATTCAAATTAAATTTAGAACTTTTTAGAGCAATAATTATTTGTGTTCGGCAGCCCTTTGTTTGCAACTTTCCCCAGAATCTTTATGCTAGAGTTTTTTCCTTGTTGAGAGATGTAGGTATTGCATTGTTGTAATTTAAGTTTTTGTAAAAATCTATTGAATTTTACTGGTACATACATGTATCCACATTAGCACTTGATATGAAGCTTTTGTGAACATCAAACTGAGGTATAATTTCTTGATGCAGCTTGTTCAATTTGGCAGAAATAGCAGATAATAAACCTTCCATTTTAAGCATAAGAGCTGATGGAAACAACAGGAGAGATAGACCTCAAAAGAGTTCTTCCCTTGGAAGGGCACCAAAAGGAGAGGCCCCAGACGATTCCGATCCTCAATCTCGTGATGGTAGATCAACAATGTCATCTAACAAGGAAGAGATTTTAGCCCTTTTTAAGCGAATTCAGTCTTCGATATCTAAAGGGGATTCTGTGAACTCCAAGAAAAGAAATCCAAAGGCTGCTGCTGCTGAAGATAAGCCGTCGGCTGAATCGATCTTTGAAGTTCTTCGACAATCAAGAACCCGAGGAAAAGGTTAGATAAAATACCTGTTTCTTTCATTAGGGGATGGGAGTTTTAGTTGACAAAGATGCAAATCTTGCCATTTTACTGATGAATTTTTCTTTGTGCATTAAATATACCACTATTTAAGTGCTCAAGAATGGAGAGTGTAAATTTATATTTATAATAAAAAAAAGATATAAAAGAACTTAACATAACATTTGACACTGTGATAAGACTTTATATTACTAGAATTATACAGAAAAGGGATTTATTAATTTACTTGAACCTAAATTGTGTGCAATGATGGGTTTTCCAGTAATGTTCATTGTGGTTATTGGTATCTTTTGTTGTTCTAAACTTGAGATAATTTTGCTTTCTGACAGAGAAGGCTTTAGGTAAGAAAAGGGACAAATTGCTGCGCTCGCGAAAAGATTCACTGAAGAAAGAAGAGAGAGTTGAAAATGCATTGCCGAAGGAAGAAGAGAGAGTAGAAAATTCATCGCTGAAGGAAGAAGAGAGAGTAGAAAATTCATCACTGAAGAAAGAGGAGATAGTAGAAAATTCATCAGCAATGGGCTTGAAATCAACCAGGCCGCCATCGAATTTCACGAGAAGGTCTCCAATACCACCTCTATCAAACCCAAGAGACAACCTTGAGCTGAAAAGTGAAACATCGCCCAAAACGGATAATGACAACAAGCAGCAATTGAAGAAGTTTGAGGAAATGAAACTTGCTGAATTAAAAGAAGTTGCGAAATCTAAAGGAATAAAGGGTTATTCGAAACTTAAGAAGAGTGAACTTGTGGAGCTGCTGATCAGGTCATGAGGTCATGGAAAGCCACTTTAGTCCAATTCAGTAGTCCAATCATTGACAATGTTTCGACTTCTTGCTCTATTTTTTTTTGGGTTTTTTATCCATATGTTGGTTATTTTGTTGCTGGGTGTTGTTTGCAGTCAAGAAAGGGCTTCAGTTACTTGACAAAATGACTATTGTTTTTCTTTTGATTTTTCTGTCTTAAACGTAAAAGATCATCTGTAACTTCGTCTTGTTAACAAAAACCCGAGAAACCATCGACGGACTATAGCTACTTCTCCCACTCGTTAACACCCGAGAAACCATTGACGGAGTATAGCCACTTCTCCCACAATTAACACATTGAAGTTGAGAGTTATTTATAACCTCCTTTAGTGGAATTGCATGTTCGTTGCATCCATCCATAACCAAACATAAAGCAAGACTAGTCATAACTAGTCATAGTCTGTATAAGATGACCAAGATTTAATATACGTTTCATATATATATATATATATATATATATATATATAGAGAGAGAGAGAGAGAGAGAGAGAGAGAGAGAGAGAGAAGAAAAGATGAAAGACCAAGTTAGTAGAGAACTCGAAATGAACATTGAGAAGACTATGGGAACATCAGGTAACCAATCTGTAAAACAAGCGGATAAGTGGTGGCTTATGTGTTCACAATTAAAAAAAAAAAACACGGTTTCTTCACCACCAACAAGTATAATGATATGTTAATTACCAAAAAAAAAGTATAATGATACGTTAAAACATGTTTACACGGAAAAACCAAGGAAGTACAAATGCTATAACCAGACATGCCATCAAGAAGTTGCATAGTGGCTGTCCACGCAAACACCTTCTGCTGTCATCAGATGTGCTAGCACCACTATCACCAGGTCTCCTCTCATACCACTCTTCCATGAATCCATTATCACTTACACCTGTGATGTTTTTTGCACTCTCTCCGCAAATTTCACACAATCTGTAAGCACAAATAGAAGCAAATTATATATTTGCAGAAATATAAGAACAGAGAGGTGAAGGACCTCTGGACAGGCCAAAATTTACAACTAGTTTCAATAAAGTGACAACTTGGCATACAATGGACTTATATGGATCCCAGTTTCACAAAACCTAACAAGATGAGTACAAAAGTATCAACCTAGGAGCAATGATTGACAAGCATAAGCATGAGGACAACATGCATTTGCCATTACCGCATACAAAAGTGAAATTTAGATGACGTGAATAGTCTATATATCCTTCTATGCACCAGAAGTTTCAGAAAGTTCCTATCTATATATCCTTCTATGCACCAGAAGTTTCAGAAAGTTCCTATCTATATATCCTAGTTTATGAATTGTTTTCTTTTTCTTCTATGTTCTCTGTGAAAACACCGAGAAAACAGATTTTTGGTAGAGGTGATGTTGATAAATTCTATGTAAAATCTTCTAGAGTGGAAATTAAATAGAGCCATACAATTGTCCTAAGAGTCTTCTCCTGATTTGAGCCCTCAAAGACAAACTATGAAGATTTAAATTGCAGGGTCTAAAGTAGGGCATTGCAGGCTGCTCTTAGTATACTATTCAGAGCCGATGGCTAAAATTCGCCTATTCTGAAACTCGACCAACAGATCATACATATCCCATCGAGCAAAGTCAAATTCACATTCAAACACTTATTTGGCCAAGTATTCGGAGTTCAAGCCAAAATTTGGAAACCTCAACAAATAAAAATATAATCCATAACCTTGATTTTCTAAAGGCATAACTAAAGTATCCATGTCAAATTTTTTTTTACCTTTTCTATAATCACAAAAAGTATTGTTCTCTAATAATTTCTAAGTTACGCCAAAATAGTGCAGAACCTCTGGGTTGCAAAGATCACCAACAGCTGACAGACAAATGAAAGACAACAGTAGAAAATCGACATAAATAATGAAACAAAAAAATCGGCCTCACAATTGGTTAGGAGTATCCGTGCATCATAGCAGCTGACACGAATGAAAGACAACAGTAGAAAATTGACATAATTAATGAAACAAAAAAATCCAATCTAACAATAAATAATCAACCAAAAAAAGCAATAGAAGATTAAATCAGGAATTACTATCATAACAAAATTACCTATTCCCTTTCACCCTAAACCAAGCCTCGGCGCAATGCAAATGCGCAACTCCAAGCTCACCTTTACATCCACAACCAAGCTCCATCAGCTCAAGCAAACTATTACCACTTTCTTTTGCACTCAAATGACATATTCTACACACCCTCTGATTTTCCCCCACAAATTCGTCGGAATTGACATCAATCGAAATCGACGAACATTTATCTTCCTTTTCCATTTTTGCCATATTTGATTTCGCATTTGAATCTGCAGAGTCATCAACTCCTATTGCAATTACAGTCTCCGAATTCCTCGAATGATCACTGGCACCTTGAGCGCCTCTTTGATTGATTTCAGTCAATTCTTGATCCATCAAAATTTTCTTTCACAACCAAAATTCTGAACCCTAATTTACAAACCGCAGAATCCGAATCTATACATACATATTATCGCAAAGCATAATAACGTAACGAGTACATTACTTGAAGAAGACTGAGAAACCAATGAGAAGAGGAAACGTTTGGTTTAGGAGTTCCATTATGACAGGTAAAAGAGTGTCTAAATTGGGTGGATCTGATCTGGGGTATTACTATTTGCTGTGGAAAAATCTATATCACTCGTCACTTCTTCACCACCTTCAGTTGACAGTTGACTTCACCCCCCACAAATATATTCCACACACTGTATAAGAAATTATTTATTAGAGTTTATATATACTGTAATCTTTGTACAAGTACTTTTTATTAATGTAACAGCGGATATATATATATATATGGAAGCTGTATCTATATATGATAGGTGCTTCGTAGAAAAGGTGGAAGCCCTGGTTTTTCTTTCTCCTCTTATGATTCTGTTGAATTCTTAAGAGGTTTCTGTTTTAACAGCGTACGGAGGACTCAGTTTGGAGAGGCAAAAGCTGAAGAGGCTGCTCCACGCCGGCAAGCGCGACTTTATTTTCTTTTGTTTTTATTAGGGTTTTCTTATTTATTTTTAATTTGTTCAGGGTCCAGCTTTTTATTTATTTGTTATTATTTAAAATTTTATTTTAGCCGGAACTCAGGCGGTAAGGCCGGCCTTGTAAGAAGGAAATTCGTATATTTTATTTTCAAATTGATTAAAATACATGTAATTTCCTTTTGAATGGTCAAAGTGTTTCACTTTAGTCTTTTGTTATTTTATATGAATAATGAAATACGAGATCAACATAAGTATCAGCTCAGCACATAAGAGGTCAAAAGTCAAAATAGAGTTTCTATAGTAAAATCTATTTACTTCCCTTAGTTGGACTTAACTACGAAAGTTTCCGCATAATAGCCGTGGATGTGACTAAATGAGTTTTAAACCGTTGGATCATTCATGATGAAATAGTTATTTCACTTTATGATATCATCATGTGCATATCCAATGATTGACAAATACATTTAAATATTACCCACTTTAATGACATGAAATTTTCCATGGTCCAAAAGTACAACTTCTTTAATAATTTACAAAAATTTTTTACTTAGCTATCATACACAATCATAATTATTTTGTGTGTATTTGTATAGATAATTGTGATATTAACGAAATTCATTACAAGACCTTTCGAAAATTCTCAAGTTTTGGTCGAGCTATGTTTAAACCTTCGTGTATGAGTTCAACCTATGATCCACATCCAAAAGATGAGGTAAAGAATTCGAGTTCTCTAAGATATAATGATCACAAAACAATGAGAGATGAGATGAAAGACACACCTCGTTTGCTTGCAATTAGTTGAAGCCAACCCCAACCCAGTCTTGTCGGCATACAAACAATAAGTTGGAAACATTCAACATCACTATAAAGTGTGGTAATCAAGCCTCTTGGTTAAATGGTATAAAGTTATACCATTGTGACAACTTAGGATCGGTCTGGTGTGCTCTCAGGATCGATTCCCAACGTTGTCAAAATAATATTTAACCAGCGGCAACCACGCACCTCGAGCGGGGTTAATTGAAATACGCGAAAGCTAGCCCGTGGAAAACCAAAAAAAAAAAAAACTATAAAGTGTGGTGTGGAATTATAATAATCTCAATCCTGTCAAAACATTCATCCACTTTGATGTAATTATGTGACCTTAACTATAGAAATAAACAAAATGAATTCAACTACTCCGTCTGTCCCCTCCGTTGGCCTATTTTGAATCGACACTAAACATTAAATAAGAGTTGAAGAGAGAGAAAATAAAAATAAGTTGCATACATATTAGTTATATAATTTTTCTCAAAATAGTGAATAAGAATTGCTGATGTCAGTAAACATTAAATACGAGTTGAAGAGAGAGAAAATAAAAATAAGTTGCATGCATATTAGTTATATAATTTTTCTCAAAATAGTGATTAAGAATTGCTGATGTCACTAAACATTAAATACGAGTTGAAGAGAGAGAAAATAAAAATAAGTTGCATGCATATTAGTTATATAATTTTTCTCAAAATAGTGATTAAGAATTGCTGATGTCACTAAACATTAAATACGAGTTGAAGAGAGAGAAAATAAAAATAAGTTGCATGCATATTAGTTATATAATTTTTCTCAAAATAGTGATTAAGAATTGCTGATGTCAGTATGCCACATCACTATTTTGGTTTTCCCGCACATAATCTAGATGTACTCTATAATCTATATATATCTAGAAATTAAAAGAGGAAATAAATATACAGTGCATATTACGTACAAGTTGATGCAAAATGGGGACCCACAGTTCGCCACAAATTATATGGATGATTGGTTCCGCATTTGCTGGCATTACACTCTTTTGAAGGGAAAAGAAATAATGAACACGAAAGTGTTGGGCATGTCGTGTTAAGCGAGTCCACAGGTTTTGTAGATTTGAAATCGAAATTATTTCATGTCGCAGTCTTATCCAGTTGTGCACATCTTCCTAGTCTCAAATCATTCACTAATTTCGCTCCATCAATTTTGTTTTATAAACAAAAGTTTGGGTAAACACGACTGCGATCACATACCATGAGTCAAGACATAATTTTGGGATCAAAGTTCGCTTTCAGAGTATTTACAAATCGCACACTAATATATTCCTAACATTGGCAGAAAAAATCGAATTTACAAACTTCTGAAATGAAGTATCTAGTGTCTTGCCAACTAAGCCAACATCCAATTTTATTCTAACTTCCGTTTCATAAACATATCCAATTTTTCTAACCAATCATATATTTATATTTAGATTAAAGTAGCTGGCACAGGTTTGCTTACCAGCCACCATAACATGAATGCACAGAATTGAGCCTCAGCAAATGCAAAGAAATCCTCCTCTTAACACCAATAAATTTTCTACCACTTCTATTACTCAACCCTCTTCTATGTCTGCAACAAGATAGAATGGGTTTAACACAATTTCAAATTGTGCATTAATATTAAAGAGAGGTCTATTTCAAGATAGGTGGAAATATCTGTCATGTCTACAACTAAAAGCTACCAACAAAAAATTGAACAACTCTAACACTAAATGTATGTATCTCTGATCACCTCACAAAAATTACATTAGGACCTTGATGTTGAAGATGACTTCATTTCAAGAAGCTAAATTATTCCACATTGAAAAATGATTGTAAAGGGTGGTCCATTTATCCTATAAAAGGAGACCACCTATGTACATTTGAAAACATCCCAAATTGCCTAAGTCTTTTAGCAATTTCTTCTTTCTTCCTCTATAGTTTGTAATAGTTTCACTTTAGTCCTTTAGTGAAATATTTTGGTGGGGTCCGAGGACGTAGGCTAAATTAGCCGAACCTCGTTAAATTTGGTGTTCTTTATTTTGTGCTATTCTTCAAGTAGCCATTGTTAGTTATAGTTGTAGTGTTATATTGTGCTATTAAATTCGTCTAGTTAATTCTGTTTAGGTGGTTGGGTTTTAAGCGCGACCGTTGTGACGCCTCCAATCTTTCCTGGGAATTAAATCTAGTGTGGTTTTCTAGTACAATATTTCCCTTGCTATTTCTATATTTGGTGGAATATGACTCTGAGTTCCACAACAAGTGGTATCAGAGCTCGGGTATTCTGAGTATGCTCTGTGGTCGCAGTTTAATCTGATCTTCCACATCAGAAAAGTTTTCCCGGGCTATTTGGCTTTCGCATTTGGAGGGCTATTGAAGAATAATTTGTAAACCAAAAATGGAAGACACCTCAAAAGCATCGTCGTCGTCCATTTGGGCGAGAACCACTGTGGCAAATACGCGATTGGCAGTGGAGTCTTTTGATGGCACAGGCCATTTTGGTATGTGGCAAAGCGAAGTTGTAGACGCACTCTTTCAACAAGGTCTATACTTAGCTATTGAAGAGAAGAAACCAAATGATATAGAGGAAAAAGATTGGAGTATGATGAATCGGTTGGCATGTGGAACAATTCGTTCGTGTCTATCCAGAGAGCAGAGATATGCGTTTTCGAAAGAAAACTCGGCATATAAATTGTGGATGGCACTGGAGGAGAAGTTTCTGAAGAAAAGTTGTCAGAATAAGCTCCATTTGAAGAAGCGGCTCTTTCGCTTCACATTTGTTTCGGGTTCCACTATGAATAGTCACATTACCAGTTTTAATCAACTGGTTACCGATTTGATCAATTTGGATGAGACTTTTAAAGACGAGGATTTGGCTCTGATGTTGCTGGGATCCCTTCCTGAGGAGTTTGAATTTCTTGAAACAACTCTACTTCACGGGAAGGCTGCTGTATCTCTTAGCGAAGTTTGTGCTGCCCTGTACAGTTATGAGCTGAGAAAGAAGGACAAGCAAGTTAGTTCAGGCGGAGATGCAGAGGTTTTGTTCGTCAGAGGTCGTTCACAAAACAAAAACAAAGGAAAGAAAGGGAGATCCAAGTCCAGACATAAACTAAGCAAAGACGAGTGTGCCTATTGTCGAGAAACAGGACACTGGAAGAGAGATTGCCCAAAGCTGACAACTAAGGGCAATTCTAAGGCCGTGGCGGAATCAAATGTAACCGCGTGTGATGATGCCGAATCGGACTTCTCATTGGCGACATCATCCAGCGGTGCTTCTGAAGTATGGATGCTGGATTCAGCATGTAGTCATCATATGACACCACATTTGGATTGGTTCTTTGATTTCAAAGAACAAAATGACGTTGTCTTCACAGCAAATGAAGCTCCTCTTACTACACTTGGGATTGGTTCAGTTCGCTTGAAGAATCATGATGGATCAATCATAACCCTAAAGGGTGTTCGGTATGCACCAGAAGTGAGGAAAAACCTTATTTCCGTTGGAACTTTAGAATCGAAAGGTTTTGAAGTAAGAGCTAAGGATGGGGTGATGAAGATCATCTCTGGTGCACTCGTGGTAATGAAGGGAATTCGGAAGAACAACAATACGTATCACTACATGGGTGGTACAGTTGTGGGTGCAGTAGCAGCAGTTACTGTTGATGATCGGAATTCAGAAGCAGTCAGGCTATGGCATATGCGCTTGGGACATGCAGGTGGAAAATCCTTGAATCTCCTCATAAATCAAGGATTGTTGAAAGGAGTGAAATACTCCAAATTGGAGTTTTGTGAACATTGTGTTCGTGGGAAACAGACAAGGGTTAAATTTGGAACAGCAATCCATAATACTGAGGGTATCTTGGATTATGTTCATTCGGATGTATGGGGTCCCTCAAAAACGAGTTCTTTGGGAGGGAAACACTATTTTGTAACCTTTGTTGATGATTTTTCCCGGAGAGTTTGGGTGTATACTATGAAGACGAAGGATGAAGTGTTTGAGGTATTCCTCAAATGGAAAAAGATGGTGGAAACTCAGACTGATAAAAAGGTCAAACGTCTCCGTACAGACAATGGTGGAGAATTTAGGAGTGGTCCATTTCAAAAATTTGTGAGGATGAAGGCATTGTCAGACACTTCACTGTTAGACATACACCACAACAGAACGGAGTGGCAGAACGCATGAACGGACTTTGCTGGAGAAAGTTCGGTGTTTGTTATCCAATGCTGGGTTGGGTAAAGAATTTTGGGCTGAGGCTATGATGTATGCGTGTCATCTCGTTAATCGTCTACCATCTACTGCTATTGATGGAAAAACACCATTTGAGAAATGGTTTGGAAAGCCTGCTGCTGATTATGATTCCTTACATGTGTTTGGTTCCACTGCATATTATCATGTTAAGGAATCAAAGTTGGATCCTAGAGCAAAGAAAGCAGTGTTCATGGGGATCACCTCTGGTATAAAAGGTTATCGCCTTGGTGTCCAGAGACAAAGAAAATAATCTTTAGCAGGGATGTCACCTTTGATGAATCTACCATGTTGGAAAAGGTGAATGCAGAACAGCAGGATGGTACTCCCAAACAGGTGGAGTTTGAAAAGTTTGTTGTCCCAGCAGATCAAGAAACTCTTGATCATTCTCCTACGGTAGAAGGAGATTTTGAAGAAGAGGAAGTTCAACCCCAAGAACTTCCACAGCAACTTGAATCAATTGCAACTAGCAAGCCAAAGAGGACAATCAGAAAGCCTGCTCGCTTTGATGATATGGTGGCTTGTGCATCTGCAATTGCCGCTGATGATGTTCTACCACTTATATTGAAGCAGTCAAAGGACCAGAGAAAGATAAGTGGAGGATTGCCATGAGTGAAGAAATGCAGTCCCTTCATAAGAATCAAACATGGGAACTGGCCAGTCTCCGAAGGGAAAGAAGGCAATTGGATGCAAATGGGTATTTGCAAAGAAAGATGGATTTCCTAGCCAAGGTGATGTTCGCTACAAAGCCAGATTGGTGGCCAAAGGTTACGCTCAGAAGGAGGGCATTGATTATAATGAGGTGTTTTCTCCAGTTGTAAAACACTCCTCCATTAGAATTTTGTTGGCTTTGGTAGCACAGTTGGATTTTGAACTAGTTCAGTTGGATGTAAAAACTGCATTTTTACATGGAGACTTGGAAGAGGAAATCTATATGACTCAGCCAGAGGGATTCAAAGTTGCTGAAAATGAAAATTTGGTTTGTAAACTTCAAAAATCGTTGTACGGATTGAAGCAATCTCCGAGGCAGTGGTACAAGCGATTTGACAAGTTTATGATGGGAATTGGGTACACAAGAAGCAAATACGATCATGTGTGTATTTGCACAAGCTACAAGATGGATCCTTCATATATCTTCTTCTGTATGTTGATGATATGTTGATTGCCTCCCCGAGTCTAATAGAAATTGAGAAGTTGAAGACTCATTTGAAAAGGGAGTTCGAGATGAAGGATCTAGGTGAGGCGAAAAAGATTCTCGGCATGGAGATTTTCAGAGATAGAAAATTGAGGAGGCTTTGTTTGACTCAGAAACAATATCTGAGTAGGATGTTGAGGCGTTTTGGCATTGATGAAAAGTCAAAAACCAGTTAGTACTCCGCTTGCTCCTCATTTTAAGCTTAGCGCCGCTTTGTCACCGAAATCTGATGCAGAACGGGAATACATGTCAAAAGTACCGTATGCAAATGCTGTTGGTAGCTTGATGTATGCTATGGTGTGTACGAGGCCTGATATTTCCCAAGCAGTGGGGGTTGTGAGCAGGTATATGCATGATCCTGGAAAGGAACATTGGCAAGCTGTGAAATGGATTTTGCGATACATCCATGACACAGCTGATGTTGGTTTGATATTTGAGCGGGAACATAGTCAGTATGTAGTCGGATATTGCGATTCAGACTATGCTGGTGATTTAGATAAGCGTAGATCAACTACAGGCTACGTATTTACTCTTGCTAAAGCACCAGTCAGTTGGAAGTCTACCTTACAGTCAACGGTTGCTCTGTCTACTACGGAAGCAGAGTATATGGCAATTTCAGAGGCTGTAAAGGAAGCAATTTGGCTTCAAGGGTTGCTTGGTGAACTAGGGATTGGACAAAAGTATGTCAAAATTTATTGTGATAGTCAAAGTGCTATCCATTTAGCAAAGAACCAAGTTTATCATGCAAGGACGAAGCACATTGATGTTCGGTATCATTTCATAAGAGAGATACTCGAAGAAGGTGGAGTCAGAATCGAGAAGATCCATACTACTGAGAATCCTGCTGATATGTTGACAAAAGTTGTGACTGCAATCAAGTTCAAATTTTGTTTGGACTTGATCAACATTGTCAAAATTTGAAGATTGGTTTTGGTGACCCCGTTTGACGAAGAGATTGAAGATTTTGAAATTCGCCAAGGTGGAGATTTGTTGAAGATGGCTTCATTTCAAGAAGCTAAATTATCCCACATTGGAAAATGATTGTAAAGGGTGGTCCCTTTATCCTATAAAAGGAGACCACCTATGTACATTTGAAAACATCCCAAATTGCCTAAGTCTTTTAGCAATTTTTTCTTTCTTCCTCTATAGTTTGTAATAGTTTCACTTTAGTCTTTTAGTGAAATATTTTGGTGGGGTCCGAGGACGTAGGCTAAATTAGCCGAACCTCGTTAAATTTGGTGTTCTTTATTTTGTGCTATTCTTCAAGTAGCCATTGTTAGTTATAGTTGTAGTGTTATATTGTGCTATTAAATTCGTCTAGTTAATTCTGTCTAGGAGGTTGGGTTTTAAGCGCGACCGTTATGACGCCTCCAATCTTTCCTGGGAATTAAATCTAGTGTGGTTTTCTAGTACAATATTTCCATTGCTATTTCTATATTTGGTGGAATATGACTCTGAGTTCCACAACACTTGAAGTTACAAAATGACACTGCGAAAGCATAATACCTTGAATTGTCTCCATATTGTCGTCATTATAAACACCTAACGGCGAGCCGTGTACAGATAGAAGCATCTCCGCACGCTTCGGAAGCCTGAAAGATTTGGGTGTCATGCCAACAGACAACCTATTATTACTCGCCTGGAAACACAATATCAAAAGGCAATGACCCCTTGTCAACTTAGCTTTATAATTTATAGATTAGGAAGACTTACAGAAGTTCATATATTCCAATTAAAGGAAACGTAATACATACATCCGGAGTTTGCAGGCCATCTTTCATCTCTGGCATCTGAGAATCGGATGGCTCTTCCAAGACCTGAATTTTTTTTCCAATACGGGAAATGAATACTGAAACATGAATAGAATCAATAGATGATGGTGAAAATAAGAGAATAGAAGGCATTTTTGTGTTATTTCCACCAGAGAAAACTTAAACTGACATAAAAAGATCTAATAATTCTAATTGTTCAACTTAACAAATGCAAGAGCATGATTTTACACAGATAAGTAATATGGATGAAATAAAAATCTGCCGTTTGATATTCTACTGAAAGAGAACATACTAGACTCTTGGTTGGTAGTTTAGTAGCACCAAAAAAGCCCGTCTTCACTGCCACAAAAATCATAAGATTGCATCAGAAGAATGGATAAATAAAGAAATCGCATCAGCGAGTCATATACATTTAGAAAGAGATTTATGAATACCAGATTTATTAGGACCGTCAGCAGAGTAATCGCAATAAGCTATTGACAACCGATGTAGTAGAGAAGCATGTAATGTTCTTTCATCAGCTGGATTCAGGGGTAAGTTCACATGTCTGTCTTTCCATTTGACTTCATACTGCCCAACCTTCCCCGTATCTCCAATGCATAAGATAGGGAATTGTTCATTGAAAAAGTGCAGTACAGGAACTTACAATTGTTCCTTGCTGAAATAGGACCTAAGTAACCCTAACATAGTTCGCAATTGTTCAAGCTCCACATCCCGAAGAGCCCTGATTGCAGCACTCTGACGTTCAACTGAAGAGAGAATATTTTAGTTCATTAGCACGTAGGAAACGCCTACTTTTAAAACTAAAAAGAATTGCAAAAGCTTGATACTGATGTTTGTTGGGATCCAAGAGAAAAGACCATAATGTAATTTTTGTGAAGAAGTATGAAACTACATGGATTCCAAGTCAGAAGTATAGATTTCTGGGAAATGAGCACCTTGAAAAGTTAGGCTTATAATTACCAAGATATTACGAGTCTTTGACATTTTAAGCGAAGATGGAACTCAAACTTACTCGAGATAATCAATTCCTTTACTCCTTGTGTACTATGTACCCAAAAATCAATAGTTGTGGCCATATGCTAAACTTCCAAATACAACACGGGCGTGCAATCATCAAGTAAAAAATGTGGAACACTTTTCTTGCATGATTTGGAAAACAAAATATACAACTACCCTATTTTTACTCCAAAAGAAATTGCATGATTTTTTTTATTTTATTTTTTGAATTAAATTGCATGATGTTGCCAGCACAAAAAATTGCTAAAATCTGTAAAATAATAATAATAAGTTCTACATTTACCTAAGTGGAAATTTGCTATGAAATTATGGAATTTCTGAAGTAAACATCAAGATCACAGTATAATAAATGTAATGCCTGGTTATTCTATAAACATGCAATTGTTTTTCTGATTTTTTTTCCTTATTTCTTAATACTACCAGAGATACATAGACAAAATCAATTCTCAACAAGCTACTGAACAATATACAAATAAAATGTGAACTGTAAAAGTGAAATATAATGCCTTGATGGTCAGGAAATGCTTCTCCCCTTTTGTCCAATGCGTATCGGCTTCGCTCTTCATCACCATTGTTTTTGTTGCTCATGAATTGTTTAGCATTGTTTCTGACTCTTCGTGTTGCCATCAAAAATTATTCACACACTCTCTAAAAGTAGGGGAATGGAAAGAAAAATAATAATAAACAAACAGTTAAATAATAGTAATAATTTTCAAAAACATGTGTTAAGTTCATGAATCTGAAACGATAATTCCAATTTCCAACATAAAATCTACAATACGAGTGCATACGGATGCATCAAAAATCTCAACAACCTAGAAGAGATCGAATATATTGGGCGGCTAAAGTGAGTTCGACACACCATCATCATTCGAACAAAGCGTAAACCGTACATTTGCAATAGAAAAGGAAAACCGTACAATACTTTTGCAGATCCAAAACTCTTCAATTACGGAAAACGGGAAAAATAGGAAAACTTACACAAAGGGCTTAAAGGATTAGGCTCTTCAATGGATGAAGATTTTGGAAGGGCAGTGAGAGGAGGGAAATTTGAAACTGAAATGAGAATTAGAAGAGTACGACGCCGAATAGAAATGAATAAATTACTTTTCAACAGGGTCGGGTTTTGGTCCAGTTTTCAAGCACCGGGGAAGCAGGTTGAGCCCACTACTTGATCATTGTATCCAGAATTTTTATCGCTAAAAGCTCCTTTAAACTCGCGATTTAAACATATTTTCCGAGAGAAGAACTCTTGTGCGGATGCATTGGCCAAATTGGGACAGGAAATGGAGGTTGGAACACACATTTGGAGTACCCCGCCTGAGGGGTTGGTCGATCTTGTTAGGGATGAGATGTAGTCTGGTTTTCATCTCCTTTTGTCTTTTATTTCTGTTTTTATTTAGTTTGTATTGGCTTTGTTATCACCAAAAAATAAAAAAAAAGCTCCTTTAAACTCGGTTGTGTTCGATAAATTTTAAAGTTCGACTTGATTAGTAATAACAATAATAATAAAATCAAATTCAAGCTCTGATTAAGTTCGATAACAATTCAAACAAACTTAAACAATAAATTCATTTGGCTTGACTCGACTCCTTTATAACCCTTTGAAACTGAAGGCTTGGGAAATGTCTAGTGCGTATTAGTCTCTTTCATTTTAATCCGCTTCAGCGAGAAACAGCCTTTTATTCTTTATGAAGTGTGTGACAGGGGTCTGATGTTTAAAGGCATATTCTCATAAAATATAAATTCAGTAGTCGTAATCATAAGTTTAAATTTCATACATAGGTCAAACCATGAATGCCCTGGTAAAAATTGAGCTATAATAAGGTGAGCAATACTGGTTTCAACTCTCATGGCACTCCTTCAAATTTCACCCACTCTTTAAAGCTAGACAGACATGCTTATAACTTCAGTGTAATCAACCTGAGGAATGGAGTAGATAAAATTACATGGCACAATAAGCAACAATATTCTTTCACAACATATAGAAGTCAGCCGTAACACAGTAGAAACAAAATATAAGAAACATACAACAAAATAGAAAAATTAAAATTAAAATGAACCCGCTATTTTCGTTCCAGCTGGCTCCTTTTTGGAGCATTTACCTATTTATACAAGCACCTGGCGCAAGCTTTCTCATTGGTTACCAAACATATACAAAACGATCTTTCCCTGTCCAGGTATGCTGCTTATAGAGGGATCGACTATTCTCATTGGGAAAAGAAGAAAACAGCAACATATAGAGAAACAATGCAAGAGCAGCTTTGCGGCTTCCCCCCTCTGTATTTGTCCTCGAAGCTCAAGAGATGTCCCGCTGGCCAGGCTAACCCTCAATAGAGGTGATTTAGAACCTCTCCTGCTCCTTAATTCATCAACTAAGCAAAACACAATACTAGTATAACACTCATGTTCTTCCTTCATAGGAGGGAAAAAACTGTAGACCCATTTGCCTTTTCACGTGATCTGGTATCAGCTTGTTGATAAGGTCTGGAGAGGCACCAGACAGCTACAACCAGGACACGGGTGAAAAAAATTATCAGGAAAAAGGGATTTCATGTCTTCTTTCAAATAATCAAAGTTATTTATGCCACTTTCTTCCAAAATCAATTTATAGAAATGAAAAGGTAGATTAACCCATAGTTATGTTCTGCTTAAAGACTATTTATTGGCCACATGATAATTTTTTTTAATAAATGCATTATATATGGGAACTTAATGTTGGATTAGGAGCTAAAAAATTGTGTAGCAGATTGTGGTACAAGAGAACAATAACGAAAACCGGTTGTACACACCTCCTGTTTGAAGTTGAACAAAGGCGGTAGTGGCCGACCATTTGGTAATCGAGCATTAGGTTCTCGAAGCTCATCAAAGAACGGATGTGAGATTGCATCCAGCTGCAACAAGAAACATCCTTGTTACAAAATTGATATACATACATATATATAGAAATGCATGCAGATCATTACACATCAGCATGATTCGAGAGTCAAATGCTATTGCTTCAACCGAACAGCATATATTACATTATAGAAGACCAAACTAAAAGAGGAAGTAGAAAAACTCACTGCAGTGCAACGCAGATTTGGAGAGTATTGCAGCAACCTGGAAGCAAGGTCTATTGCTTCTGGAGGCATCCGTTTTTGAAAAACCTGAAAGCATGGTAGTCCATATAAATACACCTTACAGACAATAACAGAATACAATATTGTGCGAGAAGCAATAAAAAATAGGAAACTACAGATGACTGTATAATCCCATGACGCATACTCAAACAAGGTACTTCGAGCATAGAATCTGTTAATTTTCCTTCATTTTTGTTGTTCCTCTTTATTCCCGCTAACCATTTTAGCAATTCTTTCTCTCTATCCTGGTCTCAGAAGACCTGTATGGTTTGGTAGAATGTCGGGGAGCTAACAAATGCGGACCACCTCAGCATCTCATGATGTTAATATCTGAACTATCTTTGATAGGCCAATGCAAAATCGCATTCTCACACATTGAGTGTGAAGACTAAAGTTAGACAACCATCCTCTGCATGCGGATTTATAATAACCCACTTCATGGTCCAGATCCTCTAGAACGGAACAACTTTCCATCAGCCACATACCACCTTCTCACCACATGCTCAGACAAAAAAGCTTACATTTGCATAGCACTCTTTGGCAGAGATGACATTTTCATGTTCAGCTTTTCATTTGCATTCAATTGTTTCAGTTCACCTCATACTTGAAAGCTCAGTATCTTAAGTAGTATCTTAAGTTCTGGTAAAAACATAAAGCCATGATTTTTTTCATGAAGTCCACACCAAATCCCCTCAAAGTTACAAAATGCCCAACATTTTTGTTTTCAAAACCCTACGATTACGAGAACTCAACAATACTTGAATGGTTAGTCTATATTTATCCATGACCAAAAATGACGATGCTCATACTTGGAAAGCAAAAAAAGCAAGACAACCAAGATTCTAAGTTACTCCTCTAGAGATGTGTACCTTATGCCAAGGGTGCGCCTTTATTTGCGGAAACCTAAAATCAGTATAATTTGGATTCATACAGCGAATTTCCTCCCGGGTTGGAGTCCCAAGAACCTGGAACAAGAAATAATTAAAATTTAAGCAATATGGCAATAAACTTTGCTCACTCCCAGAGACAATGTGATGAAATTGTACCTTGATGATTTCCACAAGCTGATCCACGGCATTCTCCCCGGGAAACAACGGCTACACAATTTACATTATAAAGTGAGACCAACATATATATGAATAACTAAAAAAGGAAAAAGAAAGAAAACATGCAATGGCAGCAGAAATAAGAGTGGTACTGCTCACTTGGCCCAGAAGAAGCTCAGCAAGGACACAGCCAGCTGACCAGATATCAATCGATGTCGTGTACTCCGTTGCACCAAAAATGAGTTCAGGAGCCCGATAAAATCGTGAACAGATATATGATATGTTTGCTTCACCTTTCACCTATTTAAGATAAAAGGGGGAAAAGGTCAAATCAGGACGTCAAAAACACAGTAGCAGGTAGCAGAAGAGAGAAAAACAATAATTGTACCACTTCTATCAACAAAAAAAAAATATGGAAAATATAAAGGGAAAGTTTCCAATTATTAATGCAATAAGATCAAACCACAATAGATATGAAACTCGAAAGAGTGTCACTTACTAATACTTTTGCACTTCCAAAATCGCATATTTTAACCTGATGAGTTAGAGGATCAACCTACATGGAGAAAACATGATATCAAGAAAACCACCCTGAAGTCAAATCATTTTAATTATGATTCTTCTAATGCGTACCAGAACATTTTGAGGCTTCAAGTCTCTGTGGCACACTCTGGCAACAGAGTGCAAGTACGCCAATCCTCTGAAAATCTGCCAAACAAGTCCTTGTCATCACTAGAAAGAAGGCAAATCAGTCAGGAACAGCTCATAAAAAAATATGCCACTTACCTGGTAGGTATAAAGTTTCACGTATATGAGCGGCATCCTTTGATTCACGTTACTATAATGCTTCAAAACACGAAACATGGATTCTGGTACATACTCCATAACTAAATTGAGAAAAAGCTCATTTTTTGTTGTTGTTGAGAAGAAACAATGCTTCAGGGAAACAACGTTAGGATGATCCAATGTCCGCATTAACTGCAGTTCACGGTTCTTGTATCTTCTATCTTGCAAAACCTTCTTTATAGCCACGGTCTCTCCAGTTTCAATGCATTTTGCCTACGCAAAGTAAAAAATAAAAAAGAAAAATAAGTCAACAAATAAACTGACAGTAACCAAAGTAGCACTAATTGAACATCGACAAAAAATACCTGAAAAACAACTCCAAATGAACCAGTCCCCACAACTCGCTCTGCCATATAACTAACCGTCTGCAGAGTATTCGAACAATACAAAGAGATTTCAATAACACATTATTCCTTATTATTCCTTTCATTAGATAGGACTCCTAAGTAAACAGATTCGAGAAACAGTTACTTTTTTCGGTAATCAAAACCATCTAGTAGCTCCAAAAACTAATAGCTTATGATAAAGGAAACAAGGGCAACTTTAAAAATCAATGTAGGCTTGGAATGGAAGCTTAGACCCTCAAGGCATCAAGCTTGGCGTGATATTAAAGGAGATTTGAAACGAAATGCTGAAGATGGCTTGGTACAGTTCTACTAAAATTAACAAAAATACTTCAAACACAATCATCATTGAGTCCAAACGTGCTTAAAATTGATTTAGATGCAGTACACATTCGCAGTTATTAGCTCAACGAGCCGAACCCAAGAGTTTCACAAGCAAGGTCATGTATTCAATCACGAATTTTAACGCCAATTATGTAAGTATGCTCATAATGAGTCAATGGAAGTTGCAACAAATAAGCAGTTCTACCTGCTTAGGTTCTCCGTTCTTGCCCCCAATAGTTGTGGAAATTATGTGACCAGTGACTGCATCGTTCCCATCCACTACAGGGGCCGACATCTCCTATAAGAAGTAATAGAGCAATCATATCAAAAACCATTTTACGACCATTGCCCAAGTCGAAAGCATGTAAGCAACTAATTAGTACGCAGAGAATGAAACTACTACTTCTGTACATGGGAATGTAAAGAATGTAAGAACAGGCTAGTATCCAGATCAAGTATCACAAATCAGTCCTATCAAACATCTATTCAGTCAAGATTAAGTCAAAATTCAAAGAAGTGAACAGATATACAGAATATCAATAACAACATACAGGCTAACCCCATTACACCAGTACAAATCCAAAATTACCAAAAAATTTGATAAGATCAGTGCAGACAAGATCACATGAAACAAGAACAAGGATTTAAAACCCAAGTCTAGTCTACTGTAACAAACATGGCATAATGTCACCAAATCCATATATCTAAGATACAACTATTTTCAAGAACATAAAGTTAATTTCAAGAAAAAGTAGATCTGCAATTTCTTCACAATTAGAGAAAGAAAAAGATTCAATAGAAAAGGATCATCGCTCAAGAAAAACTTTCTTGCAGATGAACCCCAATTTAATATTCGGAAAATGAAGTAAACAAATAAATCAAGAAATAATGTTTACCGTATCGGCCATTGTACGATCAACGACGTAACAAAATTCCGGTGCGAACTCAAAAAAGAAAACGGAAATTCGACCTCGTAATTAGCGTGAAAATTTCTGTTTATGGCTCTTCAGAGCACATAATTGTCTGTCGGCAGAAGAAAAGAAAAAGGAAGAAAGATGGAAAGAGAGAGAGAGAGAGGACAAACAAGCAGTAGGGGAGTGGGCGCAGGACCCATTAACCAAAACAGCAACCCATGTGATTACAGCTCTCCACCTTTTCTTCCTTTCTCTCTCTTCTCTCTCTCTCTCTCTTTATTTCTTTTTTCTTCTTTTTCTTTCTTGATGATTGATGGAGACACAAGTTCGAAAAGGCCCCTAGATTCTCGTTTAATTACAATATTGTTTTTGATCTTTATATAGAAAATATTGGACCGCGTCTAGTAACCGCGAATCCCGATTTCTGAATGGCGGCGCTTAACGGGCCTTTGTTTTTGTTATGGGCCTAGGCTAATTTGGTAACGGATGTGGGCTGAATCTTGGACCTATGCGATGCCAGTCTTCTAATTAATGGGCGTGTTATATTGAAACTAAATAAAATATATCAAGCAACAAGCACCAATAAAAATTTAAGGCCTGTTTGGTTGGCTGTTTTTGGTTTCTCTTGGCGTTTTTCGGGAACAAAAAATGGGAAAACAAGTTTGGTTGAGTATTTCCAAATACCTGTTTTGCAGAATTTTGAATCACCCAAAAGACGATTTTGGAAAACAGGTTTTAGGTGTTTTGCAGAA
This sequence comes from Buddleja alternifolia, assembly GCA_019426215.1. Lineage (NCBI taxonomy): Eukaryota > Viridiplantae > Streptophyta > Magnoliopsida > Lamiales > Scrophulariaceae > Buddleja > Buddleja alternifolia. The sequence goes on from CM033392.1 coordinate 3,672,929, forward strand.
TTCTCAGTCACCCAAGGCAAAAATTGACAGAATGTCCAAAACACGGAGTGTCAATTACTGTGCACTTATCCTCCAAATATTTCAAACATTTCAAATATTTTAATTAATTCAAAATATTAATTAAATAATAATAGGTGTCAAACAGGTTTTCAATAATTTTTATTCTTCAAAAACTGTTCTACAGAATCGTTCTACAAAACTGTTCTGCAAAACTACAAAAACAAAAACGTGCCAAACAGACCCTAAGAACCTCACTCAAGGTTCGTTAACCTAGTAGTTTCAGCTTTTACTGTTATATGGAAAGTTCTGAGTTTAATTCTAAATTGTCACAAATTGTGACTTTTTTCTCCTTATTTGGAGTCTTATAGGGTCTGTGTAGCCCATAATTAGATAAACTATCGGTCCAGGTTTGACGGGTTAGGATATCCCCTTCGTTTAAAATTAAAAAAAATTAAGAGCCTAATTGGATGATTATTTGATAAATGATTTTTTATGGGAAAAGGAAAAAAGAAAAATACTTTTTATGAGTAAAAAATGGTATTGAGATGTGTTTGGATAAGTTTGTGTTTTTGGGAGAAAAAAGTGCAATAATAAATATTGATGTGATTTTTGTTTTTGTTTTTTTAGTGATAACTGTTCAAATGACATGTCTATTATGTCAAATATGTCTGTATACGGTGCTATTTTATAAGAAAATCTCCAGACATGGTTTGATGGATATCATTTTTTATAAACATCTTTTAAGTCAAAATAATAGATTTAGGCAGTGAAATATTGGTAAAATTGATCATATTCCACATTTACTTTTTTCTCCATTTTGCAAAAAGAATTCCGAAAATTGATTATTTTTCTCAGGTCTTGCAAATATACATGGAAAATTTAATGCGCTCTCAACAAGTCATCCATACATACTTTTGTCAGAATATTCTCACAAAATATCATTTTTGTCATATAAGCATGTCATCCAATTAAAGTATAAGAGCCTAACTTCTTTTAAATGATTTTTATGAAAAAAATAGAGATTTTTTTTTATTATAGAGTGGAGAATGGTGTTAGAAGTGTGATTACTGATTAGATATTATACTTTGGGAGATAAAGTAATGATGACTATTGATTTATACTTTTTTATGAAAATTATTGATGTGATATATTTTTTTGGTGGGATATGTGTATGAATGAAGTGTTGCTTATTATATTTTTCTTACCAAGTGGTTGTGTATCATTTCCTATAAACCTAATTACGTTAAATTCATTGATTGAGATAACGAAATGTACACAAAATGTATATTATCGTGCACTTTGCATCTTAAAATCAAAATATGTGATTAATTTGACTTTGGATATTGGAACACTACATATTGAAGCCCTTGAATGAACTATTTAATTATGAATAGTAAAAAAAACTCCTTTCATAAAACAATCTCCGTCATCAAAAAATTGGATATATTCGTTTTAATTTTTCAAATTATAGGGCAAAATTAGATTTTTGGTGGGAAGGGTCGTTTTCCTTTTAAAAAAGCCAATCATATGCATTTTTGTGGAATTATTCTTAAAAAACTCATCCTTGCATATTTTTTCAGATTTTTTAAATAAATAATATAGTTTTTAATAATTTTTTTAAAAATAAAATAGAAAGTATTAATAATTCAGAAATAGAACGATACGTATCCACCTGGTTACGCCATTCCTAATGGCGTATCGTCTAATAAATTATTATTTTTTATTTCGTTCAAATTATTTTTATTTTTTTTGGCCGTTGAGTCTGGATACGCCATTTAGAATGGCGTATCCAGACATGTGTGTCTGAATACGCCATTCTTAATGGCGTATGCAGACATATATGTCAGGATACGCCATTTAGAATGGCATATCCTGACATACGTTTGACCGGCCGAGCCCTTCTTTCTCCCTTCTTTTTTTCTCTCTTCCCCTCTCTTTCTCCCTTCTTTTCTTCTCTTTTTCTCTCTTCCCCTCTTCTCCTCTCCTTCTGCAAACTCCTCACACCATTCACTTACCCTCTTCTCCTCTCCTACTCTTTCCAATTTAAGGTAAATTTATATTTTAATATAATTTTATATTTTTCTAATTCCTATTGTAATTATTGCTTAATTTAGTAATATTTCCTAATTTATTTTGAAATTTTAGGGTTTTATTTTAGAATTTTAGGGTTTATTTTCCTATATGTACTAATTTTAGAGTTTATGTTTCAATATTGATGTGTGTTGTTGTATGTTTCGAATTTTATCGGTTAATTTGCACGATATTGAATTTTTATGGTGTTATTTTTGAATTTTAGTTTATTATTGAAAATTTGTGATTGTTGCTGAATTTAGTAATTATCCTTTTTCTTTTTTCCAATTTTAGGAGTCATTGGTTAATTGTAGTGTAGAAGGTGTAATGTTAGGGTTTATGTTTCAATTTTGATATGTTGAATTTCGAATTTTATGGTATTATTTTTGAATTTTAGTAGTAGAATTTGATTTTATTGTTTAAAATTTGTGATTGTTTCTTAATTTGATAACTATCCCTATTTTTATTTTTATTTTGAATTTTAGGATTCATTGGTTAATTGTAGTGTAGAATGTGTAATTTTAGGGTTTATGTTTCAATTTTGATGTGTTGAATTTCAAATTTTATGGTATTATTTTTGAGTTTTAGTAGTAGAATTTGATTTTATTGTTGAAAATTTGTGATAGTTGCTTAATTTGGTAATTATCCTTATTATTTGTTTTTTTGAATTTTAGGATCCATTGGTTAATTGTAGTGTAGAAGGTGTATTAGGGTTTATGTTTCAATTTTGATGTGTTAAATTTCGAATTTTATGATATTATTTTTGAATTTTAGTAAACTTGTTGACGTAATTGTTCAATTTTTATAATAGAAGTTAGGATTTGTTACTAATTCATTGTATTCTAATTGTGCTTATTATATTTTATAAATGCAGGATGGCAAATTGGTACGATCGTAATATATATGGGCCTGCAGATCCTAATGTGTTGTCGGATCAGGCAAGCCATAGGTCTGAGTTGGTATTTTCTGCGAATGATGAAAGAGTACGATCCAGACGAGCAGATGGACATTATTTTAAAATGATCAAAGCTGACGGGTTTAGGCCACCACATGATCGAGTTTTACCAAAACTCCATCAAATGGGGTTTTACCGCTTTTACCTGTTAACCCGGTGTGGCCAGCTTAGATTGGATATGGGACTTATAAATGCACTAATTGAGAGGTGGCGTTCGGAGACGAACACGTTTCACCTCAGAAGTGGAGAGACTACTGTTACTCTCCAAGACATAGCAATATTATGGGGCCTACCAATTGATGGTAGGGCGTTAGTTATTCATCATCCCTTTAATGGGTTTAGTGATTATACGGCGTTAGTGCATCAGCTTTTAGGTTTACAAATTACACGAGATGATTGTAAACCTGCGGGTATGCGCTTAAAAATGAAAAGTTTATGTGCATTCATAAAATTGAATGCAACATCAATTGATGATGGATCCCCTGAGCATATGGTTGATCAGATAGCACGATGTTGGGCTTTTGCATTGCTTGGCGTCATGCTACCTGACAGCACCAGGGAAGGGATTTCGATTTTGTGGCTGAAATTTTTTGAAAATATTGACGAGGTTTACTCCTATAGTTGGGGGAGTGGTGTGTTGGCGTATTTGTACCGTCAATTATATCATGCCTCCCTGAGGACTTCGAAAGGAGTGTCTGGTCCTTTAATTTTGTTACAGGTATAATGTATTATTTTTTTGTTGTTATATCTTTATGTAAAATAATAAATGTTTAATAAATGAATGTATTTTTGTTTTTAACAGTTGTGGGCATGGTCATGAATATTGGTTGTGAGGCCAGCCCGTTTGCCACAGGAAATGGCAAACATTGATTCCTTAGGAATTGCATGAACGCCTTATGGGAAACGGTAACTTATTTAATTAAGATTTTTAATTCAAAAACAACTATTTTTTTTTAATTATTTGCATTATTGATATTGTAGGTGGTTTCGTCCCGTGAGAAACGAAACGACAACCACTGGCGTTGTAGTGGCAGCTAGAGAAGCATTAGATCAGATAGCCTATCATCATGTGAGTAAAAAAATTTCTTCGGGTTGTTATATTATAAAATTATAAAATCCTTGCGATTTAAAAATAGTGGTGTTCAATGTTTTTATTTCAGTTTGTATGGGACTTATATAACTTCAATGAGCCCGATATTGCTGAGTTGCCACCTGAGTGTTTGGCCCCTAATGTGTGGAGAGCATCAGTTTCGATGGTATTCCTCAACATTGTGGAGTATCATCGTCCTGAGTGTGTGCTTCAACAGCTTGGATTCCGACAAACGGTTCCACACGTATATACGCACCCACATTTCAATAGGGTTGACCGTGTTGGGAGGGACAATGAGGATTGGTCCACTTTTAATAGGACCTTCATCGATATATGGAATGACTGATTAAATCATATTGTGGGAGGTGATGAGGGTACGGGCGCAACAGAGGATTACGGCTCCTGGTATGATAGGACCACGCGTCGTTATATTTCAAGGATGTTGGATAGATCTAATGACGGCTTCCAAACAGGGTCGGCGCCTCTGTTGCATGATGTGGTTAGTATATATAATTGTTTGAGGTTAACATTACATTACATTTCGCCTACATATATGTTTTACTTTGCCTTATGTTTTTTGTTTATCTATACACGGCTTCAATGCCCAAAACACATACATAAACATTTTTGGATTTTGATAGATGTTTTTGTGGTTCCATTCAACAACCGTGCCCGGATTCCACTTCTGTATAGCTCCCAAGAACTTAGGTAACAGTGGAACGGAATTCTCCCAAGTCCCGTATACAATCTCATTTGCATGTTGCAAGCTGTGTTAAGCCTTGCCATACGAAATCTGGCATTTCCATTTATTATTTACCATTTGAACTATTCGTGCAACCTTAATTGACGGACCAATTTGAACTTGTCCCAGAAGTTCGTTGGCAATCAGATTCATGTCCAAATTATGGTGGTTTTTGTCCACATTTTCAAACATACACTCATGTGACCCTTTATATTTTGATATCATCCAATAATGTGTTTTCTGGCTAAAATGAGTTCGAAGTCTAAACTTGCACCCTTCTCTTTCATTTTTGTGTTTGCATACAACAACATAAGTGGTCGGGTTACTGATTTGCACCGTAAACTCTCGTTTCTCATGTGTTACGTGGTAGTCTTTCACCGCTCTTTGCAAACTTTCTTTGTTCTCAAATGTTAATCCCAAACCAAGATTGGCTATCTGATAATCATAAGTCATATCCCCAACTTCACGTGGCCGATTTAATGAGTCTCCTTGTAATTCTTCATATGATGTAGAGTAGAATGGGAGCACAGGATGAAGCCGTGGTTGATTCTCTGTTCGAGGAACATCTTCCTCATAATTCGGATCGTTGTTGATATGTGCCTCTAAGTCCGAGTCTGAAAGCCCATCAAGCGAATTTCGACAAGCACTGCCATTCTTATCCTCAAACTGATCGTTTGGAGGTGGTATCGAACTGCTCGCCCCTTCATGATGAAAAAAATGAGCACTATAGTTGTCTTCGTCAAAATGCCCAAACTTGTGATGACTGTGAGTAGACAGACCTACATGTACAAAAAATTGAAATTAAATTAAGGTTTGTTATAATACATATTCATATAATGCAATTATAAAGAATAAAATAAAATAGGACACTAAAATTATGCAAATGTATAGACGATTCATTATTACCTTCATCTTCATCATCCATTGCATAACTCCCTGAGCCATGAGCGGCCAAAGGGAAATTTGGCACATTTTCAACACCTCCAAAAGCATTACCAACATCCTAAAAAGGTAATCATAATAAAGAAAAACTATCAAAAAGTGATACAATTAAAACTTCTCATAAAATTTTTTAACACAATTATAACATTTATTTAAAAGTATGATGATACAAAGCAAATATAAAAATAAAAATTACCTGCATAGATATCATCATTCGGATAACTACTGATATTTAAATCTGGTAAGAGTGGTTGAGCACAAAATGGTGAGAATTGGGTTGGCTGATACAACGTCATCTGTGTTAACAGCGATGTATATCGACCCTGAGATTGTATTGGCTCTTTTTGAATATAAAGATCCATTGTACTAACACCAGTATAAGGATCCAAGAAAAAACTTAAATCACCATCATTTTTGACCTCCATAGCTCTCTGCCTGAGCAAATTTCTATCCTCAAAGGAGTACTTCGAAAAAACTTTTAACGAGAATTCATTCAGATTAATTCCTGTACTCTCATATACCTTATTCACCAATTCAACAAATGTGATCGAACGAGATATTCTCATGTACGTTGTTGCTGGAACACTATAACTCAACATATAGTTCGCATCTTCAATTATTTGTCCATCAAAAAATATGCAAACATCAACTAAGTTCTGCCTAGACATTTCTGCAAAATATACATTATTAATTTATAGCGCGAAAACAAAAATTATACCTTGTAAAAAAACCTAAAAATATCATTCATAAACACTAAATTCAATATTACATCTCAAAATTATGAGTAAAAAATTATACATTTTAACTAAAATATTATATCAAAGTTCAAATCCTAAAAACAACTACATTGAAAATCTAAGTACAAAATAAAAACTACATAATTAAATCAAAGTACATACCCTAAAACCAACTACATTTAAAATCTAAATACAAAATAAAAACTACATAATTAAATCAAAGTTCATACCCTAAAAACAACTACATTCCAAAGCTAAGTACATAATGAAAACTATATAATTAATTTAAAGTTCATACCCTAAACATTAATTTCGATATTATACCTAACATAATTTACACCTAAAATTAGAATGCAATAAATATATAAACCATAAACTCAAAGATTAACATTTAAACTAATATTTATGTTATAACTTGATTCAAAATTAAAATTAAAAATTGTAAATATTTAAACTATAGGAAGGAAATACTACACTAACTCAAAAAATGTATTTAACTGAATAATAATATAGAATTAAAAAAATTACCTTGTGTTCTACGGATATAATGCAATTGAGAGAGAGGAAGAATGAAGATGGAGGAAGAATGAAGCAGCAAAGCAGTAGACGGAGAGAAGAGGAAGAAGAAAGAGAGAAGAAAAGAAGGGAGGGAGAAAGAGAGGGGAAGAGAAGAAAAAAAAGGGAGGAAAAAAAAAAAACGAGCTGGTCAGGATACGCCAATAAGAATGGCGTAACCTGACATATGTGTCTGGATACGCCATTCTTAATAGCGTATCCAGACACAACGAAAAATAAAATAAAAAAATGCTGCGAAATTAAAAAAAAATTATATATATTAGACGCTACGCCAATTGGAATGGCGTATCCACCTAGATACGCCTGCTATTTCCAAATTACTAATATTTTGTATATTATTTTTAAAAAAATTATTAAAAACTATGTTATTTATTTAAAAAAATCCTATTTTTTCAGAACAAAAGAACTTATGGGAATTTACTATTCATTCCAACTGACTGTAGATATTGGAAATGTCAAGGGCCAAAACTGATATTTTATAGGTAAAACCACAGAGTTCGGGCAATTCCATGAATGGCTGCTCCTTTTGTTCGCAACTGAAATATCCTAATTACATTGAAGTACACTCCGTCCTGCTTCTGGTACCACCCGGAAAACGTCCAGACAGGCTAGTAGGGGTGTACACGGTCGGGTTCGAGCGGTTTTACAAAAAAAATTAACCCGATCCGACATGTGCGGGTTGACAAAATATCAAACCGAAAATGCATAATTATCTTTTCAAATCGAGCGGTTCGGGTCGGTCGGATTTAATGTTTTAACGGGCGGGTTGGCGGGTTATCAAATTATAGTTATAATTTTTACAACTTAATTTTAGTTATAAGTAGTAAGTAAGAAATTAATTATTATACTTTTTGTACATTTAACTAAAAAAAATTGAGTTGGTAAAAAATACACAAATAAGTGGTGTTATCAAATAAAATTCATATTACCATGATTTCTAATGAGTGAAAAATTCTAAAATATTAATAAAATTAATGTTTTTTGTAAATTTATCATCAAATATACATATACATATAAATTTTTCGTTCAAATCAAATGAAAACAAGTGTTCAAACGAGTCAATTTGTTTGCTCAAATAAAAAATAAAATATGTTACATGAATATGAATAAACCACTCTTATTAGAGAGTATATATGCATATATAGTTTTCAAAGTTTAGTGTTAATCTTTAACTATATATATTTATACTTGTAATATAAATGATTAGCGGTCGGGTTGCGGGTTAGGCGAGTTACAATTATTAAACCCACCACCCGACCCGAAAGTGGCGGGTTGCAATATTTTCAACCCGTCACTATTATTTAATAATTCTAAACCGGCGATTTTCGGGCTGATCGGCTCGGGTTGAGCGGTTCGGGCGGGTTTGGCGGGTTTATGTACACCCCTACAGCTAGGATGTCCGCAAGTCCATCATCCGTTCATATTTTAGTCGGACAGTTGACTAAGAAGCGTAGTCATTATTGAGCGGCTAATGGGGAAAAACTTTTGACCCTACCTGTAATAAGCACACGAGATCTTCTATTACAAAATGATGTTTCATCTTTGATTGCATAATATGCGTGTCCGACAAGTATATATAATTCATATTAAATTTATATTCAATAAAATATTTTATGCACATGTCATTCATATATGAAGTGTAATAGCAGATTGCAACCGCGTTTGCAATAAAAGACCCAAACCGGTAAATAAAACCAACTTAGTCATAAGTCATAACTAATCATTCATTGGACGACATTGTCTTCGTTTTATTCTTTAGGATGATATTGTATTATTGCCAAACAATGGACTTTATCCTGATTTGTCCACCTTTACACAAAAATCCGAATTGTCAACGTAATCAAGAAAGTGAGATGTGAAAATGGAAGCATCATATTTCAACGACATGACATTGAGTCACATGACCCCACCACAAATCGATTTGAAAATATCACACAATCATTTTCTAATTTTTTTGGGATTCCATATTTTAAGAAATCACAATAATTTATTTGCCCGTCCTAGTAAGTCCATTCACACATAATTTTGGATTATATCGAGACTCAAACGCTCGAGATTATCAAAATATGCTTAAAAGTTTCTAGCTCTATAACTTTAAGGCATTCACATGTGAAGAGAAACAATAGAGTTAAAATATACAGAAAATGATGAATATGAGTACCTTTCTTCTTTTCATCTCATGGTCTATGAACTTCTTCATATCATCTTGTTTAGCCATACACATACTCAACATGACAACTGATCAATCTGCTTTACTTGTTTTCAAATCACAATTCGGGCAGAACCCAAACAATGTTTTGGCTAAAAACTGGTCTTCTGATACTTCTATTTGCACCTGGATTGGAGTCACTTGCAGCACCCGTCACCAAAGAGTGGCAGCTCTAAACGTTTCGAATATGGATCTTTCGGGCATAATTCCGCCACAATTGGGAAATCTCTCTTTTCTCGTTTCTCTCGACATGAGTGGCAATCATTTCCACGGAAATATTCCACAGGAGTTGGCTAAGCTGAAAAGACTCAGATACGTTAGTTTTAGCTTCAACACATTTAGAGGCCAAATCCCACCATGGTTTGAGGAATTAACAAATCTTCAACATCTGTTTCTTGATAATTGCAGTCTCACGGGATCAATCCCGATATCCCTGTTTAACATATCGAAGCTAGAGACGCTCAGTTTGACGTATAATTCACTGGAAGGAATGATCCCTCTGGAAATTGGAAATCTTAATAATCTCAAGAGTTTGAGGCTTAGAGAGAATCAGCTGTCGGGCCCTATACCAGATAGCTTGTTCAACATTTCGACGCTGGAAAGAACTGATTTCACTTCTAATAGCCTCTCTGGTAACCTTCCAGTAAATATGTGCAGAAATCTGCCAAATCTCAAGTATTTCACTGTATATTCAAACCAACTATATGGCCAGATTCCATCAACTATAGATGAATGCTCACAGCTTCAAACTTTAGTGCTTCAGTTTAACCAATTTACTGGACCAATACCAAAACAGATTGGAAACTTATCTAATCTACTGGATCTTTATCTCGGGGACAACGACTTGAAAGGTACTTATCTTAAGCCTCTTTTCTACCTGTCTAATTGAAGATACAGAGTGTTGCATGGAATTATAGTACGTTTCTACTTACGCAGGTGAAATTCCAGCGGAGATTGGCAATCTTCACAACTTGGAGTACTTGACTTTGGATGAAATCGGCCTCCGTGGGCCAATATCGTCTTTCATTTACAACATATCCACTCTGCAATGGCTTTACTTAGGACAAAACAATCTAACAGGTAATTTACCAATGGAGATATGCTCGAACCTTCCTGTAATACAAGGACTGTATCTTGGGCAAAATGAAATGACTGGAAACATTCCAAGACAATTGGGCAATTGTTCTTCACTAGTGGACTTATACCTGGATGCAAATATGTTTACAGGTACTATACTTGAAATGCTTAAATCAAAGAAACAACTAATGTATTTATAATTTTGGTAAAACTTATTATTTCAGGTGAAATACCATCAGAACTTGGCAATCTTTCGAATTTGGAGATTCTAGTTCTTGGTACAAATCACTTAACAGGCCATATTCCAGCTTCAATCTTCAACATTTCAGCTTTAAGAACACTCTCGGTTCGAGAAAATCACCTCATAGGGAGTCTTCCATTAAGCATGGGCCAAGGCCTACCTAATCTAGGAGCAATTCTTCTAGGACAGAACAATCTCACTGGTCCTATACCAGATTCAATCTCAAACGCTTCGAGTCTCACCCGTTTAAGCTTGGTTGCTAACAAGTTAACGGGTCCAATTCCCAGCTCACTTGGTGAATTGAATCTCCTCGACTTTTTGAACCTAGGAGAAAATGACTTCACCAGTGAGTCTTCAGAATTGAGTTTCCTCACATCTTTGACGAAATGCAGGCTTCTAAGAGTAATGTGGATTCAAAATAATTCGTTCAACGGTTACCTTCCAGTTTCGATAGGTAATTTTTCCTCTAGTCTTGAACAAATAGACGCGAGTAACTCCGGAATAAAGGGGGGAATTCCAGAAGAAATTGGTAATATTAGTAATTTGGCATCCTTGTATATAGATAACAATGATTTGACAGGATTCATTCCCACCACAATCAGAGGTTTACGAAACTTACAAGTGTTGAGTCTTATCGGTAACAGATTGAACGGACCAATCCCAGATGATATATGCCATTTATCCAATTTAGGAGAGCTTACACTTACCAAGAACAAGCTTAATGGTGCAATGCCAGCATGCTTAGCAAACATTTCTGCTTTAAGATATCTTAACCTTGATTCAAATGAATTAAATTCCACTATATCTCCAACCATAGGTGGCCTCAAAGATCTCCTGAAGCTTAACTTGTTTTCGAACTTCTTAAGTGGGCAGATACCTCAAGAAATCGGAAATTTGGAGGTAATAACCTCGATCGATTTCTCTTCAAATCAGTTATCAGGTGATATTCCTAGCACCATCGACGGCCTGAATAACTTGATCAATCTATCATTGGCTCAGAATAGATTGGAAGGACCTATTCCTGATTCAATCAGCAAAATTATAAGTTTGGAAAGACTGGATCTTTCTCGTAACAACCTCACGGGGATAATCCCGAAATCAATGGAGGCAATTCAATATCTCCATTATCTCAATCTTTCGTTTAATCAGCTCACAGGAGAAATCCCTAATGGAGGGCCTTTTGGTAGTTTCAACTACCAATCGTTTATGTCAAATGCTGCATTATGTGGTCCTCCTCGGTTGCAGGTACCAGCATGTCGTCCCAACAATCGCAGCAAATCGAGGCAAAAGGCGATTCTTCGTGTTCTACTGATAGTATTAGGCATTGTGTTCATAATTTTTGCCTCGACAATTTCCTTCATTCTCATAAAATGTCGAAGGAAGAAGAAAGCCACCAATCAGATAGATTTGTTTCCTGCTGTAATGCTTGACAGAATTTCACTTTATGAACTCGAAAGAGCAACCGGTGGATTCAGTGACGATAACTTGCTAGGAATTGGCAGTTTTGGCTCTGTTTACAAAGGAGTTTTAACAGATGGGACCAATGTAGCTGTGAAGGTATTTAATTTGCAGGTTGAAGGAGGCTTCAAGAGTTTCGATACAGAATGTGAAGTACTACGTAACCTTCGTCATCGTAATCTGACCAAAGTCATTAGCAGTTGCTCCAATCTTGATTTTAGAGCTCTGGTTCTTGAATACATGCCAAATGGGAGCTTGGAGAAGCGGTTATACTTTCATAATGAACCGTTAAATCTTTTACAAAGGTTAAATATCATGATAGACGTGGCATCTGCAATCGATTATCTGCACAATGGATATGAAACACCAGTTGTACATTGCGATTTGAAGCCAAGTAACGTCCTTATAAACGATAGCATGGTCGCGCATGTATGCGATTTTGGCATAGCGAAGTTGGTAAATGCAGAGGATAGTGTAGCTCAAACCAAAACTCTAGCAACATTCGGATATATCGCACCAGGTTAGAGTTTCCTCTTTCAGCACACTTCTTGTTTTTGGGTTTTTACTCTTGACTCTTCGGAATCTTTGAATAATTTGTGAACTCCTAAGAATAATCCCATTGTGGCTAATTTTTCGTTTTCTTGCAGAGTATGGATCGGAAGGACTAGTTTCGACAAGATGCGATGTATATAGCTTCGGAATAATGTTGATGGAAACTTTTACAAGAAAGAGGCCGAATGATGATATGTTCACAGGAGATTTGAGCCTAAGGGGTTGGATAAATGATTTATATCCTCACTCATTAATTCAGGTGATAGATTCCAGTTTGCTTAGAACTGAGGATGAAAGTTTCGATGAAAATGTTGATTGTTTATCATTAATCATGAAATTGGCACTGGATTGCTCTGTTGAATTGCCTGGAGAGAGAACTAATATGAAAGATACTCTGGCGAGATTGCAGAAAATCAGAGATCAGTTCTTTTCAAGCCGCAAGAAAAGATCAAATCCATAGGTTGTTTTCATAAATGTTGTTACCATAACATTAGACAATATGCTGGAGCAGTTATTTAGCATGGAACAAGTCTTAACAATTGCTCGAAAATTCCAAAAACTGCTTTGTTCGTAGATATTGAGAATTCCTGTATATTTTCCTCAGATTCATATGAATTTGCTAATACAACGGCAAAGTTCTTATACTGCGCATTCTTAATTTTCACAGTATTGGAAGAAAAGAAGTTAAAATTTTAAAAAAGGGAAAATTACACACAAACCCCCTCACTTGATTACCCCACCCCACCCCACCCCACCCCCCAATTTATTGAAAATTACCGATACACCCATTAGGTTAAAAATTTCTTACAATTACACCCCCTGTATTTAGCAATTCTTACAATTTTACCTAAGTAAACTTTACAAATAGAACCCTTGAGGGGCTGTGTTAGTAATTTTTAATAAGTTAAGGAGAGTTTTGGTAATTACACAATAAGTGAGGGGGTTTGTGTGTAATTCCAGGAATCGTTTAAAGCATAACAGAAAATTGAAAGAAAAACGCATTTGAGGGCATCAAATCGATACGTTTTCAAATTGTGGATAAATAAACCAACCTTTCGTCATTAATCTTCGGAGGGAAATTCCATATGAATTTTCCTATACACAATCACGGGTTAAGTTAGTGATACTCCTTTTCTTTGGTATACCTAACGTTAATGAATTTAAGAAGTCAGGATTATGACACTAAGCCCGGGGGAAAACTCACTTAAAAAAACACACAAGGGGTTGGGTAGTTGAATCGGTTAGAAAAGGGCCCGCGAAAAACACATATTATCTTTGCATTTATATAGCAGACCATCTTTTTCATGGCCGCTTCAACTTCAAGGTTTCTCTTTTTTCTCTTCCTTTAATCGATCAAAATCCCATTTGAATTCTTGAACAGAAAGCATAAAAAATTCAAAAACCCTCCAGTTTGGTAGAGAGTAGTTGCTGACGATGTGATTCTTCGCCTGTAATATATATACACTACGCAAGGTCGATCAGTGTTAAAATATATATATATATATATATATATTCACTTGCATTTCTTAATTATTTGACTCCATTTTATACGTGCATATATATTTTAGATATTGATTAATATAACTTTCACCATCTTTACTTCACTTGCAATCCATGTTTCTAATTTGATGTCTCTGGTTTATCTAATTTCCATGTTTTACTTTCCCACCCAACTTAGCTTCTAGTTTCATGCATGCTTGTCTATTCATGGGAGGAATGAAAATACAGAAAAACAAAAAACATTGCAGAGAGACTAGGAGGCTAGTTAGGAATTAAGGTTCATGAGGCCTTATAATCCAGAGATAGTGTTACTTAAGAGAAGTTCGTGATTTTTAGAAGCAAAACACCCAAATTTTGAAGAAATGGGAAAGCAAGGTTCTCCAAAGAGCCCTCGTCCGTGTTCTTTAAGTTTTGATGCGCCGACTGAGAAGCTACAAAATGGTGATCCATATCTAGGTAGAAGGGTTTTTGGGGGAGATTATAATTGGGACAAAGCTATATTAGAGAAAGGATTTAAGAATGGTAGTGCAAAGCATGGTGCCTATAAAGGAGTTTATGCTGGTAAACGGCATATATGGTGGCTTCGTAGGCATATCAAATCTATTATTTTCACATTCATGTTAACGGGTTTCCTTTATCTTTTGGATTCATTAATGTTTTCCCTTTTTGATCCTGCATTTCACAAGAATAGTCCAACTCCAACAAAATCATATGCACCAAAGGTACAACTTAGTAATTATTTGTTGAATGGATATGAATAGATAAAAATCGATTTCCATAACTAGCTGTAGCTACTAGATATTTTCTCTGCGTATTGGAAATTGAGTTGTTATCGTATATATAATCTTCATCTAGTGTTCAATTGCTTTAATCAAGCTTTATCCATTATTTTCATACAATGGTTTATGCTAATATCGCATTTTTTGTTCACGATCATTGTTGTTTGCTAATGAATGTTGATATTTAGTCTATTAACTCTCTTTTGCCTGTAGGAGAGGAGAGCTGCATATGATGGCCAAGAAAAAAGTCCCGTTATGTACTCTCGACTCTTACATATGGCTTCAGTTTCACTTGCGGAGGTTTGATTCTTCAAAAACATAAGAGAGTATCTCAATTCACCCCTAAAGTTTTCAGCAGATCCCTCAAACATTAATTTATGTACTTATGCTACAGAGAGAGCTAGAACAAAAAGAGTCCAAGTTTTGGAAGGAAACGTTTCCTCAGGCATCTATGTGGAAACCTTGTGCAGATTTAAAGGTCAAAAGGTACATCTACATTGCTAGATTTTGTCTTGACTGAATTTATCAATAAGTGTTACATATTTTACATTAGGTAATTCTTCGTGACTTGTTTAACCATTAATAGTTGTTAGGGCAGCAAAACTGAACAACCACAGCGGATTCATTTTGGTCAGTGCAAACGGAGGTCTAAATCAACAGCGAGTTGCTGTAAGCATTTCTTTTAATCCTCTTTATTTCAATTTAGACAAATGAGGCTCAAGAAGAGACCGATTGCTAATTCCGTGCATCAGTAAATGGATTTAGACACTTTACTTTCTCTTTAAATTTGTAGATACATATCGAGGAATAATTTCCCTAAAAGCCAATCGCATTTAATTTGCTTACAGTCTTTGCATTATCATGATAATGTGATACTGGATATGAAGGGTGAATAATGGGGAATATTGGCAAATTATTTTAACCTTTTTATATCTTCGACTAATTTGTTTTGGTTTCCTAGAATATTTTTTTCCCCTTCCTGTTGAAATTAACTTCGACTATGTGCAATATATCTTGGTCCTGGTATGAAATGCAGGTCTGTAATGCTGTTGCTGTAGCATCTCTACTTAATGCAACATTAGTGATTCCCAAATTTCTTTACAGCAATGTATGGAAGGATCCAAGGTAACCATCAACATGTTATTTTCTCCATTTAGCTGCGCTTAGCTTCGTTGTTTAGTTTCTTGCTTTGTCATTGCAGCCAATTCAGAGATATCTATCAAGAAGAGACCTTTATGAATATACTGAAGGATGATATAAATATTGTAAAGGAGCTTCCTTCTCATCTGAAGTCAATAGATCTGGAGGCAATTGGTAGTCTAGTACGTCACCTATTCAATTTTTCGCCTAAAATCTGCCTTTTTTCAGAACAATGCCTAAGCCCTCTCGTACTGCTTTTTAGGTAACAGATGCAGACCTTTCAAAAGAGGCAACACCTGATGAATACATAAAAAATATATTTCCTATTTTATTGCGTAACAGAATTGTTCATTTCCTCGGGTTTGGTAATCGTCTCGGGTTTGACCCATTGCCTTCTGATCTCCAGGTAAAAGACATTCTTATGACATTCAATTTATTGGTTCCTAATTATAAATTTTTAACTCGGATAACACTATTTTCTGCAGAAACTTAGATGCAAATGTAACTTCCATGCTTTAAAATTTGTACCAAAAATTCAGAAAACGGGTTCTTTATTGGTGAAGAGGATGAGAAAATACGAAACAGCAAGGAGCATGTTAGACAAACAGCTTCTCGGAAACTTCATCCCAAATGTCGCTTCAAGAGAGCACGTTAGCATAGCAAGCTCTTCCAAATACCTTGCTTTGCATTTGAGATTTGAAATCGATATGGTGGCCTATTCTATGTGTGATTTTGGAGGGGGTGAAAACGAAACTAGGGAACTCCAGGCTTACAGAGAAGAACATTTTCCTCTGGTTCTCGAGCGCTTGAAGAAAAGGAAGTATGCTTTCTAACAACGTTCAAATTTCTGGCCTTTGTTGTAATGATTATTATGCATTCATAACCTATTAATTGTTTAGCAGACCTGTTTCTCCTTTAGAATTGAGAAAGATGGGAAGATGTCCATTGACACCAGAAGAAGCAGCACTGGTTCTCGCTGCTCTTGGATTTAACCGTGGAACTTACATTTATCTTGCTGGATCCCAAATTTATGGAGGAACATCAAGAATGAGTCCTATAACCAATCTCTATCCCAATCTTGTAACGAAAGAGGATCTTCTCTCACCCGGTGAACTCGCGCCTTTTAGGAATTTTTCTTCTCAGGTAAACTTTAGTCTTTTACCCTGTCCTTTTAATTCAAAAGTGATAACTAATACAATACTGCAAAGATATTGAGATTATATTTGATATGAGAAACAGAAATTCTTTACTGGATGCAGCTTGCAGCTTTAGACTTTATAGCTTGTGCTGCTTCTGATGTTTTTGCCATGACCGATTCTGGTAGCCAGTTATCGTCCCTCGTTTCTGGCTTCCGGATATATTATGGAGGAGGAAATGCTCCAAACGTGCGCCCAAGCAAGAAGAGATTGGCAGCAATCTTGCAGGAAAATAGCACAATCAGGTGGCATAGTTTTGAGTACAGAATAAGGAAGATGATTGAGGAAGGTCAAAGAGTACATATCAGGAGTTCCGGAAGAAGCATTTATCGACAGCCCAGATGCAATGACTGCATGTGCAAGCATCAATAGTTACTCTTTTTTTTATTTCTCCCAAGTCAAGTAGCAAACCATGGCTCTACTAATGAGCTTCCAGCCTTGGTTTGTTGAGACTCAGTTGTTCTTCTTATATATTTTTTTCATTATTTTGGAGGTAATAAATAAATGCAACAAATCAGTGAGGTGATTTTTCATGTACATAGTTCTTTATTTCCCTCTTTCAAATTCACTATAGTCTTCTTGTTTTTTCTTTTCTCTCCCATTGACAGTGGCAGTAAATTCATAAATTGATATATATATATATACCTTATTTTGGAAAGTTTAGGACTCCAAATTTTGAATAATCGTAACTGTCCATTCGAAAGACCCACTCAAAGTACATAAACAAATAGTTGTGATTGTCCGGGGACTCTCTATGGATCAATCATAAAATTTAGTGCTAACCATGGATTCCCAAACTTGGGAGAATTTTCAAGGCATTCTAGCACAACTCAACCGTATAGTACAGGCAAAGATGATAATTTAATGTTATTGGATTAAACTTGAATAACCCAAGCCAAATCAAATCAAATAAATGAAAAGGCAAAAAAAAATAATGACAGAAGAGACTAATCTGTCAATCTACTTATGAGTCAATATATGTGGACTCACTCACTCAGCTCATTCTTCTCTTAACTAGGATTGTATTTACTCTAAATCCTTTCTCAGCCACCTGGATGAATATTTCTCCGCTTTCATTTCATCCTTCCAGAAAGAATGATGTTCAGAAATCATGATGGAGGGAAGAATCGGTTGAGATTGAAAGGAAGGGTGTAAAACTCTTCGTTTCGACTGTCTCCTTTAAATGTTCTGAACTTGACCCACCATGGCATTCCCCGGTCCCTAGCACTGTCCTTATAGTCAAGTGTGTTGTCCAGGAATACAGCAACAATTAAGGCGACGGTTGGAGAGGACAAAAATATCGTGTTGAGGAAATCGTTGAACTGCAATTGAACGAATACTTTTTATAAGTTATTCACTTTAGTGGAACATGATTGCATTAGTACTTGAGGAACTCAATTTCAAGTGAAATGTTCCGGAACTCAGATCAAGGGACAATCACAACCGCCTATGTGGCGCCACACGCATGGTGCCCACCATTGTCCGGAGAAAATTCTTCTATGCACATAATGTTGAAAATTAAAGGGTATATATTATACCAAATCAGCACTGGAATGCACCATATGCTGATGTGACATGAAAAACTCAAATCTCTAAACTCCCTAAGAATCACTTCATGTGCTTTCTTTGAACTTTATGCATCCATGATTCCATAATGTCTATTTCGTTTTATGTGGAAATTAATAACTTACCCATCCAGCCTTTGTATGTGCAGGACCATGAAGGGCAGCAGAGGTGAATTCCCTGAAGTACTCGGGAATCGACAAACCGAGGAAGAGTGAAACGCCCACGATGAAGAGGTTTCTCATTGAGTTCATATTTGTGAATTGTAGAAACGACAACCCCACCGAAGCTGGAAACAGTGATAAACAATCATACAAGGGAAAATAGAGAGATAAGCAATGTGAAAATGCATATCACAAAGAAAAGCAGAAACACCTACCAACGAGACCAAACAAAACGCAATATACAGCTGCGAATATTGTGAAAGGTATTGAAGCAAATAACGCGCCAAATTTCCCTACACATGAAAATGGTAAATATTCAAATACAATTTAAATTAGTCAATCTTATCTTTTTGAGATGGTACTAACCTAGTACTCACCCAAAATTGAGAAGAAGATCATGAAACCCGCTGATATTTGGATTACCCTTCGACTGCCAACACGAGTGCTTCCAAGAAGGCCTATATTTTCTCTGTTTTAATATAAAAAATAAGTTACTGTCTGAAATCCTATATGATTTATTTGAGGCTGAAGCATTAAAGGCAGCAAAAACACTCACACAGAAACTGTAGATCCAGTAACTGTCCCAAACAATCCATCCAGCAGGATGCCAATGCCCTGCCACCCTATTCCACGGCTAAGAACATGAGCAGGAGGTGGTGTTGCACTTGCCAGACGAGATGCCGCCTTATATGCTCCAGTTGACTGCACAAACAGAAGACCTCTATAGCTATTACACTGATTTGTAAGTATTCCAGAAAATTCCCAAAATTAGCAAGTTTTCCATTTACCTCAATCAAGGAGACTAGGACAGCAGACATCATTCCAAATGCATGCCCAGCATCAAATGTAGGTGCCCCCCATTGAAGCGGGTACGGAATTTTGATCCTATTGAATAATTTTGGAGGCAAATTTAAATATGTTATATAATGTTCATAACAATGAAAAAATGATTTACATGTTCAAATAAGTTGATTAACTACTGACTTATTTAATGAACACTGACCATGGTGCGGAAGAAATGAGGTTTGCTTTATCGGTTCTGCAGTGTTCTTGGGTTAACTCCGGATGATGCTTATATGCGCCACTAGCTGTCAGGAGGTGGGCGTAAGCCCAAATCACAGTGACCGAGATGATCAGAGCGAATCGCTCCAATACAGGAATTTGTTTTAGTTGGAAGTGCTTCAAGTACTGTGTAAAACAAATAAAGGAAGATATCAACATAACAGTATTGCTCAAGTACTATTTGAAATAGCATGAATTTGGAGATTCATATTTAAAGAACAACATAGGTATCAATAATTAAATCATGGTAAAAAAATCATTAGTAATTTGGTGATCTTTGACATATTTAAGATTAATAAAACTACCTGGGAGAAAGCAACAAATAAGATGAACATTGGGATGCCGATTTCCACGCATCGCCCTGCCTGATAATAGTGCATCAGAAACATACATTTAGTTGAACCCAATTATACAATTAGAAAATGACCATTTATTTCTGCATTTGGAACTCAATTTTCAACTTACCACTGGGAAGCCTCTATCAAACAGGCCAAAACCCACTAGCGAGATCACTGGAACCATCCCAAGTGGACTGAAAAACCTGAAGTGAAAAAAAACATTTTTCAATTATAATTCACAAAAAGTAACAATATGATTCATTAATAACATACAAGTTCAATGCTTTATCTAATAAGTAAAAACTGTACCTGGAACATATAGCCCACAGCTGACTATACCCCAAAATAATCTGCACGCTCGATGCTACTATTAGTGCACCTTGTATAGCTCGCATCGTATCCAGAAATCTCTACAAGTGCATTATATTTCATCAACGGTTATTTCTACAGATAATCGAATAACAAGTCCAGAAAGATGTGCACTTTAATAAAGCATTTAACAATCTTCAAAACTTGTCATCATAATTAAATTATTCTTATAATTGCCATAATTATCATTAACTTGGGGGGGGGGGGGGGTAGTGCAATAAAATTGGATTATCTTAAGTAAAAAAGTGATTCTATATCAGACGGGATCACATTGTTAAGACTAAATATTGATACTAGTAAATGCAAAAAGGAAAAGCACATACCACATGAGGGTCTAGAATTCTTTGCAAGGATGAATCGTGAATAATCGAAATAATAGGCACCATAAATGCCCATGACCCTCCAATAACAGTAGGCAATCTGGTTCCAAATAATGTTTGCAATAGTGTATTTATTCCTCCAACAAATAGCAAAGTCTGAACTACCCTCACTTTATCACCCTGATTACAAACATCAAAACCAAAATAATTACTCATAACCATAAAATCTTGATTCAAATTTCAAATCCAAGTTATATTGGCTTACATCATTTCCTCCCATCAAAGGAACAAGAAAAGTAGGAATCATAACTGCAGTCCCTAATGCCAAAATATAATGTTGAAACCCCAGTGCTATTGACTCCCCTGTTTTATACATAGCACAAATTAAACCTTTAATGAGTTACACAAAATAATTGAAACTAACTAATTGGAGTCTGATTAATGATTAATTAACATACCCCAGGAAGGATTAGAATCAATGCAATACTCTAAGCCTTGAAGTTGGTCCATTGGAGGATGACTTATTTCCTCTGGTTTTGGAGCAGCCATTATTGCTACTTAACTCAACTTCACTTCACCTCACCACTCTCTCAAAATTCCAAAAGGGTTGATAGTAAACCAAAGAGATTTGGTTTATTCACAGTAGTAATGTGGTATGAGTTATTCAATTAGACAAAAGTGAAAAGCTAAAAGCGAATTGAACAACAACAAAAAAAAGAAAAGTAGAAAAAAGTAAGAGAGAGAGAGGGAGGGAGGGAGGGAAGGAGATAGAGTCAATGTGATTGGACCGAACTGTTGTATATATATAAGTGTATATATAGGTGTTGTGGGGGGGGGGGGGGGGGGGGTGAAGGAGAATGCAGTTGCAGCCCACTTTGAAGCTTTTTTGCAAGAAGAGTTTTTGATTTGCTTTCGCTGTTGTGCGCTTTTTTTTGAGTGTGAATGCCCGTTAACTTTTAGTGAATTCCAAAATTGCCCTTGAGGGAACTGCCAAACCAGATGTTACCGTTGGTCCCCTGGCTTTCTGGGTTGTACTTTTTTCAGGCTTATTTAATTCCTTTCTATCTCAACAACTTACCAATTTCTGAGACTTTATAGATTTTCGCTTAAAACGGGTAAAAAGAAAACAGGTAATAAATGGCATTTTTTTTTTGTATTCAACAAAATGTAACAAAAAAAAAAAGAATAATTCATTGAAAAAAATAAACCGTCTTCAGGTGCGACCTAAGGCACATAGGGTGGGAACGAATGCGAATGTGGGAGCTGGAGAGCATCAATATATGAAATTACTTGAGAGGGGAGCGCATTAAGGCATGTATTATTAAAAATATAAATAACAATAATTATTATTAATTGTTAGACAAATTATCTTTATGAGACTATTTTAATATAATAATTGATAAGTTCATTTCCTGTGAAGATAATTATTTAACTTGAATCCTAAAACTTATTAGATGATGTGATTACCTCCCTAATGTGTTAAGAAACATTTAAGTACGATAAAAAGAAGAAAATTAATATCATTAAAAAAAGGGTAACGAATGGCATTTTTTCTTTTTTCTATTTTCATTCAACAAAGATTGATGAGTGAATAATTCAATTGAAAAAACAAACCTTGCAGTGCGACTCTTGTTTGTCAATCCATTCATTGTAAATAATTATGTATATCTTTTCAATATTGAGGTATAAATCTTTTGAAGTACATCGAATAATTAATGTTACGTTTATCATTCACTCTTTAAACAAAAAATTGAAAGTCAAAAGGTTTTTAATATTTTGGGTTTATTGCAAATTACCCCCGGTGTTAGTTCGAAAACGTTAAAACCCCCCTCTGTTAAATCAATATGTAAAAACCCCCATCTGTTAATGTAAATCATGCACGAAACGCTTCTCCCATTAGAAAATTGATCAAAATATAGTCATTAAAACATTTTTATAACTTTGCCCTGTCTGTAAGGTTGAAATTCACTACAAACAAAAATATATGGATGTTTTAAGGACTACATTATGATCAAGTTTCTATCAGAAAAAGAGTTACGTGCATGATTTACATTAATAGGGGGAAATTTTTGCATATTGATTTAACAGAGGTGGATTTTGAGCGTTTTCAAACTAACACATGGGGGGTAATTTGTAATAACCCCTAATATTTTTAACAGCGAGTAAAAAAATAAAATAGTTCAAAATGGTGAGAGAGAACTTGAACATATGGAATATACCTTGTCAGAATAAGAAATAAGATTTTCATAAAAAAAAAAAAAATCGCCTTTTTTTTTGACATGTTGACAGAAGGATTTTCAATTAAATTAGTGTGTATCCAACTAAGACCCAATGTGTGAAGAGAGGCAGTAACAAAATCAACGTCTCTCTTGAAGACAAGCAGCCTTGATACTCGAGCCTAGCCTCTACAATTTATAATGTAGCATTTCTTACTTTTTGCCTGCACAGTGAAGCGAAATTCATGGCATTTATATCTCTCTGTCCACCTGCCCA
This sequence comes from Buddleja alternifolia, assembly GCA_019426215.1. Classification (NCBI taxonomy): domain Eukaryota; kingdom Viridiplantae; phylum Streptophyta; class Magnoliopsida; order Lamiales; family Scrophulariaceae; genus Buddleja; species Buddleja alternifolia. Next base: position 3,696,502 of record CM033392.1, read on the forward strand.
ACAGCAAACATTTAAAGTCACCACCAATTATAAATGATTTAGGAATCTACAAAAATAATCCTAAAAACTGCGGTGCTCTTATAAACTTTTATGGTTTCATTGATTGATAATTATTTATTGACTATTTGACTTAATTACAATGTTGTTTAAATTGGGCCAGAAAGGGCATGGATAAAGCTTTTCGCTTACAATGAAACGTGTTGTATGAAAAGACGTAAAGACCCTTATCGTAATGCTTAAATTGAGAATAGAAAGAGTCTCATGACAGTTTTGAGAGCACCAAGTACACAATTTCAAAACAATCACAATTGTTTGTATGGTAAGATTCATATTTTACGCGCATAGAATCATAGACTTGTAGTTATTACTAAGACATTGTCCAAGAACTCCCAGAAATAACTCAATGTCCGCGTAAAAAGATATGCTTGCTCATATCAATGAAATCGATTTCTTTGATCATGAGATGGCTTCATGAGAAACCTAAACCATTGCACTAATTTTTTCCCGAAGATGTCAACCGATAAATAGGAAGGTCAAAAAATGAAAAGCAGTAGGTCCCTAACACTTTATGGAATAAATGACTGGATGCACAACGAACGTCTTGTTTTTCCCATAAAAGTAGGTAAGTCAAAAGATATAAACAAAACTATGGAACACTTGCATATATTAAAATAATAGTCCTATATATATATATATATATATATATATATATATATGGAATAAGAGAATGGCCCTAGTACATATACCACAAAGTAACAGAGCCTTTGGGCGCACATATTAATCTCGCACGTTCATGGACTTTGTAGTTACCCAAAAAGAGAAAAATAGGATCCAAGATTACATGATATATAAAATAAAGTTGAGACAATCATGGAGATGATAAACGTCCAACTTGCTTATGAAAATGGTGATAACGCTACAAGTGCTTTCAAACAAATTATGCAAAAGAATATAACATGTTTTAGTACACTAATTAATGATGAGAATGGGGACAGAATGATGATTATGTCATTTGACGCTGACTGTAACTGTAGTATGAATTAGGGAGAAGAAATCTTGTGTGTTAAGGATTATAAGAGGGATAAGCACCAAACACCTTTACAATGTATGTGGAAAAAGAAAAGCACTAAAGATAATGGTACAAAAAACAAATAAGAAAAGAAAATAAGGTAGGACCTTGCTCCCTCTGAGTGTACTCATGCAAAGAAGAATTTCTTTCGGCTTCAGAGTTGGATCGATATCAGATATGGGCACAAGATGGAAATAAGCCAAGGAAACAGCGTTCAAATTACAATTCTACATGAGAAAACATGCATCAAGCAATATATAAACACACAAACACACACACACACATACATATATATATATATATATGAAAACTGCAGCATAAAGAACTGGACATACCTGGATCAGGTGGAGGTTGCAGGCAGAGAAAAATCCCAGATTCTTGGTCCAGAGAAGGGAAAAATTAACCAAACATTTTCTATTGAGAAATAGATCGGGCATTGCATTATATGTGGATCAACATTAGTGTACAGTTTTAAGTATATATATTTGGCTGCAAAAAGAATTTAAGGTAATAAACATATCTGCCTCCTTTCTGCATACTACCAAAAAAAAAAAAATGAACATATCTGCCAGAGCCACTCCCGTCCCTCATCTTCATTTCAGTTGCTATTATACTAATATTGATGTCGAGTCAAAAACACATCTCTATGATCTTCTCTCCAACTTTCTATCACTAGATCGCCTATCTTCTGCCTCCTTTCTCCTTTGTTGCCTGTCATGATGCAAATTTGACTTATTTTAAAAATTCAACTACCAAATTCTAGTATTTTGAAGGATGAGATTATGAGAAGCTTGTTTTGTGTGGGATGAACATGTGCACACACATGTATCTATAGCTCCCAAGCACCTCATACACTAGGCTAAAATTAACACACCCTTGACAGTATTGCCTTCAAAATTTTAAATACCACAAGTGTACCAATTCTTCATTGGATTCTCACCTCTGATCTCATCCTTAGTTACTCTCTTCCGAAGGGAACTTGCAGCAAGACATGAAATAAACTTTTAAAAGCTCTATTAAAGTTATTTCAGCACTGTTCTTCAACTGTCGCAAGAAATTTACTACAAGTGTAAATGCAGTCTCACAGATAAACACAGGAGGATAAATATCCATTGCAATCAAGCAGATTATGATTATAACTTCCTCAAGGGTTACACCTTCAAAACTTTAGTCAGAATCTAAAAACTGAATACAATTTAATGGATTAAAATGAGAAAAATTAGCCTGAATCCACAGTAATAATTTGAATTAGTTTTTTCTCCAACCCGATTATCGTCACAAGAAATCTGTAATGATAGTCTTGGGGATTTATTAGGAAGGAATAAGCCAAAATAGTCTTGGGGGTTTACTAGGAAGATATTTTGAGTGTTAGTATTTTCTCCAACCCGCTCAATCGTCGGTTTATTAGGAAGGTATAGCCAAAAATGAGCTCCTATTATGAGGTGGTTAGGCTTTTCTTGCATTCTACAAGTACCAATCAACCAAACAGCCCAAGAAAAAGTAGCATTCAATCAAGTATACAATATCTCCTCCTCCTTATTCCTTTATCACTGTATCCATGACATGTTTGATGTTTCCCTAATTCAGAAGGTAAAATTTCCTGGTCAGGATACTGCTGGAATACACAGCCAGCATTAATAACACCAATAATTGAACTTTCAGCAATCATTATTAATGAAAATTGTCAACTAACTCAGTCACGACAGTTACATGTTTAGTTCACCTATCAAAGACAGTGGCTGTTTTTCAATTTTCTCAGGTTATCAACGTAATCCATTTTCCTTGGGATGAAAATAACCAGTTATGTCGGCATACTCGATGCGTGTGTTAAATTCTTTTGAATAAAATAAATATTTAATAGTTAAATCATAATATAAATTCTTCCATGTGCTTGAATGAAATCATGGTAAGTATAGTATTTTAGGTATTTATATCAGAAAGTGAAAGTAGTTAAGACATCTTCATCAACACATGACATAAAGTGGATAAGGGTATTGGGTCCAATATCATGAATCAATTAAAAGAAAGCAAAAGTAGAAAACAATATCCACAGCTTTTAGAACTCAGATATAGCAAAGTTTAGTTACAGCAGGCCATGCAACTGCAATTGGAGTCATGCAACTGAATTGAAGTCTCAAACTCCAAATGTATGCCATTGCCAGGTTGAATTTTTTGTTAAAAAATAAAAATTACTATTGTAGCTCAGCATAAAGGTGAGCTTAAATACACAAAACCATTTTAGCATACGAATGAGCAGTGTATCAACAAATCTAATGGTGAAGTCCATATAAAATATATTACACATGTTAAAAGTGTCAACTACATGATGGGAAGACAACAGTTCATGAAACTGAATAAACAGGCACATCTTTGATATGTAAGAAGAGATAAAGATGATAAGGATGAGAGACTCCTAATATAAAACTTACGCAAAAGCAGAGTACCCGCTACCAGCTTTAGCAGCAGACAGAAGAGCTGCATGAGCACCAACAGCGGACATATTATCCTGCCCTCCAGTGGTGCGAGAATTTCTTTGGTCAACATCAACCTGAAATTAAAAACACCGACACTATTACCTCAAAATCATACTTCCCTTACAGAGCAGCAAACTACGTGCAAGCAAATGACCTTATCCCACTTTGACTTTTTGTTCTGTCTACCATCCCGAGCTGTAACATCTGAAGTAGCCGGCGTTACATTTAACACACCACCAGCAACAGCAGCCAATCCTGCAAACAAAGAGGCAACAGTTCATGGAAAAAATAAACAGGCACATCTTTAAAATGTAAACCTTTTAAAGGAATTTGACGAAGTAACAGGCTGATAGGTGCCTTTAGTACCTGATGTTGGCATGCTGACTTTTGGCGTGGGAACAATATTTCCTGGTTGCAATCCTCCAGAAGTGAAATCTAGCTTCTGACTTCTCTTCCTTTCTTGCTCCCTCCTATCCATTTCTCGCCTCATGTCAGCTTCTGCTTGCACAACCAAAGGGGTTGAAAAACGTATGATACATCTGTCCAACAGAAAATATGGCAACTACTGTCCACACGAGACAAGAAAACTGGCAACAAGCATTCAAGTAGTAATTAAACTCAAAGATTTAAGGATAAGTAACACACACGGTTATGTAACAAAAACAATAGAAAGACAAATAAAAAAATTTAACAGGCCATGGTTTTAAATCGACTATACAAGTAATTTCAAAACTATAAATACGCAAGTAGGTAGATAGAATCTCCTTTTTATTATATATATAGAATAATTCAGACTTTTTTGGGTGGGATAGTGTCGGGGTCGTTGAGTAAGCAGGGGGGTTTAAGAGCTTCAGACAGCCCAGCTCTCAAAACGTAGAGCAGACTGTTTTTTTTTTTTCTATTATTCTTATTCTTTGGCACATTGATTTTTTGACTGATATTAACTTAAAACGAAAAAAAATAGATAAAAGTAATACAAAATCACCAGAACATCATCCAATTTGCAAGTCTCACAAAAGTGAAAAAAGACAAAGTATTGAAGTAACCACTAGAAAACAATTAAAGCAAATCCAAGGACACTAGCACTCAAAACGTAGAGCAGACTGTTTTTATTATTATTCTTTGGCGCATTGATTTTTTGACTGATATTAACTTAAACGAAAAAAATTAGATAAAAGTAATACAAAATCACCAGAACATCATCCAATTTGCAAGTCTCGTAAAAGTGAAAATAGACAAAGTATTGAAGTAACCACTAAAAAACAATTAAAGCAAGTCTAAGGACACTAGGATTTTGGGTCCTGACCTATTTCATCATAGAAGTCACTTTTGTCATATCCATGAGGGTCAAAAACATCTTTACTGAAGCAAGATCCAATCTGATCAATATCTTGATAAGTCACAGCATGCAGCAAGAAGTCAGGGTTTCGATATTCCTTCCTATTGCGCACCTCTGAATTAAAGCTTCTTCCAGTAGTCTTCTTCAGTGCAAGAAATTTCATAATCTTCTCCTAGAGCAACCAAACACGACGGAACAATCAAAGAAATGTGATGAAAATCTGATCAAGTAATACAAGAGCAAGATGAGCAGCATCTCTACAGAAAATATGTGCCAATGAAATAGATAATACATTATTATTATTAAGTAAAGCATCTGCATCAACTATCGCTTTTTAAGTAGGTGTCCTAATTTCCATACTGGGTACATGGGCACTACATAGCAAACTTTTGAAAATTGCAGAGATGGTTCATATGGAAGTTGGAACTAATGGATTTTCTAGAGCAAGTCTGGAAACAATTCGCAGCGAGTTAGCAAACAAGATTATGAGGCAAACAAACCAGATGTGAGAAAAGTATAGAATTCTGCAATTAGGCAACCAGCTGCATATTTCCGAGGATCACAACCAATTGCCTCATGTCAAAACATTCAGAAAGCAAAAATTTAAGCTTCATGGAGCTGGAATTTAGCCACAACTTCTGCCGCATCGCACATGCCTTTTTTACGTGTCTCATTGATATTTATTAAAAATCCATGCTCCAATTAACAACCATCAACACTTTAACTGTTAACTGTTTGTGTTTGTCTCGTTGATATTTATTAAAAATCCATGCTCCAATTAACAACCATCAACACTTTAACTGTTTGTGTTTGCATAATCAGCAGCTTGACATGTATAAGCAAACACACAGAAGAAGATTTTGTACAGAGAAATCACATGCTTGGGCTTAAATAGGTCATCTGGAACTCAGCCATATAAGTCCTCATTCTGAAGAATACACCAACTAATCTACTTTTTGCAATGCTAACACACTTGTCTGGACCAACTGACAATGTTAGTGGAGATGTCAACATTCAAGCATGTCTTTCCCCTCTCAAGCACCATTTGATATTTGTGGGGTACCATTATAGTCATCATTTTAGAGTTTCCTATATTGCTGAATTTGATATTGTGTTTTCAACAGTCAGGGCCAAATTTACAGTGAACTACAGAGTCTTATAAATATACTCTTTGATTTAGATTCCCATTCGGCTGAAGAGATTAATTATATAACAAAGTACTTCTTGTAGTAGGGAGCATGAACTTACTTGCAATTCTTCTGAGCATTTGGCCTTGGGAGGTGGAGGAAGAAACTTGTCCAAGGGATCAGTATCTTTTTGCTCTTCGACAGAAACCATAGCAGCATCCTCAGTCTCCGCAGATTCTAATTCATTTACAGCATAATTCATGGCATCCGATTCAGGCTGATCAGTTGGCTCTGAAGTTTGAGGGGTCGTCGCTTGAGTGCTAGGTGTTGGAACTCGGGCAATCCCTGGTGATTTCTTATCCCAGAATTCACCTAAAAGCACGCAGTGTATTCACATATTATTGATCACTAATGCATAACAAGTAGTGTACCGAACTAACTAGAGCTGCAAATTGTTACAGAGTCGCTTTAATTAAGAAATGTAGTAACCCTTTTCTAGTTTTAACAATTTCGTGAACACCAATATTTGAGTGGTTACATTCAGTTCTCAAACTAATTAAGGTGAGGAAGTTCTGATGAATAAAGAAGCATAAGACGGCAATTGCCCAAATTGAAGTCCCCACATACCATCACTAGTTTGAAGCAGCTGCCCATACATTACTCTGCCAGTCGCCATTATTTCACCTTCCTACATCACCAATGAACAAATCAAAATTTTCACACAGAAAGAAAAGGTAAAACGAAAAATTCCACAAGTTTAGGTGTGTCGAAAACAAAATACAAACCTCAGCTTCCGGCGACATTGCCCCCTCTTCATGCCCATAATCCACAATCGTCAGGCGACTCTTTTGACTCTGAACATAAATCAATTCCGAAGTAACAGGCTGCTGCTGCTGCTGCTGCGGAGGCGAAAATAGAGATAGCTGTGGGGTTGCAGATGCCGAAGAAGTACCATAATTTAATGTCTTACTCGGAGTAGAACCGGCGTCCGATCCTCTCCCTTCCTGTTGCTCCGGCATAGTTTCATTGCCATAATCGCTAAAGCCCTCGTTATCCTTCACCGAAACGGCGTCGTTCGAGGTAGGGGGAATATCCTCTTCAGCACGATTTTGTTCCTCTTCATCGAGGTCTTCCATTTCATCGTCTTCGTCGCCGTACATTGAGAGCAACGCTATGCCCTCCGATGCTTTCTTCTTCGATGCCATTCCACCGTACTGAAAATCCGAATCTAGGGTTTCCTTCTAAACTGATTTCTTCTTTTCTTCTGATAATGCCAATTAGGGGCACTGATAAACGAGATTGAGTTATGAGTATAGCAAATTAGGAGGGTTTTGAAAATTGGGGATTTGAAATCAGGAAAGCGAGGGTTTTGTGAGAGCGATCACTGAATAAGGAAACAATGAAAAAACACTCTGCAGACTGCAGTTCTCTCCTTTTGTATATTCTCCAATTCTTTCCTTTTCGAATAAAAGTCGGTTAACCGCATATAGTTGTATACAAGACTATTGAATAAGCAACGCATCAAGCCCTGTTTGTAAGAGCTTATACTTTTAAAAAAATATTAAATTTTAGAAAAAATTATAAAAGTAATTGAAAAGTTAAAGTTGAGTGTATTTGTAAAATTTGCTAAAAAACAAAAAATATAAAAAAAGTTGGTAAAAGTACTTAAGGACCTGCTTTTAGTTTCTGATTATTTTCAGTTTTTTTTCAATAAAGCAGAATCAGAAACAGTGAAACCAAAAAGCAAAATGTAGCATAAATCCAACAAAAAACTGAAAAGTGTTCTTCTTAAGCTTTCGCAAACCAGCCTTAAGTAATTAGGAAATTACTAAAAGGGCCTCAAATATACTTTTATATCCAGCCACAAATATATTTTCAAATATCAAGTGCCTATTCTATAAAGTGTAGGCTATGTATGGTTGTGAATTTTAAAAATATTTTTATTTTTTGAATCACCAAAAAATAAAAATACACAGTTCAATCCGAATTTTACAGAAAATAATTAAATTTTAAATATACTACACATTGCCCTATATAACAACTAATCATTTCAATTTTTTCACAATTTTTTATCATTAATTATACTATCTCACTATCCAACTCATTCTTTTTCTTACTTTTTCATATTTTATATAATAAAAATTCCTATTCAATTTTTCAAATATTCCAATTATTATTACTAAATAATAGTAAATAATATATAATTTGATAAAAAAATATAATTCTCACTATCTTTCCACTATTCCTCCTAGGGGTGTTCACGGATTGACTAAACCAACCGCAAACTGCACAGAAAAATTCGGTTTGGCTTTCAGTTTTGAGGTTCGGTCGGCTCGGTTAACCGAAAAACCGATTTATTTATTTTTTTTATATAGACCAAAAACTAAAAATGTGTTTCCTAGTGACAACTTATGGGAAAATAAAGAATGAATTAAAATTAATCATAATTAAATTTCAATTATTTATTTATATCTAATTTATTTATTTATACCAAAAAATCAAACTGAACCGAACCGGTTCACTTTTTAATTTCATTATGTCAATTTTAGTTGGTCATGCTAAACATAATTATAAATATATAAATGTATGCATTTCAAAAAAAAAAGTGAACAACAATAGCCAAAAAACAGTAGCCAATGAGATTTTTGAAAAAGTAGTAGCAAATATATATATATATATATATATATATATATTTCTTTTTCGGTTTTAACCAAACCGAAAAAAACCGACCGAACCGGTCGGTTTTTGGTTCGAATTTTCGGAAAGTCAAAATTTCGGTTTAACCGAAATTCCAGTTTGGTTCGGTTAAAATACCGACCGATAAACACTCCTAATTCCTCCCCTACAGGCCTGCACAACCCCCCTCCCCCCGGCCCCACCCCACCCCCCCCCCCCAAACCCATACACGCCCCCCCTCCCTAACCCATAAACGCACTCCCTGTCTCTCATTTTTAATTTTTTTCATTCTATGTGTGTGTATATGTATATATATATATATATATATATATATATATATATCTTGTGCTTTTTGGTTGTAAGTGTTTTATTGAGGCTGAATGCAAGTTTGTTTTTTTAAATATACATATATATATATATGTATATACACACACATATATACATATTACTTTATTACTAATCCATAACACTATTCAAAAAAATATTATTTTAATATCTTTTCCCCCATCATCATCATCACATTCATAGGCAACTCAATCATTTCATATATCAAATTCTAATAAAAATCAATTTTATATCACTTCTACACTACTTTCAATCAAATTCTAAAAATACATCCAAACAAACAAAATAAAGTCAACATTTTCACACGAATTTCTATAATGCATATTCTCCAAAAAAAACTCAAAATTTATTTCCAAAAACACAACCATATGGAGCCGTAATGTTTTTGCGTTAGAATCCTGAAAAAATTTCAAAAAATGCATACTACGGATATTCATGTAACAATGATATGTTGTGTATTGAGTTTGTTTATATTTTGTAAAAATTGTTGAAATTTGTAAAATGTGTCAAATCAATGTTGATAAGTTGATATATGATGTATTGAATGATTGGGTTAGTTATATATGTAATGATTATGTGAATAAAAAAAATAAAAATATATAATTAAAAATTGTAAAGTATGAAAAAGAAAGAGAATTGAAGTTAATGATTTTGATTGATGATAATGTGAAATTATAAATATAGTGAGTGATAGGTACTTATATAGGGGATTGAAAAAATTGAGTTGAAAAAAAGGTGAATATAGATGAAAATAGTTTGTGTTATAGTTTTTTAGGATTTTGTGATCCAGGATATTGAAAATGAATTTTGAAAACACAAACAAACAAGGCCTAACCTATTCATTCCAAAAAAAATCTAAAAGTTAAGATTGATCATTTTTCGTACTAAATTACCATTAATTTTTCAAGTTAAGAATTGATCAATTGATTTTTTTTATCGAAGTCTTTTTGTTTTGGATTTTTTATTATTAATTTGTATAACATAAATATTTTTTAGGAATAATTACACTGGGTACTGTTGAGATATTGTCTGATTACAGAAAACACCTTCTAATACAAAAAATTACATCAACACCATGCCGTTTCATTTCGTCCAACATTTGTCACTTTCTGTTAAGGCATATGTACTGGCCGTTAGAAAATTTTGTGAACTACCAAAAATACTCCTATTTTGGCTGGAAATTCTTTGAACCTATAAACTATGTTTTCTTGGACAATTATATTATTTTGGTGTTATTTGTAATGTTTATAGTTTTTAAAATTTATAAAATATATTTAAATGAGGCCAAAGGGATTATTTGTAATTTTTGTAAAGTATAGGCTTGTAAATGTAAGTTTTTAAATTTTTAATTTACAAAATTAAATGAAATGAGGCAAAGGGGTTCAAACCCTGGCCTCAAGTGTGGTTAAGGGATCTTTAACCACTTGGACAATTTGTTAAAAGTTGCAGCAAAAAATTTATAAATATTTTTGGTCCTGGACCGGGCCAAATGCGGGCTGGTCTCGGGAGTTTTTTGAGCCCATTTCATTCATGGCCTCAGCCTGAGCCAAATAGTTATCTGGATCTGGCCAAACAATGAAAGGTTCTAGGTCTAGGTGAGGGCCGAGGCACAAAAGTCATTTATATTTTAGCTTTGAATTTTTTTAAAAAAATTTGTGTTTTTTTAAATCATTTTGTGGGCATTTCGATCAATTTACGCTTTTCATCCGACGTTCTATCGTAGAATGAAACTACAGGGTGTTAGATGTAATTTATTAAAGTAGAGGGTGTTTTTTGTAATTAGGCAATACATCAGAGATCCCAATGTAATTATACCTTTTTTTAATACTAAATTTTTTTATATAATTTATTTTTGTGTTTAACATGGTAATTATCTAAAAATACCTAACAAAAATTGAAGATTAATCGAGTACAAAAAACACCCTCTTGATCTCTGATGTATTAACCGAGAAAGTCTGGTCCAAACCAAGCCCATCTAGCTGAAATGGAAGACAAGAAGGTTCCCATTGATCTATCTGAGATTGATCTCACTGCTGTAGTTTTCGAATGCAACTATGTGGATAATCCAAAATAATGGTTTGTCGACACTGGGGCAACTCGTCACATTTACTCCGACAAAGCATTGTTCTCCAAGTACACTCCACTCAATGGAAGAAAGCCGTTCATGGGAAACAATTCGACCTCTCTTGTGGTTGGTCTAGGCAAAGTCGTATTGAAGATGACTTCGGGCAAAGAATTGACTTTGGTTGATGTGTTGCATGTTCCCGACATTCGAAAGAATCTAATCTCTGGTTCGGGACTAGTTAAGGCTGGTTTTAAGTTAGGTTTTGAAGCTGAACGTGTTGTACTCACTAAAAGTGGGATGTTTGTAGGAAAAGGTTATCTAGATAAGAGCCTTTTAAGATGAATGTAATGACTGTAATTCGTGATTTGGAAAGTAATAAAATTCAATCTTCTTCTTACTTGGTTGAGTATTGTGATTTATGGCATAGTAGATTGGGACATGTTAATTTTAATACTCTTAAAAGACTTGTAAAGTTGAATTTATTACCAAGTTTCAAAATCGATGATCAACATAAATGCAAGATTTGAGTTGAAGCTAAATTAACTAAAGGGTCGTTTCATTCAATAGAAAGAAACACCGAGCCTCTAGGACTTATTCACAGTAATATCTGTGACTTGAAGTTTGTGCAAACTAGAGGAGGGAAGAAATACTTCATTACATTCATAGACGATTGCACTCGTTATTGTTATGTTTATTTGCTTAAAAGCAAAGATGAAGCTGTTGAAGCTTTAAAATATTATAAGAATGAAGTTGAAAATCAATTTAGTAAAAGGATAAAAATTATCCGAAGTGATAGAGATGGAGAATATGGTGCTCCTTTTGATGATTTTTGTACAAGTTATGGAATTATTCACCAAACCACGGCACCTTATTCACCACACCTCACGCATATGTCATTGTGTGTTTATACGTTGACGACACGTTGATTATGGGTAGTAGTCATGATATTATCATGAATACTAAGAATATGTTGAAGAAAAATTTTGACATGAAAAATATTGGCAAAGCTGATGTTATATTAGGGATAAAAATCTCTAAGATGTCTGAAGGACTTGTATTATGGCAATCTCATTATATCGAGAATGTACTTAATAAGTTTAAAGGATATGAAGGTCCCCTTGTGAAAACGCCAATTGATCCTAACATTAATTTATGTAAGAATCTTGGCGAGCCTATGTCTCAAATAGAATATGCTCGAATAATTGGTAGTTTGATGTATATCATGAACTGTACACGTCCTGATATAGCACACTCTGTGAACAAACTAAGTAGATATACAAACAACCGTGGTCATGAGCATTGGAAAGCTCTAACTAGAGTACTTGGTTATTTGAGATATTCTATGAATTATGGCTTACACTATACAAAATATCCAGCCGTGTTAGAAGGATATACTGATGCTAATTGGATTTCTGACTCTAATGACTCCAAGTCCACTAGTGGATATGTATTTACCATAGGTGGAGGAGTCATGTCGTGGAAATCATCTAAGCAAACTTGTATAGCTAGATCAACAATAGAATCTGAGTTCATTGCGTTGGACAAAGCTGGAGAAGAAGCCAAGTGGCTTCGTAATTTCCTAGAAGATATTCCATGTTGGACGAAGCCAGTGCCCCCTATTCCAATACATTGTGATAGTCAATCAGCTATTGGAAGAGCACAAAGTAGTATGTACAATGGTAAGTCTTGACATTTACGTAGGAGACATAATACCATTAAACAATTGATCTCTAGTGGCACAATCTCCATTGATTACGTAAAATTAAAGGAGAATATAGCGGATCCATTGACAAAAGGTTTGCCAAGAGATCAAGTAATTTGCCTATCTAGAGGAATGGGCCTAAAGACTACAAGTTAAGAACGGACATAGTGGAAACCCAACCTTGTTGACTAGAGATACCAAGATCTTGGTTCAATGGGACAACTAAGTTATGAAAGTTCAAAAATGCACTTGTGGAGTATAAAACTCTTGCCCATTCCTAGGATAAACAAGTGCAACCTACAGAGGGTAGCAAAAGGTTAAGTTGTAAAAACTTTTAATGATTCCTATACTGTCTAAGGGTGAGACGTAATAAAGTGGGGTATGGTAGGATACTCTTTATAGGAGGTCACCTATGTAAGTGTGAAGTGGGGTCGCTTACAAAATATGAAACACTTATGAAACCAAGTGGTGTTCCATGGCCAAAACGGACCCAACCGAGAACAAACTTTTGTAGAGAGGCTATTGTGTGAGTATCATTGTCTTAGTTTACACAAAACGCTGACCAATTCAAGGCATCATGTCCATTGGGGAACAAGTAAATCTGATGATATTTCACTAAGAAAGGTTCAAAGCCAAAAGCTACCTATTCTGATGCAATAGTTTCTCACGTGAACTCTCATAGTGTCTGCATAGTTGCATCATCATTAATTTCATTCATGTGGGGGATTGTTGGAAAAAATAAGCTTTTGCTCATCTTTTGAGCTCGAATTTGAGTGACCTAAGTATCTCTAACATGGGATTTTATGGTATAAAATTGTTCTATGTTTTGAGTAGATGAATTTAGTCCGAGTTTGAATGAATGAGAAATTAATGATCAAAGTTGGTCACTTGAGTTAAGCTAAATGGAAATTGATTGAGATTGGGTAAAGCTAAAGTAGCTTTCCCACATAGAAAGATAAAACAAAGTGTAGTGGGTTTATAAATCATAACCTTACCAAATGAAGTTTGGGCCCTTGGGTCATGACAATCTTGTGTGGGTTATGAGGGATGAGGACTTAGTCATAGTCCATTTCACCTCGCGCGCGTGCTGCCGTTCGTCCTACCGGCCGGCTCGAGCTCGAGCACGGGCCGTGGGCCTGGACCGTGAGTTGTGTACTTGGTCAACCCTGATTTATCTTTTTTTTGGAGAAAATCTATTTTAAATTATTGATTTAATTTAAATTAATTTTCTAAAAATGGTTCCTAACTAATTTCTAACCGTTAGATGGTATCTAAACGCGTATGGGCGCGTGTGTTGTGATCAAAGGCCACGATTGCAAGCCAAAAGTCATCCCATTTCATTGTTGACCGTTCGGACGTGAATAGTACCGATTCGGTCCGAAACATTGCTGCTTGGACCGAGTAGGTACCATTTTGTCCGAAAAGGTACCTTTGGGGGTGAAAACGAAAAGTTGTGTTGCTAGCCCATATCTTTTCGTTTTCTATGAATAAGGCCCCATAATTCCAAAATAAACATCCCATCATACATTTACTCTTCTCTCTTCTACTTCAAAATTCTAAGTTTGTAAGTTTTGAAGTATTCTTGTCAATAGTTAGAAATCGAGAGTTCTAACAAAAGTTATTCGATAGATTCGATAATTTGAAGTGGTTCCATTATCGTCTCGAAGTCGTTGTATTTTGGGACACAAATTGACATATCCCGTCACCACCACGAGCGGGTCAATATTGTGTTAAGGAAAGTGAGTAATCGAAAACTCGTGCCTCAATTTACCCATTGAAACGTGCATATTAACCAACAATATTAACTTATTCTCACTTCAAGGATCCAAATCTTTAACATTGACCTCGTTAATAATCACGAAAGTGACTTAATTCCGCACCAGCTATTTATAACATTTATCTGGAAATTTTTAGACTACTATATATTGAGGCTGCAAATGTTGACCCAAATAATTATGACAACAATAGAAATGGAATCCAATATGGCAACAATTAATAAAGGACAAAGTTTAACTGTCCTGACTAGAAATGTTGTGATAATCATTCGGACACGGCACGATAACTTGATTGATAGCTTCATAATTCCAAATTAATATCATATTTGTTCTTTTAAAAAAAATTGATTTCAGTTTAGTCCTGCATAAATCATTTATAAGGTGGATAATAATATACATATAGACAGACGACTTCCTAAAGTAAATAACAATTATTGAATCAAACGTATATCGCTATCTCCTTTTTCATGTTTTTCCACACGGAATGTACAAAGTCATTCACATTTTTTCAGTCTAATTTGTTTTGTTTTTATTGGAGCCGTTTGAAATTGCATATCATGTTCTGTATTTTGTGTTTTGACCGAGAAACCGAGTACATGATAAAATAAAATAAAATTGTAAACTCTACCATTTCCACATA
Source organism: Buddleja alternifolia (assembly GCA_019426215.1). Classification (NCBI taxonomy): domain Eukaryota; kingdom Viridiplantae; phylum Streptophyta; class Magnoliopsida; order Lamiales; family Scrophulariaceae; genus Buddleja; species Buddleja alternifolia. Next base: position 3,711,714 of record CM033392.1, read on the forward strand.
TTTTTGGTGATCAGAAAATAATTTTCCATGTATCAAATATAAATATTCAGTTTAATATTCTTAATTAATTATATGTTAATACAAAAGTTTTAGGGAGCCTGCCCAGATTTTGAATACAGAATGATAATTGCGAAAGAAGGAGAAAGTACATAGACCCTAAAAGCGAGACAACAGAGAAGGCTGAATTAGGCACTGACTGTCATTTCTTTTTCTCTTCAATCATTTTTTAACTATAGCTTACTTAAATGCTAAAGATACACTGCCACTTAAAGTTAGGTTTTGTAATAGTAAATCATAATCAGGTTTTCCCTCCATGTGCTTACAAATTCAAGAAAATAATGAATAATGTTGATAAATCAATACATAAATTAAAGATCGAAAACTTCGTCTTGAAATTAAGAATGTCAAAAGGCAGTTCGAGTTCCCTTTTTTAATGCAATTTTATTTTGTATTATAGGCATGCTAAGTGTATATTTATAAAAAGAGCAATTCTATATACCATTTTCATACAATATTTTTTCACAGTTGCTTGATAGACATGAAATTATTATTATGATTAATTGACTTTTTATGGATTTTAATATAGTAATACTTTTTAAATTAAGGAGAAGTGAAACAACAATGATACAAAATAACGAAACCAATGATAAATAGCTTTTTTCTTATAGAAATAACCTAGCATAAGAAAGAACACCAAAATTCTTGAGGGAAGCACTTTTTTTTTTTGTTTATACAAAGGGTTTCCTTCAGTCAAACACCGGAAACTAATTCTTTCGAGACGTACAGATCATCGAAGTGGGTTTTACCTCTCCCAACAAAGTCTTTTCCATACACATGGTTAGAGATCGAACCCTGGACAGCATGCTTAAAGAGCTCAGCTATCTACCAACTGTGCTGGACCTTGTTGGTTTGAGAGAATCACTGTATAGGGCAAATCTGGCACTTTAATTAACAGAGATTTCATTTGCTTAGCAGGACGAATGAATCCTGGACAAATTAAAGAAACAAGAATAAATAATGTTAATTATTAGAGGTGACATATAACATTTTTCCTAAAATATTATGCCTTAGTGAAAATTGTTGGTAGGCGCCAATTGCACAATTGCATGTTACCTTGACTATGCATGGATGGGAATGTTTAGAAAACGAAAGCTAATGGCTAGCTCTGGTGGAATCCAGCAAGTAAACGAGCACATGACAAAATGGTCCCTTCATCTTAAATTAAAAATACAAAAAAGAAAAGAAAAGATTGGCCATGTTTATTACTATATATATACATGCACTGTATATAGGATCCAAAAACTCTTTGGTAAAGATTGTTCATATGCACTTTAATGAAGTGGAATATGACTTTTTTTTACAGCTTTAAAAAATTACAGGGAATATTATAAATTAAAAGGATTAAAGCTAGATATATAAACGTAAAAAAGAGGAAACAAACAAGAAAAAGAAATTAATAAAGAAAGAAAAGAGAGTTAAAGGGCGGGTAGATGATGTTAACAGATTAAATGAACATCATAGAAGAGACAAGTGATAGATAAGTGTGGAAATCTGCCTTGTCTGAGAGCGATCAGCCACCTTAAAGACACCACCACCATACATCTCCTACACCTTAATTACCCCACCCAATTCACTAGTTTTTTTTTCCAAAATATTATTCTTAAGAAAAATAATTCCCAAACACGTATTATTTAAAAAGTATTTTCCAAACTATTACTCTTAGTCCACATTTATTGCTGTGTACAAAAACCTATTTAATTGGAATTTTTTATTTTTTCCCTACTTTAATGACCCACATGAATTTACTAGTTATAAATTATAATATTCCTTAATTAATCATTTTTTATCCTCATCTCTCTCTCCAAATATTTTATTTTTCTTTGTTGTGTGGTTTCTCTCTCTTTTCTAGTGCACTAATTTCTAACTACTTATAATAATTAACATAGAATCATATGTAAAATTTATGCCTGCATAATTTCAAACAACACATAGTATTGATAGATTTGCATATTACAAATATTAAATGAATTAATTATTTTAATTTATAAATTTCAAGGAATTAAATACATGCTCAAGTGTAAGTTATTTTTATTGCGTGATTGTTTACAAGACAATATTAAATTATCCTTGAAATGATCGATCGAACTCCTGCCCGAGCTATAAAACTTTTCCTTAATATCTACTCTAAAATAAAGATGCAAGATGTGACATGTAACACATCTTTTTTTTTTATGAGAGACATATAAGTTATAACACATCTCATGCAATAATTAAAAGTGAAAAGCAAACGTATCAGAGAAAGTACTTGCAAACAAAGCACTCGGTGCAAGGAGTTAATGCGCGAATGTTTCTCATACATGACTCACACAATGTTTGCAAGCTTAAAAAATAAAAATACTTACATGCAATTTAAATAAACTTTTTATTAACTAAATTTCACGAGTTTAATTATGTATGTAGATCCAAACTTAAACTATTGAAACTAAAAAATCGAACATTACACTAGTCAACTCAAGTCAACTCTAACGGTGAAGGATGTATATCTTTTAACAAACCCAAAACTTGTTGCATTGTGGGCCTCTTTCCGGGTGCCTCCGCCGTGCACAAGTACCCAACTCGGAGGCACTCCACCATCTCACTCACCAAGTCGCCGCCGCCTCTCAGCCTCGAGTCGAGCGCATTCGCCGCTTGTCTATCCTTCACTAACCTCCTAACCCAATCGATAGTCTCGCGGGAACCCGATTGACCGGTCAACAATTCCACTAACACTACACCAAAGTTGTACACGTCATCCTCGGTGGACCCGCCAACTTGGTCCTGACTCAGTGCAAAGTCAGCTATTCGCGGCTCGAAGTCGTCCGCCAATAAGATATTTGACGGTACTAAATGCCCATGCACCACAGGCTTGGACCCCGCGTGGTGGAGATAGGCAAGTCCACGCGCCACCCCCACTGAAATGCGGTGGCGCGTGTGCCATTCCATCTTCTCCGGCGAAGCATTGCTCGACCCGGTTTGAAGCTCCCACGTGTCGGTGCTCCAGTCCTCCACGTTGAGTGCTCCTGTCGGGAGTTCATGCAGCCAACGGTGGAGATCACCGTTGGCCATAAACTCGTACAAGACCAACTTTTCTTTACCTGCAAAAACGGGAACTGTCAATCGAATTAATTATCTCATTTAATTTTATGAAATATCCACACCTAATGAATTTCTCTCATTAATGAGATAATTCAATGTTTTCTCTTTTATTTTTCTAAAACATATCAACAGGAGCCCCGCTGCCGTCTCGGTTAAACTCTAAAATGTATTTCATAAAGTGAGTAAATAATCACGTAACAAGTATAATTAATTTAATTTATAAAATATATTTGGATGGAATTGAATTGAGAGCGGACTAGCCCATCTCGACTACAACCAAAATTATTTCATAAAGTGAATAACCAATCATATAACAAGTATAAATTATAAGAGCTGGATGGAAATTTCCAACAGTAAAGACAAACCCAATAAAATTTACCGAGACATTCATACTTCCTGCTACAGTAGTACAGTACTAAGAAATAACTCTCCAAGTCTTGAATTCAAATCCCAATATATATCCCTAAATATTCATATTGACTTCACGAAGCACAAAACCCCATGCAGTCAGACCACATTTTTACAGCAGTTCAAAATTGAATCACAATTCACAACACTACCCTCCAAGCACCGTATCACGAAAACCTAATACTAGTACTAATCATATCTCTACTGCAAGGTAGATATATATATGTATGTATATATATATATATATATGTTTGACATATTCACGTGATTCCATTAAATATGGTAGCTCAAGAAAATGTTAAATCTGGCAAAAGGACAACTGTACATACCTGCGATGCAGTATCCAGAAATTGGAAGCAAATTTGGGTGTTTGAGCCTGGAAAAGTCTTCAAACATGGCCACAGCCTCGTCGTGGCTTAACCTCCTAGCATCTTCCAACACCTTGATTGCCACGTGGATATCACCTGGCAGCACCGCTCTGTAAACGGGCCCACACCTACCCTCAGCTAGGAGGGACTCTTTACCGAAGTGTGACGTGGCAGCAATCAGGTCCTTGAATGTGAGGTTCATCAATGGCTTCTCAAACATCACTACCGGAGCTGACGTGGGCTCTTTGATATCAGCTACCCATGAGGATCCGGATTCGGTTTCGAATGCAAACGGGCCGGATTTTTCTATCCGGAATGGTATTTGGATTGGCTTTGAGATTGACCATTTGTTTTGTCTCGCTGTTTTTCTTCTCTTCTTGCACATGCAATATGTGAAAAAGAATATAGCCAGGGCTAGGAAAAATGACACTAATGATGTGACCAAAATTAAGATTTTTTTCTTAATTTTTGATTTGTGTTTAATTTTTTTAATGGGGTTTTTTCCTCTGATTTTTGGCGGTGGTTTGTGAGGATTGATGTGTAATTCAGGGGTGGTGGTAGTGTTATTATGAGTGATTAAATTGCCAGCATGAACAAAAGCTGCTTTACCAAATTTTTGGACCTGTTTAGAGTCCAAAACACCTGAAAATTTGTTTAATGAGATGTTCAAGAATTTGATGTTACCTAATGGTGGAAAATCAGCAGGGAAATTTCCTGTAAATTGATTGGTTGAAATATCTAGATATTTCAACAATTTAAGACCAGAAATTGGCTTTAAATTCCCGGAGAAATTACAGCCCGAAATGTCGAGATATTCAAGATTAGTTAAGTTGGTAAACCAAGATGGCAAAGCAGCTAGGAAATTGTTATGTGACAGATTAAGAAAAGTAAGATTAGGAAAATTGGAAAAATAAGTAAAACTCTTGAACCTATTAAACGAAAGGTTAATCTTCCGAACCGGTGAAGGCTTTGATAGTGCCGGTTTAGGCAACTCGATTGAACCGCCGAGCCGGTTTCCGGCCAGGTTGATTTCAGCTAGGCCGGGGAGAAGCCATATTAGCGGCGAAACAGAGCCCGTCAGATAATTGTTGGAGAGATCTATGGTGTGGAGCTGCGTCATGTTCTTGAGAAATTTCCACGAGATTGTTCCGGTGAGATTTTTCGACGGGAGTTTAATTTCTGGGATTGGAGGGTTTGAACAGTTGGAATGAGAGTTGTTGTTGATGAACCAGGAAATGTTGAAGCCGGAAACAGAGGCGAATGCTTTGGCGAGAAGGGATTGGTCTGTGCTGTTGCATATTGACGATGTTTCCGCGAGAAGGATGAGAGAGATTATGAGTGTGAATCTGAAGAGGATTTTCATGGTTGTGATGATGTGCTTCGAAACGGTGCCGCTTTTAGTGGTTTTGAGTTTCCATTTGCAGAGAGAGAGAGAGAGAGAGAGAGAGGGAGGGAAGATAGATATGTTTACTGCTGTTGGGGAATTTGGTGGTTTTTATTCTTTACTTTTCTTATTGGGTCCTTACAGTATTCAACTACTCAATACATATAATTATTATATGGAGAAGGAAAAACAGAAACACTTAAAAAGAACAACCAAATTTGACTAGTTTGACTCGCTTCATCCATCTTCTTGCTTCAAAAGTAAATAATAGTTTTTGTACAGAAGTATCATTGTAATTATGATAATAATAGAATATACTTGCATACAATTATGATAACAATAATAGTAAAATGAGTGTGCTGCTATAGTGCAATTCTTACCAAAAAAAAGTACTATTATAGTTCAATTTTTTTTTTTAATGAAAACCAAAAAATTAACGACATATAAGTCTCAAAGCTCGTATTTTACAAACAAGGCATTATGAAACGAATAAAGTAATATTGTTCAGAGTAGATGTGCGTATAATATCATTCTGATACCGTTTATATGATGGAACCCATGTCTTCTCGAACATGTTGTTTGGGCTGATGATAAGCATACAATTATTGTCGTATCTGGAATTTAAGCAATATCTTGCTCCAGGCTTTTGATATATGCGATATATGTAAATGCTTCAAACACAATAATAATGATAACGAAGGTTTAATTATAATCTCTTTATAGTTGTATTTGGATTTGAGGAGTAATTTAGAGGAAAAATTTTAAATGACTCGTTTTAGAGTCATTTGAAATTCACCAATGAGATCGCGAATACAGTTCAAAATGATTACCATGATTTAAAATCAATTACAACTTGAAATTATCCAAGCAAACTAAATGTATTTTAGATAAATTTTAAGTTCATAACTTCCAAATCCCTCCATTCAAGCACACCCTAAAAAATTTATGTGCAATTACACATCAATGTTTTAGGGGGAAATTCTAGCATGCTCCCGGTTTGGCCAAACCTATGTGTATTTTTTAAAATAACTTACTAATTATATGGCAAGTGTAATACACACTCCTTGTAAAATACATTTGGGTGCGACCAAGTCGGGTCTGAGCTAGAATTTTTCATGTTTTAGGTATTAAGTTTAATCTCTTTTAATAAAGTGTTATACAAATGTTGTGGGCAAAGATCCATTGCACATTTATTTATATATTTATATACTAAAATTCATGATAATTTTTCAATTCCCGAAAACACATTTTACACCCAACAAGAAAACAATAATACACAATAATCTCTGTACCAAAAAACTAGACAAAAACATATAAGTTGCTAATTAATCAGAACTTTAGATTTTCAGTTAGTACTTTTAATAACTTTTTGGACAAAGAAAGTGATGAGCATTATATCGATGATTAGAGGTAATGATAATGTGGACATGGAGAATATTCACACGGGACTAATTTCTGACAATCATGGTCTATAATCCATTGGCCCTGAATTCCAAGTAATTCAGCACATAATTGGTTAAAACATTAAGGCCATGTTTGTTTGTGTTTCGGGACTCAAATTTTTATTTTTATTTTTATTTAAAAATAAAAATACATAATTTATATTATTCTCAACTGAAAATATATTAATTTCTTTAGTTTCATGTCTCTAAAATTTTTGACCTTTTGTCTTTTTAAATATATATTAATTTTGGGACTTTTTTATATCGCCTACAATAAATTAATTAATCCATGTGCCATCAAGTGGAATTAGTTGAAAGTTAAAGTGGATTTGGACACTTGTAAGTGACTTACTCCCTAATAATTCTTATTTGGATTAGGTCATCGCATCCGCCCCAAAACGTGATCATCGGCTTAATTATTATGTTTAGCAATAAATAAATTAAATATAAAAACATTTTTGGTGGGTTCGATGGCTTATAACCTCACCTAACCCAATGTAAATCCAAACCAAAAAATTCCAAGAAGAATCACAACTAGGATTTCAGAGTCCCAGTCTTCTAAAGTAGTAGCCACTCAGAGTATTTTCCATTATAATATATTTGAATTTTGAAAAACATATTATGCTACTAGTGGAGTAGACTTTTATGTATAAATATTTTCTATATATCTAATAGTATGAACGTATAAGGTAAACATTTTTTTTTAACATTTCTCAACTAATTTGTACACTTGGGAAATTATTATTAAGAGAATAGGAAGATTTCAAATTAATAAAAACACGACAATTTTTAACTATTTAGGGAGAAATCTAAACGGTACAAATTATTAAAATGCCAAATTAAATACAAAATCATATTTGTGTTATCCATCTTATATATTTTCAAAAAAAAGTACCCATTCTTCATTCAATAATCTTTCATTCATCACTAACTGAAGTTTATTTTTCTTCTATTTTACAAATCGACCAAGTATGCAATATTGGTCGGAAAAGATTGTACAATCGCTTTTAAAACCAATCGAAAACAATATTATATAAGATTTTTTTCTTTATACATAACGATTTTGTAGTCGTGCTAGAAGCCAGATCCATTTTTTGACACTATATCATCATTGACCTTGCAAATTAAGGCTTTAATTACCGTATCCCTTCAATGGTTTCAATAAGAATTTTCATCCTTGATTTGAATAATGTTTTTTTATTAACAACACTATTATGAAAAATTTGTCCTAGAAGAAAATATATAATGACAACCATGAACATACAGATGTGATCTTTTAAAGATAAATATTATAGAAAATGAAATTAATACATTATACATAAAGAAATTGATTAGAAAATGCTCTCGTACTTTCCCTTTATCATAATTTTAACTCCACTATCAGTCTCTTTATTGGAACATATTCATGTAGATGGTTCTTTCAATTACGAAACTACCAAAAGCATGGAAAAATAATTACTTATGATAATTTGATGTATCATGGGGTTAATTATTTTAATTAATATTATATCATAATTTGAAGTATCATATGATTAAGCAAGCATCCTTAATTTGTCAAAATAATCTAAGATATACTAATTGTATTGTTTGATATATTACCTTACATTTTGTTAATCTCTTATTTGTTGTTACATGACCAAAACTTGATCTGAAATTGTTACTTGTAAGAAAAGATAAAAAAATTATTTAATGTAATTTTCAGTTATATTAAAGTTTTAGTTATTGTAAATTTATTTTCATTATATAATAAAACATTACTTGTATTTATTAGTCAATTTAATGTATAACTTTGTAAAAAGATGAAAATAAACTTCAATTAGAGGTAAAAAGAAGAAAATAAACTTCATTAGGTATGGTTTTTAGGAAAATATAGAATAATGTAAATATGAGTATGCATTGAACTTGTCATGTAAGTATTTTGTAAAGTTTAGAAATTTCTTATCCCTAACTAATTAAAACTGATTGTGTCTTTTTTAATATGAAATCTTCCTACTCCCTTATCAATAATTTTTTCTATTTTTAATAAAAATATTGTTAAAGGAATATACCCCTTATTTTTTTTAATAAAAATAATAATAGGGAACAATTTAGTAGTAAAGAAATGCATATTGATGCGGTTCGATTTTACACCAAGAAAGTTAGGCTAATTAAAAACGCGACTTTTATTTATATATGTATGAGAAATCTAACTTTTATGGAAGACGAATAATTTTGAGAAATGAATGTCAAACTTTTGATGATAAAATAGACAAAAGAAATGCTTTAAATTTCCTTTTATTGATGTCTTTATTTTTCTCCAAAGAAAATGAAGAACATAATAATATCATGTTCTTTTCTTGAATTGTGAATCTGAAAAATTACAAAGAATGAAAATTCTCCTATTTATAAGCCTAAATGGCCGAATTCTCTCCCCTCTTTTTCCTAGGAGTGGGCGGCCACTTCTCCATTTTTGGGGGGAGATGATGATTCATCTCTCTTTCTTTGAGGGATATTAGGTAGGATTGAATACGATTTGATTTTTATCCAATCTTATCCTTTCTCGAGCTATCCTTTTTTATCCGAGCCTTCCACCTATTTCCTCGAGCTATCTTTCTTGATCTGAGCCTCCCCATCCTTTTTAGCTAGCTTCCTCGTTTTTCTGTGGGCCCATCCTTTGAAAGACCAAACTTTACATCACCATAATTTGCAGGCATATCACAAGTCCCCCTACTCCTGAGAATTTTGGAATAAAAAGGCCCAAAAAGTCTCGAGAGTAAAATAAATTGTCATAATTCCAAAGAGGGTTCGATCTTTCTTGATACACTGACTGTCTCGTTAAAAACCTTACCCGGAAAAACCCAATGGGAAAAAACCAAGGCTGAGGGAAAAAGAGTGCAGGGTGTGTCAATTCCTCCATGTAACCTTAAGGTGGGCTCATAATCTTTATTTTGAGGTTGCTGATGAGCTTTCCACTCAGGAGGCACTCGAGGTATCTTGCTCTGGATACTTAGAGGCCATTATGAGCATTCTTATGGATAGAGAGACTGGCAACGAGATGGCTAAAGGGCAGGCAGCCTCTGAGCCCTTCTTTGAGACAACTGAGGAACTTGCAACTCAGGCCTTCTTCGTAGTGATATTTAGTTATTCCTTTCATTTGCTTTCTTTTCTTCAAGTTGTTATCGTAGCCCGTTTTTAATATTTCCATTTGAATCTTTTATTGTAAATCTCGCTTTTGAGGCATAGATTTTGTATTTATATTCTAAAGATTTTGTTTTAATTATTATCTCGTATGTGTCCTTTTATATATGTGCTTATTTAATGTCAATACCACTGTAATATTTGTCCAGCAATTAGACATGGTAAATAAGGCATAAATAAAAATGACTAAGGAAAATGAATGCTTAAAGAAAATACTTACCCATGTATAGGGGAATGCTCTGCCTTCGGGAAGCTTTACTGCTTGCTTTAATTGAAGGTGTCTCTCTCTCTCTTTTTTTTTTTTTTTTTTTGCTCGTGCTTGCAATCAATGAGGCTCTTTCAGGTGCTCAAAATAAACGAGGCTTCTTCAGGTGCTCAAAATAAATGAGGCTTCTTTAGGTGCTCGAAATAAACGGGGCTTTTTAGGTGCTCGCAATCAACGAGGCTTTTTAATTAGTGCCTGATTTTTCACAGGGCTTATTTCTTGGTGCCTGATTTTTCACAGGGCTTATTGGTGCCTGGTTTTTCACAGGGTTTATTGGTGTCTAATTTTTCACAGGGTTTGTTTCTTGGTGCCTAGTTTTTCACAAGGCTTATTGGTGTCTGGTTTTTCACATGGCTTCTTTCTGGTGTCTGGTTTTTCACATGGCTTAATTCTTGGTGCCTGGTTTTTCACAGGGCTTATTGGTGTCTGGTTTTTCACAGGGCTTCTTTCTTGGTGCCTGATTTTTCACAGGACTTATTTCTTGGTGCCTGATTTTTCACAGGGCTTATTTCTTGGTGTCTGGTTTTTCACATGGCTTATTTCTTGGTGCCTGGTTTTTCACAGGGCTTATTTCTTGGTGCCTGGTTTTTCACAAAGCTTATTTCTTAGTGCCTGATTTTTCACAAAGCTTATTGGTGTCTGATTTTTCACAGGGCTTCTTTCTTGGTGCCTGGTTTTTCATAGGGCTTATTTTTTGGTGCCTGGTTTTTCACAGGGCTTCTTTCTTCTTGGAGTTGTAATACTTCACGCGATGCGTGAGCATATTGACCTCAGGTGGAATTACGGCGTCGGCCCTGTATACAAGGCTAAAAGGCGTTTCACCAGTGGTGCTGCAAGGGGTGGTACGGTATGACCAAAGGACACTGGGTAACTCTTCTACTCAGGAACTTTCTCCTCCTTGGATCCTCGTCATCAGGCCTTGCAGGAGGATCCAGTTAATCACCCCTACGTGACCATTACATAGTGGGTGCCCTACGGAGGTAAACAGTTGCTTTATGCCCAGGTCTTGGCACTAATCTTGGATTCTTAGTCCTTGAAATTGTCGCCCGTTATTAGAGACTATTTCTCGAGGGATCCCGAATCTAAAGAGTATCGACTTCTTCAAAAACTTGATCACCTCTCCCTCCGTGATCTTGGCCAGTGGTTCGGCCACCATCCATTTACTGAAATAATCGACTGCCACCAAGGGAAACTTCTTCTACCCAACCGCCAAGAGGAATGGGCCTAGGATATCTATCCCCCATCTGGAAAAGGGGGATGGTGAACTCATAACTCCCACTGGTTCTGCTGGTTTATGAAGAAAGATAGCATGCCTTTGACAATGCTCACACTCCCTTACTAAGTCTTTAGCATCGGCCTTCATGGTGAGCAAAAAATAACCAGCTCTGATTGCTTTGGCTGCAATAGCAGTTTCCCCAGCATGGTTGGCACAAAGTCCTCCATGGAGTTTCTCTAAGATGAGCACTCCATCCTCCCGAGAAAGACACCTTAGCTATGGCTGTGTAAACGATCTCTTATACAACACTCCATCTAAGAGAGTGTACCTCCAGGCTTTGTATTGCTTGTGTGCGACTTCAACTTTGTCACGAAGTAACTCTCCTCGCTGAAGGTAGCTCAAAATGGGTTCTCTCCAATCACCAGCCTCTTCAATGGCATACACGAAATCCTCTGTGGTGGCACTAGGCATTGACTGTATGGTGACCTGCCTCGTATAGCAGTCCACTAGGGCGCTAACTAGCTTGGCTAGGTAATTTGCTTTGTTGTCCTCTTACCGAGGTATTTGTTGTATCTCCTAGCTCTCGAACTCTCCTTTTAGCTCCTCCATCTTCTTTAAATACTCTATCATCCTAGCTTCCTTAGATTCATATTGTCCGGCTACTTGGCAAACCACTAGCTGGGAATCTGAGTAAACCACCAGGTGCTTAGATCCTGCTTTCAAAGACATCCTCAAACCAACGATTAGAGCTTTATATTCAGCTTCGTTTGTTAGATGTTCTGAACTCGATTTTTATCGTGTACTCCAATTCGTTACCCTCAGGAGTGGTTAACACTATACCAGCTCTACTTCCAACCATTATTGATGAACCATCCACGTGTAAGGGCCAAACTTTCCTCTCCTGTTGCGCCGAAGGGACCTCCGAGATAAATTCCGCTAACGCCTGAGCTTTAACGGCCGGTCTGGGAGAATAGGAGACGTCGAACTCGCTCAATTCTACCGCCAACTTGATCATGCTTCCTGATACTTCTGGGCGGCCTAATATTTGCTTCAAGGGATGGTTGGTATGTATTTCCACATGGTGTGAAAGAATAAGGCCTCAGCTTCTTTGCGGTAGTCACCAGAGCGAAGACAACCTTCTCAATTTTGGTGTATCTAGATTCAACCCTTGTAGCGTTCAGCTTACATAATATACGGGGTTTTGGTTCTTCTCTTATTCCCTTATGAGCACAGAGCTGACGACATACTCTGAGATGGCTAGATATAAGTATAGAGTTTCTCTCTGCACCGGTTTTGTTAACAAAGGCAAATTGGCGAGGTACGCCTTTAGTTCCTAGAAAGCTGTTTGGCGCTCTTCGTCCCATAGGCATTGATTTGACTTTCTCGTAAGCTTGAAAGAGGGTAAACTCTGCTCTCCAAGTAGGGTGATGAAACGTCCCAATGCTGCAATCCTTCCAGTTAATCTTTACACCTTTTTTCGAGTAGTGGAGGGCTTTATTTCCAAGATTGCTCTAGCCTTTTTTTTTTTTGGGTTCACCTCTATTCCTTTCTCCGTCACCAGGGATCCAAGAAATTTTCCACTTCTAACTCCAAAAGCGCATTTGGCCGGGTTAAGCTTCATCTGGTAGCGTTTCAGGACCTCGAATGACTCTGCTAGATCACTGATATGATCTCGTGCCTTGCGACTTTTAACTAGCATGTCGTCAACGTACACCTCCAGGTTTTATCCCATCTGGTTTTGGAACATCTTATCCATGAGCCTCTGGTAGGTGGCTCCAGCATTACGGAGCCTGAAAGGTATCATTACGTAACAGTATGTTCCGGGAGCAGTGATGAAGCTAACTTTCTTTTGGTTTTCCACCGCCAACGGTATCTGGTGATACCCTTGCGCAATATCCATCAAGCTCAGGAGTTTGTATTCGGAGGTCGAATCCACTAATTGATCTATCCTTGGCAATGGATAGCAGCTTTTAGGGCAAGCTTTGTTGAGGTCTCTGAAATCAATGCACATCCGCCACTTGCCTCCACTTTTCGGGCACCAAAACAACATTGGCTATCCATTTAGGGAATGAGATCTCCCTAATATGTCCAGATGCCAATAACTTGTCCACATCGCTCCGTATGATTTTATCCTTCTCTGGTCCGAAATGGCGTCTTTTTTGCTTGACAGGCTTAGCAAAAAAAAAAAAACACATTAAGGCGGCGGACAACTATAGATGGATTTATGCCCACGATATCTTCAGTAGTCCAGGAAAAGACATCTATGTGATCCCGGAGTAGGCAAGTTAGGCGAGATGAAAGATCGGGCTCCAATTGGGATCCTACTCGGACCACCTTACTAGCATCTCCTGGTATTAACTCCACGACAATCAAGTACTCTACCGGCTTTACCCTTGGCAACAATGGTATCCCTATCTTTTTTTCCTTGACCACCTTGAGGATTTTATGTGGGAGGTACCTCCTCATCTTCCTTAGTTGGGCTATTCCTGTCATATTGGCGCCTTGGAGGTGAGGGGCTCATCTCAAATAACCTAGAGCTCTTTTCTCGGTCTGGACAAATAAGCTCTTGTAGGCGTCCGCACTCAATTAACCTTTCTATCTCGCTCAGCAAATGGCATCATTCGTTGGTGTGGTGGTCATATTCTCGGTGGAACCTGCAATACCTGTCTGATTTGAGGTTCACAGGTCCCTTTTCAGCACTACGTGACCACTTCACGTAACTCTTGTGCTCTATAGCCATGAGAACTTGCGACAGAGATACCTTCAACGACATGAATTAAGTGCATCGACGCCTCTGAAATGGGTATCATCATGGGAGCACTCTGGCTGGGAGCAACGGGGGGGAAAGGCCACCGTATTAAGAGCATAAGGGAGCGCCGGGAAGCTGTTTCCTAAACGGGACACTTGGAAAGCTGAAGCTCGCTGACTATGTGTCGTCGAGAAGCTGTGTCCCATATTGGCCACCTGGGAAGCTAGGGTTTGCGGATTGTACGTCGTTGGGAAACTGTTTCCCATATTGGACATCGGGGAAGCTGGAGCTTGCGGATTGTACGTCGCTGGGAAGTTGTTTCCCACATTAGACACTTGGGAAGCTGGAGCTTGCGGATTGTACATCGCTGGAAAGTTGTTTCCCACGTTGGATACCTGAAAGGCTGAAACCTGCATATTGTATGCAGCTGGGAAGCTGCTTTCAATGTTGGACACCTGGAGAACGGGAGCTCGAGGGTCATGATTCATCTGGGAGCTATTCGCCGCACTGGACACCAGGAAACGTGACACTTGAAGAGCACACATCACTGGAGGCCTGGTGTTCATCGTGCCCAACGATAGAGGTGTCGGGTCCGTAACTTCCTGCGTAGATTTTGTCACAACGCCGGAGATAGTGGAATTGGATACGGCTTCCGCCACAGATTGCTGCGAAATGGGCAAACATGACTTCATACTTCTAGTGTGTCCTCTCACGTACGCGATTTGGATGGGTCTCGTTTCTAGCTTCTTGAAGAGTCATCATGGATGGCTGTAAAGAAACACGCACTAGAGGCTCCATGGTTTAGGGATCGACTGAGACTACTTTCGACTCCACAATGGTAACGCCAAGCTCGCCTCTTCTCCCGTAGTTGGAATGACTTGATTTTCTTCGGGTGATGAAGTGTGGATTTGTTGAGATCACTGATTATGGTGCTGCTTTGAAGGATCGAAGCCATGCTAATAGCAAATAGATGTTCCTATTGACCAGCTAGCTGGGGTGCATTCGCCAATGGAGGCATGCTCAGTAGCAGTTTGTAAGACACAGAGTGTGTATGCTGTGCATTCTCCAATAGCGGCATGCTTCGGGCCTCCTTTTTCCACCTATTTCTCTTTGCCCATGGGAGGTTTACTTCCGTATACCGGAGGTATAAATTCGGTAGTCTCCCTTGTCGATAGCACTATGTTGTGCATTCTTCGATGGCGGCATGCTCTAGGCCTCTCTATCAATTTGTTGCTCTTCGCCCACAGGAGGTCCATTTTCTGGTAGTGCCATGCTTTGCCAGGTGTTAGGGAGCACCGGACGCATGTATTCCAGCTAAGGAACATTTCCCCTAGCATATAGCTCGAAGAGATGCCGTCAAGTGCAACGAGTGTGTAATCCTGCCTCCTTCTTCTCCTTAATGTTCCTCACCATTGGCAGGTCTATTTTTTGTACCGACAATGTAGGCTCGGTAACTTTTTGAGATGGGGGTGCTTTGGGCCCGGGTACTCATAAGGGATAGATGATAGGAGTGCTGGTAGGTCAAATTTGGTGCGTACGCCATCGCAGTCACCTGTGAAGGGAATTACACTCCTGAGATAGCTGATAAGAGTGCTAGCGGGATAACTCCCGGCGCGTACACCTTCAAAGTCGCCTGTGAAGGGAATAGCACTCTTGCTGATCAGCTAGCTAAGACACATTTGTCTATTAGAGACCGCCTTGGTTTTACATCAAGGAATGTGGGACGTGCGTGGCTAGATTCTATCTAAAACTCCCGGTACGCCGATCTTCTCCATGGCTAGGTCTCTTGCTAAGATTTTCTTCCATATCTTTGGGCGCTGTTTCTCAAAGGATCCAGTCTGAATCCGACTTTATTTCCTTCTATAAAGTCGTAGATCTGCTCGCGATCTTTTCAGTCCAACTGACCTTGACCGAATCCAAGGACTGAGTCGCGATTTATGATTTTTCCACCGAAACTGCGCAGCCCAGTCCGCAACCGAATTCTGCTTCATCTTCACGAACACTTTCGAGCCTTCATACTTCCGAACTGGATCTGAAAGTCTTCATAACAATTGTAGGTATTTGTCTTGGATTTTCAGTAATATAAAAATCACTGAAAATGGATGTATGTAACTCCAGATATGTCAATATTCCCAAAACTGCATAAAATCGCCCAAATTGGTCGAAAATAACTCTTTTCACTCCAAAACCGAGATTTCCATATCGAAAAGTGGAAAAGAGCGAAAAGCCTCCAAACTTCTGGAATTTCTTCAAAATTTGTCATCATAACTCACGTCTTCAACTCAAAGTTTCTCGCAGACGGCGCCACTTGATGCGGTTCGATTTTACACTAAGAAAGTCAGGCTAATTAAAAGCGCGACTTTTATTTATATATATATGAGAAATCTAACTTTTATGGAAGACGAATAATTTTGAGAAATGAATGTCAAACTTTTGATGATAAAATAGACAAAAGAAATGCTTTAAATTTCCTTTTATTGATGCCTTTATTTTTCTCCAAAGAAAATGAAGAACATAATAATATCCTGTTCTTTTCTTGAATTGTGAATCTGAAAAATTACAAAGAATGGAAATTCTCCTATTTATAGGCCTAAATGGCCGAATTCTTTCCCCTTTTTTTCCTAAGAGTGGGCGGCCACTTCTCCATTTTTGGGGGGAGATGATGATTCATCTCTCCTTCTTTGAGGGATATTAAATAGGATTGGATACGATTTGATTTTTATCCAATCTTATCCCTTCTTGAGCTATCCTTCTTGATCCGAGCCTTCCACCTATTTCCTCGAGCTATCTTTCTTGATTTGAGCCTCTCCGTCCTTTTTAGCTAGCTTCCTCGTTTTTCTGTGGGCCCATCCTTTGAAAGACCAAACGTTACATCACCATAATTTGCAGGCATATCACATATAATTAACGATAAGAATGATTTATGAAGAGACTACCACTTACGATTGGTTTTTCATTCTTTTTTCGTCCCCCTGCAAAGGATGTACCTCACATAAGTAAAAGATTATCGGCCATTTTCAATATTCTGAGATGGATCAAAAACACCCAAAATAGTTTCCGAGCCCAAACCAACTGAAGACGCTTTTTCAAAGTCGTGCAGACATAGGCCTCTTTGGAAGATTGGACTTTGGACCACAACCTTGACTGGGTAAGCGTTAAAATCGAATAGAATTAATACGTTGGTTTCCTATATGGGCCTTTCGTTGAACCAAATAGATTCTTAAATTCTATTTCTATATATTTAAATCCAAATATAATATTGAGGCTTAGGTTGCATGGGTATGGATGCAGCAACACTGATATGATGACATAGTTTTTTCAAAATTTTAGGACACGACACGGTAAGGATACAACTATATATATATATATATATATATTATTAATTGTGTTATTTATTCTCCATGCAACCATAAAACATTTTTATTTTTGTTTTCTTTGTGATTTTTTTTCTTCATCCAGTGTTCCCAAAATTACCAATGTTCTTTGCCATTTGTCATGTCATAATCCCACTTTCATATCCATCCATTTTTTCATCTTAATATCAAATTGTCATTAATTAAACTATCATTGTTAGGGCGGCTAACCTTCGCATCGTCACCTTTACCATTAACTTAAAAAATATGAACATTTTATTGGGAACAATATTGTTTTTGTCAAGTTTTTGGCTTGGACAGGTTTAGGATACATTTCGGACATAGTTTCCATATTTTTCTTTTCTTTTTTATTTTTTGTTACGCCACGTGGCATATCCGAGAGTATCCCACGGATATCGTATCCCTCAAGTATCCGACACTACATCATGTCATTCTTAGAAATATTCGCACATCATAGAATTTGAGGCAGACCATTAAATATAGGGCAAAATTTTGCCCCCCTCCACTATAAACACCCTATCAAATACCCCCTACCCCTAAAACTTTCAAACTTCCCCTCTGTACTACATTAATTAAAATACATCAAACACCCCTTAAACATATTAATGGACATATATACTCTTGAGTTATATAAAATAATGAATTCATTTTTCACCCATCTATTATAATCTATAACAGTTTGCCCCCTCACGATTATATTGCAGTATAATCTGACTCCAAAATTAATTTAGTGCTAACTTTATTAAATAAATTAATCTTCAATATATAAAATAAACAGTAAAATATGATTGTAGTAATATAAATATGACACATTAAACTTAAAAAAGTATCCAGTAAATGTTTATGTTCACTATTAATATATTATTTTCTTTTATATATGCTAATATTTTAATTTATTTTAAATACTATTGATAATCCATGTTATTCATCGTTAGTTTTTAATAAAACTAATCATTTATCTTTTTAAGTATTCTATTACTTATTAAGATAAAGTGATAAACTTATTCATATTATCTTTTTATTGTACAACATGTATACACTTATTTATAGCACAACTCTTTTTTACGTTAATAAGTGATAAATGCTCTTTTTTTTCACTTTTCTTTGATTGGTATAATTAATATTACTATGTGAATAAGACATGCATACATAGTTCGAGATATATTAAATAAATATTATAAATATTTAGTTATTTGCTTTTACGAAAATACAATCAAAATTAGAAAGCACAAAATAAATAGAATATTTTCTAATATCTATTAATGCAACTTATAAGTTATTGAAGGGGAAAAATAGTAAATTTAATAAATTCTTTGTAAAGAAAAAACATATAATAAATTAGTTTTATAATTTACATGAATTAATTTAAAATTTATTTTTTATTCTTTCTACTGTAGCAACCATATGTTTTTATTTTTTTAATTTATAATTCATTGGAGTATTGTGTATTTAATTAAATTATTCTTAAATTAAAATTTGGAATCAAATTAATTAAAATTTAATCATAGAGGGGGCAAAGTGCTAGATAGATTGTACTAGCTGAGTTCTAACTTCTAAGTGATTTCATCATTTTAAATCAAGGGTATTTTTATATATCAATTTGTCTAGGATGGTGTTTGATGTATTTTAATGTAGTAGATGGGCGTGTTTGGAGGTTTTAGGGGCAGGTATGTAGTTGATGGGGGTGCCAATGCCTTCACTCACGCTCTAATCGAAAAATACAATTTCCACTCTCCCAAAAAATAAATAAATAGTAAATTTTGCATTTCGCATGGTAAATAGCTCATAATCCCACGCACCGCCTTCATTATTCTTTTCCCATAGAGATTTTCATAAACTCTGTTCTTTGTGAAGTTAAGCCATGGAGAGTGATACGGACGACTCTGCTGACAAAGACGGACTTACGCCCCCCCCCCCCCCCCCCCCCCCCCGAGATTTTAAATTTTTTCTAAAGGGTATATGTAATTTTATGATATGGCCTCCCCAAGAATATATAATTTACCTTTTACATGTATAATTGAAAGTAGAGTTGGTGAAGTTGGTAAAGGACATAGGTATAAGACATTGAAGTGAGAGAATGTGGGTTCTTGATACACTGACTGTCTCGTTAAAAACCTTACCCGGAAAAACCCAATGGGAAAAAACCAAGGCTGAGGGAAAAAGAGTGCAGGGTGTGTCAATTCCTCCATGTAACCTTAAGGTGGGCTCATAATCTTTATTTTGAGGTTGCTGATGAGCTTTCCACTCAGGAGGCACTCGAGGTATCTTGCTCTGGATACTTAGAGGCCATTATGAGCATTCTTATGGATAGAGAGACTGGCAACGAGATGGCTAAAGGGCAGGCAGCCTCTGAGCCCTTCTTTGAGACAACTGAGGAACTTGCAACTCAGGCCTTCTTCGTAGTGATATTTAGTTATTCCTTTCATTTGCTTTCTTTTCTTCAAGTTGTTATCGTAGCCCGTTTTTAATATTTCCATTTGAATCTTTTATTGTAAATCTCACTTTTGAGGCATAGATTTTGTATTTATATTCTAAAGATTTTGTTTTAATTATTATCTCGTATGTGTCCTTTTATATATGTGCTTATTTAATGTCAATACCACTGTAATATTTGTCCAACAATTAGACATGGTAAATAAGGCATAAATAAAAATGACTAAGGAAAATGAATGCTTAAAGAAAATACTTACCCATGTATAGGGGAATGCTCTGCCTTCGGGAAGCTTTACTGCTTGCTTTAATTGAAGGTGTCTCTCTCTCTTTTTTTTTTTTTTTGCTCGTGCTTGCAATCAATGAGGCTCTTTCAGGTGCTCAAAATAAACGAGGCTTCTTCAGGTGCTCGAAATAAATGAGGCTTCTTTAGGTGCTCGAAATAAACGGGGCTTTTTAGGTGCTCGCAATCAACGAGGCTTTTTAATTAGTGCCTGATTTTTCACAGGGCTTATTTCTTGGTGCCTGGTTTTTCACAGAGCTTATTAGTGCCTGGTTTTTCACAGGGTTTATTGGTGTCTAATTTTTCACAGGGTTTCTTTCTTGGTGCCTAGTTTTTCACAAGGCTTATTGGTGTCTGGTTTTTCACATGGCTTCTTTTTGGTGTCTGGTTTTTCACAGGGCTTAATTCTTGGTGCCTGGTTTTTCACAGGGCTTATTGGTGTCTGGTTTTTCACAGGGCTTCTTTCTTGGTGCCTGATTTTTCACAGGACTTATTTCTTGGTGCCTGATTTTTCACAGGGCTTATTTCTTGGTGTCTGGTTTTTCACATGGCTTATTTCTTGGTGCCTGGTTTTTCACAGGGCTTATTTCTTGGTGCCTGGTTTTTCACAAAGCTTATTTCTTAGTGCCTGATTTTTCACAAAGCTTATTGGTGTCTGATTTTTCACAGGGCTTCTTTCTTGGTGCCTGGTTTTTCACAGGGCTTATTTTTTGGTGCCTGGTTTTTCACAGGGCTTCTTTCTTCTTGGAGTTGTAATACTTCACGCGATGCCTGAGCATATTGACCTCAGGTGGAATTACGGCGTCGGCCCTGTATACAAGGCTAAAAGGCGTTTCACCAGTGGTGCTGCAAGGGGTGGTACGGTATGACCAAAGGACACTGGGTAACTCTTCTACTCAGGAACTTTCTCCTCCTTGGATCCTCGTCATCAGGCCTTGCAGGAGGATCCAGTTAATCACCCCTACGTGACCATTACATAGTGGGTGCCCTACGGAGGTAAACAGTTGCTTTATGCCCAGGTCTTGGCACTAATCTTGGATTCTTAGTCCTTGAAATTGTCGCCCGTTATTAGAGACTATTTCTCGAGGGATCCCGAATCTAAAGAGTATCGACTTCTTCAAAAACTTGATCACCTCTCCCTCCGTGATCTTGGCCAGTGGTTCGGCCACCATCCATTTACTGAAATAATGGACTGCCACCAAGGGAAACTTCTTCTACCCAACCGCCAAGAGGAATAGGCCTAGGATATCTATCCTCCATCTGGCAAAGGGGGATGGTGAACTCATAACTCCCACTGGTTCTGCTGGTTTATGAAGAAAGATAGCATGCCTTTGACAATGCTCACACTCCCTTACTAAGTCTTTAGCATCGGCCTTCATGGTGAGCAAAAAATAACCAGCTCTGATTGCTTTGGCTGCAATAGCAGTTTCCCCAGCATGGTTGGCACAAAGTCCTCCATGGATTTTCTCTAAGATGAGCACTCCATCCTCCCGAGAAAGACACCTTAGCTATGGCTGTGTAAACGATCTCTTATACAGCACTCCATCTAAGAGAGTGTACCTCCAGGTTTTGTATTGCTTGTGTGCGACTTCAACTTTGTCACGAAGTAACTCTCCTCGCTGAAGGTAGCTCAAAATGGGTTCTCTCCAATCACCAGCCTCTTCAATGGCATACACGAAATCCTCTGTGGTGGCACAAGGCATTGACTGTATGGTGACCTGCCTCGTATAGCAGTCCACTAGGGCGCTAACTAGCTTGGCTAGGTAATTTGCTTTGTTGTCCTCTTACCGAGGTATTTGTTGTATCTCCTAGCTCTCGAACTCTCCTTTTAGCTCCTCCATCTTCTTTAAATACTCTATCATCCTAGCTTCCTTAGATTCATATTGTCCGGCTACTTGGCAAACCACTAGCTGGGAATCTGAGTAAACCACCAGGTGCTTAGATCCTGCTTTCAAAGACATCCTCAAACCAACGATTAGAGCTTTATATTCAGCTTCGTTTGTTAGATGTTCTGAACTCGATTTTTATCGTGTACTCCAATTCGTTACCCTCAGGAGTGGTTAACACTATACCAGCTCTACTTCCAACCATTATTGATGAACCATCCACGTGTAAGGGCCAAACTTTCCTCTCCTGTTGCGCCGAAGGGACCTCCGAGATAAATTCCGCTAACGCCTGAGCTTTAACGGCCGGTCTGGGAGAATAGGAGACGTCGAACTCGCTCAATTCTACCGCCAACTTGATCATGCTTCCTGATACTTCTGGGCGGCCTAATATTTGCTTCAAGGGATGGTTGGTATGTATTTCCACATGGTGTGAAAGAATAAGGCCTCAGCTTCTTTGCGGTAGTCACCAGAGCGAAGACAACCTTCTCAATTTTGGTGTATCTAGATTCAACCCTCGTAGCGTTCAGCTTACATAATATACGGGGTTTTGGTTCTTCTCTTATTCCCTTATGAGCACAGAGCTGACGACATACTCTGAGATGGCTAGATATAAGTATAGAGTTTCTCTCTGCACCGGTTTTGTTAACAAAGGCAAATTGGCGAGGTACGCCTTTAGTTCCTAGAAAGCTGTTTGGCGCTCTTCGTCCCATAGGCATTGATTTGACTTTCTCGTAAGCTTGAAAGAGGGTAAACTCTGCTCTCCAAGTAGGGTGATGAAACGTCCCAATGCTGCAATCCTTCCAGTTAATCTTTACACCTTTTTTCGAGTAGTGGGGGGCTTTATTTCCAAGATTGCTCTAGCCTTTTTTTTTTTTGGGTTCACCTCTATTCCTTTCTCCGTCACCAGGGATCCAAGAAATTTTCCACTTCTAACTCCAAATGCGCATTTGGCCGGGTTAAGCTTCATCTGGTAGCGTTTCAGGACCTTGAATGACTCTGCTAGATCACTGATATGATCTCGTGCCTTGCGACTTTTAACTAGCATGTCGTCAACGTACACCTCCAGGTTTTATCCCATATGGTTTTGGAACATCTTATCCATGAGCCTCTGGTAGGTGGCTCCAGCATTACGGAGCCTGAAAGGTATCATTACGTAACAGTATGTTCCGGGAGCAGTGATGAAGCTAACTTTCTTTTAGTTTTCCACCGCCAACGGTATCTGGTGATACCCTTGCGCAATATCCATCAAGCTCAGGAGTTTGTATTCGGAGGTCGAATCCACTAATTGATCTATCCTTGGCAATGGATAGCAGCCTTTAGGGCAAGCTTTGTTGAGGTCTCTGAAATCAATGCACATCCGCCACTTGCCTCCACTTTTGGGGCACCAAAACAACATTGGCTATCCATTTAGGGAATGAGATCTCCCTAATATGTCCAGATGCCAATAACTTGTCCACATCGCTCCGTATGATTTTATCCTTCTCTGGTCCGAAATGGCGTCTTTTTTGCTTGACAGGCTTATCAAAAAAAAAAAAACACATTAAGGCGGCGGACAACTATAGATGGATTTATGCCCACGATATCTTCAGTAGTCCAGGAAAAGACATCTATGTGATCCCGGAGTAGGCAAGTTAGGCGAGATGAAAGATCGGGCTCCAATTGGGATCCTACTCGGACCACCTTACTAGCATCTCCTGGTATTAACTCCACGACAATCAAGTATTCTACCGGCTTTACCCTTGGCAACAATGGTATCCCTATCTTTTTTTCCTTGACCACCTTGAGGATTTTATGTGGGAGGTACCTCCTCATCTTCCTTAGTTGGGCTATTCCTGTCATATTGGCGCCTTGGAGGTGAGGGGCTCATCTCAAATAACCTAGAGCTCTTTTCTCGGTCTGGACAAATAAGCTCTTGTAGGCGTCCGCACTCAATTAACCTTTCTATCTCGCTCAGCAAATGGCATCATTCGTTGGTGTGGTGGTCATATTCTCGGTGGAACCTGCAATACCTGTCTGATTTGAGGTTCACAGGTCCCTTTTCAGCACTACGTGACCACTTCACGTAACTCTTGTGCTCTATAGCCATGAGAACTTGCGACAGAGATACCTTCAACGACATGAATTAAGTGCATCGACGCCTCTAAAATGGGTATCATCATGGGAGCACTCTGGCTGGGAGCAACGGGGGGGAAAGGCCACCGTATTAAGAGCATAAGGGAGCGCCGGGAAGCTGTTTCCTAAACGGGACACTTGGAAAGCTGAAGCTCGCTGACTATGTGTCGTCGAGAAGCTGTGTCCCATATTGGCCACCTGGGAAGCTAGGGTTTGCGGATTGTACGTCGTTGGGAAACTGTTTCCCATATTGGACATCGGGGAAGCTGGAGCTTGCGGATTGTACGTCGCTGGGAAGTTGTTTCCCACATTAGACACTTGGGAAGCTGGAGCTTGCGGATTGTACATCGCTGGAAAGTTGTTTCCCACGTTGGATACCTGAAAGGCTGAAACCTGCATATTGTATGCAGCTGGGAAGTTGCTTTCAATGTTGGACACCTGGAGAACGGGAGCTCGAGGGTCATGATTCATCTGGGAGCTATTCGCCGCACTGGACACCAGGAAACGTGACACTTGAAGAGCACACATCACTGGAGGCCTGGTGTTCATCGTGCCCAACGATAGAGGTGTCGGGTCCGTAACTTCCTGCGTAGATTTTGTCACAACGCCGGAGATAGTGGAATTGGATACGGCTTCCGCCACAGATTGCTGCGAAATGGGCAAACATGACTTCATACTTCTAGTGTGTCCTCTCACGTACGCGATTTGGATGGGTCTCGTTTCTAGCTTCTTGAAGAGTCATCATGGATGGCTGTAAAGAAACACGCACTAGAGGCTCCATGGTTTAGGGATCGACTGAGACTACTTTCGACTCCACAATGGTAACGCCAAGCTCGCCTCTTCTCCCGTAGTTGGAATGACTTGATTTTCTTCGGGTGATGAAGTGTGGATTTGTTGAGATCACTGATTATGGTGCTGCTTTGAAGGATCGAAGCCATGCTAATAGCAAATAGATGTTCCTATTGACCAGCTAGCTGGGGTGCATTCGCCAATGGAGGCATGCTCAGTAGCAGGTTGTAGGACACAGAGTGTGTATGCTGTGCATTCTCCAATAGCGGCATGCTTCGGGCCTCCTTTTTCCACCTATTTCTCTTTGCCCATGGGAGGTTTACTTCCGTATACCGGAGGTATAAATTCGGTAGTCTCCCTTGTCGATAGCACTATGTTGTGCATTCTTCGATGGCGGCATGCTCTAGGCCTCTCTATCAATTTGTTGCTCTTCGCCCACAGGAGGTCCATTTTCTGGTAGTGCCATGCTTTGCCAGGTGTTAGGGAGCACCGGACGCATGTATTCCAGCTAAGGAACATTTCCCCTAGCATATAGCTCGAAGAGATGCCGTCAAGTGCAACGAGTGTGTAATCCTGCCTCCTTCTTCTCCTTAATGTTCCTCACCATTGGCAGGTCTATTTTTTTGTACCGACAATGTAGGCTCGGTAACTTTTTGAGATGGGGGTGCTTTGGGCCCGGGTACTCATAAGGGATAGATGATAGGAGTGCTGGTAGGTCAAATTTGGTGCGTACGCCATCGCAGTCACCTGTGAAGGGAATTACACTCCTGAGATAGCTGATAAGAGTGCTAGCGGGATAACTCCCGGCGCGTACACCTTCAAAGTCGCCTGTGAAGGGAATAGCACTCTTGCTGATCAGCTAGCTAAGACACATTTGTCTATTAGAGACCGCCTTGGTTTTACATCAAGGAATGTGGGACGTGCGTGGCTAGATTCTATCTAAAACTCCCGGTACGCCGATCTTCTCCATGGCTAGGTCTCTTGCTAAGATTTTCTTCCATATCTTTGGGCGCTGTTTCTCAAAGGATCCAGTCTGAATCCGACTTTATTTCCTTCTATAAAGTCGTAGATCTGCTCGCGATCTTTTCAGTCCAACTGACCTTGACCGAATCCAAGGACTGAGTCGCGATTTATGATTTTTCCACCGAAACTGCGCAGCCCAGTCCGCAACCGAATTCTGCTTCATCTTCACGAACACTTTCGAGCCTTCATACTTCCGAACTGGATCTGAAAGTCTTCATAACAATTGTAGGTATTTGTCTTGGATTTTCAGTAATATAAAAATCACTGAAAATGGATGTATGTAACTCCAGATATGTCAATATTCCCAAAACTGCATAAAATCGCCCAAATTGGTCGAAAATAACTCTTTTCACTCCAAAACCGAGATTTCCATATCGAAAAGTGGAAAAGAGCGAAAAGCCTCCAAACTTCTGGAATTTCTTCAAAATTTGTCATCATAACTCACGTCTTCAACTCAAAGTTTCTCGCAGACGGCGCCACTTGATGCGGTTCGATTTTACACTAAGAAAGTCAGGCTAATTAAAAGCGCGACTTTTATTTATATATATATGAGAAATCTAACTTTTATGGAAGACGAATAATTTTGAGAAATGAATGTCAAACTTTTGATGATAAAATAGACAAAAGAAATGCTTTAAATTTCCTTTTATTGATGCCTTTATTTTTCTCCAAAGAAAATGAAGAACATAATAATATCCTGTTCTTTTCTTGAATTGTGAATCTGAAAAATTACAAAGAATGGAAATTCTCCTATTTATAGGCCTAAATGGCCGAATTCTTTCCCCTTTTTTTCCTAAGAGTGGGCGGCCACTTCTCCATTTTTGGGGGGAGATGATGATTCATCTCTCCTTCTTTGAGGGATATTAAATAGGATTGGATACGATTTGATTTTTATCCAATCTTATCCCTTCTTGAGCTATCCTTCTTGATCCGAGCCTTCCACCTATTTCCTCGAGCTATCTTTCTTGATCTGAGCCTCTCCGTCCTTTTTAGCTAGCTTCCTCGTTTTTCTGTGGGCCCATCCTTTGAAAGACCAAACGTTACATCACCATAATTTGCAGGCATATCACATATAATTAACGATAAGAATGATTTATGAAGAGACTACCACTTACGATTGGTTTTTCATTCTTTTTTCGTCCCCCTGAAAAGTATGTACCTCACATAAGTAAAAGATTATCGGCCATTTTCAATATTCTGAGATGGATCAAAAACACCCAAAATAGTTTCCGAGCCCAAACCAACTGAAGACGCTTTTTCAAAGTCGTGCAGACATAGGCCTCTTTGGAAGATTGGACTTTGGACCACAGCCTTGACTGGGTAAGCGTTAAAATCAAATAGAATTAATACGTTGGTTTCCTATATGGGCCTTTCGTTGAACCAAATAGATTCTTAAATTCTATTTCTATATATTTAAATCCAAATATAATATTGAGGCTTAGGTTGCATGGGTACGGATACGGCAACACTGATATGATGACATAGTTTTTTCAAAATTTTAGGACACGACACTATAAGGATACAGCTATATATATATATATATATTATTAATTGTGTTATTTAATCTCCATGCAACCATAAAACATTTTTATTTTTGTTTTCTTTGTGATTTTTTTTCTTCATCCAGTGTTCCCAAAATTACCAATGTTCTTTGCCATTTGTCATGTCATAATCCCACTTTCATATCCATCCATTTTTTCATCTTAATATCAAATTGTCATTAATTAAACTATCATTGTTAGGGCGGCTAACCTTCGCATCGTCACCTTTACCATTAACTTAAAAAATATGAACATTTTATTGGGAGCAATATTGTTTTTGTCAAGTTTTTGGCTTGGACAGGTTTAGGATACATTTCGGACATAGTTTCCATATTTTTCTTTTCTTTTTTATTTTTTGTTATGCCACGTGGCATATCCGAGAGTATCCCACGGATATCGTATCCCTCAAGTATCCGACACTACATCATGTCATTCTTAGAAGTATTCGCACATCATAGAATTTGAGGCAGACCATTAAATATAGGGCAAAATTCATTTTGCCCCCCTCCACTATAAACACCCTATCAAATACCCCCTACCCCTAAAACTTTCAAACTTCCCCTCTGTACATTAATTAAAATACATCAAACACCCCTTAAACATATTAATGGACATATATACTCTTGAGTTATATAAAATAATGAATTCATTTTCACCCATCTATTATAATCTATAACAGTTTGCCCCCTCACGATTATATTGCAGTATAATCTGACTCCAAAATTAATTTAGTGCTAACTTTATTAAATAAATTAATCTTCAATATATAAAATAAACAGTAAAATATGATTGTAGTAATATAAATATGACACATTAAACTTAAAAAAGTATCCAGTAAATGTTTATGTTCACTATTAATATATTATTTTCTTTTATATATGCTAATATTTTAATTTATTTTAAATACTATTGATAATCCATGTTATTCATCGTTAGTTTTTAATAAAACTAATCATTTATCTTTTTAAGTATTCTATTACTTATTAAGATAAAGTGATAAACTTATTCATATTATCTTTTTATTGTACAACATGTATACACTTATTTATAGCACAACTCTTTTTTACGTTAATAAGTGATAAATGCTCTTTTTTTTCACTTTTCTTTGATTGGTATAATTAATATTACTATGTGAATAAGACATGCATACATAGTTCGAGATATATTAAATAAAATATTATAAATATTTAGTTATTTGCTTTTACGAAAATACAATCAAAATTAGAAAGCACAAAATAAATAGAATATTTTCTAATATCTATTAATGCAACTTATAAGTTATTGAAGGGGAAAAATAGTAAATTTAATAAATTCTTTGTAAAGAAAAAACATATAATAAATTAGTTTTATAATTTACATGAATTAATTTAAAATTTATTTTTTATTCTTTCTACTGTAGCAACCATATGTTTTTATTTTTTTAATTTATAATTCATTGGAGTATTGTGTATTTAATTAAATTATTCTTAAATTAAAATTTGGAATCAAATTAATTAAAATTTAATCATAGAGGGGGCAAAGTGCTAGATAGATTGTACTAGCTGAGTTCTAACTTCTAAGTGATTTCATCATTTTAAATCAAGGGTATTTTTATATATCAATTTGTCTAGGATGGTGTTTGATGTATTTTAATGTAGTAGATGGGCGTGTTTGGAGGTTTTAGGGGCAGGTATGTAGTTGATGGGGGTGCCAATGCCTTCACTCACGCTCTAATCGAAAAATACAATTTCCACTCTCCCAAAAAATAAATAAATAGTAAATTTTGCATTTCGCATGGTAAATAGCTCATAATCCCACGCACCGCCTTCATTATTCTTTTCCCATAGAGATTTTCATAAACTCTGTTCTTTGTGAAGTTAAGCCATGGAGAGTGAT
This sequence comes from Buddleja alternifolia, assembly GCA_019426215.1. Classification (NCBI taxonomy): domain Eukaryota; kingdom Viridiplantae; phylum Streptophyta; class Magnoliopsida; order Lamiales; family Scrophulariaceae; genus Buddleja; species Buddleja alternifolia. The sequence goes on from CM033392.1 coordinate 3,741,171, forward strand.
ACGGACGACTCTGCTGACAAAGACGGACTTACGCCCCCCACCCCCCCTCCCCCCCCCCCGAGATTTTAAATTTTTTCTAAAGGGTATATGTAATTTTATGATATGGCCTCCCCAAGAATATATAATTTACCTTTTACATGTATAATTGAAAGTAGAGTTGGTGAAGTTGGTAAAGGACATAGGTATAAGACATTGAAGTGAGAGAATGTGGGTTCGATTCCCAACCCTGCTTTTTATTGCCCTTTTGTTTTTAAAAGCCCCACTTTTTACTTTTTAATTGCAAGTTAGTTTCCATTTTTTTTAGCACTTGGTTGTTGTTATTACACTTATCTATTAAAGCAAAAATAAGTTTGATTATATATTTATAATTAAATATATATATTTTTTTTGTTAATGGTACTTCGGCCCCCAAACAACAAATTCCTGGATCCGTCCCTGTATGTTGAGAATAAAAAGTTTATATCTTTCAATTTCTTCAGAAATCTTTAAGTTCTTGATTACCCTCAATTTTGAAATCACTAATACTAGATTAAATAAATCTCCTATTTTAGTTGATGATCTTGCAATTTTCCCTAAACCCTAATTTCCCTATTTAACTGTTTATAAGTACCTGATTGAGAGCAATACACCCGTACCTGCGATAGTATTTGCGCAGGCTTCTGGAATTGATACAGATAATATTGGTAAACAGCTGCGTGGACCTTTAATTTTTGATTTATGTAAACCCTAAAATTTTGAAATTGCTACTGCTAAATTTTTCCTATTTAGTTGATAAACTCAGCAATTTTCCCTAAACCTTATTTTTTTCCTTATTACGTTGATGATCTTGCAATTAGAATTGTACTTTGTTCCCTAAATTGGTAAACATCGTTGATGATCTTGATAAAACGCAACAATTTTCGCTAAACTCTAAAATTTCTTTACAAGACTTATTTCCACATCAGTAGAAGTTTATGGGCCATTTTGAAATTCTGAAACCCAATAGTTTCCTATCCCAAACCCAAACAAATCAATGGCGCTGCTTCATACTTGTGCAGATATGGGCCTATTGGGGAATTGGAGCACAATTTGGATTGGGTACAGGTACACTGATAAGGACTTAATATGTTGGTCTCCTAAATGGGTCTTTCCTTGACCCAATTCCATTTTAACATAATATTGAGGCTGAAACATAAACCACATAAAACATTTTTGAAACATTCAAATATTTTCTTCAGGTGCATTCATAAAATCGAAGCAGTGTTGACATGTCCCTTGAATTGGCCGAGAAGGTAAGGTAGGTATTTCTTATCAAGTTATCGCGGGTTCAAACTTCTCCTGGAATATGAGACCGTCGCACAAGACTTGCCTAGTGCAGCTTAACCCTCTTATGTGGTTTGTGGGCTATTGTATGAGGACGAAGTTTACCCAATGTGCACATTCGGGTAGTGACTGTGATTCCCTCGTAAAAAATAAAAAATAAAAAAAATCAGTGTTGACATTATAAGTCTTAATAATTTATTTGGTATCCTCTGACGTCTCTTTTAACAAACTGGTCCACCTGAATTTCATCTAATTATTTAAATTAAATGTATATCAATATTAAATTATAGGGATGCATAGATATGAGATGACACGTATGCACGTAGCTGACCTATCATTGAGTGACATAATAAAAATGTTCTATAGTGTTCATCTGGCTACCCGACATCTTCCTTTTTCACAATTGCACTCCATATATATATATATATATATATATATATACAAATTAGTTTTCAGAGTTGAAGCATCTTTGAATCAGCACCGTCGGTTAGGATGATCGTTGACCTGTCGCCTCATCTACAACCATAGTTGACGCGTTGTCTTTTAATCTCACAGAGTAATAATCCCTAAATGCCAGAAACCGTCCCACTAATTGCCAGATCTTGACCGCGAAGATACTCCAGTATAGCTGGGAATAACACTTGAATCTTCAATTTGGAAATTATATATTGGGAATATATTAAATGTTTAATGGTTTTTTGGTACGTTCCAATATTATCTTATTAAAATGTGGAACGAAGTTAATTTTTTTTTGTTTTGATTCAATAAATGGTGATATTATCTTTGTTCGTGATGTAATATGCAACTTCTATTGAATATTTCCATAGAACATAATTTAAAATATATCATAGTATTGCTCGTGCCCACAAAAAACCTAAAATTCGACAATCCAATCTAAATTGGAAACGTCCTAAGTAGGACAACTGGATTCGAATGTGCATTTTGTGTCGTATTTTTTTATACATATATGTGAAATCATACACCACACAATTTATTGTGTGATAATTTATGAGAAAAGTAAATACTAATACTATTTAACTTAATTTAGTCAAATGATAAATTTGTACTTTAGCGACACGAGTCTCAACCTACTCATTGCCAATTATTCAGATAAAAGAAAAAAAAGTACTCATCGCCTAGCATGTTTTTTTCGAAACTATTCATCGCCTAACATTTTAACATCTCCTTTTCCTATGTAGTTGAAAATTTCATCCACCATCACCTACATCTCATCTCAGCTAACCCAGACCAGGCACGTCTACACCAAAATATCTTATCATCTTTAAAACCTAAAAGCAAAGTAAAACCATGGATAGAAAATTTAACGAAACATCACAAGTTCAAAAGTATTGTGACGTAGAGCAAGAAGCCAACATGTTTTCGGATAAGTTCGAAAGAAGAAAAGTGAAAAATTGTCGGTAAAATTTCAAATAACCATAACTTTTGATCTGTTTGGAATTATGGAGCCCACAATATACCAAATCAAAGATCTTTTCGAGAGGAATCCGATTAAATGGCTAGGGCCATTTTAAAGCTTTGATCGACCCCAAATTCCATCGTTAGGCCTTCGTTTGGTCCGTTTAGTGTTTTTTTTCAATTTTTAGCGTCTTTGTTTTATTTTTAATAAATTATCTAGTTGTCGACTGGGGCCCAAATTTTAACACGTGTCATCTCGTAAGGTGAAGTATTTTTGGGACACATTTGGTAGCGTTTAGAGTCCGTTAGAATTCTAATGCTTTTTGAAGTCAAAATAGGAGTAGAAATAGAAGTTCTATTTATTTCAATTAGAAATCTTTCTTTTATTTCCTATAAATAGTTGCTGCAGTTATTTGTCTTTGTTGGATACAATTTTATCATTAATAAAGATTTTGAGTTATTTTATTTTTAAAACTTTTTTGAGTTATCCAAAATTTTAAGACGTGTTCTTTAAATTCTCAAAATTAATAGCTTCGCTCCTTCATATTGCCTACTGCTTATCATGACTATTCATCTTTGCGTCAAAACTTTTTGTCACAAAATAGATGTATTATTATTCTCATTATATATAACTGATTATAAAATAAATCGACCAAATCAAATAACGAGATATATAACATATCTTCCTTTACAATTAATAATAACAAAGTAGACGTTACAATCAAGAGCCCGTACTATTATACTGTTCATTGATGGTGCAGGCGTGCAGCTGTAAGTCGGCAGCAAAACATGTATAAAATAATTTCCTTCTTAAAAATGAAAAATTAATTTCAGCCCCCCACCGTCAAAACGCCGTTTGAATTAAAGCACATTCCATAACAAAATTCCACTCAAATATACGTGTATTTCAAACAATGATTTCTCCCACTTTTTAGACCTCACAAATATACATACAAGGCTATATATATAACACACGGCAGCAAGTACCAGCTCTAATCCAATGGCAAAACCACCCCCTACCACCCATACCATTATTAGGGTTTGAAATTCTTCAATACTTGTCAATCATAATCCATGGCTGCTGCTGCTACCACCGGAACAAATGTTCCGAAGCAGAAAGAGATGAAAGGCCTTTTACTAGGCCGATACGAAATCGGAAAACTCCTAGGGCACGGAACATTCGCGAAGGTATATCACGCGCGCAACGTGAAAACCGGCGAGATTGTGGCGATTAAGGTGATCGATAAGGAGAAGATCTTGAAGGTAGGGTTAATCGGACACATCAAACGCGAGATCTCGATTTTACGGCGAGTTCGGCATCCGAACATTGTGCAATTGTTCGAGGTTATGGCGACAAAGGCGAAAATCTTCTTCGTAATGGAGTATGTAAAAGGCGGTGAGCTGTTCAATAAGGTTGCGAAAGGCAGGCTTAAGGAGGAAGTTGCTAGGAAGTATTTCCAGCAATTGGTTTCAGCGGTGGGGTTTTGCCACGCGCGAGGTGTATATCATCGCGATTTGAAGCCGGAAAATATATTACTTGATGAGGATGGGAACCTTAAAGTGTCTGATTTTGGATTGAGTGCTATATCGGAGCAGATTAAGCAGGACGGACTTTTTCATACTTTTTGCGGTACGCCGGCGTATGTTGCGCCGGAGGTGTTGGCGAGGAAGGGATACGATGCGGCGAAAGTCGATATATGGAGCTGTGGTGTGATACTGTTTGTGTTGATGGCAGGGTACTTGCCATTCCAGGATCAAAATGTTATGGCTATGTATAAGAAGATTTATAAAGGTGAATTTAGATGTCCTAGGTGGTTTTCGCCTGAATTGATTCGATTGTTGACTCGTTTGCTCGATACTAATCCTGAGACTCGGATCGCAATTCCGGAGATCATGAACAATAAATGGTTCAAAAAGGGGTTTAAGCATGTGAAATTCTATATAGAGGATGATAAAGTGTGTAGTGTTAACGATGATGCGAATGACGATGTTGATTGTTTATCTGATCAGTCTTTATCTGAATCTGAATCTGAATTTGAGACCAGAAGGAAGATCACTAGTCTTCCTAGGCCTGCTAGCTTGAACGCATTCGATATCATTTCGTTTTCACGTGGTTTCGATTTATCAGGTTTGTTTGAGGAAGTAACAGATGGAGGGGGAAGGTTTGTTTCCAAGGCCCCAGTTTCGAACATCATATCGAAATTGGAGGAAATTGCAAAAGTTGTTAGTTTTACAGTGAGGAAAAAGGATTGCAGAGTAAGCCTGGAGGGATCGAGGGACGGTGAGAAAGGACCCTTGACTATTGCAGCTGAGATATTCGAATTAACGCCGTCGTTGAGAGTTGTTGAGGTGAAGAAGAAGAGTGGTGATAGATTAGAATATGAGCAATTCTATAACAGTGAATTGAAGCCTGGATTGCAAAGCCTGGGAAATATTGCTGATTCTTCTTACTTGCCTTCAGACACTGAAATCTGACTAGAGATATGGAAAACAAGGGAAAAGAGTATGCCCTTCTTTTTCGTTACTTTGTGTGTACTATACTACTATTTGATAATTGTGTTTTCCTTTTCCTGTTTTTTTCATCACCAGATATACCATATCTAATTATGCTAGTTAGATGAAACCAAATGTTTCGTATGGTTAATTTCTCTTTGTTTTAAGGTATATCCTGTAAACCCCTCCAAGAGAATGAATACACACGCCGCGGCTGTAATCTGTGTTGGCTCCTTGATGAATTTTGTATTTGAAAGTAAACAGATTTCTTTTACCTCGTTCTTGATTTTATTCGTCACAGTTTGTAAAGTTGTAATTTTACTGATGTATTCATACTCAGATGGTCCATCTATTGAATCAAAGAGTGGTATTTGCTTATAGCTATTAGCATTTCAATACAATAATGGTTTCTTACATTGAATGTGCAAATATGTGTAAATCGAAAAGTGGTATTTTTGCTTATAGCTATTAGCATTTGGTTTCTTACCTTGAGTGTGCAAATATGTGTAGAAAGATGCCTAAGCTCAATGGTTTCTTCATACATTTTGTCTGTGACCGTAGTTATGTGGTAAATCTAGACGTGATAATGATCTATTAGCAATATTATTAATCAGCTCATGATCACCATCGAAAATCAGAGGATCTCTGTTTTATTCCCTTTTATTTTATGTATACAGAAAACTGAATTATTCACTGATGTATTAAAAGTAAATAATGTGAAGCATTTTCTACCACTTTCGCAAACCTGACATATGTGTATCCTGTCGTGGTATAGCATGCCCTAAACATTAGGGTAGTAAGATTGCTCTTTCCAGAATTGGCTGAAGAATGTTGCTTTCAGGTCATTACTTTGTCACGCCAAATTTGTTAACAATTGTAAATGGTTGTTTTGATGGTCCTACTCCTACACAATAAATGGTGTATGAATCTTCTAGCTGCTATATTTGGGTGAATTTTGTGCCACAAGCTCTATAAGAAATAGATTTCTTGTAACTGTACATTTTAAATTTAGCTGTCTCTTGATATGTGGTGTTGGCTCTTTATCCTAACATCAGGAGGCAATTTTATTTTTCTTTGGGGAATTCATATGACTGCACCATGAGTAGAATTTCCAAGTTCATGAACATATTTTTTCTTTTTGCTAAATATGAACATATGTTGCCTAAATCTATTACATATTCTTTATTGAGTGCACTGTCAGTATCAATTTTGTTATGTTTAATTTGCCAATGCCACTATCCTTTTTTTCCCTTTGTATTTTGCCATACACACTGTGTATCTTTGAATTCGATTTCATAAACAAGCACAATCATCTATACGATAAAATAGTATTTGAACTATTGTAATTATAAAAGGATTCGAGAATAACTCGAGGAATGGTGACTATCACGAATATTCTATTGTAAAATTGTGTTTTATTTCTTAGTTCATTTTTGTATACAATAATTATAAAATTGTAAGATTTATATGAATTATATTCACTTTTCATGAATTATTTCGGAATAGAAAATCTAAAGTGCTTTTGAATGTTTTGATTTTTCTCTCTCCTGTTTTTCGTTTTTATTGGTGGAACTGTGCTTGCTTCCACTTTCCAGTTTCCAACAGTTGCACCCCCCCCCCCCACCCACCCCCAACTTGTCTTATGGCATCAATTATCATCCAATCCAAGCCAAAGAGACTGTGAAATGTGAACTACTTCTTTTTGGATATGTTTTTCTAATTTACACCCTAGGCATGTGAATGTGAACTACCCTATATATGGGCTCTTTGCAAAGCTTAAGAAAAATACTTTTCACTTTTTTGTTGGATATAAGCTGTTTTTTGCTGTTTGGTTTCACTGTTTTTGATTCTGTTTCACTGAAAATAAGCAGAAACTAAAAGTAGGTCTTTAGGTACTTCTACCATCTTCTTCTATATTTTCTACTTTTTAGCAAGTTTTGCACACACATTCAATTTTAATTTTTCAGCTACTTTTACAATTTTTTCTAAAATTCAGTACTGTTTTTAAAAATATAAGATCTTTCAAACAGATCTATAGACTGACACACACACAACCTTTGGACATTTGCTTGTATCTGTCTGACTACGATTGCCAAACTCAAAATAACTGTCGGATATTGCCTTAACCATCTCTCTTGAAGACCATTTTTTTAGGGGTCATTCTATGCTACACCGATACTAATAATCACGATGTGGTATAAATCATTGGATCCTAATAGGGAGATATTTACTTAAATACCCCCTCATTCAATGGTATACATCACACCGGGACCATTGGCACCGGTGTGACATAAAATTTTCCATTTTTTTAGGACATGAAAAATTTCTTTTTCAACGTCAAAATGGAAGGTTGATTAAATAGAAACAACGAGTCATTGTTAATTATGATAAAAATATTGTTAAACATTGAAAAGCTGTAATGCATATTTGATTCAACTACAATTTAATTTATCAAATTCACATGATAAAATAAGAAATCTTTGAATAATTATATTGCAGATGTGATTAACTAATCATATTGATATCTTAAAGTCTCAAGTCTCAACCAATTACAAGGGGATTACTCGATCTTAGATCATGTGACCCAAAGTGATAAAAAAAAAAAGAACTATTTCTTTGAATACAGAGATTCAACCATCTCCCGGTAAGTAACAGATGTGATCCCCATTCTTATGGTGGGTCCCCCAATAACACTCATGGGTTATTAGATTAGCATGTGATCCAAAAAAATTTATATTAGACTGAATTTAACAATTTATCTTTGTCATACAGCAAGATGTATTGTATGCAATATCCTCACATATATATGTGAGAGAGACAAAAACAAAATTTAAATTTGAATTATTGAGCTCGATTTGACATAGAATTACCCGATTTCACGTCCTTTTTCATCTTATTTCAATGTCAAATTGGGCCAGGTTTTCAAAATTTTCTGTCTATTTATTTTCTCACGTGCTTCCTTGTTATTCGCCCCCTCTTTTATCTTAGTTTTTTTTTATTAATTTTGCATTAGAAAGAAAATGTCAAATTAGGGCAGGTTTTTAAATTTTTCTTTCTATTTATTTTCTCACGTGCTTGCTTTTTATTCGCCCCCTCTTTGTCTTGCCTGTAGTTTTTTTTTTTAAATTAATTTTGCATTAGAAAGAAAAGGTAGTACACGGAAAAAAGATTGTTTCAGACAATGATAAAATAGAATTAAAATCTTTTCAAAGTGGAAATTGCAAAATTTATTTTGGTCCCATCTATTAAAATTCCGGCTCAAATCTGATCTTTTGATCAATTGAATGATCCATCGATCACGTAATAAATATAATTTATTTATTTTGTGAATATTAGATAAATTCGACAAATCTGAACAGTATATCATTAGATACAAGTTGAATGCATAATTGAGGTGGACCATCTATTTTATGAAATCGGTCCATTTTGGTTATATAAATATAAATGTACTTTTCAGGGACAAAGGCATTTATATTCAGGTACACTTGTTCAGCTCCTTATTTGCGGAGTGGGCCTAAAATTACTAGCTACCAATTTAATGCACATTATTAAATCTGATAAAGGGAAAAATATAATTGGTTTGTCTTATTGCTGAATAGTTCATAAGAAGTGGAAAATTGCAAAGAGAAGTTCAGGATCAACCCCTTTTCCATCATCATGCAATGTGAAATTTTTTTTTGACTCAAAATGAAGGGTACCCTATTCTATCTAACCCGACAAATTCGGGTTAATAGTCATATCTCGTGGCCATTTAGTACCACTTTTGTCTTGCTCAAGGAGACTCATCGCATGATTATCCGGAACGTCAATCAGTTCCATATCACAGTTACACCCGAATTTTGTTAGATAATCCGCCACTTGATTTCCTTCCCCAAGCACGTGGCTTAACATGCAATGTGAAATTGAATTGCAATTATTTGGGATATTGATTATATACGCCATGATCATAAATCAATAAGTATCAACATAATGCTGGGACAATTATTACTATCTTGGTTTAGATGGGAAACAAAGTGCTGACCTTATGATTAGTGATGATCATAGTTTCTGATGGTTAGTTTTGTAATGATGTCTTTTAGAATGTACTAGTTATCTATCAAGAACACATTCAATGGGCCGTTATCAATGGGCTGGGTTCTGTTTCTAAGTGGATTCAAACCCAACCCAGAAGGACCGCAACATTTTATTACCAATTAATATACAAGTCTATTAATTTGAGTTTGCTGGCTATTCATGAATTGGAAGCGTCAAATCTGTTTGATAAATTGTTTGTATAATTTGTTTGTGATATGGATCCTTTTCCCATGAGTTGTCAAGATATCCAGTTTTTTGTTGTCATACCAAATTAATCCATGTTTGTTTCTGTTGAGGAAATAATCAAATATATATATATATATTTATTTCCTGATCTGTATAACAACAACTAACAAGTGGTAGTGAACAGTGGTGGCATATCTTTTGGTGCATAGGAAACAGTCTTCACATGCGTTACTCGCTTTCATCCAAAACTCCAAAATTGAGAGAAAAAATATATAATAAATATAAGAAAACCCCAACACTAACAAGTGATAGTGAACAGTCCTTTTGTTTTGTTTTTCTCTTGAGGGAATTTTTTAAAATTGTAGTCTCTTTATATCATCTTGCATTATCATACACAACAACATACAAACTTTTCAATGGATTCATGAACATATTTTGTTATCAGAATATAAGCGATTTGACGCCATTCCCCTAATTCAGATGACAATTACTCCTAAGGAGCTTATTACTGATCCATACATAGTTTAATTAATTCATAATAAAAAAAAAAAAATTGTAACCAAGCCTCTTGGCCCATTGGTATAAGGTTGCCACTGGGACAATTTGGGGTTGGTGTGCTTCCAGAATCGATTTCCGGCGTTGTCAAAATAATGCTTGACCAGCGGAAGCCATGCACCGCTAGCCGGAAGCCATGCACCGCTAGCGGGAATTAGTCGAGGTGCGCGAAAGCTGGTCCGGACACGCGGGTAAACAAAAAAACAAAAAGAAGAATTGCAATTATAACAACTTCAAATCTTTTCAGTGCGCCACTAAGACACGAGGCACTGTTGCAGGTTCTTCTTGTTGGCATGAAAATTCACAAAAAAATAAAAATCTCAAATGGTGGAGAAAAGGCATAGTCATCAAGGTTTTACTTTTACCACAGTTACATGCAGGGATGGAGGGAGCCCCCTTTTTACCATACAAATTTTTTGATATTTGAATTTCGCTCCTTCTCAAAATAGAGAAATATTACGCTTTCTCCCTTTTTTTTGAATTGCCCCCCCCAATCCAAAATCCTTGTTATAACGAAAGAGATATAAAAGTATAAAGTATGTCAAAAGTTGTAATTGAACCTAATTTTTTATTATATTTTCCCCCTTAAATATAGCGTACCGTACCGCGGGGGCTTCCCCCTTGAATCCTTAGTTTATCAGGCAAAAAAAAATATATATTTATATCACAATAATCTCACCTCCAGTAAAATTCCTGGCTCTGTCCCTGATTACATGAGCACAAGTATATACACACACACACACACAACAATCTGAAACCTAGAGAACATTTGTCACTATGGAGGATAGTGATCAAGGTTCTCAACTCAGTTGCTTCCATAGATGGATGAATCTTCAAGAGCAAGATCTCTCAGAGCTCCTCCAAGGTCTACCCTCAACATTAATGCTGCTAATGGAGAAGATCACACAGCAGAGCTGAGTCAACTCGTTGATAAGAATATCACACACTTTGAAGAATACGCCACTCAGCGAGCCAGCCTGGCTCGAGAAGACGTATTCTCCTACTTCTCGCCCACCTGGTGCACATCTCTAGAAGGTTCCATGTTATGGGCTGGAGGCTGCAGGCCGTCTATATTTATCAGGCTTGTTTATTCCCTCTCTGGCAACAAAATTGTCTCGCTTTTGGATGAGTTTCTTAACGGGGATAGAATGGGTGGACTAGGCGAGCTCTCGCCGAGTCAAATCAGAGAAATCAACAGTTTGCAGCTGAGGACAATTCGAGAGGAAGATAAGTTGACCAAAGAGTTTGCAAGAGGATATTGCTGATGAGCCAATTGCTATCATTGCCAATGAACTCAATGTGCATGGTGGGCCGAGTCGGGCCGCAGATGAGGCCATCGATGAACACTCTATTTCTATGACGAGTGTGTTGGAAGAAGCTGATAATTTGAGGTTAGGTACGATGAAGGAGCTGATAAACATATTGACGACGGTTCAGGCTGTGGATTTTCTGGCTGCGGCGAAAAAGCTTCATCTTTGTCTCCATGCATGGGGTAGGAGGAGGGATCTTGAGAACACAAGGAACTGAGTAGTAATGTGTGTGATAATTATGTATAATATTAATAACCACTTGCTGGAATCTGGATTCTGGAGTGTGTGGAAGCTTGTATGTTTACTTTTTGTTGCTGAATAAGAGAAATTATGAAGGGACAATTTTGTACTTAATGACTCTAGTAAAACTACTAATATGCCTATTATTTTTTATGGAATTACGAAGTTTTTAAACTGATTTCGATATGTGTTCTGAGTTATAACCCCCAGAATACCAGAATCTTGAATGTAGCCAGCAAAGGTATATCATCTTGTTATGATCGCAATTTTTCTCATGCATCAATAGATTAATTCAATTTGGATATATAATTTATTCTGTTTTGGTGGTTTGTCTTATATTTCATATGAATTTTTAGGTGTACAACATCATAAATATTATTGAAGTATCACGAGATGAAAAATGAATTGAGATAGATGATCAAAGAGTGAATAATCAAGATAGGGAAAATTGCACTTTTGGTCCCACAAGAGTTGGTTCAAATCAATTTTAGTCTCATAGGACTTTTTTTTGACACTTTTAGTCCCATAGGAGTGAAAAAGTGACACTTTTGGTCCCAAACATTAAAAAATGCACAAAAAATGGCTGAGTGAATCTCACTCGCCATTAAAAATAATAAAAATTCAAAAAAAAATTAAAAAAATTAAAAATATTAATAAACTAATAAAAAACAAAAAAAAAGAAAAAAAAAGAAAAAGAAGATGAACAAGTACTGTTCATCTTCTTCTTCGACACCCCTGAACCCGCCACCCCACACACACCCCTTTCCAGCTCCCCGTCTCCACTGCCGCTGCCGGCGACGACGACGAAAACGACCCCTCAAACATGAACCCCAAACACGCCCCCCCCCCCCCCTCAACACGAACCCCCAAAACATGACCCCCCAACACTTCTAAAAACCTCGACATCGGTGGGGGTGCCGGCGATGGCGGCGGTGGTGAGGACAGCGTGGTGGCGGGGGGCCGGGGATGGTGTGGGATGGCATTTGGGGAAGAAGGTGAACAGATGAACAGTCACTGTTCATCTTCTTCCTTTTCTTTTTCTTTTTTTTTTATTTGTTTAATTAATATTTTATATTGTTTTTGATTTTCTTTTTTTCTGAAATCGTTTATTCCAAAATCACGCGCTCGGTCGTGCGTGTGTTACACGCGCAACTACTATGGGACCAAAAGTGAAGTTTGAGACCAAAAGTGTCACTTTTTCACTTTTATAGGACTAAAAGTGTGTTGTGTCGACTCCTATGGGACCTAAAGTGAATTTTTCCCAATCAAGATATTACCAAAATTCAGATTGTGTAATATTAGTATATATATTACTACTAATGATGTCCAGTAATAATTTAAAATGTTAACTTGTGCTTGCATTTGTCGATTCAACTCCATGCTGCCATGCTGGGATACCAAAAGTCAGAATTCCAGAATTAGAAAGATAAAATATTTGGACAAAATATGTGATGTTACATGGTACAGCAAGCTTGAATTATCTGTTCACTCTGATGTCGGTATCTATTGCAGAAAAAGATAGATTTTATATGGTTGTGTTTTCGAAAATGAATTTTAAGTTTTTATTAGAGAATGTGTATTATAGAAATTCGTGTGAAAATATTATTTTTTTTTGTTTGTTTGGATGTGTTTTTGAGAAATATTTGGAAATTGTGTAGATGTGGTATAAAGTTGATTGAATTAGTTATATATATATATATATGTAATGATGATGGGAGAAAAAATTAGAATAATATTTTATTTATGATAAAGTAAGAAAGAGAATGAGTTGGATAGTTGAATTATGTAATTAATAAAGAAAGAGAATGAAGTGATTGAATTGATGAAATGATGAGTAGTTATTTAAGGGAATGTGTAGTAGGATTTAAAATTTGAGTATTTTCTGTAAAATTTACCTTGGAGTGTGTATTTTCATTTTTTGATTCATTTTTTAATGATTCAAAAAATGAAAATGTACTTGAAAAACACAAGCATACAGAGCCATAGTATCTTCAATTTAACCCTTATTTCCTATATAAAGATGTTGTACTTCAGGGTTTAGATATGGACTTTTGGGTCACTCAAACGTAGAACGTTATTTATTGTTTTTTTTGTTTTAAGGTTGCAATATTGAAGAATAGAAGATTGTATGAAGGAGTCGAGTGATACAAGTTTAGTGACCAATGATAAGAGCCGAGGATGTGTATTAGGTATTCTATAAAATGATGATACAACACTTTGAATCTCTAAAAATGATACATTAATTCTAACCATGAAATTAATTTACATAATTACCTAAGGACTGTAGCTCATTGGTTTTTTCATTTTATTTGTAGTGTTTTCATTATTATAATTTGTGTTTTCATGTTCACTTCTTATTTATGTAAAGACGCTGTCGAGTAATTAAAAGTTAAATTCAAAGAAATGAATAGAGTGTAAATATATATCAATGGCGAAAAAATAATATCAAAGCGAAAGACATAATTTAAAGATTTGTGTATCTTTAGTATAATTAAGTTAAAATTAAAAAAATAGCACAATACTCAAGAATAGATTATGCGTGTAAGCACCGCGTGCAGCGGCCACTAGTTTTATATAATTAATCAATATGGGCAAATTACTCGATCTCAGATGTGACCCAAAGTGATAATAATAATAATAATTAAAAAGTTACTTCTTTGAAATCTTCGGTTGTGTGTGACGCATATGTATGATCAGATCGCATGTCTTTTTTCTTTCATCTTATTTCAAATTAGGCCAGGCTTATAAATTTGGGTAATTTTATGATAGATCGAGTCTAATGATCTGATTGTATTCTTTGTGTCTATCTCTTTCACACAAAGTTCATCTCCTTATTTGTGTTTTTTTGTTTTTTGGATGAGCTCTGCTTACTATCGAGTCATATAAATACGCCATGATCAAAATCATTAGGTAACAATTGACAACTTAATGCTGGAACATATATTATCTTGACGCTTACGTTCAACGAAACATGATTAGATGGAAAAAAAACCGCAGAGCTTATGATTAGTTATAATCATAGTTTTTAATTGGTTAGTTAAGTAATGGTGTCTTAATATGAGTAAAAAAGCAATTTGCACCCTCAAAATGGTGTTTTTGGTACCTTCCACCCATAAAAGATAAAAATACACACTTTACACCCTGAAATGAAAACTTCTAGTTCTAGGTAAGTTGCACCCTGACCCTATTTTAACTTAAATTTACATTCCCAGCTGCAAAAAGAAGCCAAAAAAGTGAGTTTGTAATGATTTACCGATGTCGTTAATAAGATCAAAATTTCTTCTATTTGGCAACCATGAATCAAGTTTCTCATTATGAAGTAGATTTAAAAAAACTTTGGCTCCTGCAATCTATCAAGTTATATTGAAATTATGTTGAAAGACGAATCAAACTACTTAATATTCATTTCAAGATTTGTCATTAAGAGCTTATTATTGCTATTGTATTGGAGCTAGAAAATAAACTGTTTGGACATTTTTGCCCCCTTATTTTTCCGTATTTACATAGTGAACTTAATATCAAATTGGGTTACGATGCAACCTGCAAAAAATTGAAACTTCAAGGTGCAATGTATGCATTTTTATATTTGAGAGTGTAAACTGCCAAAATGCACCCTTTTGAGGGTGCAAACTGCTTTTTACTCGTCTTTTATTTATCCATCTGGTCGGTTGCAACTGCAAGAACACATTTAATGCCCCATTATTATTAATGGGCTGATTCTGTTTTAAATGGACTTAGACCTAGGGGTGGCTCGAAAAAAGCTTGACTCGAGCTTGAGATTTTTCGAGCTCGAGCCGAGCCTCACGAGCTCGAGCCGGCGATCGAGCCGAGCTCGAGCTCGTTTGTAAGGGCTCCTTTAATATATATTTTTAATTAATATATATATATATTATTATATACATTATAATATTTATATATTAATATAATAATATAATTTACTAAAAATAAAAATATATATATGTTTTAGCTCACGAGCTCGAGCTTAGGTGGAAATAATCGAGCTCGAGCTCAACATATGCAGCTCGATCGAACTCAAGCTCAGGTGAAAATAATCGAGCTCGAGCTCGAGCCTGGAAAAATCACTAGGCTCGGCTCGAGTTCGGCTCGTGAACACCCCTACTCAGACCCAACTCAGGTCCAACCGGCTATATCTGGGCCGCAACATTGCGTTACCAAATAATAGACAAGTCCATAAATCCATTGATTTCATCAGTTTGTTGGATATTCTATTTGATAAATTGTTTACCATGCTAATCGATTTGTCATATGGATCCCTTTCCAATGACTTGTCAAAGATATCCAGTTCTTTTTTTGTTGTCATGCCGAAATTGATCGATGTTTGTTTCTGTTCAGGAAATGGATATTTTTCGTGATCTGCATAATAACAGCTATCATGATTCATGTGGTAAGCATTGTTCGCACACATCCTTCACACACCATGCACGCCGAGCGCGGATCACAAAACAATATTCACGTGCAAACTTGCTTCCTGCCAAAATCTTCGAGATCGAGAAAGAAAGGAACATGCTAAGAACACCCCGAAATATCGTTTTGTTTTTACGCGTGACGATATTTTTTACATGGTAGAATCTATCATCTTGCACGATCATACACAACATATAAAATGTTTTGTTATCCGAATTGTACGCGTTTCACTACTTATTACTAAGAAGCTTGTTAGTTTAATAATTAATTTAGGTTATAACCATTGAGAAGAATTGTAATTATAACAATTTCAAATCTTTTGAGTTTGTATCACTAAGACGCAGGCTAGGGGACGGCTTTTGGGAAGAGGAGGATGAAAATTTCCTCCTTTATCTTGTGTTGGTCGAATTTTTCATTATGAAAATTCTCCGTATTTATAGAGATAATCATAGGTTTAGTTTACTTGGAAGACAAAATGAAATCAATCTCCAAGATTTGACTTTCATCTAATCCTACGTAAACTCAACAAACTACGAACTTACTCAACAAGTCAGCTAATTCCTATTTTATCTCTAAACTATTTCCTTGATTCTACTAGATCAAGTTCCACCCTCTTATTCTCACCAACGCGCCTCCAAGCATGCCTTGGAGTTCAAGAATGTTATCTCTTGATTTCATTTTTGACCTTTATTTAATTATATAGTCCAATCATTTAATACCTAATTAATATTAAAATCTAACCTTAATTATACAACCCCAATTTATTATTTAATTGTTTGGCCTTAAGCCTGATTAAATAAAACCCTAGTACTCTACTAGGTCCATCAATTAGATTAATTAAAAGTAGGAACTGCTCCGGTCCTCGTTTGGAATCCAAATCCACAAAAATTAAATGAAAATCTGAATGGCGGAGAAAACGCATAGTCATCATCAAGGTTTTGCCACACTTGATTATCCCCTGAGCACTTTTAGTACTGTTTTTCGTTTTCAGGAGAGTAATAGAGGTTCTAATTGAGGAGTTTATCATTTCGTACCACAAACAATGGTTGATAATGTTGAATATCAGAGAACAAAAGACTAAATTTAATTGATAGAAGATGAAGTGCACACAATAGGATACCGTATGGAACAACAAAATATTGCTGTGAAGGAATGATTTATCAGAAGCAACTAAACACCCTTAGCCTTACAATAAAAGGAAAATAGACTCAATAAAACGTTACGTTACTCCTTCTATTTAGCAACAGACCTACTAACTCCAAGACTAGACCAAAAACTAGGAAAATCAGATTGCATAATTCAAAAAACAAACTATACTACTCAGCCCAAAAATAGGAACAAATTATGCTACTAATAGTAAACTTGGTTTCCTAAGTACGTAGTCATGGAAATCTTTTCCTGCCACAAGCTGGTGATGCAATTTCCTGACTGATACAGAGAATCCATATTTTCAGAGTCCATTTTTTACTTTGTGTGAATAATGCTTAATTTTACATGTAAATTTTACATTCTGAAACCGATTGCGAGAACATTTTTCACTATGGAGGATGGTGATCAAGGTTCTCAACTCAGCGTTTCAATAGATGGATGAATCTTCAAGAACAGGATATCTCGGAGCCTAAATCTCGATAATGTTGCTAATGGAGAAGATCACACAATAGAAATGAGTCAACTCGTTGATAAGAATATCAGACACATGATGCAAGCCATCTATATATATCAGGCTTGTTTACGCACTTTCTGGCAGCAAAATTATCTCGCGTTCGGATGAGTTTCTTAACGGGAATAGAGATATTGGCGAGCTCTCAGCGAATCAAATCAGAGAAATTAACAATTTGCAGCTGAAGACATTTCGAGAGGAAGATAAGTTAAACAGAGAGTTAGCCAGTTTGCAAGAGGATATTGCTGATCAGCCCATTACTATCATTGCCAATGAACTCAATGTGCACTATGAGCCTAGTGGGACTGCAGAAGAGGCTATTGATGAGAATGCTGTTTCTATGATGAGTGTATTGGAAAAAGATGATGGTTTGAGGTTAAATAGCATGGAGTTGTGGGCTTACTACAAGCTCATTTTGAATTAGGGTGATCAACAATCGCGCCGGCTTAAAAATAGCTCGAGCTCTAGAAAGCTCGAGTTCGAGCCAAGCCTAATGAGCAGAGCTTTTATGACGAGCCAAGCTCGAGTAAAAAATTGTCTGTATGAAGACTCACGAGCTTGAATAAAAATAGTATAAAATTTATTTATTTATTTATTAATATATATAATATAATATTTATTCATTAATTAATATATACATATATATAATATAATATATTTAATATTTATCATGATTATATTTAATAATATAAAATTAATAGTATATATATATATTAATAAATAAAATGTTTTTTTAATTTTTTGTCTGAGCTCGATCTCGCTAGAACAAGCTCGAGCTCTAAAATCTTGGAGCCGAGAAATTTGGCTAGGCTCGGCTCATGAGCACCCTATTTTGAACCTCAATTAATCACAAGTATTTTTGATAGAAGAAGTTAAACCTCAATTAATCACAAGTATTTTTGATAGAAGAAGTGAAACGGATGGTAGAAGTTTAATTAAAATTCATCATCGAAAGTTTAGGATGATACGTGTCCGAACCATATGCTGAATTAAACTCATCTCAAAAGTAGATGATGCGTTTGACTTTAACAAAGAATTTAAACATTTCAGGGTATTATTGCAAAACAAATAAAAAATTGGTGCCACTTGAGAATTATTTGAGCGACTAAACTGAGAAAAGTTAGAACTAGAGGGTCCAATTTAATGAAGGTGATGATCAAGGAGCATAATGAATTTTACAATGTTAGTTCTTTTTTATTTAATTTTAGACGAAGGAGATACTCCGATCCGATAAATCCGAGCCTATAATTTTTTAAACATGGGTCACACAGACCCTATAAACTCTAAATAAGAAGAGAAAAGTCACAATTTGTGACAAACTGAAGTTGAATCAGGATCTCTCATATCAAAAGTGAAAGCTAATACCACTAAGCTAACATATTTTAGGTAATTTTACACGTTAGTTATGTAATGAATTAATGATGTCTTTCAGTTACGTATCTTTTGGGCCGCAAGAACACATTTATTGGGCCAGTATGGTCAATTGGGCTTGTTCTATTTCATATTAGATTCAAACCCAACCAAGATGGACCTCTACATTGTATTACCAAATAATATACAAGTCCATAAACCCCTTGATTTGATCAGTTTGTGGGATATTCTTGAATCGCAAGCGAAAATCTGTTTGATAAATTGTTTATATTAATCAATTTGTGATATAGATCCCTTTCCAACGCGTTGTCAAAGTTATCTCGTATCGAAATTGATCGAAGTTTGTCTCTGTTCAGGAAATGGATATTTTTGATGATCAAGTTGCTTCACATTAGTTTTGTTTTTTTTTTGGCTTGAGGAACTTCGTTTTTCTTTTCTTTTTTTTTAGGGATAATTTTGCTCCCTCACTTATTGCGTAATTACTAAAAATGTAAAAAGCCTCTTCAGAATAACCAGCAAACTCTCTATGAAGAGGTGAAATTATAGTATATAAATCTGATATGCGGTGAACTTGTAATATTCTTTTACTAACAGACGGAGTTATAGTAATTCACAAAAAACGGAGGGTTTTTCTGGTGAATAGGTTTAAAATTAGGGGGAATTTGTGTAATTATCCTTTTTTTAAATGGTAGAATCGATCATCTTGCACTATCATCATAGTCTCATAGACAACATAGAAATGTTTTGTTGTCCGAATTATCCGCAGTTTCACATCTGATTACTAAAAACTAAAAAGCTTATGGGAAAATTGCATAGGACCCCCCTGTGATATGCGAAATTTGCACCAAACTCCCTTGTGTTAATTTTTTTGTGAATCATCCCTCACCCACTTGTGTTATTTTTTATTCTGCATATACCCCCTTTTTGTTTTTTTTTGGTATTTTTTTTCCATCATAAATGTCAATCCAAACATGTTTGCCCCAAACATGTTTATAATAGTTAAATAATTTAATTTGGGTTGGATCTAGAACATTTATGATGAAAAAAGACAAAAAAAATCGAAAAAGGGGGAATATACAGAATAAAAAATAACACAAGGGGGTAATTCGCAAAAAAATTAACACAGGAAAATTTGGCGTAGGTTTCACATATCATAGGGGGGTCTTATGCAAATATCCCAAAGCTTATTACCGATACATTTCAAATAGTTTATTTCATAACCAATTAGAAAAAGAGAAAATTACACAAAGACCCCCTCACTTATTATGTAATTATCAAACTTACCCTCACTAGTTAAAAATTACCAATACACCCCCTCATCATAAGTATTTCTTACAATTAAACCCCTAAGTGCTTAACAATTCTTACAAATCTACCTCTATAAACCATACAAATAGACCCCTCAAAGGGATGTGTTGGTAATTTCTAATAAATGAGGGGAGTTTTGCTAATTACACAATAAGGAGAGGTTCTGTGTGTAATTTTCTCTTAGAAAAATTGTAATTATAGGAACTCCAAATGTTTCAGTGTACCATTAAGACACAACTCTAGGTTCTTGTTGGATGCAAATCCATAAATAAAAATTTGAATGGTGGAGAAAGGGCATAGTCACCATCAAGGTTTCATCACAAGAATACTTAAACAGACCCTAAGCATTTTCAGTTTTTTTGTTTCCTTTTTGTTTTTTTTTGTTTTCAGAAGAGTAACAATTGAAGAGTTTATCATTTTGTACCACAAACAATGTACAACGTAACCATTAACTAATAATTCACAACACCTGTCTCATACAGAAAATCCAAATTTTCAGATGCAGACTTATTGTATATTCTTACACAATTCAGTTTTTACTTTGTCAATAATGCTTAATTTACATTCTGTAAATTTTAATTTATATGTATATACAACAACCTTACACATTCTGAAACCATGAGAACTTTTTTAACTACGGAGGATGGTGATCAAGGTTCTCAACTTGCTTCCATAGATGGATGAATCTTCAAGAGCAAGATCTCTCAGAGCTCCTCCAAGGTCTTACCCTCAACATTACTGCTGCTAATGGAGAAGATCACACAGCAGAGCTGAGTCAACTCGTTGATAAAAATATCACACACTTTCAAGAATATGTCACTCAGCGAGCCAGCCTGGCTCAAGAAGATGTATTCTCCTACTTCTCGCCCACCTGGTGCACATCTCTAGAAGCAGGGACGAAGCCAGGAATTTTACCGAGGAGGGCGAGATTGTTGTGATATAACTATACACTTTGTTTTTTGTCAAATAGACGAAGGATGGGTACGGTACGCTATAGCTATATTTATGAGGGAAAATATAATAAGGAATTAGATTCAATTATAACTTTTGACATACTTTATACTCTTATATCTCTTTAGTTATGGCCAGGATTTGGTTTTTTTTTTTGGGGGGGGGGGGGTGAACTCAAAGTAGAGGGAGAAAACGTGATATTTTTCGATCTTGAGGAGGGCAAAATTCAAATATAAAAAATTTTGTAAGGTAAAAAAATGATTTTTCAAAATTGAGAGGGGCGAGTGCACCCTCCAGCCCCCCCCGGCTCCATCCCTGTCTAGAAGATTCCATGTTATGGGCTGGAGGTTGTAGGCCATCTATGTTTGTTAGGCTTATTTACGCACTTTCTGGCGGCAAAATTGTCTCGCATTTGGATGAGTTTCAGCGAATCAAATCAGAGAAATCAACAGTTTGCAGCTGAAGACAATTCGAGAGGAAGATCAGTTAACCAGAGAGTTAGCCAGTTTGCAAGAGGAGATTGCTGATCAGCCAATTGCTATCATTGCCAATGAACTGAATGTGCACTATGAGCCCAGTGGGGCTGCAGAAGAGGCTATTGATGAGCATGCTGTTTCTGTGATGAGCGTGTTGGACTGATGATCTGAGGTTAAATACGATGAACGAGGTGATAAGCATATTGATACCATTTCAGGCTGTGGATTTTCTAGCTGGGGCTAAAAAGCTTCATCTTTGTCTCCATGATTGGGGTAGGAGGAGGGATCTTGAGAACACAAGGAACTGAGTAGTAGTGTGTAATAGATTTTTTTGCTAAATTAGTAGTGTATAATAGTTATGTACTAATCACGACTTGCTAGAATCTGGAAGCATGTGATATGTAATATGCTAATAATATGGTGGAAGTTTGTATTTTCTTCTTTTTTCAAAGACGAGATTGCTGATCAGCCAATTGCTATCATTGCCAAAGAACTCGATGTGCATGGTGGGCCCAGTCGGGCAGAAGAGGCGTTTGATGAACACACTATATCTGTGATGAGTGTGCTGGAAGAAGCTGATAATTTGAGGTTAGATACGATGAAGGAGCTGACGAACATATTGACGCCAGTCCAGGCTGTGGATTTTCTGGCTGCGGGAAAAAAGCTTCATCTTGGTCTCCGTGCATGGGGTAGGAGGAGGGATCTTGAGAACAGAAGGAACAGAGTAATAGTGTGTGATAATTATGTATAATATAAATAACCACTTGCTAGGATCTGAAGATTGTGATGCGTAACATGATAACAATGTGGTGGAAGATTGTAATTTTTCCTTTTTGTTGCTGAATAAGAGAAATTACGAAGGGGCAATTTTGTGCTCAATGACTCTAGTAATATGGAAAAAACTACAAATGCCTATTATTTTTATGGAATTACGAAGTTTTTAAACTGATTTCGATATGTGATATAACCCAGAATACCAGAACCTTGAATGTAGCCAACAAAGACATATCAGCTTTACATTCTCGATCTTTTACATGCATCCATTCATTAATCCAGTTTGGATAAGTTATTATACTGTGGTGGTTTATCTTGTATTTCATATTACATATGAAAGTTAATTGTACAAAATATTTTCTTAAACACAAATTATATTTTCACGAGATGAAACGTGAACTGAGATTGATGATCAAAGAGTGAATAATCAAAGTATTACCAAAATTCAAATTGTGTAATATACTACTAATGATGTCCAGTAATAATTTATGTGCTTGCATTTGTCTAAGTCATCTCCAATCCGGGATACTCTGATAAAGGGGCCAAAAGCCAGAATTCCAGTATCAAAAGGATAAAATAGTTTGACAAAATATGTGACGTTACATGGTACAGCACGCTTGAATTCTGTTCTATCTGTTGTCGGTATCTATTGTAGATAGAGACAGTATCTTCAATCTAACCCTTATTTCCTATGTTTTTATACAGATATGGGCTTTTGGGTAACTCAAATGGAGAACCTCAGACTATGTGATGTTTCCCTTGTTTGCTGATGTTGGTTTTTTGATTAACTTTTGGCAAATTCAAGTCCAAATACACGATAAAAGAATTAAGCTTCTATGAACCATTGAATGAGAAATCAATTTATGAACAAAAAAGAACCAAGATGGCTAAAATACAAGAAGTAGAAAATATTCATTAGTGGAAATTAGATCATCATTTTCAAAAAACAAGTGTGACAACACCAGATGATGAGAACCATCAAAAGGATTAAGGACATTCTCTGATATATGAGCGCAAAACGGGCCATATTTTCACTAATAACAAGTTAAAATAAGTATATTTACCCGATTCTAAAGGGATAAAGAATTCTTAGTTACATCTGATTTGGAAGAGACAATTCTCCCTATGTCAATCCTCACCAAAGTTATGATACTTGCTCGCACCACCCCCATGCTTCTTAACCTGTTTTTTATCAAATTTTTTCTTATCCTTACCTTTTCCTGCTTCCTTCCCTCCTCCTCCTCCTCCAGCACTAGCTTTGCTTGCTCCACCTTTATTCCCTTTGCCTCCACCCACTCCAATTTCACTGGGTCCCACCCCTTTCCCACCACACTTTTGCCTGTTTTTCCCAGCTAAACCCTTCACCTTCTGCTCACTCTTGTGCCTCTCAGTCTTGCTCAGTGTAAAATGGTCATCAGATGTAGGAGGTGGATCATACACATCTGGCGCCCACGACACCCGACACTCCTTAGCTGGCTTGCCTTCTTTCGAACGACTCCCTTTGAAGGCAGAAACAAGATTTAGAGCAGCAGTTGGTGTAGTAATTGGTTCGTGTTTAGGTGGTTCATCCTTTAGATAGCCCATTTGCGCCAAGAATGATTCTTCTGATAAATCCTCATCCCCATCCTCATCTTCTTCATCTTCATATTCTTCCTCCTCATCATGATATTGCCTTTGGGACTCTTTTGTTATTACTCTTTTCGGTTCAGATTTAACGTAGCCCATCTGCGCCAATAAAGCTTCCTCTGAAAAATCATCTTCCTCTTCATCCCCCTCTTCCTCTTCCTCTTCATCTTCAATGTATCTTCCTCGTATATCATTAGTTTTGTTCATTCCGTTTCCACCATTGATCTGTAGCTTGTCCGACAGGCCAGTGCTTAGCTTGTCTACTGAATTCTGATCTCCCGAAGAAGTGATACTATCACATGAATTTTCACCTCCAGAGACTGATGTATCACAAAGAGAGCTATTGTCCATCGATTATCAACCAGATGATTAGAATTTTTGCAAAAGAGTATTCAGCCTAAAACAGCACAAAAGCACAGATAAATCAATACTCGAGTTGATAAACGAGAAAAGAATTCTATAACAGGATATGCGACTTAGTTACGAGAAAATCATAAACCCTGCTTACCCTGGCATTGCCTGGTAAAATAGCAAATTATGAAAATAAATATATATATACACACACACGT
Organism: Buddleja alternifolia; assembly: GCA_019426215.1. Classification (NCBI taxonomy): domain Eukaryota; kingdom Viridiplantae; phylum Streptophyta; class Magnoliopsida; order Lamiales; family Scrophulariaceae; genus Buddleja; species Buddleja alternifolia. The sequence goes on from CM033392.1 coordinate 3,765,907, forward strand.
AATTCAGAAAGAAACACAACAAACAAATACATTGAAATCCTAATTCGTGATGCAGAAACTACCAAGCCCTACGATCAGATAATAAAGAAGGGGTCGATCGACTAAATCCAAAGAACTCCAAAATATATTCTCTTCCGAACAATACCATGCAAAAACTTGAGAAACAATGAATTAAAAAAGGAATAATTCAATAAAACAAGATTCAATAAATTGTTACATACTTGATTCACTAACTAGGCAAAACCGTATGATAGATAACTTGTATTGTTCGCAGAGGATCGTCGAAAGTAGATACAGATCACAAATTTCTAAAACCCTAGAACACAAAAGGCCAGTCCCAAATTAGGTAATTTTGACTGGAGTCAAGGTCTCCGTTCCTTTCTTCTGAATAGTTAAAGAATTTTATGGGCCTTGTAGACCAAGAGTTTCTATTTGGGCCAACTAATTGGGTTCAAAGTGAAATAGTTATGAGCTCAATACCCTTTGATCAGATTCGAAGCCGATACTTGTATGTTTTGGGCCTCGAACAAAAAAAGAATTATATTTTTGTGTATATAATCATTATTAATTTTAGTGTGCTTCTTTTCATAGGTGAAGTTGCAATTAGAACTACTTCTTATTAGATACAAATACACATTAATAAAGGGTTAATTGCATAAAATTCATCTGTGTTATTTTGAAAATGCTAAAAAACCCTTGTGTTAACGAAATAGGCTAATCACCCCGTGTGTTATTAAAAAGTCTGAAAAAAAGCCAAATTTTATTAAAAAGATAGAAAAAAATATGTGTTTTTTTTGGTGAATTGACACTATTTGCATTTTATATTGTATGAAAAGTATATAAATGATAAATGAGCATGTCAATAAAGGTGAAAAATATGAAAAACAAGTTTGTTTTGTAATGGAATTTGGCTTGTTTGCAAACTTTTTAAAAATACAAGAGAGTGATTAGCATATTTCGTTAACACAGAGATTTTTTAGCATATAGGCGGATTTTATGCAATTACCCCATTAATAAATTATGTTACGTATTTTGCAGTTTAAAATCAATCAAAGGATAGTAATTTTTCTTCTTTTTTAACTTACTTTCTCAAATGCGAAAAGATTTTGCTTATTAACTTTTATTAATATCAAACTTCCTCTAAGATTTTGAGAGTTTGGAAGGGAATTCTATGCAAGATCGAGTTTAATGATTTGAGTGTAAATTTTGTATTTATCTATCTAACACAAGTGTGTGTGGGAGCCACTAGAACCATTGGTCTCGATATATTTAACATAGATTTTTCTGAGTTTGGACTATTCTTGACCCACTATTATTTATTGTGACATAAGTATGTAATTTCACGATTATCTGATTTTTTTAAGATTCATCTTGTCAAAGCTCACGAGTGACTGATGTCATGCTGAGATTACTAGTCCATAGTGGTCTTTTTGCAATTAAACTTAATGATGATGTTTACACTGCAATTATAAACATTTATTCGCATAATAACAAATTTAGAGGTATTAGAAGAGATAAAAGCATATTTTATTTTTCTTTCATCAATCATCCAAGCTAATTTACACAATTTATGAAATGTTGCATTACACAATAGTGTTGGGAAACATACATATAGTCCGACTAAACACAACGAAAAATTAAAATTTTAGTTTTTAAGATTTAAACATATGAGTTTATTAATCTTATGGGCTTGCGCATCTCTACACTAGTTATTTAAAATTTGAATAAAGAAGATTTTACCTTATTCAATTTTTTGTAAAAATCGAAGATTTTCCTTTTTATTAACGTAAGCTCCCTAACTGGCTCTTCGATCCTTGAATCAACCGCCTTGTTTTTCCCTTTGATGAAGATTTCAAATTTCTCCACCAAAAACACTTTTGATTGGATTCTTGATTCACTTAAAAGACCCTAGTGTTTCTTCTCTAAAGTTGATCCACACCTCAGATACCCCACTTGTTTATAATATTTACATAGGTTGATCTATAACGTTTATTCTAACTCTAAGGAATAATGTATGAGATTAACGTGAAAGCAGAAAATTACTTCTCTAAGTATTTTGGAAAAGTTTTTGAATTCAAGATCTTGATAAATAATCAAGAACTCAAGAATATGTATGTGAGAAAGAGAGAAGATGATTTTTCTTGCTAGAGGAAAGAAAAATTTGACTAGTGAAGGTATGAAATTTTCATCTATTTATAGGACTAGTTTTTGCAATTTTTTCCTATGTAGAACTCTTTTGCATTAATTCTTTTCCTTGTAAGAGTAGAAGACTAATTATTTCCTAAATAAAACTCTTCTACTTTAATTAGTTTCCACAAACAAGTAGGCTTCTATTTATTAGGAACCTTATCCTTATCTAATAGAAATCATCATATTCCTATCTTTAAAAGGAATTCTTTCTCTCCAATAAATCTAATTTCCATTTAAAAGAAATTTAATTAAACTCTTTTAATTATTTTTCTCTCATAATTTTCGACCAAAGCTTAATAAATTAGTCTTTTAATAATTAATCCACCACACTATCAATTAATTAAATACTTTCTAAACTTAAGCTTAATTAAATTGATCCTATCAACTTAATTAATTCATTTATACAACATTTGAATAAATAAAATTCTTAATTAATTTATGTGCTTAATTAATATATTAATCCAACTGCTTTGAATTAAATTCCCTTAGTTAAGAAATGAATTTGTCCGAGTATTGTGTGTGACCCTTTAGGTTCACCAACACACTAGTAGTGGTTTCATAACCTTTATGATTTAATTTGGACAATTAAATTATCTCGATTAATTAAACACTTTTAATTAACCGTCTTATTATTTAATCTCCAATAAATATAAGATACCCACAAATAAAAAAAAAAGTTTCTAGCTACTTATCTTGAAGACTTAGATGTAGGCGATTCAAAGTGATCATTTCCAATCGCACATTCCATGCAAGTGAGATTCTTCCATCATCTAATTTGCCAATTAAATTAAGGATCAATGAATCTTATTGGTCGAGATCCTTGTAAATTCAACCTTAAATATTTCAAGTGTGTTTGACTAGTAATTAATTAATTCAAGAAACTTATTTCTTAATTAATTACTTACTTGTCTTGGCCAAGGACTAACTCAGTCAAACCACATAGAATATTATAAAAAATTCACTTGTTCATCTAGACAAGTGATGGATCTTTTATTGTCAATACTAATCTCCATATACGAGTCACTACACTCAATCACCAGTTGATATGTATCATTGTAAAAGAACTGACACAGGAGTCGAAGTACAATGAGTCAATATACAAGATTATTGTGATGACTCAAGTTAAAGAATAAATTTTGCACTATCGTGATTAAGAAACTCCTAGTTCGACATATATAGAAATAATTTCAATTTAGAAAGTTTCAGTTAGGGTGATTAATGAACTTGTTTTCAACAAGCACCCGCGTATGTGCATTTATGTCAACTACACTAATGTCTATAAAACGATATATTCTCTAATTAAGAGTGTGCACAATAGGCACAAGTCTATCCGAATTATTAATGTCTCATCTTGATAATTTTATGACTTGGATAGTATTTAAAAATCAAAGCCTTAGAGACTTGTTCTATGATATCCACCCAATGAGATATCAAGTCCTATAGTTATATGTGAATTTTAGTAATTTCATCATACAGTTGTAAACATTGTAAACATAAGATGAAAAATGCCTTTTATTATTGTAATGTAAAACAAAATTGTTTATGATAAGAACAGAAAAAAAAAACTTATCTAGGATTGACTCGCATGACACTATTATAATAAATAGAGTACATGAATTATAGCTATCCCATAGAGAATAAAACCTCTTCTTACATGCAAAAGTGTGTGATAATATAGAAATGGCATTGTGTTACGTTTATTCAGTTATTCTTGGAAATTCCGCAACCTCAGATAAATATATATTCACAATATAAATCGTAAACATAAATAATTGTAATTATATATATAAAAAAACTCTCCAAATCTTATAATTGTAATTATATAAAACGAAACTCTCCAAATCTTTGATTCCTTCATAAAGGAATAGAGCATGGAGCTGATGGAGGCACCCACGCTTCAATTTTGAGAAATTGCTTATTGCCCCAAAAATCTTTGGTTTCCAAACTTTTGCCCTTTCAAAATAAAAAATATTAAACTTTGCTCCTTTTTTTATTTTATATATGTATATATATCTCGCCCCCCAAATTCTAATTCATGCTTTTATTATTATTATTGTACTATCATGTTTAAGGAACATTCTAGAAACCCTTTATGCTAGGGTCTAGTACTCTTGCAAACCATGTTGTGTCTGTATGAGTCATGTTATACACACAGTACGGTTCATATATATATATGTTGAATGTGTGAACATACTGTAGTAAAGTAAAGCTTCTGGAGAGGGTCCTATATTAGATGATGATCAATTTCAACAAACAGGCACCTGAGAAATAAGGCTCGGTCCCGATAGCAAGAAGCAGACACGAGTGCAGAACACGTGGGAACCCCAACTCATTCTCCTCGTGACACGTTGCCACGGGTATTACACCACCAGGTGGTACGCAACAGCCATGCAAATGCTTATGCGCGTATATGCCTCTTCATCTCAGTCAAAGGTACAACCAATTCAAGGTACTACTCATAACCCTTCACATCCCTGAAGAGCTGAAGCGCGCTCTTAATTGCATGCACAAGCCACGCAATATTTCCCAAACAAATTCAGCCGTACTCGTGTCGTGGCTTTATTCCTCTTCCTCCATCTGGTCACTCTCTTCCCCTAACAACACACCTTCATTCACTTACCACACCTTCACTCCGTGTTTGTCTCTCTCTCTCTCTCTCTCTCTCTCTCTATATATATATATATATATATATAATATATACACCCCCATTTGTTTATGTATATATATAGAGCCCCACACTTCAATATTCTGAGGTCAAGTCAAGTACTATAATCGAATCGACCCCACCTTTGGTATAATTAACAATAGTAAGTAATAATCATGAATACCCAGATTGAAGAGAAATTCTCTGATTTCTACGATAAATGGATGGGCCAGCTTGAAGATCTTCTTCAACTTCTACTTGTGGTGACCAGAGACCATTCTCAATCTCAAGATGGAGGTTATAACTACGAGGCTATGGTTAATAAACTCACGGCCCATCACAAGGAGTACTACACATTCAAATGGGCTGCGGCCCATGAAGATGTACTAGCCTTTTTCGTTCCAGTTTGGCTGAGCCCTCTTCAGAATGCCTATCTATGGGTCACCGGTTGGAAGCCGTCAATGGCGTTTCGGCTCGTGGAGACGCTGAGGACGGCGCCGGCTGGCGGGAGCCTGGCGGGCATGACGGCGGAGCAGGTGAAGAAGATTGAGGCTCTGAAGGTGAAGATAAAGATGGAGGAGGAGAGGGTGGAGAGGGAGATGGAGAGGCAGCAAGTGGCAGTGGCGGACCGGAACATGGTGGAGCTGGCGGCGCTGGAGAGGATAGCGAAGAAGAACGGCGGCTCTGCGGCGGCTGTGAGTCAGGTGAATGGGTTGGTAGAGGTGGCGGTGAAGGGGATGTTGGGTGGGTTAGAGAAGGTGATGAAAATGGCGGATTGCGCGAGGCTGAAGACTTTGAAAGGGGTTTTGGATGTGTTGACGCCCATGCAGAGTGTTGAGTTTTTGGTTGCTACGTCGATGCTACAAATTCAGATGAGGAAATGGGGGAAGAAGAGAGAGAAATGTGATGAAATTAAAACTTAATTAATTAATGTGTTGAAAAACCTTTTTTAAAGATTTTAGTAAGATGTAGGACGTACGTGTCTCTGCTGGTTCGTTTGTTAGTAAGATGTAACAGTGTTAGTTTGTTACACTTACCACTGCCAAAATGATAAGTTATTTTATAAAATACAAATGAATTTAGTTGAGTCGGGAGCGGCTAGAATTTCTCGCGGATTAGAAAGTAGCTAGTTTGTAGCATTCAATAATAAGTTGAGGTATTGTATTCCCATTTGTTATACATATTATTTGTTCTTTAATATTATTATTATTATTTTGATCGAGTTTATTCTTTATTATTATTATTATTTTTGATGCGGTTACATCGGATATCAAATTAACAATTGTAATTAGTAATTTTCTATTACAAACTAGTAACAATGAGCTAAAAACTAAAAACAAAAAATTACTTATAAAAATAAAGAACTATTATATAAGTAGAGAAATAATTCACACATCTGATGGAATAAAAACACTTGATCTCTAAATCATGGGGTCTCGGTCTTACCACAGGCACGGGCTGGGGCTGTTCTTTATTATTATGATCACCTGTATTAATTTGTTGGTTGGTCTATTCCCATTTTTTATTCTATATTGAATGTGTTTGCATATTTTAAATTGTTTGTCCTATTTCGCAGGTCATAGATACTTATTTCCCACAAATTATTGTAAGAATGCCCTAAGAGGGCTTTATGTACTTTTATAAAGATTAGAAGTTTTTTGGTAATTGACAACAATTTAATGGAGTTTGTAGGTGATTTTCTCTAAAACAAATCTTTTCATCTTGATGCTTTTAATTTCAATTTTCTATGATTATTTATTGCAAATTGTTGTTGCTTGTATTGTATATCATATCTGCACGACAAGTGTATATAATTCATACTAAATTAATATTTTAAAAAGTAATTTATACACATGATGTTCATAAATGAAATGTGGGGCGAAATGCATGGTGTACATGTAAATCACCCTAAATTTAAAAAAGGAAATTGATATTAAAAGCGTTTATGGAGTAGAACTCAGAACAAACATAAAATTAAAATAGAAATTAGAAGCATGAAGCCAAAAGCTCCCCAGACAAGTCCGCTGGAGTACTTACACGAAAACTGAATGAGCTTACTTGTAGGAAAAACATGAAATAATTTCAGGAATCTGGAGAATTCCGAGGGGTTACTTAAAACTCGTTGAGATTGCTTGCAGGATATAAAACTCATCAACATTACTTGTAATTAAACTCAAAGATGAAACAGTAGTGTGGAAAATGTTATATACTGTTAATTTCATTTGTACAAATATCTTCATCCACCATAGTACACAATATTCATACACATATTCTTGCAGTTCACATTTTAGCAAGCCTCCTCAGAGTTGATTTTTACTTACATTCCAATCACAAACTAAAACACATATGTTGAACACTTGTGTCATAGCACACATTGTCTCGAGAAAAATTGTAAAAAGAATCAAATAATATGAATTATATATAGGAACGGTTCAATAAATAAATGAAAGAAAAAGAATTAATACAAATCTTGTTTCCGCGCTTCCCGTGAAGCACAAAGCTAAGGAGGGAGATAGTATCCATTTCTCTGTAGTAATATGTGATATAAATTGACTTACATTTAGTGAATGCAGTCAAAATATATCAAGCAGCCTCTGCTGATAAGATCTCAAGTTCAGCCCACCAAAGTGGAGAAAGCCTTGGAGTTGCTGCCTCGGGCGATATATCGAGGGCTTGTTTCAGTTTCTGGATAACTTCCTTCATCAATGGTCTTTTGCTTGCATCTGGATGAATGCAGCTCTGGATTACCTCGCAGATGGCCTCGAGCTCGTTTTCTTTGAAGGACTTCAGAGTTGGATCAATCAATTGGTTGATGGTCGTCTTATCGTTCAAGTATTGAGTAGCCTGACAAATTTTCAAGTGATCTTCATTAAGAAAAACTGTTAGCTAATTATGAGACAATCATAGGATATTCGGAGGCAAATTAGGAAAATTATTTGACTTTTTGGATGGCCTCATCATTTTCCGGGGAAAGAAGGGTGTTAACGGCATAAGTATAGAGGTTTCCTTTTAAGATTTCAAATAGTTAAGGGCGAAATCAGCAATTACATATTTCCTAAGAGAGGTCCTTGTAATTAACCCAAAGCTCAAACTGCAAAATTAAAAATGTAACTATATTGGGGTGGCAAAATCAGTCATGCAAACTGTGCGCTTGCAATTTTAGGATAATAATTTTCAACTTTTTGCAACTTAATGGCAAAATTCTAACAAAAAAAAAAAAAGTGGCTGGAAAGGGGGGTGTGCTTAGGGATGGGAACGGGACGGGTAGGGCAGGATTCATTTCCCGTTCCGTTAAAAAAAATTTGGAGCCGGACCCATCCCGGACCCGGTCATTTCCCGGACCCGGTCATTTCCCGACGGGTCCGGGTCCTTCCCGTTCGACCCGATTGATTTTTTAAAAAAAATTGCAAGAATATTTTTTTCCTCTTCTTCATCCTTGCTGCTACTTCTTCCTTTTTCTTCTTCTTCTTCTTACCCCACGCTGTTTTTTCTTCCTTTTTCTTTTTATCCCCCCCCCCCCCCCCCGGCCGCTATTTCTTCCTTTCTCTTCTTCTTCTTCCCCCTGCTGCTACTTCTTCTTTCTTTTTTTCTTCATTTTCTTCATTATCATTTTCAGATGATCAGATCCGCTTCCCACCCCACCCGCTTTTCAGATTCTTCTTCTTCTTCTTCCCCTTCTTCTCCTTCTTCTTCTTCTTCTTCTTCTTCTTCTTCTTCAGATCCCCCCTCCATCCCTCACATGCCGGCGTGCTGCGTGCAGTGTGTGTGTGATTTTTCATTTTTGTGTCTATGTTAGTGACTTCGTGTATATATATTTTTATATATGTAGTGTTTGTATAGGTGTGTGTTAGTGATTTAGTTTATATATATTTTTATATATATAGTGTTTCTATAGGTGGAACATATATAGGTGGTGGTGCCCACCACTATGTAGTGTCACTATAAGCACTACATATAATAATTATATATATGTGTGACGAGATGTGTGATATATATATATATATATGTATGTATAATTAAAAAATATTATAATTTTTTTTTTACTGGGACGGGTCCGGGTCCGGGTATCGCCTGGACTCATTTCCCGTCCCGAACCCGGCCGGGTCTTGAATTTCGATTCCCGAACCCGGACCCGGTCCCAATTTTTTGGACTCATTCCCGTCCCATTAGGGACGGATCCGGGACGAGTACTCGTTAGACCCAGATTCATTGCCATCCCTAGGTGTGCTGTCTAATTTGGGGATTTTTCCAATTATAGGGGTCAAAATAGCACATGATGTGCATGTGAGGGGCACAAAATTCTATTCTGCATTAATTTTAAGGACTAAAACTACAAAGCATAAAAATGCACTTTTTGTCCTAAGTCATCACATGTGGCATTTTTATCCTGACACAATAATTTTTCCTCCAAAAATTCCCTAGTCAAAAAGGTCTGATGCCTAGTTAGTGTCTGGTGAATTTATTCTGGATCGCTGAAAATTAAATACTTAGTGCCGTGAAATTTCTGGTGTACATGACTAAATTTGTTACCCCTTATAGTTACACGACGAATTTTGCAGTTTTGCCTTAACCCGAAAGACTAACGATCGAAAGGAACATTCAGTAAACAGATATCCAGTTTACCATATCAAAAAAACAAAAATCCTGTTTACCAGATTTCTGTCCACTTCGGAATGAAGGAGTTTTCCAGAAACTATTTCGAGCAATAAGATCCCGAAACTTTGAATATTTGTTTCCACGTCAGCAAGTGGCGGCAGCTCAGAATGCTCCGAGTCATTTTCTGCAGGAGCCTTTGACTTGGCTATGAGTTCTGCCCAGAAACCGACATCAGCAATCTGTAAAAGTCGAAAATTTCATATGTTAGAAGCCAACATTTATCCTAGATAAGCATGTCTGAATTATTACATGAATGATAAATCTCATTGAGAGAAGCTTACTTTAGCAGCGTAATCATCCGTCAGAAGTATTTGTTTGGATGTCAGATTACAATGCACCACTGGTGGATTGAGATCATGCATGTACTGAAGGCAATAAGCAATCCCCATGATGATCCTCATCCTTGCGTTCCAGTCGATGTGTTCGAGTTCTTTAACTAAATAAACAAAGAAAGGTTCAATTTTTCGTCAAAAAAAACTGACGTTATATCAAAAGATGATTAACTCACAAATTTGTATCGCGAATAAGATTTACCATGCAGATGTTCAAAGAGACTGCCATTTGGAGCATACTCGAAAACCATCATCCTAGTGAACGGTTCTTCCTCCTCGCAGTACCCAATAAGATTAACGAAATTCTTGTGGTTCACTCGGGACAAGCTATCAATCTATAAACCAAAATGAATAATTTAGGATACATAGTATTATATTGGATAGCTTATCAATGATATGTAATACAATGAATTATCATCTAACCTTCTTCCTGAATGCGATTTCTGAACGTGTTGACCATTCATTTGAAGAAGCTATAGCAGTTGAAGCAACAGCAATCTCTACTCCACTGGAGAGAGTTCCCTTGTACAGAGTGACCACACCATCGTGGGTATTAATAATATTGCTGAAATCCTCACATGCAGTTTCTAACTCGGCTCTGTTCAACTTAGGGACCCCTATAAATGCATTCCAATAAGCATATTACAGAGAGCGATAAAAACAGATACACTGGAATTCAGATGGATTTAAAGCAATTTTAATGGATTTGGAGTGATTGATTCGGAATTCTGTTTTCATTTCGTCAATTGTCGTTCTGAAATTTATAAGACGGAATCCTTTTCACCTCAGTCAACATTCATCTTCAGTAATACAATATTTTTGACAAAGTAATTTAACTTTACAAAACTGCTTTAGAGTAGCTTCTGACCAAATTGAACAATTCAACAAGCTGTATTTGATCAACTACATTTACATCTTTATACATTGATGCTTAAGCTACAAGATGATATACGGAAAGCATACCTGTAACGAAAGCTTTCTGCAACTGCCCACTCAATCCAGTCTTCCAAGGACCAATTGTTTTTGCTGCTTTGCTTTTAAAGATGATAAACAAAACTACAACAAGAATGAGCAAGAAAACTGCACTTGATACTCCAATTATAACCTTCAGCTTCACTGAATTCCCAGATTTGCCATTATCCGGAGACTGTTTATCATTTGATCGACTGTCAGAACCAGGGTTAGTTTTGTCCTGGGGCATGTGTTCATGACCTGAAGGAGTCGATGGAACAGGAGACGGAACAGAAATAGGAGATAACTTATTCCCATTTGGAATAGCAGAAAATGATCCACTACTTCTGCTCGGAAGAGAATTGCCGGGTTCTGATGGGGCGGGGGCCCCACCTTTGGGAGGGATGGCAGCAAGATTACTGGACTGTTCAACTAGTATGCGGCGCACATTATTCACATGCTTCTCCACTTCCCTGATGACACCTGGATCAGGTAAATCTAACAAATGCATGAAAAGAAAGGTAATTGTCGAAGTCATATCAGTGGGGGATCGTTAATTTGATGAATAAGAAACAAAATAAAATCTTGTTGCTCACCAGTTAGATTGCTATAGCTATCATCAGCATCATCGTGTGTCAAATCACTTCCAAGCTTGAAGCTTAACAAAAGGGAATACATTTACATGAATAAGATGCAAATTAAGAGGAATAGGACAAATGAACGCAGTTGTGATTGCTTACCGTTGGAGAAGATTGGTCCATTGAATCGGTCTCCGGAAGAAAGAATCTGATTTCTTTGATTGTTTTACAACGCTCTGCCAGATGCTGTTAGAAAAATGCATTGTATTTTAAAGACGAAACATAAAAATGTAAGATTAAAGCGATTTTTTTCCCAAGTTTTAGCAAAAGATCTCGAAATAATTAGCAAAAGCCAGTGCGGACTGGATATCTCACCTGTGCCCAATTTTTCTATTTACACAGCTAATACCAGCAGCAGCAGTCGTAAGGATTTCATCAAACTGAAAATCAGTTAGCAAACTAAGCTTCCCAATCTCCACCGGAATGCTTCCTTCGAATCTATTACTACAGAGCAACCTAGAGCAATATATTTATGATTGTAAATTAGCTGAGCTAAATTATATAGCATTGGACAACACAGACATGTAATAACAACAGAAGCTTATACTTACAAGCGTTTAAGGGAATGCAACCCCCCTAATTCTGCTGGAATCGTTCCGGTCAAGTTGTTATCCCTCAAGTCCAACACTTCCAGTGCTATAAGCTGTCCAAGTTGTGGAGGGATGGTGCCGGAAAGACAGTTCTTGGATAGGTTACTTGTGAAAGGATCAGAAGAAGTTAATTAATATAGGACATTCAAAAACTTTTCAGATGCAAAAAGGAAATAACAGATTAAAAACGATAAATTTTACATGTCATGCAAGAAAGTGTTAAATGAAATGCCACAGGCGAGAAAGAGGTGGAGTAATCCATGACTACCTCACAACTTCAAGCAATATGTAAATATGAACTCAAATATTGTAGCTCTAAAAAGTTTGAGAACAAATCTATGTTATGAGAGGAAAATCAATTGTAGATCTACAAAGTTTCTGAATTGGTGCAACAGGATATTAATTTCATAATTGCAGGATTCCTATTAGTCATAAATACAGGAAATTCATATTGATCATAAATCTGAATATTCCAATAACCAATGGGCAGAAACAAAATCGGTACTCACATAGATCGTAAATGAGTAAGATTTCCAAGCTCTGGTGCCAATACTCCCTCCAAATCATGTCCAGTGAGATTTCTGTACAATACTTACATAAAAAGTTTATGAATAAGGGATCAACAGAAGAAATACTGTCCTTGGAGTTAAATTTAGGCAATAAAAATCCCTGCAACATTCATGATTCTATAATCAAACGCTATAGAGTACATAACGAGTACTTACAGCTGAACAACATTGCCCTCCAAACAACCGACACCCGACCACATGCACGGGTCACAGTCATCAGGATTCCAATTTGCTAAAGCCCCATATGGGTCAAAGTCCACCTTTGCTCGAAATTGAAACAATGCCAATCCTGCATTTCCATTTTTATCAAGTCAACTACTTCATAACATGCCAATAATGTATTACAAAGGGCTTTAATGTCAACAAAATCCAGCATTACCTTCAGCATTGAGTGATAAGCATCCATGAATTTGCAAAACAAGAACGAAAAACGCGATACAAGACGAGTGCACTCCATAAGAGGTCCATTTTATCCCCATTGCTTGCAATACCATTAGCCACAGTGGTGGAGGCAGTTATATCTGCCAACAGCCAGGACTCTAGACAAGGTTGTAATACACAAAATCGCCAGCTTTCTTGGTGCAAAAAAGCTTCCGAGCAATATAGAATTACTCGGATATTATAAAATCGCGCCAACAATTCTCCTAAGCTCACCAGAAAACTATACATACAAGAATTGGCTACTAGGCAAAAACTAGTTGACAAAGAAAAGAATCTAAATTAGCCCTGTTCTTGAACGTGTTAACGGAATTGGGGTCTCTCATCTTCAACTATTTGTTAATTTTGGCTATAACAACATCACGAGGAATTGCATAACCCGGCTCAATGAACTATCTCCAATATTCAACCTTTAGCTGAAAATGCAACAAAATGTAACAAATAGTTATATTCAACAATGCTCTATAGAAAAAATAAAATAAAAGGAAAAAGTAACAAAATTTACAAAGACGTTGTAAAAGAATAACCTTTGGAACAAGCAATTCGGGGAAAAAGCAAAAGGGCATTAAAGGTAAAAGACATGCAAGTGTAAAACTTACCAGAGTTTTATGATATATATGTATGTATATATATCTTTAGCTGCTAAATAATTTTTTTCAAGAAAATGTGGAGGGTAGAAAAGGTTGATGATGTTGATAATTACGACGATAATGGGTAGGCAAAATTGTGGTTCGGCACTCAAAATGGCAGCTTGCAGATGATTATTGATAAAAAAAAAAAGAATAATTAATAATTGGTAATACGATAATATAAAACGAAAGATGAATTTGAGCGTGATATTCTTGACAGCCCTTTTCAGGATGATCTCAGAGGCGGAAACTCTCTTCGACCATCTTTCTCTGAAAGAAAGGGAAATGAGAAGAGAAATATCTTTCTCTCTCTTCTTTTCTCTCTCTAAAAAAAAAAAAGAGAATTTTGTTTTCATCAACTTTAATTCACACCGGACATCACCCCCACGAAACAGAGTTTGTTTGCTTTCTTTATTATTCTACTTTTGTTTTTACGTAGTTTTTCCTCTTATTAAATATTAAATTTCCGGGTCTATTAATATTTAATGCGGGAAATTGATTTTTAAGACATTTTTGTAACTGTGAATGGGTCCCGTTGAAGGTCTGGTAAAACCGGTAAAACGGTTAACCGCCGGCGAGTTGTCCCGCGGGTTTTTTGTATGTGTGGTGGTGAGGGCCCCTACATCCGAATTAATAGGACGCGCTTTTGCACTCGTTGACTGGGCCCCACTTCATCCCCCTCTCCCCCTCTCTCTCTAAGATTTGTTGCGTGCCTGCCTCTAAGCCTCTTCTACCAATTTATATATATTTGATTAAATTATTACAAAAATTCGTCCTAGTTTTCACATGAAATGTCTAGAGAATTATGTGGAATATGTATCATGTATAGTTTCATATATATATATATACTAGTAAAGAGCACGTGAGTTGCACGTGATTCTTACTAATTTATTAAGATATTTGCATAATTTAAATGCTTGAAAGTATAAAATTGACATTCTCGAGGGCACGTACTAAATTAAAAATATTTAAAATGATAAGTAACATTAAATATAAACAAATAATGTGTTATCTTATTTGACCTTCTCAATAGTTCTTTTCTTGTTTGACCTTGTAATTTTTTTATTTTTTTTTACCTGACTTCATAAATTTCTTTTTAATACTTTTTTTTAATGAAATTGCAAAACGACTCTTCATCTTGGAATTATATTTTTGATGTTGTCTTCCTTATTGTTATTGTTAGTTGCTTTGTTTTGTTTGTGTGAGCTTCTACAGAATATGTGGTTTCTTTATTTTAAAGTTGTGTGGCATAGAAAATTTTGTTTGCGTTTCACTTGCGTTCTTCTCCGGACCATTCTTAGTTTTCCTGCCTTTTTCTCCCATTCTTTTTTGATTGTACTCTTTGAAATGCATCCGCTATGACACTAAGTTCCCCTTATTCATTTATGTTTTCTATTAAGTACCATGAGAAAGCGGACTCTATTGCTCCTTGTAGGCTTAGTGATCTATATTACTTTGATTTAAGTCCTCTCTAAGAAAATGAATATATTAGAAACTTAAATTAGCAAATTATATATAATATAATATGATGAAAAATTAAAAATTATATTTAAAGAGATAAAGAGACAATCTAAATTAGTATAAAATTACTTCTTGAATTGATGTCATGTATTCATTTATGGGGCATCTAACACACATTGTTGCTGCGTTCTCAAATATTGGAATACATGTATTATGGTCGTATTATACGACATTTTAAACCAATCTATATCTTAAAAATAATGCAACAATGTTTGATAAGTTTATGCATAAATAAGCATTTTTCCTTTGAAAATTATATTTCTAGTATGATTCCCTTAATGTGGTTTTTATCTCATTACATTTTTTACAAGTTATACGGTCTATAGTATTTTAAATTGAAGCTTGATATCATTTGCACAAATCATACCACAATAATGAGCACGTCACACGCCCGCGAGCCCAATGGATGCGAGAATTGCCTCCAAACCCGGCCTATGCATCCCCAAAATTAGGTTGTAAAGCACTTACCTAAAATGGTAATTCAATAGATGAATATGAGTTTTTTGGCTGGAGCTTGTAAGGAGTTCAGTTTTTCAATATATTTTTTCCATGTGGGATACATGGCTTCACAATCACCCATCTTTCATAAAGTGTTGTTCTCGTTGAGGCGTGACATCCTCGAGGATCTATCGCCATGCTTTGGGACTCTAGTGGTGGCTCCCACAGGCTCAAGAGGTGGCTTGTCACACTTATATCACTTTGCATCGCAACCTGAAGAACTGGCTCCCGCAAGTGTAACACTTTCTTCACATAAATGGAGAGGTTGGAAGGTTGTTTCTCGAAAGGTTTGCTTGATAAGATCAAACTACAACTATATCAATTTGTTCAGGTTCTTCTAAGAAGAGTTTTGAGATATTTGTGACTATCTTTGGAAGGGATGAAAAATTTGAAGGATTTTCGCTATGGAGTTTGAGCTTTTCTTGGAAGTACATTTGAGACTTCAATGTAATAGCAATTAGACTTAAGATTTCATATTGGTGATTAGGGTTTGTTGGGAATTCCTATTTTGGATAATGTATACGTTTGACACATATGGGGCACATGTCTTTCACATTCGGCGAGTGAACAGCGTCCGTTCTTTTATCCTTGCAATTCTACTGCAAAACATTGGTGACACGTTTGACACATATGGGGCACATGTCTTTCACATTCGGTGAGTGAACAACTTCTGTTCTTTTATCCCTGCAATTCTACTGTAAAAAGTTGGTGTTCCAGACTCTGATTCTGACAATCTAATGGGAGGCTTAATCGGTGCGTCCGATGTACTTATCACCATCAATGCTCTTATCAGCATTAAATGTATGTGAATTCAATCTCCGTTGAGATAAATGTTTTTTTTTAAAATTGTATTTAACTCCCTCTTGACTTCGGATTTAATTCAGATGAATTTTGTCTTGGGGATGCTCATTTAACGCTGAATGATGTTTACAGCTTGATTTGCTTCGACATTTTTCCGTAGCTGTTCAGTTCTTAACTTCAATAGACTTTGAGCGCCTGATCTTTGGTCTTAACTTGATAGAGAACTCATCTAGAATTCTATCAATGCTACAAGCGTTCAAATATTTAGCCTAAAACTCAGAAGAGATAAAAAGCCTTAAGAAAATCTAATCTTCAAAGCCTATACATAATTTCTAATAAAATCAAACTTACATAATTTTGAGGTCTAACACAAAGCAGACTCTTGTCATCATGTAAACTTCTAACATAAATTGATTCCTAACACAAAGCTTATAAGAATTAAGAAGTTCAATTTTCAATATTTTTTCCATGTGTGACACGGGCTTTGACGGATGATTTATCATATATCAACCCTATCAATTGTATGTAGTTGAAATTCACCGAGAGTCCAACTCCCGGTCTCACTAAGTATCTCCCAAAAACAACTATCTGGATTGTCATATATATATGATTAAGATTTCTGTACTTTAATTTAAAATATTCAATTAATACTTATAATACTTTGTATAATGTTCACTATTAAAAATACTTTAAAATTTTTGAAGAGTAAAAATTCTAAAAATCTAAAATTAAAGTCTTATAAGAATTAATTATATATAACCATTTAGTATATAATCATTCTCTAACTTTTTAGTCCAGTTTAGAGAAGTTTAATATTAAATTCAATTTAGAATAATTTAATTTGATATAATAGACTTCCATTTTATTCTAAGTGGTTCAACAAACAAAACAGAAGTGAAAAAGCTAAAAATACATTTTTATTCAAGGATAGTAAATCAATAGTTCAATACTAAAGTAAGAAATCTAAAAGACATAACAAGCTATGATTATAAACAAAAATGCTGATTAGGAAAGAAGAAGAAAATGTGACATGCAAGGTTAATTCTCATCTAATTGAAAACTAAATGACCTTATAACGATAATTTTTTTATGATAATATAAATATGATCAAATCAAATCAACAATTAATCTAAAACAAAAAAATTAATCCACATAATTTAATGAAACTTCTAAACTCAACTGAGAATATCAAAATAAGTGTTTCCTCTTATTTTCTTTCCTTTTTCATTTGGTATATTGAAATGAAACTTAGCTTCATTATTAGGAAATTATCATGATGTGGTTACTTCAAGAACATTGGTCATGACGGCCTATGAATGTAGACTTTGGATAAAGGTAAACACGACCAAAAACTACAAAAGATTGTAGCCAAGCCATTATTAATAATAGAATGTAAATCATTGGAGCCATGGCTAAAAATAAATTAATATAGAAGTGGGAGTGAATTCTAAGTTTTGATTAACTAAAATTTTGTTTCGTCTCAAGTAAATCTTGTGCAATTACTGAATTTCCTATTCAAATATGGTTCATCATTAATTCATGGTAGTGTAATAGTTATGTTGTATGGTAAAAAATTTACATAGAAATAAATTAAAATAACTATACCTTTCATGTCCTTTAGTTGTGGAACCAAGGGGCTTACTGAAGTGCAGATCTCTCCCCTTTTTTTCCTTCATGTCCACGGACATAAGCGATGATAATGCATATAGTGGGAATTGTTTTTCCAATTAAATAAGTAAAAGGTAATGGCCATATTATAAATAAACATATACTTAAAAATGTAATATGAGTGATTGCATTTTAATCATATTTAAGCATGACACATGTGTGTAAATATTTTAATTTGTGTGAGTATATTGTATGTGGTCCATTGAATGATATAGCATAGAATTTTCTCAGTGCTGCAATCTTTGGTAAATTTCGCCCTTAATTTGGATGGATGGTTAGCTGTTAATGAAGTTAATTTACCAAAAAAAAAAAAAAAAAATCCGCCCTTATATTGGTTTTTGGTCTAAAGGGTTTTCATATGGTACACTGTATTTTTTTATTTTTTTTTAAATTTATGTTTGGTTTCTTAGGTACCAGAATAATACAACTAAACTGAATTGAATTGAAAGAATTGTTAGACAATTGAGCATATGCAATGGTTCTCAAGTCCCAATTCCAATTTTAACTTCAACACCCTGCATCTGAAGTCTGCTCAATACCATTAATCCTAAGAGAGTTGAGATGTTCCAGCCATAGAGACTCGTCTAAGATGGGTGGTTCGGCTTCGAATGAAAGCAAGAATAATGATGGGACTAAAAGGACGTGATACTCCTCTTGGTGCCTCGTTTCTTGCTGAGGTTGATTTGCGATTGAACTCAGCTTCTCTTACGCATTACTTGTCTTTGGTGGTGTCTCTTCTCTTAAAATTGGAGTCTCAAGTCCCAGATTTGGTCTCTCAACGTATTCAAATACCATTTTCATCCTTTTAAGTGCATCTAATGACTCCTTCACATATATTGCTCATAAAATTGAAAATAGGAACGCCACACAACTTTTAAATTGGGTTTATATCATTGCAAATACATATGCTACTGAATTTTCTATAATAATAGTCATAAACAAATCAGGCTGAAAAATAATTAGGAGAGGATATAATACAAATAAGAATAATGCAAAAAATACAAACTTGTAATATTCTTTTAAGATGATTCATCAATTGCACATAACCCCGCAACAGAAATGATGATGAACAAAAAAGAAGACATGGAAACAGAAGTAAATCTAAATAAAAAATATGTGAACAACACCATTTGATACGTTGGCTGCTCAAGCCTTTCAAATTTGGTTATATCAATTTGAAGGTTCACCCATTGTGCTTCAAACCTCAGATTGACCAACAATGTAAACAAAATATATATAAGCAATTCTTGAAATTGAAAACTTTTCAGATTCACAAGAATAATTATATTTAGTATTAAATTCAACTTGATAATACATTGAACAATCTTGTCTTTCAAGTTCATGAACATTGAACAATAATAATAACTTTTTTAATTAGAGAATAATATTAATTTATTATTATAGGGGTAATATTAAATTCAACTTGATCTCGTCTTTTAAGTTCATGAACATTCAACAATAAAAATAACTTTTTAAATTATAGAATAATATTAAATTTTTATTATAGGGGTTTTTTAGTCTTAACAAAATAACTTTTTTAATTAGAGAATAATATTAATTTATTATAGGAGTATTTTAGTCTTAACCCAAAATTCATTGTAAATCATCTCATAGTAAATCATTGTAAAATAAATAATTTAGTTAAACATGTAGGACAACTTTGCAAATCACATTAGACCCAGCACTCTCTAACAACATAGTTATTCACTTTATACCCATAGAACAACTAAAATCGCAACACTTCATTCAAACGATATTCACAAAACAGTGACTTCGTAATCAATAATCAATTGCCATAATATATCATGCAACTCACTATACTCTCATGTTTTACTTTAGTTATACAGACATATACAGCTAAATACATTCTATAATTGTACAAAACCAACCAACTTAAATGATCCCAGATATACTCTACCACTAAGTAATGAATAAACATTAGTCGAAAGAAAAAATTTAAGTTTGTAAAAAAGAAAGTGAGCGTAAATTTTCGCAACAGAATTCTCAGTAACTGATGCAAAAGTATAGCAAACCTTAATATACTGAACTGAACAATAGCAATAACAAAATACTGATATACTAAATGAAATGATTAAAATTCTTCGATGGAGAAAATGTAAAAGGTGAAATCGATAAAACAGAAGAAGAGTAAAAAAGATCCAACCAACATAGAGTGAACATCAACTCCAAGCAACTTAACTGATGACATTTCTAACAATATGAAAATTTCCTTATTGACTATATATATACACATACATACACCCAAATACAACCGTGACGTCAATTTTGCTCCAAACAAATCAATGGCGGCAAAAGAATGAAAAATCAATTAAATAAAATGAATCTACATAGGAAAACAGACGGGAAAATTACATTTTTCGTCCCTGAAGTTGTAGCCAAAAACAAATTTGGTCCCTCATGTTTCAGGCTCGACACATTTGGTCCTTCAACTTACAAAAAGTGAACACATATCGTCCTTGTCGTCAATTTGCCGTTAAGAACTAACGGAAGTGCCACGTGTCGAGCATGTGAGCTGCTGTATAGTGTTAAATATGGGAAAATTACATTTTTCGTCCATGAAGTTGTAGCCAAAAACAGATTTGGTCCCTCATGTTTCAGGCTCGACACATTTGGTCCTTCAATTAGTTCATTATTTTATTTTATTTTTATTTATTTTATTTTTTATTTACATTAATTTTTTGTTTTTAGTTAATTTTATTATTTAAAATAATATTTAACTTTTTTATTTTTGAAATATTTTTATATTAATATTTTAATCAGATTTTATTTTATTTATTTACTATTTATTTACAAATTTTTTTATTTTTAGTTAATTTTATTATTTAAAATAATATTTAACATCAGATTTTATTTTTTATTTTTTATTTACATTAATTTTTTTTTATTTAATTTTATTATTTAAAATAATATTTAACTTTTTATTTAAATACTTTAATATTAATATTTAATTAGATTTTTTTATTTACATTATTTTTTTATTTTTATTTATTTTATTAGTTAAAATAATATTTCAATTTTATTTTGAAATATTTTTTTTAAGAATTAATGTTTTAATTATTAGTTTATTATAATTATTTATTTATTACTTTTTTTTTTTATTTTTAGTTAATTTTATTATTTAAATAATTTTAATTTTTTTTAAATAACTTTTTTTTTATTAAAAATTTTAATTATTTTTATTTTTATCAAAATTTTCATTATTTTTATTTTATATTAATTTAATAAAAATAAAATAAACGACTAATTAAAATATTAGTATAATAATTAAAAAGTATTTAACACTATACAGCAGCTCACACACGCGACACATGGCAGTTTCGTTAGTTCTTAACGGCAAATTGACGGCGGGGACAATAATAGATTTGGTCCCCTGAAGTTGTAACCAAAGTGAACACATATCGTCAAAAATAAAATAAATAAAAATAAAATAAAATCTGATTAAATATTAATATAAAAATATTTCAAAAATAAAAAAGTCAAATAATATTTTAAATAATAAAATTAATTAAAAACAAAAAATTAATGTAAATAAAAAATAAAATAAAATCTGATTAAAATATTAATATAAAAATATTTCAAAAATAAAAAAGTTAAATATTATTTTAAATAATAAAATTTACTAAAAACAAAAAATTAATGTAAATAAAAAATAAAATAATGAACTAATTGAAGGACCAAATGTGTCGAGCCTGAAACATGAGGGACCAAATCTGTTTTTGGCTACAACTTCAGGGACGAAAAATGTAATTTTCGCGTATTTAACACTATACAGCAGCTCACACGCGCGACACGTGGCACTTCCGTTAGTTCTTAACCGCAAATTGACGGCAAGGACGATATGTGTTCACTTTTTGTAAGTTGAAGGACCAAATGTGTCGAGCCTGAAACATGAGGGACCAAATCTGTTTTTGGCTACAACTTCAGGGACGAAAAATGTAATTTTCCCGAAAACAGACAAAGAAACAAAAAAGGGAATCAAAAACACAAAAAAAAAAAAAAGGAAAAAGCATCATCGCTTGTGAAGAGTATAGCATTATTCAATGCATTTATAAACATAAAAATTGACCATCCAGAAAATTACTTTAGAGTTTTAACACAAATCAAAAAGAAAAAAAGCTAAAAATAGAGCTCATAGAATGGAACCAAAATAGAGCACTATACATACATTCAAAATCGGGATTCCACCCATGGTTCAAAATATCGGCCAATATCCGATGATATCGGCCGATACATAATCGGATCGGACCCCTCCGATCCGATAAATTCCGGCAATACTATTTGTTATCGATTTGGTATGGTATCGCCGATATGATAATATCGGAGTTTTTGGATATTATCGGCCGATTTTTGGATAATATCGGCGATTTTTGTTAAATTTTTTCTGTTGAATATGTTGATATCCTGCTGTGGAATATCTTGCTGATATGTTGATATCTGAAGCAGAAATGGTGATTGGGAAGAAAAAGATTAGATCTTTATGTAATGTTGTTACCTGGAATTTATGCAAGAATCTTGGATAAACCCGCTCGGTGCAATGTGATTGAAAACTAATAAGGAATATAGAGAGAGGGTGAGAGAGAGAGAGAGAGGAAAGTATATAAACATGTAAATACTTTTAATATGTATTAAAAAGTAGCAATTTGTGTTATTTGCATTTTTCTTTAATTTTACTAATTTTTTAAATTTTTTTGAAGCATTTTATAATGCTTTTGTATCGTATCACCCGATAATATCGCAATACGCCGCGACTAATATGGAATAGCACCCCCCAATATTACCATCGATACCGCGACTTTGAACTATGATTCCAACTGAGACATGAGATAAAGCCGGAGAATTAGATTTTAGAGATTTAATATGAAATTACAGGAGTCCCAGTTGATGGTAGTTGCAGCAATTAGATAATTTCTTTAAGAATATTAATGGATTCTGTAGCAAGACAAAATCACAATAGTTAGTTAAAAAATGATTTGGCAGAGCCGCAGAGGTGACCTAGTGTCCATTGGAATGCTTGTCAACCGGCTATTAAGATTGTCAAAAAATGATTAATTACAAGTGCATGCATGATAACAATAATGCATCTTCTTTTTAATTTTAATTAATATTTTATTTAATATTTGAGGATTAGGATAATATTCGATAGGGTTATTTTAGTCCTAATTCAAAAGTTGTAAATCATGTAAATCACCCTAAATCATTCATACTTTTAGAATAGATATAGATATAAATATAGATATAGATAGATAGAATATAGATTTTGTGAGAAAATAAAACCGATAGCTTGTTACCACTTTTTTTTTTTTTTTTGGAACGGATAAGCTTTATTTCATTTAACAATCTCAAACATTACATTCGACCTCCCCAGGCATACCTGGATTTACATAGCACCAAACTTACAATTTAGACCATACATGATTTGAGCTACTAAACTATCCTGATCAGTTGTACTTCCAAGGAAGACTCGCCTATTCCGCTCTATCCATATATTGTAAATAAGAGCTGCAACCAATGCACGTTTTTTGCAACTCAACTGCATCTTACTCTTGCTGATTTTCTGTGTCCATTCAACATTGGCATCCCATCCATAATGGTTGCATCTAACTTCAATCCGACTCCAGCACTCCCTTACTACCTCTTGAATCGATACGCATTCAAAATACACATGGTTTCTACTCTCTTGTTCCCTACCACAGAACACACAACTGATATCATCTAGATCCACCCATTTAATTAACCTGTCCCGTGTTTTAAGTCTATTGTGCATAGCCAACCAAACAATGAACCGGTGCCTAGGAACAGGCCCTCTACCCCACACAATTTTATGCCAGGCCACCTCATCATAATGTTCTAATGCATGATCATAAGCATTATGTATTGAAAACTTACCATTCTTCCATCTGTTGTGAGAGACATCAACTGCGTCCAGGAAGCTATCTCTGATTATGACCAGCCTCTTCCAAAACCATGAGCTTGTAGTCTTTGGTTCAATTGTCCATACATTTCCACCCCTTATATAATACGCATGAACCCACCGAATCCTCATGGAATCTGTTTTTGCTGCTATATTCCAGAAGTGCTTAAAAACTGCAGCTACATTCCACTTACCCAAAGAAAAGAGTCCCATTCCACCCTATTTCTTTGGCAAGCACACAGTTTCCCACTTGACCGCCGCTTGAAATTTCCCATTTACTTTCCCACTCCATAAAAACGCGTGTCACATCTTGTCAATTTCATGCACTACAACAATTGGAAGTGGGAAGACTTGGCTCCAATACAATTGTATCCCAAAGACCACTGCCTTTAGCAATAGAACTCTTCCAGCAAAAGATAAATACCTCGACGTCCAAGAGGTGATACGGTGCAATATTTTTTCAATGAGTGGGGTACAGTTGTGTATTGTAAGTCTTGAAGATATCAGGGGAACTCCTAAATATCTCATAGGCATAGCCCCCTCCACGAATCCTGTACCAAGAAGAATCTGCTTCCTTTTCTCCTCCTCAATCCCTCCACATATAATTTGACTTTTTCCCAAATTGGCTTTTAGTCCCGAGACCTCTGAAAACTGATCAAATCTGCATTGTAAAAGGTTAATTGATGTTTGGTCCCCTCTACTGAACATCATCAAATCATCCGCGAAACATAGATTATGAGCCCTACTTTTGTGCATTGTGGGTGGAACTTGAAATCAGGGTTGGAATGCAGCAGTCTTAGTGATCTGGTGAGGTAGTCCATTACTAACACAAAAAGGTTGGGAGACAGTCTTACCACATTTTCAATAACAGTAAACAGTGGGACAGATTTTTTTTTTAATCATTTCTAGTAAGTATTAACCCAATAAATGAAGAGACAAATTATACTTTATTTCAATTTTGTTTCTCCTTTTCTCGCTAAAATCCTTGGTCTACAAGCATAAATCATTTGATTGAATTCTTTAGATACGCACAACTTCATCATCTATATAAATAACAGTTGACATCCCGATGTGAACAAAATCATAGAGGATTTCCTTGATTACTAAATGCAAAAATATTATAGTAGAATATAAAATTCTTTAATCGAGTCAAAATTACGAAGCAATTTTATTCGTAAAAACTGAAACCAATATAAAATAATAAATACAAGAGGGGTTGGGGGGTGAATTCAATCTATACACAATACAATACATAAGATGCTAAAAAAAATTAAGACCATCACACAAAATAATAACTGAAAATAAATTAAATAAAGATCATTAAAAGTAGCAGATTTTGCTGTGTCACTTGCCAGCCCAAACTGTATTAAACAACTTTAGTACATCATCTATGGCCGCTGATAGATATATAGTGTTCTTGGATCCACAATAACACCCTTTCCTCCATTCACTTCTAAATCATGACTGCATCACATATTTTTACTGAAACACGAAATCCGGAATAGTCAATTGCTCACGTGGAACGTAGTAGCTGAATAGTTTCAGAAGACGATTAACGTAAACTACCTTCTTCCACACCTAGAAAACCAGTACATTAGTTTCAGAGTGAGGTAGAGAATGTCTTAAACTAACCACTTTTTTTTTCCAAATTACCTACAAATAGCTAAAGAAGGGAGATAAGGCATACCACATTATCTACAAACAGCTGCATCGCAAATATTGCAGCTTTTAGGCCAAAGTTCGGGTGAAGGACGTATATTGCCTACACCATAAAAAGGAGATACATATTACAATCTATATAGCTGCACCGAAAATCTTTGTTAGTAAAAATGAAGATTACGTACATGAAGATTACGCTGGTGTTTTCGGCCGAGTATTTGCTGTAATCTCTTCATCCTTCCCAGATATGGTTGTCTACAGATCAAAATGTTTTTGATATAGTTTAGCACAGTATTTTAAATATTAAAACAGCAGCAACAGAAATTTGTTTAGTGCCAATAAATGAAAAAATAATTATTTAATTCTTCGTTAAAATTAAAATTGTTTTCGTTGAGGTATGAGAAAACACTAAATTCCAGATCAAAGAAGCAATAACTCAGTATAGGAAATGACAAAATTGCTGCCAAGAACAAAAGGATGTGGAGGAGAAAATACACAGATTTGTAAGGATGCTGCAGAATGGAAATAAACAATAGTATAGGGCTTCTGTATCAAGGGCTCAAACTCCTGAAAACACAACAGACAAATACAATTATCAACTGCAAGACAACAAATTGGGTC
Organism: Buddleja alternifolia; assembly: GCA_019426215.1. Classification (NCBI taxonomy): domain Eukaryota; kingdom Viridiplantae; phylum Streptophyta; class Magnoliopsida; order Lamiales; family Scrophulariaceae; genus Buddleja; species Buddleja alternifolia. The sequence continues at coordinate 3,792,244 of CM033392.1, forward strand.
AAGGAAACTATTTTCATTTCAGCAATTTCAGAAAGATTGAGAGAGTTTGCTTTAGCAAGATATCTAGAATGAAGTGAATATTCTTCAGCAGCAGACAAAGGAGGACCCCCAAGGTCACCATATCCAAGCACTTTAGCAAAATTAAAACCACTTCGTGCCTGAGCAGCTTTTTCCCACTGTTCTCTGCGTCTTTGATCTGGATCTTTGATTAATGACATAAAAGCAGCATCCAAATATGAATCCAAGTACGATGAGTTCCTGCTTAAAAAGCAAAGCATTATAATTGATCCAAGAATCTGTAACTTGGAGGCAAAGCATCTTTAACAGAGAAAATGTAACTTTTGGGTAGAAGTTGAAAATGAACACATAAAGCTAACCAGTGTCCATTGGAATGCTTGTTGACCGGCCATTAAGATTGTCAAAAAATGATTAATTACAAGTGCATGCATGATAACAATAATGCATCTTCTTTTTAATTTTAATTAATATTTTATTTAATATTTGAGGATTAGGATAATATTAGAATAGGGTTATTTTAGTCCTAATTCAAAAGTTGTAAATCATGTAAATCGTCCTAAATCATTCATACTTTTAGAATAGATATAGATGGTGTGGTCCACAATAAATCTCATTCTGATTGTAACGCAATTTGGAGGCTAAGAGAAAGCTGCGGAACACAACAAGAGACTCTTTATTCTTTTAGGCCATGTTTGACTGTCGTTTTTATCTGAAACTAAAAATACATAGTTTACATAATTTTTAACTAAAAATATTCTCATTTTTATTTTTTACTTTTACGTTTTCAATAAATTTCAATTATTTTTTTAAAATTACATTTTACGTCACTTTCACTTCCTTTTATCATTTTTCTCTCTCCTCTTATATCATCTTTCTTTAACTCTACCAACAAAGTACAATACAGTACAATTGGTAGATAGTTGAATTCTTTAAACATGCTGTTCAGGGCTCGATCCATGGCCGTCCGTATGGAAAAAGCTTTGTCGGGAAAGGCAAAATCCACTTCGGTGATTTCTGCGCCTCGAAGAGATTAGTCTCTGACGTCCAGTTGGGAAAAACCCTTAGTATAAACAAAAAAAAATAAAAAATTTAACTCTTCTCCCTCATTATCTATTATCTAATCACCACTTTTTAATTATTTCACACATAGCCAGTTATCAATTTTCAAGAACATTACCAACACCTATTTTATTCACATTTTTTCAAACAAAAGTTAAAAACTCATTCTCGAGTACATTTTTAAACATGGTGGTTGAAAATAAATTGAAAATACATCCAAACAAAGCCTTATTCTTTCGATGCCTTTCTTTATTGTTATGTAGCTACATTAGTAACTCTTTTTTATTTAGGTAATCACGCATATGATCTCAATCTTCTCAAAGCATTATTATTTTATAAGTGGGTTGAAAAACAATCTACATTATTCGATATTCAGCTTCATATCCAATATTACGAGTTCGTGGGTTCAATTTGTTAGCATAATAGATCAAATTTAAATATTATTTTTATTGATAAATTTTGAAGTTTGACCCCAATAGTAAAAGAAAGATAATATGTGCAAAATATATCATATTACTTGAGCTCAGTCCGTGAGTGACTTGATCAAAGGTCGTTTGAGACAATCAAACTAACCTGAAATATAAATCTTAAAACTTGATAATAATTTAAACAAATTTAATTAGTACTTCATTCGACTTAATTTATTACAACCTTAGTTCGTAAGATTTGGGTTCATAAGCACAAATGGAATGAAGTTGTAAAACTATGTCATATCAATAACTATTTTGCTCTTTTATATGTGGAAGATAATATTTAAAACTCAACATTTGATCCAAGATTCTTGCTTTTATACTCTTGGTAATGGCGCACCAATTAAAGGCTGGGATCACGTGTGGGTTGGTCATACGCCTTTAAATCAGCTTATCCCTAATGTCTCCCAACAACTTTCACAATTAAATGGTTAGGGACCTTATCAATACAGATAATGGGAGTTGGAAGCAATCAATCCTTTATCAATCAGAATTTACCTAAAGACATAAGCCATTTAACCTGTAGTGTCCCAGTAACGAAAAACACATAACCACACCAAAGTTCAAGGGCGTGGTAAAATTGAGGAAATTCTAGAATAGACCAAGTCCAATAAAATCGGTCTATTTAATATCATTGGATGCAAGTGATTTAAGTAATTTTTATTATGTTGTCTTTGCATCCAATGTTGTATAGTGTACTGTTCTTGTTGGACCTAGTGTGGCATAAAATCACCCGTCAAACTCAGGTTTATTTAGTCTTAGATCAGCCTATTTTTGGCTTCTTCTTATATAAAAACCTCAAAAGTGACCACCCATGGCACACACTTTGGAAACAAAAGGCTTTGCCTAGAGTCCTTTTTTTCTCCCTTTCTTTTGGTTACTTTCAAATGAAGCACTTACACCTACGGCAGCTTTTTCATATACAAGACACCGTCTTTACTCCACACATATGTATGTCGTGTAGCTAAAGTATGTTGTGCTTTCTCTTTTGTATAATGATGATTTGCAAGATTTTGTAACAAAACTATAATGTGGAATTATTTCAGGCCATGTCTCTTAGATTTGGGGTGGAAAGTAATGGTACGGAATTTTTTTTGGTAAATGATATTAGCACTCCACTATTCAATACAAATTTCTTGACAAAAATAGAGAAAAGTGAAACTTCAATAGTAATTTTTGGAGCTCCAATATCATCTCCCAAATTTTTTTGACGAAAAATTAAAGAAAAAAAAATCGTATTTTTCTGTACTTGGGTTCAAAAGGAAACATGTAATTGTATGTATACAAAAGTGGACAAAAACATAAATTTCCGGCCCGGCCCAGTCCAGCCCATTAACTTTACAGGCCTAGCCCTGAATTCAAGTTAAAAGGACTATGAAACTTGCGCTGCATGTTTATAGTCCATATTCACAAAGGAAATTCTATGATGGGATCCAAATATGTTCCTCATTCTTTACGATAACCTTTCTTGGGTCCAAATACTAGGATGGATCCAAATCTTCTTCACGTGTGATTTTATCAAACTACTACTCATGACCTCAAAACTAATCAAACTACTATTCTATTTTAAATTATTTATTAAAATTTTGTTTAAATATAATCATTAACATAACAAATTAAACCGAACATTATTTTTTTGTTGGATAAATATGGAATTGGGCGTGATTAAGTAAAATTGATAAGTTATGTGTAAATATTGGAGCTTCTCTTTATTAAACAACAATTTGATTAACAGTTAAATCAAACTCAATACAATTTTTTAAGTTCCATAAAAATTTGAACAAGCTCAATACTACATTGTTTGTCCATCGTGATTCATTTACGTCTCTATTCATACATGAGTGACTTTTAGAAAGTCCGGGTACTCTAAACCATGACATCCAGAACACTTGAAACCAAAAATACAAAGAATTGCAATTGTCTAGAGATTGAAAGTCTCGAAAGCTTCTAAAAATTGCCGATGAGGCCTGGTCTAGTTGGTCAAGGTTGAGGCCCCATAACCAAGAATTTATGGGTTCGAGTCCCGCTAATATATGTGGGTTATGTTTTCTACATATATGGTAGTTTGTGATAGATGTGGTAATTTGTAATAATTTATAATAGAATTTGTTGATGAGTGCTTATTTGTATTAGATATTTCCTTGTAATTGATGTAATCGTTTCTTTCTTTCTTTTTTCTTTTTAAAGAAAAGCTTCTAAAAATTACCCCTTCAATTATACTCTTTTAAATTTTTTCCACATAATTATCGATATTTAGGGTATTTTATTTCTCAATTTCGATCTCAAATTCTTAAAAAGTGCCCATGAACGTAAGAAAACCTCAGGCCTTATCCATCTTTGAAAAATAAAAATTTTCAGAGAAATTTATCTAAAAAATGCATTTGGATGCGCGATATCAAGATATTTTCACTAAAAAAAATTTCAAAGTTCGTATCTTATATTTTGGTAAATATAGCTAATTTTCAAATTAAAAAAAATCCAAAAAAAAAAGAAGAGAAAAAGTAAAATTTTACTAATCATAATTTAACACTTCACCCGTAGATTAAAAGAGATTCTTCCGGCTATTTCTTAACACCAAAAGTGAAAGTAATCACATAGCTCTAGTACAAAATAATGCAACATGCAAAATAAGATTCATTTTGCATATTTTTGAAGTTTAAATCAATGAGTTTGACTAAAATAATTTACAGAAAAATATCTAAATGTTAGATAATATATATTTTCCATATATTCTAGTATTTATGTTAGTTTAGGTTTATTATGTTTTCTTGTATTTTGTTTCCATATTTTAATTGGGTTCTTGTTACCAAATACATGTATCTTTATAATCTGATATCAGTAATACAAGTTTCATACGAGATTTTTTTTAGTATAATTGGTATCAGTGTCATGGTTTCGAGCCCATGGCCTCTCGATTGTCGCTTCCGCGCCACCCTCAAGTCGTCTTCCCGTCCAATGCACACCTTATCTAGTTTAGTTTCTTTTTTTTGATTTTTTCCCTTCTTTGGCCGCCGCCGCCCGTTTCTTATCGCTTCTCTAGTTTTCTTTTCTTTATGTCTAAATAACCGCCGCCGCGCCAACTTTTCTCTCTTATCTCGTCTTCTCTTCTTCTTGTCTTACTATGGCTGCCAATGCGCTGCCGCCGCCTTCTCTCTTTGGCCGCCAGCCGTCGCGCTTAGTTGCCAATGCCACTACCCGACCGCGCCTCCTGCGTCGTCCTTCTCGCTCTGGATGCTCGAGCGTCCCTGCCCAACACGTTCGAGCGTGTCCCTCTACTGCTTTCTTCTTGATTTGTTAGTCCAGTTCAACGTTCAAGACTCTCACGTTTTGACTGTGAGAGAGTGTTAGATAATACAATATCTTTTCATATTTCTAGTATTATATTAGTTTAGGTTTCTTATGTTATTTGATTTATCTTTTCCTTGTTATATATAGTTAGGGTTTTTATTTACCAAATACATGTATCTCTATAAATATGTTAATCACTAATACAAGTTCCATCAAGTCTCACATAATCCAACACTAACACCAATTCAAACATTTTTCATAAAGAATATATACCACATTAATCTTAATCACAATATTTCTCTAAAAAAATAACTCATTCAAATACACTTTTAACACTATTTCTAATCCTTAAAAATAAATTTCTCTACTTTTTTATGGAATTTT